>OX402051.1:3856066-5056066 GCA_947859365.1 Archips crataeganus
TCGTACACAGATATGTGTGCGTAGAGATTGATTGGTCTTTGTCTTCGAAGCTACGGAGATTGTGTATCGATAAATGATTTATTTGGTAATTCATCATCTTCATGTTGTCAATAAAGGGACGTCCATTTCTAGATAAAAGCATCCCTCGAAGAGTTCCATAACAATCGGTTCTGCGCTGGTCGCATCCAGGGCGTTCAAAGTCAAAGTAATTTTGCTTCAATTATGGTACAGGAGATCGTCGCTCCATCAACGTAATCTTAATTAAATTTAAAAATCTTTCTTCTGGTCGCATGTATGGCTGCCTACTGATAGCCTTAGGCCCCTTACATAACGCGGGTTAAATTGAAATTGGGAACTTCACTCATATCATAGATAGATTTATCAACACGAACCAATGAACTGTGCTAAAAAAACTTTCCACGCGAATTCATTACGTCAATGTGAGAGATTAAGTAAATTAGGAATGATGAAATCCGCGTAAGAACTAAAGTCAGTGTAGGGTATATCGCTCGTAGAACTGATGGCCGATGAGGCCAAAAAGTTCTCGAGTGGCGTCCACGGATCGGAAGACGCAGTGTGCCTCCAACAAGGTAGAGCGGCGACCTGGTCAAGGTTGCGGAAACGCGTTGGATGCGGATAGCGCAGGACCTGTCAGTTTGGCGAGCCTTTCGGTAGGCCTATGTTCAGCAGTGGACTTCTTTCATTTCATTCAAGCTGTTTCACCACCCATTGATTAATTTTAACTGACGGATAAATGTGATGCCATCTCCGTCTATTCCAACAAAACAAACAGAGACGGCATCACATTTATCCGTCAAATAAATTTGATCAATGGATGGTGAAACAGGGGTTAAATGGCGTTGTCTGAGCGCAAGTTGTGCTTTTGTGGCTTTAAAATGTAACCGTGACCTTTTTCAGGCCAACCTGTAAGACTGGAAATTACGGTTAAAGCTTGTATAATAGAATCGATTTTTCTCTCGATTCTAAACAAACTACTTTCATATTTTCAGTTATTTAATTACATCTTGCATGAATGCATAAAATCAATAACATACGCCACACTCCAGTTACGGCCGACAGTTTCGACTCATAATTCTACCATCGGCAATCCAGACGCTGGCTCGACGCCAATCACCTTTGACATTACCGCGAATATCCCTGACAAGTTTGAGTATGATCTGAAGCAGCTGTTCGGGTCTTACTGTAGTGGAGACAAAGGGATGGAAGATGATAAGATGGCTAAAAATGATTTGCATTAAAAAGAAGGAGACCATGGACTTAATACCTAACCAGGACTGAGTCTAACTTTTATTAGTCAATCAAAAGTGACCCATATTACAAAGCCATACAGTTTAATAATGGCAACTAGAGACATCAGTCCGAGAGATTACATACAAACTAGAGAAACTAGAGAATTGTGTCCCACTCGCACCAGTACTTGATCACCCTAATTAGAACGAGATGCAATTCTCTGGTTATTTTTTTTATCGGCCTCACTTTTTTGTCGCAGCACTCAGTCCTGGTTAGGTATTAAGTCGATGACGGAGACTGACAGAGCCACCAGTAACCCCAATGGTGCTGCAGGTGTACATTGGTCGCGGTGAACATATTAAGTTAGTTGTATGCACGTTTCTCAGCTTTCATCATCATCATCATCATTTGAGCCATCGGACGTCTACTATCGAACATAGAGAGAGATTTATTTACATATTCGATACATAGGACAAAAAAATACATTTTTGAAGAAAATATACAAGCCTTACTTGGCACGCTGCAACGCTGGTTTTCAGTGGGCTCATTTTCACGTAAGGAACCTCACTAAACGCCATGTAGCGATATTGTACCTTTCAGAAAAACCTCATTAAATCAGCCTCACTAGCATTTTTTACAGCAAAAGGTTATGCATTAGACGACCGAATAGCCCAGTGGTTAGAAAAACTGACTATGAAGCTTGAGGTCCCGGGTTCGATTCCCAGTCGGTAGGTATTTGTGTGAAAAATGCCAATATCTGTGCTCGAGTCTTGGATGGTTAATATGTATTTATCAATATAACTATGCTTATCCGTTGTCTACTTAGTACCCATAGTACAAGCTTTGCTTAGTTTGGGACTAGGTCAATTGGTGTAAATCGTCCCAAGATTTTTTATTATTATTAATTATTATAAGGGCATTTTCAGAAAAAAGTGTACCCTGTGCTTTTTTAAAAAACCTAACTAATTTTGGGTTATTTCTACTCAGAATCACAAGTACTATCGATTTAAGCAATAAAAAAACGGTCCCTCCTTTAATTGTCAGTTTTGTGACGCAGTTAACCATATATACATGTTGTATGGACCGTCACAAAGCTGACTAATAAATTTTGAATAATTTATTGAATCAGGCGTTACTTTGCGGAGGTCCATATTAATGAACTAAAACAATTACTTTGCTCACCCGCGACCTTACAATAGTTACGTTTATGCAAGAAATGTGCGTTCATGCAGTTCCTCCACCTCCACACTGTACGAACACACACAAATCACATAAACCCAACCATCACCACCACCAAGCTACACTGACGCGTTTCGAACTCAACCAGAGCTCATCTTCAGAGTTACCACAACCGTATGCTATGCTACCAAACGTTAAACTAACAAACCAAAACAAATGTTTTAACTTGTCACTGTAACTTCTCAAGTACCCACTTTATTTTTCTTATTCTCAAACTACCCCACAAAAATTAACTTTTATTGACATATTTAAAACTACCTTGAATTTTTTTGTTTATTTATTTATAAGGCATATTTAATTAATACTAACTGTTCAAATTCGACCCAAGCCGCAGTAAAGGAGAAGATACTAAATTTACCTGTTCATTAATAATAGATCCCATAGTGTTGTACCTAATTATTTCCATGCATTCCAGAGCATCCAGACGCAACCCCTTGCCGCAATAATGTAACACTTCATAAGAATCTGAATCTAACAATGAATGATTTGATTCCAACAAATGTTTTGCAAAATTCGATCTATCTGGATGCTCATTCCTATATGCCGAAACATGCTCTTTAAATCTAATATTAAAACTTCGGCCTGTCTGTCCTACGTATATCCCATTGCAGTCATTACAAGTAAGCTTGTATACCCCCGATCTAGTTCCCTTATCTACCTGTTCTTTGTGGTTACATAGCCTAGAGTACAAAGAGTTGTTAGTCTTAAAGGCAACATTAATATTGTTTGATTTTAAAATGCCATAAATCTTATCAGACAAACCCCCGACGTAAGAGATGCTAGATCTATATTTGTTAGTAGACTGAGAAGGTAACGCAGCGTAAAGCATGCTATTTACTAACCGTGCCTGCTTCTTTTGAACTAAACTATCTACCATTGATTTTGTATAACCATTTGAGATCGCTATCTGATAAATAGTACTCAACTCTAAATCATAATGTTCCTTAGAAAGAGGCACAGTCATTTCTTGCATAAACGTAACTATTGTAAGGTCGCGGGTGAGCAAAGTAATTGTTTTAGTTCATTAATAAATTTTGTGTGGAAAAATTTAGGATAATTAAGGGAAACGGGTACATTTTTTCTGAAAACTCCCATATATTTGAATCTTCAACCTGGTCAACCGAGCGAATGCCCGGTGTCTTCCGAATTGTTCAACCATCAGCCAGTTATACGCGAACTCTAAAAAACTTGGTAACAAAAAGAAGAAGCTGTTTTTGTCAGTTTACTTACGTATATTTAAATGGCTGTCTAAACAGAATCTAGACTCCGCACACGTCACTTCAAGACTCACTCAGCTATTTGTTGGCTAAAAAGGCGTCTGTCACGTACAGTCGCCGTCAGACATAGCTGAGGAACTTTCTATATTATCTGAGATCCCTCTCTCATCTTAATAATAGAGTCGAGTTTACCGACATTTATTAGAATAATTTTATTATAAATCTTTTTTAATCTTAACGAAATCTTTTTTTTTAAATGATTTTTCAAGTGCGCTAATTAGTTCAAACCGCAGCTCTTGGTTAACCGCGCTGTGCTAAATCCAATTACACCACATCGCCCCTGACTAACCCACTCAAAAACCTGATTGCTTGCATACTAATAAGTAGCGTGAGGTGTTATTGTAATGTATTTCTATACAAAGTGTCATCATCATCATCTTTTAAGCCGAAAGATCGTCTCCCTAAGGTTCGCCAAACAGACCAGTCCTGGGCCATCCGCTTCCAACGCGTTCCCGCAACCTTTACCAAGTCATCGCTCCATCTTTTTGGAGGCCTACCTACTGCGTCTTCTGGTCCGCGGACCCCATTCGAGAACCTATCAGTGCCATTGGCCATCAGTTCTACGAGCGATGTGTTTAAAATATACTATTTTAAACCTCACACATAAATATATTTTAAAAGCATTATACTATATCAGTGGGGATCGGGGACTAACAAGACGAATGCTCCCATGGGCTTCTAGTACGGAACCTAAAGTTCTAACTATTTACGTCCCATAGTGACGAATGGACTTACGGCTGTCGTCTATACTGAAATTCCTTCGTTAAAAGCATTCGATTCGAGGGGCTGGACAGGAATTTACTTGGTTCACTATGTTTGGTTAGTAACCCACCAGCCATTAGGATCATTGAATACGCTAGTATTTTTATATTGTTTTAAACTTTGGAACGATTTTCACTCGTCGATGTTATTACCCGTGACCATGGCTGCTGGAATGTGGTCGAAACGTCGTGGTGATTTTAGCAATAATATTGTTCCGATAAGACTTATTTTAAAAAGAAAGCTGTAACCTATTTTGACCTATGGCCTCTCAAGCAGAGGCTCATGGGTTCTTTTTTTTTAAGGAGTCGCCAGAGGGGCCAAAGACGCGAAGTCTTTGCTATTTTTTACTTTAGGGTAGGAAGAGTGACTTGTGCTCGAGAAAAATCCTTTCGGACGAACTGGGAATGGAGGGCCCTGACAGTGTCCGACTTGCACGGACTAAAAAACCCGGTCACAAGTCCCCTTCTCTATTGATTATTAATACAAAAAACGTGTGCTTTATATTTTGAGGAGGGGAGGGGTAGGGAGGGGACTTAATCTACCCACAGTGTCCTGCCTCAGCCATTTGCTGGAAGGCCGGGAGAGGAGCATGCATTCTCCCGCTGGGCACTGGGGGGTGCTTAGGTCGGTCTTTTAAGTTTTTACCCGTTGGTTTATTCCTTGACCGACCCTCGCCCATTTCTGTACAATTACTTAGGCTCATGGGTTCGAACCCATGCTCGTCGCTTTGAGTTTTTCGGTACCTATTTAAGTGCGAAATTACGTTTAAAATTTACCATGAACTTAAGGCGCAAGCCACACAGAAGAGACGTGGGTCGGGGGCGCGTCGCAGTCGCGGCGCCCCTTGAATCAGTACCTTTTGACCGCCACGCATCGTTTTTGTTTGGAACAAAATTGATTCTTATGCGGATGCGGGTAGGTTTAATTTTGTATTACCGTACTGTCGTCTATAGCCGACGCTGGCGGTCCAAAGATTTAAAAAAAAAAATTTAACTGTTTATTACTTTCATAAGAAATACAAAATTAATTATTAATATTATTAGTACAATCTTTTAAATTTTAAGATTATATACTAACAACTTACTTTCATTAACACTACATTAACTTATTATAATTAGTTAATATTTGTTAATAGATACTTTTTTACAATACTCTTAGTCTGCTGTGTTGGCTTATTAAGTATACAATTTATGGTAGGTATTGTTAGGGAAGCTGTTTAGGATATGTGGCAAGTAATTTGACCACACTCTTTTGCCATATTGATTTATGCTCTTAGGTATCTTGAAATAGGGTTGATTGGTAGTGCCGGAGGTTGGCTGTTGTGTTGTGTGTGTGTTGGTTGTTGTGTGTTGTGTGTTGTGTTGTTTTCATACTAAATGTATAGAAGCGTCGCAATCCAAAGCAGACAGAAAAGACGGGGAGGAGACGCCGCCTGCAAACAACTGTCTCTTCTGTGTGGCATAGTGAAGTACAGTACACACCTGTGACGGAATCCAATGGCGTGTGTGAAGTTCCCAATCCGCACTGAGCCCGCGTGGGAACTACGGCCCAAGCTCTCTCATTACACATAATACAAGCTAGTATGATAATGATGATGATGATTTTTTATTGCTCGAAATGAAAAAAATTACTTTTAAAGGAGATAAACATACAGCAGCAACAGTAGCCGGTTATGAACGTAAAAATATACTCAAAATATACGGTCAGATTTTTTTTTTTTTTTTTTACTTTATTCCAATGACAAGATAGTTTTTTTTGTCGCTGACTGTACGTGTACGGAAGCTCATAGTTATCTACCGCTTGACAGTTTACGCAGAAGTCACTTAGGCCAATTAAAAGCGGTCAAGCGTGATCGGTTGATGACGGTAAGGTTCCGTATGAACTCCCCAAAACTTTTACAACTGATTTCAATAGAGAAACCGACTGAGTATTTTATCTTGGGTTCGATTCCCGGCTAGAGGAGATATACAGGTTATCCCAAAACACAATTGTAACATGGTCACTGGTGAGAGGTCAAATTATAAAAGTTCTAAAGAAAAAGGAAAGAAATTATAAATTAAAAATTTTAAAAACCCCCAACTCAATTTGGTCACACATGTAAGTAAGTTTGAAAATAAAGTAAATGCCCATTATGCGACTATGCGTCCAAGATTCCTTCCACCAATTTTAATGAAAAATATCTAAGAACCATTGCCACGAGACCTGCTTTCAAATAAAAAAACCGCATCCAAATCGGTTCACCCGTTCAAGAGCTATGATGGCACATACAGACACAGAGACACACATACACAAACTTATAATACCCCTCTTTTTGTGTTGGGGGTTAAAAAACGCATACTAAACAGGCTAAACAAACGGTCTAAAAAAGGGGGCGGAAGCAAACAGGCATTTAACGACCGCCTTAGCCTAGTTGGTAGTGACCCTGCCTACGAAGCAAGAGGTCCTGGGTTCGAATCCCGGTAAGGGCATTTATTTGTGTGATGAGCACGAACATTTGTTCCTGAGTTATGGATGTTTTCTATGTATTTAAGTATTTATTTATCTATATAAGTATGTTTATCGTCGTTTAGTACCCATAGTACAAGCTTTGCTTAGTTTGGGACTAGGTCGATTTGTGTTAGATCGTCCCCTAATATTTATTTATTTATTTATTTTTATTTATGTATTACAAATTAAAAATCAATAATGTTTTTTCCCAGTTGGACCCGTTTAAAATACTAAACATAAAAAAAATCATACACACTGTTGCATGTTGTTGTTGTATTGCATACCTACTGATATATACAATGGGTAGGTACTGACTGACCCACACAGCACAAGCGTCAGCGTCACTCCCTAATAATCCCTTATACTCATACCTCTACTCTACTATCTACTCATTCCTCAATAGAAATCCATCCCAAGATATTTTATGAAAAAAAACTTCTGGTTCTCTCTCTGCCCAACGATCTCCAAATCGCTAGATCATTAACTCGACGCATGCGCAAGCATTATAACTGACACAGAAACTCAATTAGCTCACGTGTGGCCGGCGCCTTTGCGCGGGCGCAGGTGGGAGTTTTACGGCGATGGGGTAAGGGGGGTGGAAAGGGGGTTTGATTAGGTACTTTTTATATGAATGGCGGGTGACTACTGGACTTTTAATTGGCAATAATAAATTGTTTTTTGTTTTTTATTATATGGGCGTATTTAGATACCTATACACCGTGAAATTTTAGTGGTTGTTTTCCCGAAACAAGGTGATTTAGTTTCGATTGTACAATCGATTTATAATTACTATTTGGACTAGAGTCAAAAATCCAATTGTGAAAAACGAAAGTCGAAAATGACCACAAACCAATAGTAACGCTTCGTTGGTACAAGTAGCGTACGATCGTACGATAGGTTAGGTACCAACAAAGCGTTACTATTGGTTTGCGGTCATTTTCGACTTTCGTTTTTCACAATTGAATTTTTGACTCTAGTCAAAATAGTAATTATAAATCGATTGTACAATCGATACTAAATCACCTCGTTTCGGGAAAACAACCACTAAAATTTCACGGTGTATAATATATTAATTCATCTATACCAGTGAGGAAAGCAGGGACTAGAGAATATAGCTTACAAACTACTTACATCTACCTATAAGTAGAACTTGTTTTTTTTTAAACCATCTTCTTGGTAACAAAGTTAATTTTATTTATACAAACCATGCGAAGTGAAGCAAGAGATATAAAGCTATTTAACAATCAGTTACCAATATATTAATAGAGATATCACCAAATTCATATTTTATATAACCAAACACATTAATGTATGGCATTGGTAATATTAAGAAGCCATAATTCACAGCGCACCTGTGGCGGTTGGCGTACGGTTTAGTAATTAATTTAGACAGACACACACACACACCATTGCCATCACCGACCATCAAAAGCTGTTAGTGATGGTTTGGATCGCGATTTTCCATTTTATACACACGGGTATCGATCGCTTATAATGACATAATTTTGTAAGTAATAATTCTTTGTGGCATAATCTATAAAGCCATATTAGGCTTTTCGCATGAACTGTTATCGCAGAGTCTAAATTTAGTTAAGTAGTCCGAATATTATTTGGTCATATTTTTCATGTTTCGAATCATGTGTTCGCATAAATTAAATGAGAATAAAATGGTTTTCCCTAAAACTATCATTACAGAAACATGTTTTTCCAGATGGTCATAAAAGAAACTACTTAACACCAAAGGCTAGTACGGGAGCTTTGCTTCGCGCCGCATTGGCTTTTGAACCAACCATTCCAAGTCGTCGTTATGCGTACAAAGAATCGGTCTTAATAACAGTATTCGAACATAATAATTTCGAACTAACTCATTTTCGGCATGTTACAAATTTTATGCCAAATAGAAGGAACCATTTTCTATCATATTGCTGAGCGCCTTCTGACAGGGTTAATATCGCTAGATGGCGCTGAGGTCCGTTTGACGTTACATTCTTGCTCACCCCACTAGCCAGTCATAAAAATCCTCATTAGAAAACTGCGGTCGAAGCAAAGTTTTAAATCTAAATACCATAAAAATATGTAATTTAAAACAAAATAAAATTTAACACGAATGTCAAAAAAATCCAATCCTACTATAGCTAAACCGTTTAATATATAATATAAATGGGAAAGTTTGTGACGAATGATAATTACTCAATTTAAGTTCCGGTGAAGGATTTAGGATTGTTTTTAACCTGGAAAATTGCATAGTTCCCGCGCGATAAACGAATTTTTCTTAGAGGAAGTCGCGGGCAACAGGTAGTATAATACCTAAATGCTCATTGGAATGAAGTGTATAGGGTATTTTTTTAGGATTCCGTACCCCAACGGTGCCAACGGAACCTTTTTTTGCCAAGACTTAACTGTCTCTTACACACAAAAACTTTTTTTTTACTCGATCTATAAGCATAGTGGCTTTCGAGGAAGATACAGCATATTTTGTTTAGGTTACGTGTATTTAAATCGCAAACTGACAGTGGGCACACGACAATCACATGACATTCACTATATAGCGATCAATCAATATTTATATTCCAACATCAAAAAGTTTGTTTTTGAAAAACATACTTGAAATATGACCTGGCATGAAAAACATTTAACCATAAAACCCCATTTCCGTTTTCAACTTCGAAACAACCATAACTGTATATCAAATGCGAAATTCCGCATCTAACTTCATCATTTAAAACCTCAACGGTTACTATAAATCGCTCAAAATTCCGCGACTTTTTTTAGGGTGCGCACGCGTCCGCACAAAGTCGGAACGTTCCTGTTTAATCCCCCCTCTTAGGGGGATTCGGGGGATTCGGGGACCTAAAGAAGACGTATCTCGCCACCACCATCCATTGTCCATTGTTTTTGCCCAGTGTTATTTATGACGGACGACATTGCACCCGTCCCTTTCTAACAACAGAGTTATTTCTATCTCCGTCTCGCCTTAACGGCTTCCGTTTGGTAATGCCTTACCTAATAAATTACGCTTCAAAAGATTATTTATTAGATTATTCATGGTGAGGCATTCTGTGCCGTATTGGGCTGAAGGACGTTTAGTACTTGTGTTTTGGAACTTTTTTGTTTTGATTGATTTGTGGACTGGATTCGAGGAACAATGGTACACGATACGAGCAGAATGATGAATTGCTAAAGCATTAAGAATGCGTTTTATTCGTCTTGTGTGATATACTCAAAGCCCTGCTTACAGGGCCCTATTTGCAATGCCACTGCCAATCATAATTGTGTGTATGCACGGCCAATTTCTTATTCTGCATCGGCCATAGTGTTGCTACCCTGATTTTTTTTGGAATAATCTAAAAATGTGCAAAAAAGTCGGCAGTTCGTCGAAAATAGCCTACAAATGTAGCTAAATGTATAAAACACTTGAAATCCATGCTGTAGGTATCGTAGAAAAAATTTAATTGTTAATTAATCAGTAAATACATGGCTACTCATACACTGGAACTTGGCCGTCAAAGAAGTGTTTTTAAAACTAAAAAAGTGCTTATTATTATTTTATTTATTATTTTTTTATAATTGGACATTTTTTTACTATGTAGGTATAGGTGAAATAGAAAACTAATAGGTACCAGTAGCAAAACCGATATAAAAAAATTGCGTTTAGTTGTATATGAATGACACTGTATTTATTTTATATTGCTAAACAGCACGACCTCGACGACGCGAAAAGACATTTTTCAGTTCATTACGTGTGTACCAAGTAACCATTGAACGGCGAGCGTCACGGCCGCGTAATGAACAGAGTAAACAGTCTCCGCGTCGCCGGCCGAACTTCAACAATGACCAAAGCATTATAAAAAAAGCTATTGTTAGTGAACCCAAGTATATTTCTGACTGGAGTCAGCAACCTCAAAGATATCTCCCCACTAAACGTTAATGGGAACATCAACATATCACACCGGAAAGGCAGGAGACGTCGAAATAAATATAAAAGAGACGTCCACATTATTATTCACGGCCATTAATTAACCTCGACGAATGTTTTAATTAAAAAAAAAAGAACTTTCCATAAGAAAGGACGCGGCGACGGGCACAGAATCCCTCGCGTCTCAACCGCCATAAATAATTGGGACAAAACCCCACCCCGGCTCGAGATAAGTGTCTAAAATTTTCACAATCCAGCAATAAAAAGATAATTTATTAGAATAGCTCTTATTGTTTTCGTTATTTATGTGTATGGAGTAATGTAATCTAGCTGGTGGTCCTAAATAAATAATTTCTCTTTAATGTCGCTCCTTGCCTAATCTCCTGAGCACGCCGCACAGTCCGCGTTTTGTACGCTGTAATGGCCACCCGAGGTATTTTTAGGTCTAAATAAATATGATTTGTTGTGCCTTTTCTGACAGAATTTAATTTCGTTCCGCTAACTGAGGTACCCTGTGTTGCTAATCTTTGAATTATTTTAATGAGGCCACGTCGATATTTTGGAGCTGAGGAAGTTTTGATTACGCGATGGCAACTCGAATTTTTGTCGGCGGGTTCGTTCGCTTTCATTAAGTGTAGACATTTTCTTACTTATTCGCGAGTAGTTAATGATGTCTTGCTAAACTTAGTTTTTCCTTTTTTAATTGACTACGCATGGTGGCGACTTGTGAGTTGGACATTAACAGTCTCTGTTTTACCAACCGTTAAATGGACTAGCGTTGCCAGAGTTACGGTTTCTCCACCAGATGTTCGTAGGTTCGAGCTCGGCTCACACTTTAAGTTTTTTGGAGTTTATGAGCAAAATAATATTAAAAATGTATCATGAGTTTTTGGTAAATGGCTCATGGAGAATGTGCGCAACTATAGAGCAATCCAATGATGTGTGTAAAGTTTCCAATCCACACTTGGTTCGCGTGGGAACTAAATCCATTTAAGAAATAATCTGACTGCATCTAGTTTTCAAATAGCATAATCTAGAAATTGGGTCAATAAAGCGAAGAACGCGATTGCTACTTTGATGGTTTAATCCATAGTCGACTTTAGGTAATAATATGTAGGTATGTAGGTACAGGTTAACCTTTGCGTGGATGAAAGCAGCGTTTTGTTATAAACCGACAAAGAGCCAGTTTGAAAGTCAGAAGTAGTAAAAGAATACAATACTTTAATGTAGAATAGATTTACGAGGTAAGTATTCTAGGATGTCATAAGAACAATCAATAAATTTAAAACTTGGATCTGATACACGTACATTTTTTTGTTTGCGTCTCTTCTTGCAATGTCCACGGCAAAAGTAGGGTCTATAAGTAGCCAATATTTTTAGTCAAGTCTACATCAGCGTGTCGGCCGCCTGGCCATCTTAAGGGTGAAGCAACTTTTTAGTGCCACCGTTCGGTTGCTATGGTTACACAAATTTCGTCCCTTGGACAACCTAAGCATTTTTCTATGAAACAGTATGAAGTGTCACTTGGACAACCGGGGGCAGAGTAAACAACACAAAGGAGTTCATTCACCCTTAATTAAATCTTAAGTTTGCTGACTCATAGTCGCTAATTTGATGTGTAAGAGAGACAACTTTTATTTATTACGCTGCGTGTGACCCATCTACTGAATTCTACTGCCACTTAAAAACAAAACACCATCGCCGAGCACCAATAAAAGAACAAAAGACTACCGCATTGACGAAACCCAATTACGCGAAACAAAATACAGTCGGCTGGTGCCAAAGTTTCCCTGTACTTTTCCAAGGGTAGCACATGCAGATGCTAGCGCCATTTGTGTAAATTACTGGACATTCCCCAAGATTTACGTTTCTGCATTATGTTTTGAGTTTATAAACAGTTGACGGCAGACGGGAGGACGCCATTCTTATGGCGTTTGGTGGCTAGGCGATAATTTAGGAGGTTCGCGTTTGAATAGTGCGTGGGAAGGTTTCGTAAGTTTTGGTCGAGTGTATCCTACCTATATATTATTATGTACACAAACATATATAAAAACATAGAGGGTAAACTTTGTATCTTTTCTTGCATGTCTTCGATTGATTCAGGTGTTACTTTGCGGAGGTCCATATTAATTAACTTCTATGTTTTTACCTTTTTTTTCCGCTACTGCTACGCCTCTTTAGCAGCGGAGAAGTATGATAAAAATATTGTATGAAGTATAATTTGATACCAATTTAAAACAGTAATTCAAATTAATATGTTACTTTTTAGCCCGGGAAATTACGTAGGGCGCAAACGAAGTTACAGACAATTGGTAGTTTTCTATTGCGAAGTGTAGGAGAAAAAACTTGTGTTGAGTTACGACATGTTTTAATAAACTTATAGAAAACTTGGATATTGACAAACAAAAAAGTATTAATAGTTCTAGCCTATGTTAATGATCTGTTGTCCCTGACAAACATCCCAGGAAAAGTCGTGTCTTACGCAGATGACACTGCGTTACTCTTTGCCGCGGACACTTGGCCTGATGCTTTTAAGGCTGCTCAGGAAGGGCTTAATGTGGTTACGAGTTGGCTAAGAAACAATATACTAACGTTAAATGTAGACAAAACAAAATATATCGCTTTTTCTATAAGAGACGCTGGCCAACCTGGTAAAACTCATGGCATATATGTACATGAATGTAATACAATGGGAATTACTGCATGCTCTTGTAGGACTTTAGAACGTGTGCCGACAATTAAGTATCTAGGAATAGTTTTGGACAAAAATCTAAATTTTAAGCAACACATAATTTCACTCTCTGCCAAAGTTAGAAAACTCATTTATGTTTTTAAAAGCCTGAGGCACGTGGTTGATGCAGTATTATTGAAACAACTCTACTTAGCTCTGTGCCAATCTATCACGTCATACTGTATTTCTTGTTGGGGTGGGGCTCATAAAACGACCTTATTGTCCCTGGAGGTAGCCCAGCGTGCAATACTCAAAGTTTGTACTTTTCGACCTATCCTGTTCTCTACCAATCTTTTATACCAATCCTGTGATGTACTCAATGTTAGGCAGCTGTTCCTGCTCAGCGTCATCATGAAGCAACATGGTCTAACTATTTACGATAAATCAATCTTAAAGAAACGAAGAAAGGACATTATTGTAAATCAGCCTCTAAAATTTGGTACTTCATTTGTAAAGAGATTTTTCTGTTTTCTTGGTCCCTACATATATAATAAAATTAATAAGTTAAAATTTGTGCATCCATTAAATAAGATCCAATGTAAATCTGAAATAAAAAAATTGCTGCAAAAATTTACTTATGAGGAAACTGAGGAACTTCTTATTATTCTTCGATAGTGTAACGATAAATATAACAGACATGTACTCGACTCGAACATGCATACACTCACGCACTCATAGCCATACACACGCACACACACACACACGCATGCACGCACGCACGCACGCACGCACGCACGCACGCACGCACACACACATACTTACTCATACTTATACACATAATAGCTGTTGTTTTTGGTTTTGGTTCTGTTTAGTATATTAATTAATGTTCTCTGTATTATACTTGTATTTCTATTGACAAGTATTGTAGAATTGTGTTGTTGCTAGATTTCAGCACTTTTATTGCTTTCATGGAAGAGCTCCGACTGCTGAAATACAGGTTTTACACCTAGTTTGGCAGCTGTGGCCCACTTTATTTATGATTTTATCTAGTTTCCACATATATTTGTATAAGATAACTGTACCTTTTTATGGAAATAAAGAATTATTATTATTATTATTATTAGTTTGTTATTGCTGTTTTTTCTTAACTGGGACCTAAAATTGCCATCGTCTTTCTTTTGGTTGTTATATTTTTATTTTAATGTTAGAAGATGGAATAAATGTAGAGTGCATTATCCGTACTAGGTACAGCGAGTTCCTTCAACTGAAAACTCGACCCGAGTCATAACTTCAAACATACAGAACACCAACACACAAACACTACATCAACAACTGTCTTTATCCAACCCTATAAGCGCGAAAGGGAGATCCTGGTCACGGCACCAACGTGACCGATCAGTGCTACCAACATTGCGAAGGTTACGGACTCGCAAACGTTCCGTAGTTCCGTGTAGTTTCACCCCACGTTCCAAGCTTTTAATTATAATACTTTATAGCCTAATAAATCACGGCGTACGTCCCGGGGTGCCGCCTCCCACCCCGCTTCACCCCCTCTCTCGCCTTTGAAGGATATCAGTTCAATTCTCGCCGGGTGTAATAATTTATAAAGAAATTATTCGCTTTTTCTGGGTGGGAGGGTGGCATTGACGTGATCTTGGTTGCTTAATGCTGTAGCTGCTCTACATGTGTTGGGTTGCAGTGTAACAGTTGTATAAGGGGGTCGAGGTGATTTAGGTGTCAATTGGAAATTAGGATTGTGTGCGATGGAGTACAACTACAAGCTTGGCTGTATTCTGCGCCATTCTATTTCTTATTATTTTTAGTCTTTTAAAATTAAGACATGACTTTTAAAAACTTAATTCAACGAGGACCAATCAGTAGTGTTTTTGACTTTTATCATAATGATGAGGGATGTTTAATTTCAAGTTTTTTTGTGTGTATTTTTTGCTATTACCTTAGCTTAAGACGAGTTATCGTTGGCCTTTTAAGTTTGTTGAAGAATCTTACCTGAAAAAAAAATATATATAAAACAAAAGCTGAAGACGTCAAATAATATCTTCCTAACTTGACAGTTTGAGCTCGCTATAAGTATTAGTGAGAAAGCTCGAGAAAACTTTACATAATTTTACTGTAATGGTTCTTTAGTATGGAAAGAAGAAGATGAGAAGGATCTACGCGCCCTACATGCACTATAGTAGGTGGAGATCGCAGAGAATATATTGGAGGCCAAGTTTTACTACGGATCGCTGCAGATGATGCTGGATCGCTTGACAGTATAATGAGGAACGAGGTTCGATGCTATAGGAACTTTTTGGTTTTACAGTGTTCCAATTTCATCATCATCACCATCCCAGCCTATATACGTTCCACTGCAGGGCACAGGCCTCCTATCAGAATGAGACATTGTATTTGCCCATGATATTTATTTATTTTGTCTATTTCAAGATTTACATCAGAAGAATAGTTTGTTTCAAGAATTTTAATTTAATTTTTTTTCTGAAGATCAGGATTCGAACCCGTGTCGCTCAACTTGTCGGATGCGTGTCATGCCTTAGCTTTTTCCACCAACCAGCTAAACAGAACATCAAGACCTGGACTCAAAACTTGGCACGAATGTGAGGGTGCGTGCAAATATGACAAATTTATGTAAAGAGGGCCCCACCGTGCGGCGAGGGGGGGGAATTAGTGCTCATTTTGTCTGATGTTTACGACTCTCAAACCACTGTGCTCCAAAATATGGTAATGGTGGTTCCGTATCGATTGCCCGTTTAAGTTTGGTTATTGTAATGTTAGAATTGGGGGTGGTTTTAGTTGTGAATTGCTGGACTATTTTATGAAATTATTTTAGCTCTGGGATTTTGCGGAAAATCCCACGGGAATTCCAAAAAAAGTACAGTAATTTTTGTTAACGCTGTGTAAAAAAAATACCTGTGCTAAATTTAAGATCTCTAAACTTAGCAGTTGAGAATGTCGGGAAAAAGAGTTATACTTAATTATTTTATGATGCTCCAGAGATGCAACTATCTGTACAATAAATTCCATTTAAATCCATCCATATTCAATAGCGGTGGTGATTATTTCCCGTCAGATGACCCTATTGACCCTTTTTTTCGTTTCGAATCAAACTGGTTGACTGTACAGTCGTTCGTGCAGTTTGATAAGACATCATCAGTTGGAAGACATCCATTGTTGGACATAAGCCTTAATCGGTACCCTTAGCGCCATAATGACCGAACTCGCCATTGGCATCCACCGCAGTTTAATAAGTAGATAAACAAATTAAATCAAAATAACGACCGCTTTAGCCTAGTTGGTAGTGACCCTGCCTACGAAGCAAGAGGTCCTGGGTTCAAATCCCGGTAAGGGCATTTATTTGTGTGATGAGCACGAATATCATTCAACCTTGAGGTTCTGTCATTGAACCTTGGATGGTGAAGGGATTTCTTGGTAGACTATACCGCTGTACGTTTTTTTTTTTATCGTCCTACCCGCCTGTTTTGCAATGTCAGCACGCTATATAAGGGCGCACGCTGAAAACCAGCGCGGTGATGAGTAATCCTCACCGCACATGCTGAGCCTGAGCCTTTTGCCACATAATTTTGTGTATTTTTTCTTTTTCTTTTTTATGGGCAACAAATGGTTTTTTATTTATTTATTTATTTAATATTTGTTCCTGAGTTATGGATGTTTTCTATGTATTTAAGTATTTATTTATCTATATAAGTATGTTTATCGTCGTCTAGTACCCATAGTACAAGCTTTGCTTAGTTTGGGACTAGGTCGATTTGTGTAAGATTGTCCCCTAATAATATTTTATAAAGGACGATACACGTTCGCTAGGAAGAAAGTATCAACGTATATTCCAACAGCTTTAAAAAATATTTCATACATAAAGTAAACAGAGCGTTCACTTAAAAAAAACGCCAAGAATACAAACTCGCGCCAACCCTAGCGGGTGACAGACAGAAGTCGGATTTATGTGTTTGTTGGATAAATCACGCGCGTCAGGCAGCGTTCTTTTTTCGTCTGCGACTCTTGTTCGCTATACATCATAAGCTGGCGTTTTACGTCTTCCTTGGCTGCGCTGTTTTTAAGTTTGTCTGTGACATGTCAACGACCTTTACTGCGTGGTCGACAGTAGTTTTCATCATCATCATCATCATTCCAGCCTATATACGTCCCACTGCAGGGCACAGGCCTCCTCTCACAATGGGCGTGCGCGCGGGCTTGGGCGCGGATTGGGAACGTCACACACACCATTGAATTTCTTCGGAGGTGTATGCAGGTTTCCTCACTATGTTTTCCTTCAGCTTATGGTAAATTACAAATGTGAAAATTAAAAATGTAATTTCGCACATAAATTCCGAAAAAATCAGAGATGCGAGCCGGGTGGTCGTTAAAGTTGAATATGAAATGAAGGCAAACTATCTGTCAGTGGTAAACTTTATGTAATTTTATTGTATCTACATTAAAAAAATACTTTAAATTAAAAACAATACCTACCTAACTAAAGAGTTATTGACCATGAAACGATCTAGTGAATTTTAATGTATCGAATAGGTAACCGTTAAATAATCAAAAACATATAGAACACATAAATTTGAATTATGCTTATGAGACCGAAAAGAAAAAAGATTCAAAGTTAAATCAAAAATAATAAATCTCAGATTATTATTAATATCATCTTGGCCTATATCTCAGCAGTGGGCACAGCCCTCCTCTCAGAATAAAAAGACTTGGGCTGGAGTTCCTACGCGCACACAGTGCGGATTGGGAATTTTACACGCACCATTAGATTCGTTCCTCACGAGTGTTTACGTCGCAATAAAGCCGAATTTTCTCCAATGGCGTCTAATGATGGGAAAACGCAGTGTTGGTAGGCCTCCAACAAGATAGAGCGACGAACTAGTTAAGGTTGCGGCAACTTCGATGCTGATGTTGCAAGACCAGTCTATTTGGCGAGCCTTGGGGATGTTCATCAGTAAAAGCCTTTCGACTGAAATGATGATGATGACCATGAGTGGGTTCATGTGTCTAAACACCTCTGTCAATTTTTATTATATTGCTGTGTATCTATAGTATTAGTTTGTGCAGCATTGTTTTGTATATTTTTAATTTCTCCCATTAGCTGTAAATTGCACCACCTGCAGGCTAATTGTCTAACTCCTTCGCAGTCGCCATCGCGTTCATTTTGACAGTTCTTGTATGGGCTGACAATTGGTATCGGCAACAGCCATCTGTCACAGCCATACAAAAACAGTAATTTCAATCCGATGCCAAGTGTCAAAAGTTACACAATTACCCTGCTAGTGAAAATCTAATACCTTACTTCTTTCTGCTGTAAAAGGTTGTCCGGAAGAGATGTCTCCTATTTCTTACATTGTAACTTTTTCTCTATGTACGATCGGCCCAGGCGCCAGCTTGCCAGTTTCAAAACAAATTTGCTTGCAGGCGTTGAAGTTCATTGGTATGGATTGGTATGGACAGATGTCTAGCCACTGCACGCAAACTGGGCCTTTAAGGTGTCAAGCTGGCGTCTGAACCGATTGTATTTCAAAATCAATAATCTTTCCAAGTGAACTTTATTACGTATACGTCAAAGTTCAGTTTGGTTTAGGTTCATATAGATTTGAGATGTTCAAAGTGCATCACACCAAGTACATTTTGACGTCAATTCTGATGAAAAATCTTTATAGGCGCCTAATAATCAACGCCAAATATTCCGAATTCAAAGTCAAAGTCAAAATTCTTTAATAATTTAGGCATCAATTGATGCTCCTATGAACGTCGAAGAATCTACCACCGGTCCGTAAAAACCCTGTTGAGAAGAATACGACAAGAAACTCAACAAGGTATATTTTTTCAAACAGATCTACATTGTTATTAAATTACATACTTACATCTAAAGTATTTAGTATAACAACATTTTTAACACATTCATTTTGATACACCTTGTGTAGAACTGAAACAGAGTAATATTAATTTGATGACAATACCGCGTGTCATACAATGGCTGCGTAGGCGCAACGGTGATCTGTTTGATGCGTTATCTTACCAGCTAGAGCCAGAAGCGGATGGAGGCGGCAAAATTTTTATTTATTTATTTATTTATTTATTTATTCATAAAGTTCATATAAGACACAAAATATAAGCATGAAATAATCTTAGGTCTAGTAAGTAAATTTAGTTTAGTCTAAGCTAGGTTACAAGTGTAACCTGTGTTATAGACAAAATAAAAGCAGATGCCATTAAAGTCGCCTATTGACTTACCTACCCATCAATTATCATCAACATTTCAGCCGAAAGACGTCCGACCACTGCTGAAAATAGTAGGTCTTCACCTTGCCTTAACCAGAGGCCATAATGTAGAAAATGTCGTCAAGATTTGCTGCCACATGCATCGACCCTACAACACGGGCCGCATTACCTCTGTACCTCTTTGAACTCCTCCTCCTCCTCCTCCTCCTTAATCATTGACAACTTATTTACAACAAAGACACATCATCAATATTTTTACAAAACAAAAGACAACACGAAAGCTTAAGATAGGATGTGTCATTGCGGTTGCAAATCGGACACTGGCTCAGCATAATGCTGAGGCGTTTACAGCACCCCAGCGCTGATTTTCAGCCAGTACCGTTGGTGACACCCGGATCGCTGTTTAGATACTTAGATAAATAAACTGCACACTAATAGCTACATAAGACTACTATAATTTTGTTTCCATTTTAGAAAATTAAGCTTCACTAGGTATGCATGAGGTTCATAATCATAATCATAATCATCATTTATTGCCACCATGGTACATTATGGATGTTTAAGGATACATTTGTTTGTTTCACATGGACCCTGGTAGGGCACAGCATACTATAATATAAGATACATATAGGTTCGTATTGGATCATCATTATATCATCATCAGTTCATCATTGTCTATGTTCGTCCACTGCTGGACATAGGCCTCTCCCATGGCACGCCACTGAGCACGATCCTCGGCCACTCTCATCCAATTCCTGCCAGCCGCCTTGCGAAGATCATCGCTCCACCGAGTCTGAGGACGTCCTACGCTACGTTTGCCGATCCATGGTCTCCACTCAAGAACTCGTATAGGTTATACAGGCCAATTTGTCCATCACTCTTTGCAGGCAGTCCCTAGTGTCCACAGCCGCATCCAACGAAACTTTGAGAGCTAGTGTTCTCAAAGTTTCCTCTATAAATACAGTTTACGGCTCTATCAATCCGCGACAGCTGCGCGCGTCGTTACCGGCCGATGATGGATCTCGATACAGACGTTGTCGCGCTTGTCGTGAATATTTCTGGGGATTACGCCAATTTATAGTTTCTATTATTGTTCCGCCATTTTAAAATGCTTGGACGCAGCCAACTTATGCAGGAAAATTAACAATAGAAACTAACAGGATCAAAGTTTTTGGTGTACTCATTTATTTTTGAACTAACTTATACCCGCAGTTTCACCCGAGTTTATGGTTGCTGTGTCGTAGTGTGACATCACATAATAAGCCTATAGTCTTCGTCGATAAATGGACTATTCATAACAAAAATATTTATTCAACTCGAACCAGTAGTTCCTGAGATAAGCGCGTGCGACCAAACAAATAAACAAACTCTTCGGCTTTATTATTAGTATAAATTTCAGTGCGACTAATGTATGAGATAAGTAATTAAACGAAACTTAGAGGTAGGTATCGATTCTTATTCTAATAGCTCTACTGTATCTACAATCTCATTCCCATTCCCAATTCACATTGGATCTGCGTGTAGATTACCAAGCCCTCTCATTCTAGAGAAGGCCTGCAAGCAGGAACATTACAGGGCGAAATGATGAACACTCCAGTATATAATGTCCATTAAAGAATGTGTTTATTTTTCAAGTGAATAAAGCGGTAAATCACTGCATATTATAAAACAAAGTCGCTTCCCGCTGTCTGTCTGTCCCTATGTATGCTTAGATCTTTTAAACTAATCTACGGATTTAGATGAGTTTTTTTTAAATAGATAGAGTGATTCAAGAGGAAGGTTTATAAAATATGTATAATACATGCATAATTGCACCCGTGCAAAGCCCGGGCGCTGGTCACTAGTGAAATATAGGTATACGACAGGATGCTTATAGCGGTTAAAACGCTCTGGAACTGTCTATTTACAGAATTGGGTCTTACACATCCTAAGAAACAAAAGTTGTCTCTCCTGTGGACATAAACTTAAGATTTATTGAAATGGGCGAAAAGTTGGCCAGCCCTGACACACGCAGGTAGACTTAAACATATTGGCTGTACCCGCCATGCCCACAGGAGAGTCGCGAAAAAAAGTGTATGACCAAATTGTATAGGGTCATCATCATCGTCATCGTTTCAGCCGTAGGACGTCCACTGCACATAGGCCTCCGGGGTATGTATTACAATACCGAAGTACGAAAGACCGAATGTATTAAAACATCGAATGGGTCAAAAGACCGACACGATTTTTTTCTGAAACCGTTAACTTTTTAAGATTGTTATAAAACAAACCTAACCTAACCCAATGGGTTCTGTATGATGCCGTTTTAATAAATTCTGAGAAGTTTACGGTTTCAGAAAAAAATCGTGTCGGTCTTTTGACCCATTCGATGTTTTAATACATTCGGTCTTTCGTACTTCGGTATTGTAATACACACCCGGCCTCCGTCATTGATGCCCAATCATTACGGTTGGAAGCGACTTGCATCCACCCTGAACCTGCGGCCTTCATCAAATCGTCCGTCCATCTCGTTGGTGGACGTCCCACGCTGCGCTTGCCAGTCCGTGGTCTCCATTCCAGAACTTTTTTGGCTTTTTGTGCAGGGTAAAATCATGTTTTTACAATCTATATAGTTCTAACCACCGTGTTCATTTCAAAAACTTTATTCGTCAACTAAAATCTGGAGCAGAAAACTCCACCCACAGAACAAACAGCGAATGCACTTCTCAGCTCCTGCACTTGACGATCGATTGACGGGTGGGGCGGCGACCTACATACAGTATTTATTATAATTGTAGACATAAATTGAATTTAACTGTTAGTATAACGGGAATTTCCAATTGGAAACGGTCTAGGTTTTATTTTAAGTCGCGCTAGAAGCTTGCGTTGTTTAAAGACGGACACGGACACAGCGGCGATTTTATCCTGATTTGCTGTTTGAGCGTATTGTGTTATGTATGTATGTACAACTTTTTATTGTACATAAAAACATGAAATTGATGGTTAATAAGAGAAACAGAGATAGGTATTTTGGGAGAGTTTGCGGGAGCCTGCGTGTCGCGCGGTTCTGTAAGTATCACCGTCAAGCCACCTTTAGTGACCCAACGAGTGCAGAGTGGACTCTTTTTCGCATATGTATCTCATTAGATCTCATTACTATTTTTAATTATTGTTTTTGTTTGTCTTCTTAGCATGTATAGTATGTTACTTATGCGAAATAAAGATTTCTTATTCTTATTCATCATATTCCTAATTCAACACTTTTCTAACTGGTTATATTCCTAACTCGTCATATTCCTTACTCGTCGTACCATGTACATTTCCCTGCACAAACTTTACATTATTTGCCAATACTTTTGGACTCCGCCTTAAGTAAATTATTGTCCAATAACCGTAGTTCAAATTATTCACGACACGACACTGCAGACACACGCACGTGTTCACGATTTCATTTGATTGTACAATGACGAGTTGGGAATATGACCTGGCCCCTATTTCACTCACGTGAAAATTGTCAGTGACATAGCGATACTAGTCTTAATTAAATACTTAGACATTTTTACAAGCTTTTATCTATACATATAATAAATCTGTAACAAGTCGGTGTCTGTACATTGAAGATATTTGAGAAAAACTGTCACTAGGGCTATTTATTAGCGCAATAGAACCCGAAACAATGATTTTTAGAATTATTGTCTGTTTGTCTGTTTATCTGTTTGTCTGTTTGTCTGTGCGTTTGTGCGCGCTAATCTCATAAACGGCTTAACCTAGAATGATGCGATTTTCACTGATATGTTGGTATTTTCTTGGATTAACATTTAGTGTTTGTTTCATTTCAATCGGTTGACAAATAAGAAAGATACGTCTATTTAAAAAAAATATCGAACAGATTTTTTTGTTTGAACGCGCTTATCTCAGGAACTACTGCTCCGATTTAAAAAATTCTTTCAGTGTTAGATAGCACATTTATCGAGGAAGGCTATAGGCTATATATCATTACGCTAACACCAATAGGAGCGAAGCGGAGCTGAAGAATGTTTCAAAATCGGAAGTTTTTGAAGTAAAACTTCTATAGGCACGCTTGACTTGGGAGTACGGTGTTGAATGTGAACGCGGGTGTGCGGGGGGGTTCGGGGGGGTGCGCCATAATTGATGAAAAAGCAAATTGGATAAAAAGAAATAAGCTGCCCAAATTACTAATTCCACGCGGACGGAGTCGCGGGCAAAAGCTAGTTTCAAATAAAATCTTGCAAGTGAAATTTGACCCACGTCCAGTGGTCGGCTTCATTTGAAATTTGGTATACTTACGTAAGTTAGATGACAATGCATGTATAGTTAACAAAAAGTACAGTCAGCTAAAAAGCTTGCTATTAAAATTAAATTTTTAATAAAAACTTATTTCGTATTGTATCCAAGTTGCATGGTTAAACATTTTTACGCAAATATTTAGTACTAAAAGTGATACGTTATTGTGACTCTATTATCGCTTCACTACATGTGATATGGATTTTTATTCTTATTTTTTCCGTCTCTCGTCTGAACCAGGTTATCGTTAAGTTTTTTGACAGCTCTCTTTTTCACTAGAAGAAAATTGTCTTAAAATATTGACTGATCTTATTTCCTTTATCTCGAATTTAAAAAATTGTTATGTTTACCTCCGTATTTAACCACAAACATTTTCTTGGACCAGTTTTGAACATCTTACCTTAAGGATTCCCATTCACGATCGGATGAGTTATGTGGCGTTTTGTGAATTATGGAGTCTGTAAAATATTGATGCAGTGAGTTACGTCTCACGTGCGCGGGGGGAATGCAAAGTGACATGTCACAGAGATGGAGAATTTGTCAGATACGGAAACAGTCTTGTTTGAGTAATTCAAATAATGATTTAAGATTGTTGAAGTAAAAGTGGAAACTAGCCTTTACGTACAAGCATTGATAACGGTGTATAATCCCTGAACGTTAACCGATTGAGCAATTTCTGATAATGTCAATCAAAACAAAAAATAAATATCAGAATTTCAAAAAGCGCTCCAGAATAAAATGAATTTTTGAATTACGTCCATCAACAGAATTATAATTTTTTGTTTTAATTTTCAGAACAAATTAAAGAAATAAAATAAATAAAAATTCTGCCCAGTCACAACCATCCTGTACCCACGGTTATGGGAACATCGGCGCGAAAATAATTAAAAAGAACGTAGGTACCAGGTAGGTGTTAAAGTACCCAGCGTGATAGTTTAGAGGTCTTGTAAGATACTCAAAGATGTCTTAGTCACAGATTTTTAAGTAGAAAAGTTGTTGCAAATGTTCCCTAATTTTATTCATTACCTATTTAATATGTTTTTTTTAAATAATTTTTACTTAAACGTAGTCGAAGAGCCGATTACTAATAGTTCTAGAAATATTGGTACCTAATTTGTTAGCATTTTATGTAGGCATAATTAGGCAGCGGCATTTGTTAATAACAACGGCATAAGGAAATTTAATGTAACACAAAAAAAACAATACATACGTACAATCACGCCTCCTTCCCAGCAAAGGGGTAGGCAGGGACTATTTGTTTCCACCTGCTACGATCTTGCCACACAACTTTCGCTTCCCCAACACTCATTAGTCTTTTCATACAGCTCACCCGTTTCTTAACTTCCTTCAAGACATCCCAATCTGATCATAAAATATCTTTCTTGGTCTCTCTCTTCCAACATTATCATGAAAAATATAACCTAATCAAATGTATGTATGTATGTATGTATGTATGTAAACTCTTTATTGTACAAAAATAAGGAAAAAAAGAAATACATTATTGACAACCGTTGAAATGTATGTACAAAGGCGAACTTATCCCATTAAGGGATCTCTACCAGTCAACCCTTGAGTGGATGAAAGGAGCATTTAGTAAGGGACCGACAAAGAGTAAGTCAAAATAATACAGTCGGACAAAGCAAAGGCTACAATACAACTTTTAGTAAATACAATACATAAACTCATAATATAAAGAAACCTAATAATAATATACTACCATATACAACATATATATGCAAAATACATATAATAAATAAGCAGTGTTCTCAATATATTAAAGTGATGGTGTGAGCCACATCTTCTTCAAAGCTTCCCTGAACGACACCACGGAAGGAGATTGCCTAATGGAGGTGGGTAATCGATTCCACAGTCTAGCAGATTGCACAGTAAATGATGTCAATGTATACCTAGATAACCTCCCATCAAACTTCGAACCCGCTAGTTCCAAAACTACACATATTTTTTAAACATCCCTTTGACTTAAATTATGTCGCGCACGTGGTAACGAGGGGGTGATGCTAGGGTAAGAGGAGGGGCAGTATTTACTTCCCGTACGTTCCGTTGTTTCAGTTGGATGCGTTAAATCTTTAATGGAAATAGTGCTCATACTTGAAGTAAACTACATAGAAATCTGCAGTGAAAATAACAATGTTTAACTGTGTAAGTATATATAAGAATGGAGTGACGACAGATTTATGGAATACTAGCTGTTGCCCGCAAAAAAATCATTTAACGTACCCCAGGAACTATGCGATTTTTCAAGATAAAAAGTGGACATATAGGAATATACAGGTGTTATAAACTGTGCGCCAAATTTCAGCAGAATCCGTTAAACCATTTTAAAGTGAACGAATAACAAATATCCACACATCCATCCATACATCCAAACGAACTTTCATGTTTATATTATTAAGGGTAAAAACAATGTTCAAAAATACATAATAAAAATTTAAAAAACCCCCGACGCAATTAGGTCACATATATTTTGAAAATAAAGTAAATATGCGTCTAAGATCCCTTCCGCAACTAACAAAAGAGCTGATAACGTTGAAACGGCTGAACCAATTTTGATGAAACATGTCTAAGAACCATTGTCAAGAAACCTGCTTTCAAATAAAAAAAACCGCATCCGAATCGGTTCACCCATTTAAGAGCTATGATGCCACAGACAGACAGACACACACATACCGGTCAGACTTATAACACTCCTCTTTTTGTCTCGGGGGTTAAAAATGAAATGGACCTATTGGAGTATTCGCCGTAGGCTAATGATAGGTACTTGAAACAACAGAGGGCTTGCAGATGCGTTACCGACCTAAAGGGTTGCAATGCCCCTTGTGTACGTAAATTTCCAGTCTTCTTACTCTCACACGCTAAAGCACAAAAGTGCAAGCATTGCTGCTTACCGGTACATCAAATGAGATGTATGTGTTAGGGAATTATTATTATTACTTATGGCCTATGGGTACTATTCAATAAATTCTATATACATTAATCACTTAATAGAAACCAGACTTAAGCAAAAGAAAATCGACAGGAACGCGTTGCGAAAATCCTTACAGCAACATACAAAAATAAGGCGACGTCCACATAGATCCAATCTATAAGTGTGAACATAAAGGCGCACACACACTAGCGCGGGTCCCTACGGAAGTAGCATTAAAAGTTTTGAGTGATTTTGCTCAGTCAAACGCTGCAAGACGGGCGGGTGGCCAGACGTCCTGAATGCCAAGAGACTGTCCCCGCGACTTGTGGAGAGAGGACAGTCTCGTGGAAATTCTGGACATTAGGGTGGTTGAATAAAATTGTAGTTCTGACACAAAATATGTAGTTTGTAAGAAATAACAATGAAAATAAGCAATATAAATTCGTAAAAAGTTGCAGATTACACAAACTTTGTAGACGGGGAGTATGTTTTGTATTTTTGTGATGTTTTGAGTACTTAAGTGACTAGTTTTTAAACGAGTCGGTTGATTGACTTTTTACTCAATAAACAAAAATTTTTTTTGAATGGTGAAATTGTAAAAGTTTATTTTATGAGAAATGCTTACAAGAAGAATCCTTGGCTTTTGATCCTGAGCTAGGAGTCCCTGTATTACAGGATCCAGGTAAAAAAAAATACACCAAATAGTGAGCATTTTACATCGTACAGATAAAGTGAATACAGAGATACAATATCTATTTGCTTATCATTTGGTTCACTTTTATTTAACCTAAAATAAAAAAAAATACATTTTTCTTTTTCTCCATTAAGTACATCAAAGGAAACATGTTTCGAACAAATAGATGGTTTTTCTCAAGGTTGGTTCGAACTGCGTGCCAGCGCTCTTGCAGCTCGGTGCAAACGCAGCCGCCGGCGGCGAAAAACTACCCTTATCTTCATCACAAGTATTAATCTCACAAGTAGGGTTCCACGCTCATTGAAATTTCGTAACACTAGTACACCAACCGCTTGCCGTCCGAACCAACTTTCAGAACAAACCACGGATTGGTTCGTTATACCGCCGCTACTTGATAAAAAGGCACAACTGGAAATTTATTGAATCAGGCGTTACTTTGCGGAGGTCCATATCAATGAACTAAAGGTCGCGGGTGAGCAAAGTAATTGTTTCAGTTCACTTGTTCCAAACACAAAAAGCGAACTTATGTTTTTTAGCTAGTTCACAGTTGTACCTTTTGATCTAGTAACGGCAGTATATGTCGGGCATACCGAGTCGACTAAGAGTCTTCCCATATCTATCGACGCGAAATTGGCTTAGGAAACGCAATAGGAGCGAAAAAGGCGTCGATTGGCTCGGCTCAATTCGGACCGCGTAGCCGAGCCGATCTTTTTCGCTCTTATGACGTTGACATAAAGGTTTTTCCGATCTGCTGAGGCCGATTCCGCGTCGATACATTATGGGGAAACCCTAATACCTGATTTACACTCTCGCCTCGTCACCTCGCCTCGCGCCTCGCCTCGTCGTCTCGCTCCGGACGCGAGCCTCAAAATCTAGGGAAATCACGAGACGAGGCGCGAGGCGCGCCTGTTCACACTCTCGTCTCATGGCTCGTCCCGCAGTTCGTCTCGCCACTCGTACGCGAGTGTAAACCAGGTATGAAAATACACGAGTGAGCCGTGTGTCTCACTTTAGTAACAAGTAGCTATTGTTCCAAAATTGTCCACGAGTTATTGTTTTGTCCCATATTTTTCTCAACCGATGGTCACCCTAAGCTGGACGGAAGTGGCGTCTGGCCGGCATGGCTAGCGACTAATTTGCGAGTTACCTCCGCTAGGGGGCGCCTCGTTACGTCTTATTGTTTAACTTATACGTATTGACAATTTATTGTCAGTTCAAGACAAATTTGACGGTTGGAATCGCGGTGTACGATAAATGTTTAAATGCTTATTTGGACACAAATGGTATAATAAAGCTTAAATAAAAAAAGGATTAAATACTTCAATTAAACATTGACTTACAAAGTTGTCGGCAACCTCCGGAGGTTAATAGATCATAGGAATAAAGTAACTAACGTGTATAAAAGGTAACGTGCAATCGGCTCTTCATCTTAAAGTCGAATTTTGCTTGTAGAAGTTGTTGACGTCGAAATTGCAATGATGATAATTAACAGAAGCTTTTTGCACTAAATTAAATATCGCTTCGTTCATCAGAGTAGCAGTAGTGGCGGGTCATACTAATAAAAAGGTTTTAGCTTAACTATTCATTATTAATTAGGATTAAGTTCCCAGTTCGCACTGGGCCCGCGTGGGAACTACGGCCTAACCCCTCTCATTCTATGAGACCTGTGTCCTTCAGTGGGATTATATAGGATGGGATGGAAGATTCGCCCCCGGAAAAGAGACATGATGGGCTTGCGTGTGTCCTATCGTCACTTCGATGTCACATCATCATGATCATTTCAGCCGAAAGACGTCCACTGCTAAACATAGGCCCCCCTCAAGGCTCGCCAAACAGATCGGTCCGTGCCATCCGCATCCAACGCGATCCCACAACCTTAACCAGATCGTCGCTCCATCTTGCTGGAGGCCTACCAACACTGAGTCTTCCACTCGAAAACCTTTTTGCCCCATCGGCCATCAGTTCTACGAGCGATGTGCCCTGCCCACGGTCACTTAAGTCTAGCAATTCTTGCGCGGATTTCATCATTTCTAATGCGATCCCGCAGAGAAACTCCGGGCATAGCCCTCTCTATCGCCCTCTGAGCGACTTTGAGCTTTCTTATGAAACCCACCGTTAGCGGCCACGTCTCAGTGCCATAAGTCATCACTGGCAACACACACTGGTCAAAGACACAATGATATCACAGCTTTTATTTATCTGTCATTTTCTCACGTGTCTAGATACAGGTCAAGACAAAGGCGCGCGCACTAGTGCTCTCCCGTTCTCTCGAATTAAAAGTGCAGGTGGCCGCATTGATCTGCCTCTGACAGCCGGACGAGACCCCCCTCCCACTGGGGGGTGCTTAGCGATTGATAAAGTCGAGTGTGGAAAAACGTAAGGGCGTAAGCAAAGCGCGGTCAGTGGCTGAGACGGCGGTTTGGAGTATTTAATTTTGTTTAGATGCTTGGATGTTCGCTAACTGTAGTTTCAATATAATACAAATATTAACAGTACGGAAAAAATAATAATAAAAATAAAAATTCAGGCAGACAACCAATATTGGATACATGTAGAAATATGAACATGTTTATGTAGGTGGCAGAATCTCTCTGTGCCGCTCTGTGTGCTGCTCTGTGTGTCTGTGTGTGTGAACCTCGGTGATCGAGATGAAATTTGATATAAAGATAGTTCGAGAACCTGCAAAGGATATAAGATTTTTTTTATCCCAGAAGTCATCCTTTAAGGGGGCGAAAAGATAGGTGGAAGTTTGAATAGAACCGGATAATAATAATAATAATTCATTTATTTCAAACACATGTCCATAGATGGTTAGTAATAAACCGATTTAGATGAAATTTAATATGTCGATAATAGGACTTGTGGAGGGAGGAAATAGTGAGCAGAAAAAATAATCTAAGTACCCAAATTACTAATTCCACGTGGACGAAGTCGCTGGCAACAGCTTTACACTGTAAAGTTAATAAAAAGCTAGTAAAATCAAATTGCCCACATCCAGTGATCGGATTAACTTTAAAGTTAAATAATAAAATAGCACCTCTATCTTTTTTCAAATCAGTTAAAAATAAATTTGACATGACACCTTTAAAACGAACCACGGCATCTTTTAACAAAACCCCGTTTCACAACCCTTCCCGATATCGACAATCGTTTAAAACCGAACTTTCTTTGCGTAAACGGCCCCTGATTTCCCTGTAGGACAGAACAATATCCCGCGAAGTTTCGCCAAAAAAATACCTGCCAATTTAAAAAAAACATCAGCAACTTTTGACAGTAAAATTCTGGGGAGCCAGATAAGGTCTTTTTTTATACACACCAACCCTTTGTCGTTATCTCTGAAGTCGCGGGACCTCGTGACGTACAGAATTGTTTGTAGATATTTCTCGGGAGATGATAAAAATTTCTAGATCGCGATACTTGGCCCTTTTGACCCTCAGGGAATTTTCGTTCGGCATTCTCTAATAAAGGGTCGACTTTATCTGGGAACTGTTCTTATGAACGTAAGTTATGTTACGGTGCTGTCTCTATCATTACGGTTCCCCATTCCTCATCATCATCATCATCATCATCATCATCATCATCATCATCATCATCATCATTATAATCTTCCCACTGGAGGGCACAGGTTATCAGAATGAGAGGGTTCCAGCCTAAGTTCACAAGTGGGCGGATTGAGAACTTCACACACACCATTGAAGTAATTCCCTGGTTTGTGTAGGTTTTCTCACGATATTTATCTTCACCGTTAAGCTCATGGTAAGTTTCAAATGTAATTTCGTCAGAGCATACGCATTCGTAGTAATTCAATGATGTGTATGAAGTTCCCAATCCGCACAATCCCGCGTGGGAACTACAGCCCACGCCCTATTATAAAGATAAAGATAAAGATAAATATAAATTTATTAAAAATTTGATTTTTACAGAAATAACTTGAATAGGTACAAAAGTTTCCTTATTATAAAAGCCTGTGCCGCATAGATTCTGTGAGTACCTACTACTTGATTTACTTGTGCTTGTGTTTGTACTTGTTGTTGTGTCTTTCTTTATGTGAAGTCGTGATTGGCACGAGGGCAAGGTGAAAAGGTCGGGGTTTACCTTTGGGGGGACATCGTCAAGATTTTGTTTACGTAATTTGATGTTAATACAGTAGTACAGGGTATGCATTACAATACCGAAGTACGAAAGACCGAATGTATGAAAACATCGAGTGGGTCAAAAGACCGACACGATTTTTTTCTGAAACCGTAAAGTTTTCAGAATTTATTAAAACGGCATCATACAGAACCCATTAGGCTAGGTTAGGTTTGTTTTATAACAATCTTAAAAAGCTTACGGTTTCAGAAAAAAAACGTGTCGGTCTTTTGACCCATTCGATGTTTTAATACATTCGGTCTTTCGTACTTCGGTATTGTAATACATACCCTGTACTACTGTATTAACATCAAATTACGTAAACAAAATCTTGACAATGTCCCCCCAAAGGTATACCCCGACCTTTTCACCTTGCCCTCGTGCCAATCACGACTTCACATAAAGAGCCCGTCACCTGTCCGGCGCACGCGTTCCGAGTCACGTGACATGAGAAAGAATGTGTGGACTGTATATTAACTTTAATATAGTAGCTTCTAGCTGTTGCCCGTCAGTCTCTCTGCGAAGAATTCGCTTATCGCCATCCCGCGGGAACTATGTTATTTTTGGATAAAAGTATGCTATTATGTTAATCCAAGTTATGGTTAACTGTGTGCCAAATTTCATCAGAATCTGTCAAACCGTTTTATCGTGAACCAGTAACAAACATCCATCCATCCATCTATCTACGTGTTTCACAGACTTTTTTTGTAATACGTATTTCTTGTCATTTGTTAACGACCGCTTTAGCCTAGTTGGTAGAGACCCTGCCTACGAAGCAAGAGGTCCTGGGTTCGAATCCCGGTAAGGGAATTTATTTGTGTGATGAGCACGAATATTTGTTCCTGAGTTATGGATGTTTATTTATCTATCTAAGTATGTTTATCGTCGTCTAGTACCCATAGTACAAGCTTTGCTTAGTTTGGGACTAGGTCGATTTTTGTAAGACTGTCCCCTAATATATATTTTTTTTGTACTTACTGGAAATTACGAAGTAGATATTTAATTTATTAGATAACGTTTGATTACGTAGAGTAATATACGTAAATACATATTAAATGTTAATTTAATACAATAAAAAAGAGACAACAACAAAATTAGTAGCTACTGGGAAATGGGGGTGCAATTTTTTTTTCAGAACAGAATTTATAAATAAATTATTATTAGTGCAAATTATTGAATAAATTATCTTATCTTATCCAAAAAAAAGAAGTCACAACAAACATTAGTGACAAATATTTATGAAATTTGTGAAATCTAAGAACTCTATTTAAAAAACCGTGGTAGTTTAGTCGTTTGACCTACGTCCTCTGAAGCAGATGCTCGTGGACCAAAATAAGCCTTAGTTACAAAATCTACACAACATTTTTTAATGAACTAAAACAATTACTTTGCTCACCCGCGACCTTACAATAGTTACGTTTATGCAAGAAATGTGCGTTCATGCAGTTCCTCCACCTCCACACTGTACGAACACACACAAATCACATAAACCCAACCATCACCACCACCAAGCTACACTGACGCGTTTCGAACTCAACCAGAGCTCATCTTCAGAGTTACCACAACCGTATGCTATGCGTTTAATGCGTTTTATTAGTTTAACGTTTGGTAGCATAGCATACGGTTGTGGTAACTCTGAAGATGAGCTCTGGTTGAGTTCGAAACGCGTCAGTGTAGCTTGGTGGTGGTGATGGTTGGGTTTATGTGATTTGTGTGTGTTCGTACAGTGTGGAGGTGGAGGAACTGCATGAACGCACATTTCTTGCATAAACGTAACTATTGTAAGGTCGCGGGTGAGCAAAGTAATTGTTTTAGTTCATTAATATGGACCTCCGCAAAGTAACGCCTGATTCAATAAATTACAACATTTTTTGCTTACTGTAATATTTGTTCACTGTACTTGCATTGTCACTCGTATCTTACCTATTTAAATATCGCTGCCAAATTTCAAGTCAGATCGATTAAAGTCAATGAAATTAGACTTGCAAGATTTGAAAACAACTTTCGAGTAGATACGAAAAGCTATGAAACCTTCAAAGACAATCGAATATTCAATTAATATTTTTCCAGTCAAAAAAGGCGATTCACGCCTGATAAAACACCATTTAAAACTTCGGTATCTTACCCAAAACTCCACCTTCCACCTTCGTCATAAAACCCCAAGAAATGCAAGTGACCCGGTAAAATTCTTATTAACCCGATATTGAGTCGAACGTGTGAATATTCCGTTCTTATTATACTCCGGGATCAGATCCCGGGATGATTGGCAATCCGGGGTAAGCGCCATTTTAATAGGATACGAGGTAGGGTAGAGGCTGTACGGCAGAATTAGGTGTGCGAGTTATCAAAAATTTAAGACAAATGTCGCTGAAGAAAACGCGAGTAACAGTGACTTTACCACGATATAACTACACGACCGGTGACGCGACGTTTTGTCTGTTCATTGCGGGTGCTACCAAGTAAACAATGTATAGCGAGCGTTTCATCAGCGCAATGGATAGAAAACACACAAACTGCGTCGAGGACTACGCGAAACCAGGCTTAAAGTGGTCTTCTATGGAAATAGTTTCCTTCGATAACGTTAAATGACGTCACTGAAACTTCTTTTTAGGGCAGAGAATTGCAAGTGAATCACCTGATTTTATTTTCATCATCATCATTAGCCTTTATAAGTCCATTGCTGGATATAGGCTTCTCCCATGGCACGCCACTGAGATCGATCTTCAACTCTCCTCCAATACCTTACCGTTGCCTTATTTATATTATCATCGCCTCACCTAGCTACAGAAAAAAGCTATGGTAGCCTAATGGTCTGAGCTACGGCCTCTCAAGCAGAAGGTCGTGGGTTCGAACATGAGCTCCTTTGAGTTTTCGAAATTTACGTGCGAAATTACATTTAAAATTTACCATGAGCTGTGGAATGAAAACATCGTGAGAAAAACTACGCAAATCTGCGAAAAATGCAATGGAGCGTTAAAGTTCCTAATCCGCACTGGGCTCGCGTGGGAACTACGGCCCAAGCACACTTAATCTGAGAGGTCTGTGCCCTGCAGTAGGACGTATATAGGCTGTGATGATGATGATAACCTAGCTACCTACATGGCACCCAAACTACGTTGGCCGTCACGCAGTCTCCATTCAAGAACCAGTGTGCCCCAACAGCCATCAGTTCTAAGGCATTATGTGACCTGCCTACTGCTATTATTATAGCTTTCTACTGCGTTGAGTTATGGCGATGAGTTTAGTCCTCTGCCGAATAACTTCGTTCCTGATTCAATCAAGATACTAAATTTTACTCATGATTCAAAAACCGACAATCGTGCTACCAAAGAATGAATGAACTAAAAAATAAAAAAAAATAAAAATTAAATATTGTATTATAAATAGCGAAAATAAACTTAGTGAACTTACTCTCTCTTTGCAGACTGTGTTCTGACCGTATTTAATGGCTTACCTGAAAAATAAGGAATTTACGATTAATTATCAAATTAATTACCTTCTAAAACAACATTACTTTTTATTGTAAATGCTTAAATTTTTTAAACTTGCAATTCAAAACCCGACACCACACGGGTAACATAATAACATTGCTAAAGTATTCAACACAACAAATTTTTTGATCACAACTTTGTTTATACTTGTATTGTAATTCGTGTAGTCTTATGTAGGTATTAGTGTCTAGTACTAGGGGAGTTCAATAAAAAGTGAGAATGAGTATGTTATAAACAACTTTTACTAAATGTCATTTTATTTTTCGACAAAGTCACCTTTTAGCATAATACACTTAGTATATCTTTTGTCTAAACTTAAAATTCCATTTTTAAAAAAGGTCTCATCTTGAGTGCTTAAAAAATCTTGTACTGCAGCGACTACCGCGTCGTCGTCTTCAAATTTCTGGCCTCTCAGGTATTGTTTCAATCTCGGAAATAAGTAGAAATCACTGGGAGCGAGATCTGGTGAATACGGAGGATGCTTAAGGATATCGAACCCAGCATCACGAATTGCAGCCATTGCAACGGCGGACTTGTGTGCCGGGGCATTGTCCTGGTGGAACAGCACAACTTTCGAGAGTTTACCTCGCCGTTTTTCGCGGATCTCATTGCGCAATGTTGCTATTTGTTTGGCGTATAAAGTGCCCGTAATAGTGGCTCCATGCTCAAGATACTCAATCATTAATACCCCTTTACCATCCCAAAAAACAGAGCCCATAACCTTACCGGCAGATGGGCTCACCTTGAATTTCTTCGGAGTTGGAGATGATGGCCTTTTCCATGTCATAGACTGCAGTTTCGTTTCAGGGTCGTATGATGGAGCCATGTTTCGTCCATTGTTATAAATCACGCCAAAAAAAGTTCCTGGTCTTGCTGCATCAGGTTCAAAGCTTCTTGACAAATCTCTAGTCTAGTTTGTTTTTGCGTGTCAGTAAGCATTCTTGGTACCCAACGCGCAGATACCTTTTTCATACCCAAGCGTTCATGTAAAGTATTATGCACGCTCCCCGTTGAAATCTTTATATTTTCAGCAATAAAACGAACTTTGACACGACGATCCGCCAAAACTGAGTTTTCGACTTTTTTCACAATTTCTTCAGTTACTGCTGTAGTAGGGCGTCCGGAGCGGGGGTCGTCCATTGTCGATGTTCTTCCACGTCTAAATTCGGCGCAGTCAACGTGCGACTGTCGAATACGGAGGAGCATTAGACCCTAAAGTGTCCCGCAAATCCAAATTGACTTGGTCCCTAGAAAAATTTTTCAAATACAAGTATTTGATAACGGCGCGCAGTTCAATTTTCTCCATTTTCGCTAACGTACTCAATAGCATTGCAAAGAAATTACCGTATATTTTTTTAAACAAAAGACAGTTACTTTTTTTTTCATAGCAATCAGCTAGATAGATTAGCTTTACCGGCCAGTATTTAATTTCGTAATATTAAAAGAGTTTGCATCTCATTCTCACTTTATATTGAACGCCCCTCGTATATGTATATAGGTACGATTATAGCGATCCGAGTGTCCCCAACGGCGCTAGCTGAAAATCAGCGCTGGGATGCTAAAAACGCATTATGCTGAGACAATGTCCGATTTACAACCGCAATGACATACTGTCTCTATTTTTCATGCTTTCTATTTGCAGTAATATTGATGTGTCATGTGGTGTTGTAAATAAATTACCTTTCTTTAAATTTGTGTTTTATGTAAAAAAAAAACACACGAAAGTCACGTTACAAGCCTATAGTGTTACTGTATCCTCCCCTTTAAACCACTGCCACCCCGTGTCTCCGAGCGAGTCCATCGGAATTCTTTATACACTCAATGGATTTAATATCGGGCGGAATGCGCATTGAGAGATAGTGTCCGACCCGGAAGGGTAGGTTTGCGACGGCGACTTGCGATTATGCGATTTCGAAAACGGCATACGATTCCAGTATTTGGGTCATACACAGCGTAAAAAACAAAAGTCGTCTCTCCTGTGGATATAAAATTAGCGGCGCCGAGTCAGCTAACTTAAGATTTATTTATATGGGCCGAAAGTTGGCCAGGCGTCCCACACGCAGATGCAGACTTGACTAAACAATATTGGGTATAGTATACAGGGTGTATCATTTAAATCGGTCAGTATGGGAAAGTCTGAAACTATAAGACATACAAAGATCTGTTCTTAGTAACTATGTCATTGATTTTAGTGATAACAAAAACTGCATTCACAGATTTGAAATAAATAAATTAAATTAAAGGATATGAAAAACAATGCATTTTATTTATTTTAGATATCATGTTTCACAGTAAAAAAGTAAGAACAGATCTTCGTGTCTTATACTTTCATAATTTCCCATACTTTTGCTATGTCCACAAGAGATATGTGATATACAGTGATCCCAAAATTGAATCGCTGACATTGGAAAAGCGACTGCAAAGCTAAAAATCGCAAAGATGAGCGCACTCAGCCACATGGTGGGGGGGACCGCTCGTCGGGCATGGACGGCAAGGCCGAGGCGGAGATGGCTTGACAATCTGGACGCGGATTTGATGATGTGGCATATAGCTCTGGATAAGGAGATGTGGAATTAAAGATGAGAGATCTTTGCCTAGTAGTGGGACACAAATATAGGATTTTCAGCGCAGCAGCGGAGATCACGTCAAATATTAGGTATTTGGGGCGAAACAAAAAAACCATGCACAGCCAGTCGAACGAATTAATATTTCGCATAAGCCAAATATTTTATAAAAATTAAATACTTACCTACTACTTCAGTACGACAAAATAATACTAACTTAAAACTACGCTTAACGTATGAACTTCATTCATTATTCTACTTGAAAAATAACCTAAAAATTGTCCAGAAAAATCGCAACTCTACAACTTTTGAGTAAACTCCGCCACCTTAACCCTTCAGAATTTTACAACGCCGTCCCAGCGATCGAATTTTATTTTATTGTCCCTTTTATTGGTCCAGTTAGCTCTATTCGTTCCTGGTTATGTTTTATTTAACGTCCAGTTTTGCATGGATTTTCTCTTACATCTTTTACGGTTATGTTTCTGATGGTTTTACTTATGTCTTCGGAGGGTTTAAGGTACTTGAGGAAACAGTGTTAAATTGTATTGAATTTATGCTCTTTTTTACACGCTTTATATTAGCTTCACCTGTATGTTTGTTTGTTGGTTTGTATGTATGTTTGTTTTTTATTGTCTCTATAGTAAACTTACAAACATAATTTTTACCCGATTATGTTCATAATTGCAAAATGGTGTTGAGAAACTAATAGAGTAATTATTTATTACTCATATATCCTTGGACATATTTGACTTAAAAATTGATAAAAAAGTGCCAAGTGCATTTTGCCAAAAAAATACCTCAATATTTCAAATGTAGTATTCACATTTTACCAATTTCATTTTCGAATGAGACTAAAACTTCTGTAATCCGTCCATAAAAAAAAATGAAAACAATCATCACTGGCAGGTGACAAAAACTTTAAATGCATCAAGAACCGTTATCAATAAAATTAAAACAAAAACTACTCAAACGTTCTAAATTTAAAAATCTATCCAGCCAGCAACATCGAACCACCGAAAAAGCAAAGCAAACAACCGCTATCAGATTTTATTCATTCAATGCGAACCCTGGACCTCAAAATCCATTATTGAAAAAAAAAACAAAAGAGGATCCCGTCAACCGGCGGTAAGACGGCAATACCCCACAATCCAGTATGAACCAAATACCTCGCATGCTTATGTAAATGTCCATGTTATTGTGTATCTAATTTGGCCCTGCTGACTTCACATTCACGGTACCTGCTAGGGGGACGGTTATCAGTGTTTTTTTTTAAATATTTATGAAGGTGGGCCGGTAATCCAATTTCAGGTTATGTCTTTGGGTTTCAGGGGCCGATGTTCATATGAATTAATTAATAATATAGGATCGTTTTGCGGTCTGTATCTGAACGGATTGGACAGGGTTTTGGAGTTTTTTTGGTAGGGAAAGGAAGTCATTTGCCTGCCAAATGTATCCAGTTAGATTTAGATAGCTATAGGTACAGCTTTAAGGATGGCATGAAATCTGACGTATTTTAATTAAAACATAAGTAATATAACATCTGCACATACTAAATTAATCTCGAAACTTAGATTCTTGATTTAATATAAGATATACAATGTGTGTATGTGTGTGTTGTGTCTGTGTAATGTTTTTTTGTCTGTTGAGGTCATATCTAGCAACTCTAATTTCACCAACTTCTAGGATAAGTTTTTTTTTTATTTTTAAATATTAATATCGTATAGGTATTCATAATTCCCCCGATCCCTAAATCCTTTCTAAATACCATACCATTACGCAAAACTCGATGACATCAAAACTTATGAATCACTTAGGGGCTCTCGAACAATCGAACTAACCGACCGCGAGTTTAAGTAGTTGGTGTCCGTCACGCCTAAAAAGGGTTCGGAAAAGTTCGCGGAAAAAATTCGGCGAAAAAAGATTCGCCGAAATTGGACATCTGAAATCTAACGACTTCGCGTTGAAGGGTTGCGGGGGCTATGCCGGCAACCACACAAATGAATGTCGGTGTATTTTTATACAAGATCATTTTATTGTCATCATCAAATTTTTGTTTATGATAGTATTGATCAGAAAACATGCTTAGTATTTTTCATTGAATTATCTTTTTTCAATTTTGGGTTGTCCTTAGCTATTAAACAATGGGTATCGAATGTCATACCACAAACTTTATAAAAGTGTGTAAAATGTAATCGTAATGACCGTTAAATTTTCAGATGATAGTGGTGGTGACCAACGTGCGTGTCGAGATCTTATGTAATTTTAAGGTCAAGAGCACAAAGAAATATGTGAGGGAAGATATGAAAGATATAAATAGATAGGTGCGTGCCAGCAAGCCCCCTCTACAAAATTGTTATTTTTTTTTTAATGAGCGCTAATGTCTAATTTATTAATATCCCTACAAACACATACATTGTGAAATGTTTCCAAAAAATATACTCATGCATAAGGTTGAAGATAGCAAATGTTAGCATTTTCAGCAAGCCTATAATGCTAAAAAAGGTGAATCTTGATTTACAATCCTTTTTCGAAATATGTTATTCAGCTTAGAAGTATTTTTCTGTGTAAAACTTCCTTTTAAATGCAAAGAGAACAAGGTTATATCTTATAAAAAAAAAGGAGGTGAAAATAATTTTCTATGGAACACCGGATTCCAGCAAGCCAGTTTAAGTGGACAAGTCTTGTCAGTCGATTAGTGCGATATTTGGCGGTGATTCTAAAATTGTTTAAATTTCTGCTTGTCAATGGTCTGACACCGGGAGCTCGGAATTTCGTAGACGTTCACGAACACTCGTGAAAGTGTCGTGCGAAACGTTTTTACGAAATTCTGCACGGTTTTACTCAAAAGTTTTTCTCTTCAATTTGCCATTTTGTTACCGTAGATATCGTAGACAAGTAGGTAGGTAACATAACCTACTCTATTGCATTTTTTTTCTTTTATGAGCTAGCAATCTAGTTAGTTGGAATATGCTTCTTTTTATTTTCGATCTAGTTCTTCTCCTCTCAGTTTTTAGCAAACTTTAAAAATCTTGCTACAAGTTTCAGCGCTTCTCACCGCGAGATGACGCCTTCTGCATCTTGCTAATATTATAAGTGAGGTTATCTGTGTGTGTATGCTATTTTTAGATGATGAATTAACTGGCAGAACATGGAAAACAAAATATATAGCGACAAACGAAATTAAACTTCGCAAAAGATGTCGCCGTAACAGCTAGTTAAAATAAGCTGCCTATTTGGAAAACAAACTGCAATCCACAAAACTTATACTCAAGTATAATTACAATTGCAACTGATTTCCAGTAACGTCACTTTCCATGAACAAAAAAACTGCACTTCTTTTTCCTTTGACTCGCTCCAGCGCGCTGTCACGAAACTTCAAATTAACCGTCAAACTTTGCCTGCTGTAATTGTGTTATTTATGTGTAGTGTTCTGAGAAATCACGTGCTCGATGTAAGTAATAAACGAATATACTGCAGTGATTTACAGTTTTTTGTGTGGATTTCCTCGAATGTTGGTGATAATTGAACTATCAGCCTTATGAAATTTAAAGTGGCACTAGTGGTAACAATATACAATTTGATTATGTATTCCATACTTTATCAATTAAGTCTAAAGACAATTAGAAAATTGAGGGCGTAAATCGTGCTTACACGTTTTAATTTACTTCAGCGGGGGCGAAACCGCGGGTATCAGCTAGTATTTTCTATAAAATGCAGATTGTGATTACACTGGCTTGTGATTGCGAGACAAGTTAACGACCACTTTAGCCTAGTTGGTAGTGACCCTGCCTACGAAGCAAGAGGTCCTGGGTTCAAATCCCGGTAAGGGCATTTATTTGTGTGATGAGCACGAATATTTGTTCCTGAGTTATGGATGTTTTCTATGTATTTAAGTATTTATTTATCTATATAAGTATGTTTATCGTCGTCTAGTACCCATAGTACAAGCTTTGCTTAGTTTGGGACTAGGTCGATTTGTGTTAGATTGTCCCCTAAAATTTTTTTTTTTTTTTTTTTTTTTTTTAAGTTTGATAGCCGCGCGGTATTTTGATAGCCAAACTAGCAAACTAAAAATTAAGTACTAAGTCTCGAAGTCTCATTGAGAAAAAGCTCGCCCGTGTATATCGTGAAGCATGGATCACGGAATGATGAGCCGGTTTCGATTCCCTAGTCCAGTTTTTATTTAAATGTGTTCTAGAAGATTACGAAAAAAAAAACAGGATGGTTTATTTTTAATTTCAGTTGTTTGAATTATGTAGTTATCTTCAACGAACACCGGAACAAATCAGCGTGTAACAGAACTGTGATGGCAACTTAATTAAAACAGTTAAAAGTTGGAGGTTTTAAAGCGTGGGCGAGGCGGGGCGGCAGTGCGAGCGGTGATGTTCGAAAAGTTGCAGAATGTCTGTTTCACAAAAAAAAATGCCCAGGTACTAGAAAGATAGCTTCGATTATTTAAAAGCGAAAAAGTTTTTCGGGTGCGCCGGTGGGATTCGAACCCACGTCTCCTGGGTATGCGCCCCAACGGGTGTTCTACCAATTGAACCACGTCGCATCCAACCGACTCCCCCGAAATTCTTAATCGCTTACATACGCCAACAGTGTTTTTTTTTCACTTTTATAGATTCGGCGAGCAGCCGTACTGCTAATAAAAAGAATAATATTACTGTAAGATAGCTTCGTTCAGTAGGGATCGTTTTTTGAGACGATACTGACAATAAAGCAAAATTGAAATAACAATTGCAAGGCAAATTTAACAAAAACCAAGATAATGCACTTTTCTCAAAGGAAGTCCACTATACCAACCAACATTTCCTACCAAGAATTCACAATAGACGAGGTAGAATCTATAAATTTCTTAGGAGTCACAATTGATCAATCTCTTACCTGGAAGAAGCATGTCGAAGTAGTATGTCTGAAACTGTCAAAATCGTCTTATGCACTACAAAGACTAAGCAGAATAGTTAACGTGGAAACTGTTTTAGCAGCATACCACGCATTGATCGGATCTGTTTTAAGATATGGAGTAATTTGCTGGGGGAATTGCACGGATAGGGATCAAGTTTTAATTAGTCAGAAGAGGTGCATTCGGGCAATGTTCGGCCTGAAGCCATTGGACAGCTGCAGACCGTACTTTATAAATTATAATATTTTGACATTTACATGCATTTATATATATGAGATAGTCATGTTTGTTAAGGGTAATCCTGATCTATTTGAACGAAATGTTAATAAAAATACAACATTAAGACCACGCGATAACAATAGAATTAGAAGCCAATTTGCGCACACTGCACTCCTCAGAAAAAGTGTGTTTGGTATGGCACCTAAAATTTATAATAAGATACCAAAAGCAGTTAGGGACACTCATATGAATAAGTTTATGCGAGAGCTGGTAAAATTATTACAAAAGAAATGTAATTATAATATCAATGAATTCTTGAATGACATGGATTTTTAATTGTATCAATATGTACCTACCTAATACGTGTAGTTAGTAAGTGTAGAATAGAAATAGTATTGAATTTTTTTAAATGACATGAATAATCAATTGTATTAGTATGTACCTATTTATTTGGTGTAGTAATATAATATGTGTATAGAATTTGTACGCCGAAAGGCAAAGCATGACGGACTCTTTTATAACTAGAACAACTTTGTAATGTAATATTAACTCATGTTTATGCAAATAAATTATCTTTATCTTTATCTTTATCTTTATCTTTAAGGCGTAATATAATAATGTACCTGGGAACCGAGATCCGCTCGGGCTGAAACTCAGTACCAAGCTAGATCAATTTTTCATCCCCGAAAACCCCTACATACCAAATTTCATCGAAATCGTTGGAGCCGTTTCCGAGATCCTGATTATATATATAAGAATTGCTCGTTTAAAGGTATTAGATTAGATAGATGTACCTGTAATAAAAATATTAAAAAGAAAACTGATGCTTTCTTTAGTCGAGAAATAAATTATAGAGCCATCGCTTGGATCTCGTAAATTGTAAAAAATAATTGTTTAATTTTCATTTCAACTTCACTTTTTCTTTGACGGATACAAAAAAACAACAATCAATAAGCCTTTTGCGTGCAAATTTTTAAAAGTTGTTGTAGATTAGTGGTTTGACCAATGGCCACTCAAGCAGAGGGTCGTGGGTATCGAGACCCAGCTCACACCTCTCAGAATTTATTTACGAAATTACATTTGAAATTTACCATCAGCTTTACGGCGATGGAAAATATCGTAAGGAAACATTATAGTATAGATAATAATAATTATAGTGTGTGTAAAGTTCCCAGTCCGCACTGAGCCCGCGTGGGAACTACGGCCGAAGCCCTATCATTTTGAGAGGGCTGTGCCATCCAGTAGGACGTAACTAGGGTGGGGTGATGGTGTAATTACGTATTGCTTTTACAGTTAGTTGTTTTCCGCTAACACTGGGGCGTCCCGCTATTCGCGACGCCTATACCGCGACCTGTCGAACTGAAGCAAGCAAAGTATGAAAGCGCTCGTTAACTAGAAAAACTTTAACTTGTCGTTAACCGTAACGTTAATGGAACTTATTTGACTTCGGCGGCTTTTTACTTCAATGCGAGAATGCTACGGAAATAAAACATATATAGAATAAAAATCAATTCGTTAACATACCCATAAACCTTACTAATATTATAAATACGAAAGTAACTGTCTGTTACCTCTCCACGCTTTAACCGCTGAACCGATTTCTATCTAGCCATATGATGTATGATGATGTATGTATGGAGATGCATCTTACCGCGTATTTTGAATAGATTTTCAAGTGAATTATTAAACTTAATTGAAGGTCGAACGAGTAGACAAGCTAGAAATATTATTAAAAGATACATGTTTAAAATAAGAGGGCAAACTACCGACAAATAATTTACTTAATAATTGTATACCTACACAACTCTGCCTAGCAATATCAATTATAATTGTTATTACTCTGTAGAAATAGATTACTTTGTATAATTAAAACGTACAGTCGAGGGCACAAACATATGGACGGCTCGGAGTCGGATATAATGTAAACACCAACCTTATTTAGTGATAAAGAGGTGTACAGATATCTTTGACTTCTGACGTGCGTGTGTTTGTGACCTTGACTGCATACACACAAAAAAAGACTTCTTAACTTATAAAATCTTTTTAAATTAAGATTATTAGTTAAGATTATGCATGCAATTTTGTAATTTTACTGAAATAAACAGTTTAAAAATTTTTTAATTTTTTTATGTTGATGATGCGCTGGAAGCGTGTTACAATCAGCGACAGATAAATCATTCGCGATTTTCGCTCGCTGTTTATAATTAATGTGTATACTTAATTTTCTTTTTTCTTGATTAAATTAAAAAAAAAGATGAAATTTGGAATGGAGATAGCTTAAGACCCCAGGAAGGAAATTGGTTAGTTTTCATCCCTGAATAATTGCATAGTGCACCCGGGACAGCGATAAACGGGAGACGGAGTCGCAGGTAGCAGCTAGTCACAAATATTCTAATTACTTCTAAGTAGTACCCCGCATTTCTGTTCAAGCTCAGTACCAAATTTCATTCGAATCCTTTCATTCACATGTTTTTATTAGCACTTTATCAAGGTTACAATTTTTCGACTCTAAGGGCCGGCGCCCACTGACGGCATGGCACGGCGTGGCATTTTATTACTATCAAATTATTTTGAATCTTATTTCAATGAGTTTAGAATTCATGTTACTTTATTGGTTATGCGTGGCATTGGCGCTCAGGACGTCGCGGCATCGTGGTATCGAAATAAAGTAACATGAATTCTAAACTCATTGAAATAAGATTCAAAATAACTTGATAGTAATAAAATGCCACGCCGTGCCATGCCGTCAGTGGGCGCCGGCCATAACACTTTCGTACCGAAAACTGATAACCGTTGGGGTAGCAGAGTTCTTGACTGGAGACCACGGATCGGCAAACGTAGCGTAGGACGTCCTCAGACTTGGTGGAGCGATGACATTCGCAAGGCGGCTGGCAAGAGTTGGATGAGAGCGGCCGGATCGTGCTTAGTGGCGTGCTATAAGCCTATGTCCAGCAGTGGACGAGCATAGGCTGATGATAATGATGATGATGAACACGTTCGTACCGTACTAATTAAACTTTACCCTAAACCTATAAAAGCAATATCAAGAAGACGTGAAAATGCAAGTCTGTCTGTCCGGCACCAGCTACATAATAAGCTTTTTTAAACTTCAGCTGTCACTGGTTCGTTTTGCTCGCCCGTTTTCCTTCAATTTTGTCGGTAAATATGAAATGAAGTGAGACAGTTGCAGGGTTGAATTAGGGTTTGAAGCACTGATGAGCCGAGGTATGTGGTTTAACACGTTTAATTGCGTTTAAGCTTAGTTCGAATATCACTAAAAAATTGTTCCTGAATTTAGGACACAGTACGCTTGTCTTTATTTGATGAATGATTTATTTTTAAGGTTTAGCAAGTCGAGTTTTACTTTTTTTTTGACTAACTCCGACGGCATCACCCCATCTATATTGTATCTACATATTATATATAATGTATATAGCTTTTTTACTTAAAGCTGACTCGCAATTGACCCCTATGGCACCTTATGAAAAGTGCAAATAAGGCCAAAGGTTATTCAGCCTATTTGCTCTAAGTCTTGAAGAGCCCTAAGTACCCGAAAATCTAACCTATTTTCAAACAATTTTAGTCGAAAAAATATAAAATAGTTCCTTTACTTAATTGGAGCTGTCTAGGTGCTTATAAACGTCTGGACACGACCGTAATACCAACGGTAGCTGTGTGAGAACCTGTTCAAATATTTTGATCACCTAGACAGTTCTAATGCTATGATGACTCTGTAGGTGTACAATCCGGCACTAAATTTTCCCTCCCTACCATCAATGAAAATAACACTAAAATGCGCACGTAAAAACAGCCAATATATTTTTCCTAAAAAGTACGCCATCTTTGTACATTGACTTGACGCAGACAACGCAAAACCAACAAATAAATCTCAAAGTACACGGTAAAAAGAGATGCATAAACATGTGACAAAACACCTGGGCTCTGCCAATGAGCACTAATCAATACGGAGGTGGCGAAAAATAACGAATGTATTACAGGAGCTTGTGTGCTTCCGTGGGGGTAACGTCGGCACAAAAGGTGTAGAAAAGTCAACTTTTTCAACAGATATTTATTTCATACTATATACAAACTGAAATATGGATGCACAGAAAAAACCCCAGAAAAAGAACAGCGCAGGGAATCGAACCCAGGTCCTCAGCATTCCGTGCCGCGTGCCATTCCCCTACACCACCACTGGTCAGGAGTTTAGACACGAATTTTTCCCATACATCCTCAATCATCCTCAATCTGTTAGATAATCACTATATAGCAGCAGTGATACAGCGCCATCTATGTTATACTTACCCTTATCGAGAGACTTCAACAGATTTTTCTCGTTGTTTATACAGAGTATATGTTAAAGTAACTAAGCAACGATGTAAAAAAAAAACATTTTTTTTTTAATGTAGAATAGTCACAAAAGCTTTGTTTTTGTCATTAATTTTTCTATAGGCGAGTTTAAACTTACAAGAAAAATTGTGCAAGGTCGTAAAGTGAACGAGTAGGCAGTGGGCAACCGATCGCCGCAATGTAATGCAACTTGCACGATTTTTCTTGCAGGTCTTTACTGGGTTTTTTATTGTAATTACTCCTCATTAAAAGTTAAAAACAAGTTTAGTATTTTTAACCGCGTAAATATAGCACAAAATAAACTAGCGGCTCTGTAGGTAAGCTGTAAAACTTACGAGTTTTTCGAAACAGCTGAAATAAGATATATTTTTAAGTTTTTAATCCCCGTGGATCTGTTATTTAAAAAAAGCGAGTTTATCGACTGCACTCACAAATTTTTACGAGAATCGGTTGATGAATGCGTCAAACAAAAACAGCTTGACAGACATGCGAAATCTTTTTTACTCCAGCTGCAACGTAGAATAGGTGAAAAACTTAAGTAAAGAACCTATTGTATGTAGTAGCACAGAATTGATATGAAGCTTAAGTCATTTTCCTAATTTGGAACGTCAATTTGTTTAATACTGACACGTTACTACTACATACAACAGGGTCTTTTACCTAAGTTTTTGCTTACAGCTTCGCGCTTGCTTAAATCACCTACATCTATACTTCAACCATTTCTTACTTAGCAAATAGTACAGTACAAAAGTCTGGGAGCCGCAAAATAAAATTGTTTTAATGCCACTTTATTTGCGTGTCGTCAATTGTTACTCTAGTATAAATTGTAAAGAGATTACAATTCACGAGCCGCAATATAATGTTGTTGTGGTTTATAATTCTAAATTAAATGGAGTATAGCACACGCCAAATCAAAAGAAACTTCATTTCGATTTAACTAAACTTCCATTTCGTCAAACCACCCTCCATCGCTGCTGACCCTCCAGCATACGGGCGTAATCGACGGCCGGCCGGGGACGTATTGGCCCGTCGCGGAGACGCTAGCTCTGTTTTTAAACCTTTCTTCCTCCACGAGGGGGGTTAACCCCCACTCCGCAATCGATGGTCGTCACGTTAGTGCACCCGATCAAGTGCATACGTGTCTTTGATGTGTCTTTGTGTTAGTTTTTTTGTAGTGTGGGTATTGTCCGTGAGTGGTTGTACGCGGTAGCTAATTGATTGTTACTGTTTTTAGATACTTTGTCGACTTTCTTGTGCATCAATAATGGTGCTTACGACACTTTTCTATAATGTATTGAACTTTTGCATAGGAGAACTTTGTAATAGGAAAACCTTATTTTTAACGTAAAAAAACATGTGAATTTTGTTTCATCTGTCCAGTTTCAATCAAATTCAATTTTACTAAAAAAATGTCTTTGTAAACTACACCTTTTAAGAAATGTATACCTTTATAAAGTTTCCCTCATTATTTCTAACCAATCTAAAATAAAAATACTCCCAAAGCATAGAGCTCGACCCTCAGTTCAAAATTTCTGTGTGTGCTATAAAAAGTACATTTGTAGCAGCGCGCATGCCGCTGACAAGTTGTCACATCACTGCAGCTCCGTAAAGTGGATATGAACAATTCCTAGAACACAAAATAACGACCGCTACAAATATTTAAAGTAAAAGGATATGAAAAACTAACAATGTACTACGTATAAAGAAACGTTTACGTTAAAAGAAATATAAATAGAGCACTCTTATGAATCTAATAAATAATAATGTTTTAAATAATCTTGATTTTCACTTATGATTTAACACACCTGGGACTTAATAACGACTTAGAGCCATTACAGTTGCATTGCAGTCGGCAAAACTGCATGCAAACTGCGCGCTGCTGCGACTGAAATGTATGGGCAGTCGGCAATTTTATTGCAGTTACGTTCCAGTTAGAATGCAGTCCGTCCGCCCTTAATATATTGCTAAAATTACCTTGAAGGTTTAACGAGTAGATGACTCCAAATTCGTAAAGTATATTAAAGTATTCTCGTGACTACAGTGGCAGCAATACAATAAAATACAATGACTATTTATTGTACACAAGAAAAAAAACAATACAGAAAAAGAAGTACAAAAAAAGCAATGTGGGCCAAAACTCGAGATTTTTTTTGTTAAGATACTAATCAGAACATTCTTAGCTGTAAACAAATTGCAATTTGTCGACTTTCACGGTGTCAATGTCTTTTGAAATACTATCCGTACTGTCAAAGAAGCTCGATAATTTAAATACTTTATTGCAAAATTGTTTAGTTTTGTAATTTCGTGTATTTAGCCTTTTAGGTAACGATTTAATTAAACTAAGCTAAAAACTAAGTGATCTAAAACAAAACGGCAACTTAAAAATTAGAATAAAACATGTATGTCTATACTGTACCTTTTAATTAACAGATTGAAGTAATACGACTTCGACCTAGAATTTTTCAAACAATTAAAAACTGGTAATCTATTAACAGTCATCGCACATTTTTTAAACTTATTTTTTTATTTGTTGTTCTGCTAAAAGAACAAACGCATCCGCCGCGCCACCCACGATCAACTGTCACTGTAATGTCCTTCTCATAACCCAATAAAATCATCAACACGTGTGACGGATACACAAATCAAATCATCTCCAATGACTCCGGCAAATTGGCTCCACAGATTGATGTCTCGGAAATGACATGAAAGGAAACGTCAGAAAAACTTAAAAGCGGACTCTCTGGACGATATATCGCTTACGATGACAAATAAATGCGGTCATACACATCATACACGACGTGAAGATACTGACAGATGAGTGGATGTTTTAAGACTGTCGAGCGTTAATGTTTTACCAGCAGAAAAGAGAAGACTTACATTAATATAACTCGTAAATATGCGTCTCTGCTGATCTGCTTGCCGTTTGCATTGACTGTTCATACGCTCTACACCGTTGAGCTCCGTAGTAAAGGGATGTCGCACAAGTACACTGTTCTGTCCGCAGTAAGTGTATGAGTTTCTGTTGTGCGGTGGTATGCAAAAGCGTGTCAGCAAGCATACCTAGGCACGTTTTCGGACCTGCTCGTCGCTTTGCCTATGATGTTACTGATCCCTCCCTGCCTTGATGGACTAGGACTTAAGTAATCCATACAAAGAATAGTTGTTTGCATGTTTCGGAATGGTAACAGTCCTTTAAATGTGAGTCTATCAGAAAATTCATCGTAACGCCCTAAGAGGTGATAACGTCCTTACACAGCGCGGTCTACTTTACTCCGTCTAATTAATGAAATTTTCATTACCATTGTTCTCGAAGGAATTGCAGCCAAAAAAGAGTAACGTGACTGACTGTTTGACAACGCATAGCCTGGACAACTAAACTTAACTAAAAGACTTAAAAGTCATAAATATTCTTTGAAGGATATAGAGGCACACCAAGAAGTACTTTCCAGCAATTCCCACAGAACAGAAGACTACAGGATTTTTTATTTTTCCAAAGCACAAATTAAGATGTTTTGTAATAATGACAATGTCTATGAAATTGCTGTAAAACCAATAGTGACACTAGATCAAAATAATACAAATTAAAGAAAGCTCATACTTACAAAGAAAACAGCTTCCAAGTAAGCCAATCCACCTCAACCACACAAGAAAGACAATGTTTTTGAAGACAGACAAACAAACCATCCAATCAATAAGCGCACTAACAAAATAAACTAAGACACCGCTGTCAGATCCGCGCGGAACAATTCAGTCGCGCTGTCATCGCTGAGACAGCACTGACGGGTGACTGGAGAGAAGGAGCCAAGCCATAGGAGTCAGCGGGATAGATCAGAGGTGTGATTTTTTAACGAACTCGTCCTCAGAATCATCACAAATATAGTCAATCAACCATATACAATCTAAACCCATTTGCTCGAAGATATTGCAGGTAAGGCAATACCGACGTCAAGAAACCTGACTACGTAAAATGTCTGTGAGCGAACGGGTTTAAGTTATGTCTGTCTGCCAAGCGCAGCAACGAATCCACAGACGAGGTTTGTTTTGAGAATCACATTGTTGATAGTGTGTTAAACCTCAACTGTAATGGAATCTAAATCCGAGCGTATTCATTGTCTAGATCATAAAGGGAGATTTCCTTTTTCTAGTTTTTCATTTTTTCGGGCTGAGTTTCGATCAGTAATCCAATTGGAATATCGTCGCTGTGCCTGCCAAATTCCATATGTGTCATTTTTTCATTTTACGTTTTTGCACTAAACGCAATCTTCGTTTAATTCTCTATGTGATGATAAAATCCTTTTTGCGATATTCCCACAGGAAACCATTTTAACAAATTCTACATGTATTTTGACCGTTAAGAAAAATTAGTATGTGCAGAAATGCACATAAAGGATTTGTGTTCTGCCTCCAGTCGCCCGTCAATTGTGTTAGCTATGTGACCGTTGTGAAGTAAACAACATTTCAAAAATAGTTTTTGGAGTCAAAACAGTAAAAGTGGGGTACGAGTAAGTATAGAGGCTGTAGTCAATTTATTTTAATAACTATGGGGGTCGAAAGTGTTTAATCAGCAGCTTGGGAGGGGTGACCTAACAAACCTCAAGACTGCGGATGGCCAACACGTTACGTCCAAATCAGAAGTTCCCGCGGAGATTGAGACATCCTACGATACCTTGTATGCCTCGCATGCCTCGAAATTAGGATAGACAGAATTGACGCATTGCCAAATCGTTTATGTGCAATAATTCACATACAGCATTTTTTGGACGGTTTTAAATCAGTTATGTGCCATTTTTGGTCTAAAAAAATTCTAGCTCCTTGAATAACGAATATTTGTGTCAAAGTTTATACTTTTAATATATCTCGAATAAAGATCTAGGTATAATGTTGCATTAATAATTTTGCAATTTTTCAATTTGTTTATTCAATAAAACGTTTTTTGTTGTTTTCCAAAACCTTCCAAATATCACATATGGAACTTGGCAAGCGCAGCGACGATATTATATTTTGTATATTTAAGAAATAGTCGCAGACGAGATAGAGGGTAATTACCCCCAATCTCGTCTGCGAAGGAATCGGCTATTTATTCCTGTATTATCTTTTTATTGTATCTTACCACACTTTTCATTAAAATTGATTCAACAGTTGAAACGTGAAACAAAACAAAAAACATTAAGTTAAATTTATCAGCATAATCATCGTCAATCAAAAAGACCTCCGTTGTTGAACAAAAGCCTCTCCCTTAGAACGCCACAGAGAACTTAACCTAACTTAACTCTTTACATCTAAGCTAAATGACAGTTCTAATCCCCAAAAACGCTGCCAACTTTGGTTTGAACCCTATCAAAGCAAGACTCGAGTGAAATTTCCAGGCGCCGAGTAAACTTGGGGACGTGGAGGCGACAGCGACGCGCGTCATCTCGATGCAAGTTGATAATGCACTGGCTGACGCCGATGGTGGATCTGACTTCGGTAATTTCGTTATTGCGAATTAAGTTGGCCATGTTTTTGATAAAGACGTTGATTGTTTATATTATAATGCCGATTGTGATGTAGGATCCGAAGATATCGAAAAACGAATAACTATTTTTAATGATTCATAGCTAGTAACAACTGTTTACAGGGTAAAAAAAACAACAACATAGGCAGAGGAAGAGAGTAGAGGGCAACTATCTTAAATATTAAAAATAGCACATTCTATGTAAAGGGGGCTTTCCTTTATTTTTAATAACAATAAATACTGCAGTTATGGATTTTTTATTGTCTTGTCGCTTCAAGGACATGAAATCAAATACCTCGTTGCTCTAACAGATGAGTCAATATATAAAAGCGTAAATATACATAATAATACTTTCAAATCATATAACTAGACACCACTACCCAGTGAAAAATGAGCAGATACAAATACCAAGCGTCTTAAAAAATCAATGGCGAACAATCACAAATTTAACAGAGTCAGACATAAAACATTTCAAACCCTCAAAGTAATGGTCAAGCTGAAAGCTTTGCGAATATAATAACGGCAACAAACAAATAACATCGTAATATCAAGACTGGCATTGTAAAGCCGTCCGTCCACCGTTCTTCAGAGCAGCGCTCGACTGCACCCGTGACAGTCATTTGAGACAGTGACGTGACACCCTAACCCCCCTTCCACCCGCCACCCCCAGATGGATTGATATTACGGTGCAGTAGCAGACGTAAGACGGTTGCATACGGGAATTTAAAAAAATATGTTACGCTTTATTTTTCTTTGTTGGAAATGCGGGCTTCCTTTGTTTTTGATGAACCTCAAGACTAAAATAAAAGTACTAAAACACTGGTGCGATATAATTGTGTATATTTATTAAAATTCAGCATCTTTACTTAGGCTTTGGTAACCTGGTGCTTTGGTTTATATCCTCTCAAACATCTGGTCGTGGATTCTAGCCCAGGCTTGTACTTCTGAGTTTTGCTGTACATTTCTGCTAAGAAATAGTGATAATGTGTGAAGTTACTAATCCACACTGGGCTTGTGTGGGAACTACGGCCCCCTTCTCATTCCTAGAGGCCTGTGCTCAGCCCTGGGACGTACATAAGCTGAGATAATATCATTTAATTATATGTGCGCGTGTATAATTATCTGTAATTTCAGAAATTTATCTCTTATCAACTTTGTACGTATAAAGCGTAAAAAGAATACGTTATGCGTTACTCGTATTTTCAAAAGTGTTACCTACCATTTTCATGACGCCGTGAATGCGTAAATTCAGACTTCTTTCACTTACCTGGTGCACTATCATCATTATCATCCCAGCTTGTATACATCCCACTGTAGAACACAGGCGTCCTCTCAAAATGAAAGGGCTTACATAACAAGAGGTCTTACCGGGTTGCCTGAAGAAAAATCCTCGAAAGAAGCGTCTTCTATGTATCACTATGAACCAATTTAAACATTCCTAAACTAATTTGAAGTCACCGTAAAAGAACACCTATCTTTAAACTCGACTCAACAATAGAGACCAAACTTTTTACCCAACGACCCAACTTCACCAGCGACCAAGTATATATTATTCATTTAATATTATATTCCGTTCTGCAACCCTTCAAGTTGAAAACTACGTCGTTGGACGCAAACGAGACGGGCGTGATGGCGATCCAGAGACAGTGACGTGACGACCCCCCACCCAACCCCACAGGGGGAACTGACCCCGTGGGGCGGATAATAAGGGGGCAAAGCGGGAGAAGTCTTTCGTGGAAATGTGTTGCGTTTTTGAAAGCGTGCATTTTGTCAACTTCAAGTAAATTAAGTTGAGGCATAACAAGATCCAGAGGTCAATCTTCGTCTGGCTCAAGTTGTTCTTATTAGGTAGCTTTTGTTTAAGCTTCGGAGTTTTTTTCGATACATTTATAGTCGGTAAAAAAGTGGTAGGTTCCTGGTATGATCTATGGCCTCTCAATCAGAGAATCGTGGGTTCAAGCCCGCGAATTTGCTCTGGGCCCGCGTGGAAACTGTGGTTCAAGCCCTCTCATTCTAAGTGGAAGCCTGCGTCCTGCAGTGAGACGTTGATGCGATGATGATGAAATCCAGAAGTCTCTATGTCACCCACGATTATGTGTACACGTGTTTAGATGAAATGCTTATGGCCCCTCGAACATGATTTATAAAACAGCGAAGGTATTATTCTTTTGATATTTTTCATGATCATGAATATAGTAACCGCTATTGTGGAAGTTACTAACCAAAAACATCGTCTATAATACCTCCAAGTTAAGTGCTACCCAGGGTTATGTAGAGTCAAAACGCACGGAACTGTCATCCCCCCGGCTAACCCCGGGCTAAGGAATTAATTTCTTAACTCTAGACCGCGCAAGCAGCTCCTAGTGCACATGAGCAAATTCTCCCTAGTATTTTTATCTACCAAAACCTACCAAAACACAAAAGACAAAGAAAATCAACATTTCAAAATGTCACCGCGACGCCCTGTCCGCGCGACGTCGTGTCATTTGCACAAAATTAAATACCCCTCCAAGACGACTCGTCAACTTTACCGGACTCCACCCACCCCCACCGGAGGGGGGCGCCAGATGGATTGATATTACACGAATGCAGGTGAACTGAAGCCGATCTTCGAACAATGTCCATTTGTAAGCTGTCTTATGCTGCAATTTAGATCGTTTAAGGGTTAATGCACGTGAAGAGTTCTGACATTAGTTTGTCTTTAGCATTTTTGACAGTCACTATGAGACTTTATTAAGACCTACCTGCACTTACACATACACATACAATGATAGTGGTCAATTACATTTAAACTTAGGATCTTTATAACAAAATTTGGCTTTGCATTTGTCGGACATGACATAGACATCATTATCATCATCATCTTTACTAAAAGGTAGCAATTTTTATTTTTAAACACTATGGATACTTGTTGTTGTTGTATTGGGCTAGCTGTTGCCCGTGACTTCGTCTGCGAAGAACACGTTTGTCTCCATTCCGCAGGTACTATAAATAATGCAATACAATATAATACAATACAATACAAATATTATTTAATGAAGACCAAAAACAATAGGTTCAGAAAAATTAACAAAATAAAAATTAATTGATTAGTTGCAATTTTCCAGGACATAAACTATAACGTATTGTATTTTCAAATTATACCAAATTTCATCTGAATCGGTTAGTCAGCTTAAGCGTGAAACGTACTGACAGGCAGAGAATTAGAGAGAGAAAAAAATAAATAAAAATAAATAAATATTACGGGACAATCTTACACAAATCGACCTAGTCCCAAACTATGCAAAGCTTGTACTATGGATACTAGACGACGATAAACATACTTATATAGATAAATAAATACTTAAATACATAGAAAACACCCATAACTCAAGAACAAATATTCGTGCTCATCACACAAATAAATGCCCTGACCGGGATTCGAACCCAGGACCTCTTGCATCGTAGGCAGGGTCACTACCAACTAGGCTAAAGCGGTCGTTAAGGTTACTTTGAATCGAATATAAATCCTGTTCATTCCTTATTAGAAATGTTAAAGAAAAAAATAATGAAATCGTTAAAGTCGTTCTCGAGTTATGGCTTGACCAAGGGAAATAGGGTTTCATTTTTATACATCGAGGTTTGCGTGAGAAGTCGAAATAATTGAGTAACTAAAAATAACACTTTGTAAAATATATAAATTCCTAATAAACATTACACCCCTCGATATGAAAGAATGAAATTACTTGAACATAAAAAATTCCTTTCATAAAAGTAAGGAACTTTTGCAAATCAATTGCGAAGAGACTCGTAGGGAACATATGCTAATGAAATATCGAATCACGTACGGATGTAATGAAGGATGAATGACGTTCATTAATAAATGGTCCTAACGAGACTTAAAAAAACTCGCATCCCTCTTACACCCCATAAAAACCGACAAAGACACATGTCCTCCCTTATTATCTTCAATTAAGACTCAGATAATGTACCGTGACATACGTTCGACGTGTCCGGAATAACAAGACCCCTCGTCCAAGAACGCGTAGCCTTCACCACCTCAAGTATTTGTTGGAAGTTAAGCTGGTTCATGTTACGCTGGACGGGTCGTTGTAACAAAGTTAGGTGTTCAACTGGGGTAATTAAACGTGGACTCTATCGCTTGGTGGTAAAGACGGTGGTGATTGCTTAAATAATGTTGCACGTCAGAATCTTGTGAGTGATGTACGGAGGACGGTGATAGATCGGCGGCCGTTACATGTGATTAGTAGAAATGTGACAGACATTGTGCGGAACCGGATTTTTCTAGAATGTCTGCTTTTTATTTTTATTTCATTTTTAGCCGTTGTTCTGATACCTGGCAATTTCACCACCATCTAATAAATGTAATGAACTTGAATCTAAATGTACCTACTTATATGAATATGAAATTGCCCGTTTGCACGGTAAATAGAAAGAAAGAAAGAAAGAAAGAAGACATTTAAATACTAAGAAGAAAAATATATTTTGACGACCCCACGAGCCGAGTGGTTAACCTGTTCACCGCCCTCATCTTCGATCAACAATACAACAATACAACAAATTGTATTGTTGATCGAAGGCCCTCATTCATCTAGTCGTGACAGCCAATGGAATGCCTCACACGCCACGGTCATCTATACATGACCAACATTCAACTCTAAATTACTCCTTTTGCAAACCTTACCTGACTACTATTCTTGAGGTCCCAGGTTCGACTCCCAGTCGGGGCAGATGTAAGTAAAATACGAACGTTTGCTCTCGAGCCTTGGGTGATTAACTATGTATTTAAGTAGTATTTATCTATTTAAGTATGTTTATCTGCTGTCCAAGTTTCTTGTGGTTCAATATTCTTGACCATAATGGTCTTTCCGAAAGTGCAGGTAGACTGAAAAAAAACCTGTAAAAGACCCTTAACGGCCTACTTAAAAAATAAACTTTTAATTTTTGTCTGTACGTTACCCACAAGATAAGCTTACTTTTTAATAGGTCAATTGGCCATTAATATTTATTTATTATTCATTTATTTATTTCCCTAGTTTATACGCTGCACACGCTTAAACCATTCGAATTTGGGTTCAAATCCCGGTAAGGGCATTTATTTGTGTGATGAGCACGAATATTTGTTCCTGAGTTATGGATGTTTTCTATGTATTTAAGTATTTTTTAACCGACTTCAAAAAAAGAAGGAGGTTCTCAATTCGGTTGTATGTTCTTTTTTTTTTTTTTTAACGTGTGTTACCTCAGAACTCCGTCATTTATGAACCGATTTGGAAAATTCTTTCGTTGTTTGAAAGCATATGCTTCAAGGTTGGTCCCGTTGTTACCGGAATCCAGTTCTGATGATGGGATCCATGAGGAATTGAAGGAACTCTTCAAAAGTTCAAGGGAAATGTAAAGCGATTTTAGTATTTTCAGTGACAAATCGAGCATTTGCATTCATAAAGTGTCATTTGGTAAACTAGATCTGATGAAGAAGACCGCAGATGGCCAACGGAACTCCTCAACGGGTCAAATCTTGCAAGTTGAATTTGACTCACTTCCCGGTTTCTGATTGATTTCATATTTTACATGCATGTGTAAATCAGGTGACAATGCAATATTATTGTGACATGGAGCTAATCTGATGATGGAGTTGGAAGGTGGCCATAGAAACTCTGTAATAAAACAACACAACCCCGTCGAGTTTGGGTTCATTTGAAACGTCTTGACGAGCACTTTGATCCCAGATGGTAACCAGGGTCTGATGATGGAGCTGGAAGGTGGCCAAAGTTACTCCATAAAGTAACGGCACTTACCCCATCGAGTACGGACTCATTTGACTCGTCTCAACGAGTACTTTGGTCCTAGATGGTAACCAGGGTCTGACAATGAAGTTGAATGGTGACCATAAGAACTCCGTAGTAAAACGACATAACCCCATCAAGTTTGGTCTCGTTTGATTCGTCTTGATAAGTACTTTGGTAACCAGAGGCAAAAAGTACAGTCAGTAAAGAGTGCCAGTCCAGGCCATTAGCAACAACTAAAAAGAAAAAAATAAAAAATTTTAAATAAAAAATAAAACCGCCTTCAAAAAACACCCAAAAAAAACTTGGAAATAAAAAAAATTTAAATAAAAAATAAAACCTCCTTCAAAAAACCCCCAAAAAAACATAAAATAATAATTGATTGAACCGACCACAATAAGCATGAAAATATCTTTCTACTAATCTGTTTGAAGTTGGTGCCTCAGCACGAGCCAGCAGGAGTGGACCTAGTAATCTAACTTACCTACATACCTATTATAGGGCTTCTACACTCCTGCTGGCTCGTGCTGAGGCACCAACTTCAAACAGATTAGTAGAAAGATATTTTCATGCTTATTGTGGTCGGTTCAATCAATTATTATTTTATGTTTTTTTGGGGGTTTTTTGAAGGAGGTTTTATTTTTTATTTAAATTTTTTTTATTTCCAAGTTTTTTTTGGGTGTTTTTTATCTATATAAGTATGTTTATCGTCGTCTAGCACTCATAGTACAAGCTTTGCTTAGTTTGGGACTAGGTGGATTTGTGTAAGATTGTCCCCTAATATATATTTTTTTTAATTAGCAGTTGAATTGAAGCATCTAAATTTTACGAAATTTCAATAGGAATTCTCAAGAATTAGATCGGGTTTTTATACTTAAGTATACTTTGCATGACGAACGCCCGTGCAAAGTTTCATATCTATAGAGTTAACGGGTAAGATTTTATGATTTTACATACGCCATCATTATAAATCCCTATGGCCTCTCAAACAGAGGGCCGTGGGTTCAAATCCCGGCTCGCACCTCTGAGTTTTTCAGAATTTATGTGCGAAATTACATTTGTAATTTACCATGAGCTTTACGGCGAAGTTAAACATCGTGAGGAAACCTGCACACACCTTAGAAGAATTTCAATGGTGTGTGTGAAGTTCCCAATCCGCACTGGGCCCGCGTGGGAACTATGGTCCAAGCCCTCTCATTCTAAGGAGAGGCCTGTGCTCTACAGTGGGACGTATATAGGCTGTGATGGAATGTCTAACGCGAGTTAGGCGGTAAAGGCTGGTATTAGTATAAATAAGACTTTTAGTCAAAATACCGATCACTCTCTTATTGCCAGTGACATCCCTTGTTCCTACAATCACTGCGAATAATGTCCTTTCATGGATACGATTGCTATCTGACAGGCAGATGTTTATCACAAAGGAAACAATGAAGAATTAGACTTAAAATTGAACGGTTTAACTCATAATCATAAAATCGGGAACGATCCGATTCATCATCATCATCATCATCATCATCATCATCATCATCATAGCCTATATACAGCAGTCCTACAGCAGGGCGCAGACTTTCTTTCAGAGGGAAAGGGCTTAGATCGTAGTTCCCACGCGGGCCCAGTGCGGATTAGGAACTTCACACACACCACTGAATTAATTAATTAGCAGGTGAGTGCAGGTTTCCATAAGAAGTTTTCCTTCACCGTAATTATCATTATATCAGCCAAAAAAGGACGTAGGTACTGTAGATACTGGCCACCGAGACTTTGTCGCTGTTTCGTAAATTTTAATTTGTGGCTTCTAGAATTAGATTTAGATGTGGCGAAGGCCTTCGATCGGGTTTGGCACAAAGCGCTCTTCTCAAAACTTCCGTCCTTTGGGCTTCCTGAGAAATTATGCGGATGGATCAGCAGCTTCCTAACGGACAGAAGCATAAAGGTTGTAGTTGACGGTGATGCTCTGATTCCATGTCTGTGAATGCTGGTGTCCCTCAAGGCTGTGTGCTATCGCCTACACTCTTCCTTCTGCATGTCAATGATATGCTGCCATCCGGCGGCATTCACTGTTATGCGGATGATAGTACGGTTGATGCCTCTTACACTGGCCGCGCCGGTATTTCTCGGGAAAACGTTATAGAGTGCCGAAACAAACTTGTGTCTGAAATTGAGACTTCCCTAAAAGAAGTTTCAGAATGGGGTCGACTTAATTTAGTCCGTTTTAACCCCACTAAGACACAGGTTTGCGCGTTTACCGCAAAAAAGTCTGCGTTTGTCGCGTCACCTCTTTTCGAAGGCACTCCCCTTGCTACCACAGCCAGTATCGGAATCCTTGGTATTGACATCTCGAGTGAAGTCCAGTTCCGCGACCACTTGGAGAGTAAGGCTAAATTAGCCTCGAAGAAGCTCGGCGTGCTCAACAGATCGAGACGGTATTTCACTCCAGCCCACCGCCTTCAGCTTTATAAGGCGCAGGTTCGCCCACATATGGAATACTGCTCTCATCTGTGGGCGGGGGCTCCCCGGTACCAGCTTCTCCCTCTGGATCGCATACAACGGAGAGCGACTCGAATAGTCGGCTGCCAACGAACTTCTGATGGGCTTGATTCCTTGGCGCTGCGTAGAGATGTAGCTTCACTGTGCATCTTCTATCGCATGTACAACGGAGAGTGCTCCGAGGAGTTATTCGGGTTGATCCCTGCCGCATCCTTCCGCCACCGCCCTACGCGACAACACTTCCATCCTCACCATCTGGATGGTTGGTTGTCTTCTACTGTGCGTTTTTCCAGAAATTTCCTGCCTCGCACAGCAAAGCTCTGGAATGAGGTTCCTGCTGCGGTATTCCCGGACCGATATGACCTTCAAGCTTTCAAAAAAAGAGCGTACTCCTACCTAAAAGGCCGGCAACGCACTTGTGACTCTTCTGGTGTCGCAGGTGTCCATGGGCGACGGTAATCGTTTACCATCAGGCGATCCGTCTGCTCGTTTGCCCCCTATACCATAAAAAAAAAAAAAAAAAATTTAATACAGAAATGAACGGCGGTCAGAACACGGTCTAGGGCGCCATTCTTCGATAGCAGTGTTGTTGCGATAGCGATAGTTTCGCGAACATTAGTTGACCTTGAGAAAGTCGATAGTGTCGATAGTCTACAAAAAAAATATCGACATGCTGATATTATCGATAGTGAAAATTATTTAAAACCTACGATCCTCTACTTGAGAGACCATAGATTCAGTGGCGGGGCGTGAAAAGTTTTGCAAGTAAAGCCGGAGCAAAATACAAAACCTAAAGACATACCCATCTATCCTCTTCTTGTAAAGCAGTGCAGTAATGGAAGAGAAACATTTGGTTACTTCCAAAGTTTAGTCAACGCGGGGGGAATCGTGTTGTTCACCATTGATAGGTCTAAAGCCACCACGACTCTGAGTACATCGCAATTCCATCTCAAATGACAGCAGAGCCATAGCGCTAACATTCATTCATTCAACAAACATTCGTGAGTAATCATTTCCACAAACAACCATTCATTAATCAGATTACGTTCGGTCGTACGTCTCAGACGTCGTATTTCAGGGGTGACACTTATTCGTCACTGTGACGGCCGTCACTTCCTTGTTCATCTGATGTCACGCCGCGTTAGGGTTGTCACTTGGAGTTACGCTGACGAAAATTGTGACGGGTTTTCGTTGATTCGTGAAGACTTACTTCTACGGGTATGAGTCATGGCTGATATAAAACAGGTTGCCTATCGTTAGACATAATTTCATATGTCATAAAGTATCGTTTTCCATAATTCTCATTTGATTAATTTCATCATCATCATTATTTCAGCCGAAAGACGTCCAATGCTGAACATAGGCCTCCCCAAGGCTCGCCAAACAGATCGGTCCCGTGCCATCCGCATCCAACGCGATCCCGCAACCTTAACCAGGTCGTCACTCCATCTTGTTCTTCCGCTCCGTGGACGCTACGCTACTCGAGATCCTTTTTGCCCCATCGGCCATCAGTTCTACGAGCGATGTGCCCTGCCCACCGCCACTTGAGACTAGTGATTCTTCGAGCTATGTAGGTGACTTTAGTCCTAGCGTGGATTACATCATTTCTAATGCGATCCCGCAGGAAACTCCGAGCATAGCCCTGTCCATTGCCCTCTGAATGACTTTTGAGCTTCCTTATGAGGCGCATCGTTAGCGGCCACGTCTCAATGCCATAAGTCATCACAGGCAACACGGTTAAAGACTTTCGACTTGAGACATTGCGTTATATTGGATGACAAGCTATTGCGGAGCTTACGGAACGCTGCCCAGCCGAGTCGGATTAATTTAATTTATTTATTTATGTATTTTCTTCAGAATTGTTATCAAACTTCTATATATTTTATGGCAAATGATGTTATGGCAAGTAAAATTATGGCAAATGAAAGGATCCGTATAAATCAAGAGGTATGTCAATATCTGCTTTTCTAAAACAACGCTCTAATACAAAATTTTAAGTAGACGACAATGCAAGCACATTCAATAAAACGTAAATTCCACCAAAATTTTGAATTAAAAATGACATTAGCACTTCTATTAAATTGAACAAGACAAAGTGACGACCCTAAGTTTCCGAGAGGCACAAAATGCTTTATTTATCTCGATACTTCAACGTCACTTATTGTTGTTTTCATTCAATGTTGGTAAAATGGGTCATGCAAATAAATTTAATTACTTATAATGATAAATTTAGTGCATTTTTAAGTCGACAATGATGTAGGTATCACCGGAGCAATCGAGATTTCAAACGTCACTTATTTATTCTTAAAAAACGGTAAACGCATATTACTTTTACTTCTGGCATTAACGGTTGTACATAGGAATTCATCATCATCATTAATAAGGCCCATAGTACACGGGCGGTTTCCCGCCGCGGGAAACCGCTCGACGGAGCTGCGCAGTGTAGTTTGCACCATACAACTTCCATATATATTTGCTGATCTTCATAACAAAGGTCATCCTAGCATGAAGGTCAGAGGATCTACCTTAATGTCTTTTAGCAAGCGTACTTATTGCATTATATTTTAGTTGTTTCGAGTGATTTTAAGATGCTTACTATACATAAGACTTGCATTGTTTGTTTATGTGTGGCTTATTATTCAATAAATTATTATTATTATATAAAATTGTGTCTAGTGGCGGTTCATAAGCGGTTTCCCGCGGCGGGAGAACCGCCCGTGTAGTATGGCCCTGTCGGACATAGGTCGAATAATCACCAGACTTAAGTTGCAGTGGGAGGGCACATCGCTCGTAGAGTAAAATTGACGGCTGATGGGGCCGAAAGGTTCTCGAGTGGCGTCCGCGGGCCGGAAGACGCAGTGTAGTTAGGCTTCCAACAAGATGGAGCGACGACCTGGTTAAGTTGCTGGAACGCATTGGGTGCGGATGGTGTTTGGCGAGCCTTGGGGGAGGCCTATGTTCAGCAGTGGACGTCTTTCGGCTGAAATGATTATGATGATGATTATTATTAACTCAGCCTGGGCCGTAGTTCCCACGCGGGGCCAGGGCGTATTGGGAACACACACTATTGAATTGCTTCCCAAAACAAGTGTGGTCGATTTCCTCACGATATTTGCCTTCTTGCTTGTGGTAAATTTCAAATGTAATTGCACACATGAATTCTGAAAAAATCAGGATAGTTTATTCATCATCTCAGCTTATACACCGTGAAATTTTAGTGGTTGTTTTCCCGAAACAAGGTGATTTAGTATCGATTGTACAATCGATTTATAATTACTATTTTGACTAGAGTCAAAAATCCAATTGTGAAAAACGAAAGTCGAAAATGACCGCAAACCAATAGTAACGCTTCGTTGGTACCTAACCTATCGTACGATCGTACGCTACTTGTAACAACGAAGCGTTACTATTGGTTTGCGGTCATTTTCGACTTTCGTTTTTCACAATTGGATTTTTGACTCTAGTCAAAATAGTAATTATAAATCGATTGTACAATCGAAACTAAATCACCTCGTTTCGGGAAAACAACCACTAAAATTTCACGGTGTATACGTCCCACTGCAGGGCACAGGCCTCCTCTCCGACTGAAAGGGCTTGGGCCGTAATTCCCATGCGGGCCCAGTGCGGGTTGAAAAAGTTTATTAATACGGAAATATTACTACGATACTCTACACTGCAAGGCCTGATAACTGGCTGTTTTTTTTTAAACCGTTTAAAAGTCATAAACTGGCATAATTTCATGAACATATCCTAATTTACAAGTGACTGGGCTAATAAGTTGAACACGGTATTTTGAGTTCGCGCGGCGGCTTGCGCCTTTACAATTCAGCTGACGAGAGCAGGCTTCGGCGGTGACTTAGTGTGGTTATAGCGGGTTCATAAGCGTAAGCGAGTTGTAATATGAAGCGTCATCATACCAGAAGACGTCTCTCAAAGAAAGAACAAACACAAAGTTTGCATATCTATTATAGTAGTACGTACATGAGCCCTTTTTTTAGACACATTGATTTCGCCGGTTTTTGCTAACAAAAGCATTTTAACCTATTGTAGAAGTAATTTTGCTTCTTTTTATCGAAGTTTGTGGTTAATTTATGGTTAAATTATTCAAGTGCTGCTCTGTAAACTGCGGATTACTATAAAACATTAGCTTTGAGTTTTCTCCGCGATTAAGACAACATAAAAGCATGTACATAAAAAATAGGAAAAAACCTTTGAAATAACATTTCCGTATAAAGAAGGACTTAACACTTCGTAAATTCTTAATGTTATTTGTATGATTACATTTTTAACGTTATAGGTAACTGAAACAATCACATTTGTTTTCATTTGCAAAAATGTTTGATATATTTGCAATTGACTTTTATTGCAATATTCTTGAACTACTTAAAATATCCAAAAAGCATGTAGCCAATTGAAAATCAGCAACAATTTGAAAACGCTTCCGCTCAACAACTCGCCCGCTGCCTTAATTCGGCAACACTACCAATTCCCCGAGCGAAATAAGCGAATTAAAATCGCTCAAAGCATACCAGTGCAAAGAAGCTGCACAGAGGCGGACCTTTTTTCTTTATTTGCCTGACTGACGGCCAGCCTTTGAGGAAGCATAAAGAACAGTCCGATACATACATTGTTGTTTAATGTTTAGCGTTTACATGTTAGAACATGTTCATACACCGTGGCGGAGAGTAACCCAACAGAATCAAGACAAATATTCCTCCGGTTTTTTCGATATAAGTAGCGTTTTAGTCTACCATTTATTCCTATCCATTTAATAGGACTAAACGGAATTTTCTGTCCGTTTATTCCTATTACTAGGAATAAACGGGCAGAAAATTCTGTTTTTTTTTTTTTTTTTTTTTTTTTTTTTTTTTTTTTTTTTTTATGATATAGGGGGCAAACGAGCAGACGGATCGCCTGATGGTAAACGATTACCGTCGCCCATGGACACCTGCGACACCAAAAGAGTCACAAGTGCGTTGCCGGCCTTTTAGGTAGGAGTACGCTCTTTTTTTCTCTTTCCTACTAGTAGGACTTAACGGACAAAATTATCCGTTTAGTTCCACTAGTAGAGCTAAACGGAATGACTGCATTAGGCAACCCACGCCTTATGTCGACGGAGCTATATCTGGGCGGTCTGCCCTTCGAGCATATGAAAATACCTAACGAACCTAACCTACCTATTAATGTGTAAAAATTATCTAACCAGCCCTATTTCGTGCGTACTTCTGTATTGGCACTAGACGGATTATTTCGTCCGTTTAGTCCTATTAAAATTCGTGCCAGAAGTAGTAGGACTAAATGGATTATTTCGTCCGTTTAGTACTTTTAGTAGGTCTGAATAGTAGATGATATATGGCACACAGATAGTTTATACAGGGTTATTTGTAATTCACTGACATCCTCTTAACCCTGAATTCCTATCACTCAAACAAATATTTTTTGTTTTACGATTTTTTAAAATTAAGCATTTTTTTCCCATACAAATACACAGAGTATCGTAAAAATAAGAGGTAATCTCAAATTTTCAAAACGTTATTACACCAAAAATATTAAGTTATGACAAAAGCCGTAAAACAAAAAATATTTGTTTAAGTGGTAGGAGTTTAGGGTTAAAAGGATGATAGTGAATTACAAATAACCCTGTATGATCTGGATTAACATACCTAATAATATAGGGTACCTTTTGTCGTCGAATTTTTACAGAAAAAAAACCACGGTGTATTTTATACACTGTACTTACTACTTTCCCTAGGCACTTAAATGTCTTTCCGAAAGTGACGTGTAAAAGAGCCTCAAGAAAAAACCATTCGATTTTGATTAAAAGAAAAAACCGGCCAAGTGCGAGTCGGACTCGCGCACCGAGGGTTCCGTACAAATTTATATGTATCTATGAACATCCAGTCTTAGCAGACCCCTGCTCCTAAGCAAAATGTGCGCAGTGTGGGATCATTGTAGATTGGTTTTGATATAGACAGACAGACAAAAAAAATGCTTTTCGCAATTTTTCCTTTATCTGTGCTATAAGACCTTGCTTCGTACCAAATTTCAAGATTCTGAGTTCACGGGAAGTACCCTGTAGGTTATTCCCTTGCGAGTGTCGAAAATTTGCGGCATAAATGGCTGTATCTTTTGATTGCGTTTGATTTTGATGTATTTATAAATTACAGCTTGATACCTCCACACGTGCCTGAGAAAAAAGGTCTTGAAAGACGGACGGACAACAAAGTGATCCTATAAGGGTTCCGCTTTTTCCTTTCGAGGTGCGGAACCCTAAAAATATGAAGTACCCGTCAATACCTAATTAAACACGACTTGACCAAAACAATGTCGAGGTAAAATCGCGCAGAACTTCGGTTCATTAGCCCGAGCTAATTGTACAGTCGCATCGGCAAGTCCTAACTTCGTTCGTGACGTCGCGGGATGCCATTCCACTCACGTACCGAGGGGTTCTAATTAAAAATCGAGCGATTTTTGCTGGCGAGTGTACTTTGACAGCGTAGAGGACAGATAGTTCAATTTGTAGAAGAATTTGAATGTCGAACTTTTATGGAACTGAACTTTTTTTTTTTACATAAAACTGACCTGTGATTGACCACTATCTCGCCTGATGAAAAGTGTAGATGAGGCCAAAGGTGTACCTCACCGGTTCAGTAACAGCCTATTCACTCTAGCCTTGAAGATACCTAGGTTGTATTTATCAGGAAATACAGACGACGGGACATACGGAACTGAGACAGGTCGCTTACAATAGATCTCATAGAAAACGGCCAAGAGCGTGTTGGACACGCCCAGGATAGGGTTCCGCAGCTGTTACGAAAAAAATCCTTGCAAGTATTGTTAACTTTTGGACCGATACTTATGTAACTCTTTGGGAGAGGCCTTTGCCCAGCAGTGGACGTCTTTTGCTGACGTGATGATTAGTCTTTGACCAACTTTTAATGCCAGTGACTTATGGCACTGAGACGTGGCCGCTAACGATGGGCCTCATAAGGAAGCTCAAAGTCACTCAGAGGGCGATGGAGAGGGCTATACTCGGAGTTTCTCTGCGGGATCGCATTAGAAATGATGAAAGCCGCGCACGAACTAAAGTCACGGACATAGCTCAAAGAATCGCCAGACTTAAGTGGCAGTGGGCAGGGCACATCGAATGACGCAGTGTAGACAGGCCTCAAACAAGTTAAGGTTGCTGGAACTCGTTGGATGCGGATAGCGCGGGGCCGGTCTGTTTGGCCAGCCTTGGGGGAGGCCTGTGTTCAGCAGTGGACGTCTTTGGGCTGAAATGATGATGATTAGTATTGCGCAGTAACGCATCTGCAAGCATCTGTGGCTCTTCGATGGAGCTCGGTCTTGTCCAGCTAATTAGGATATTTCCAACGTACAGATAAATCAATTTAGTTCTTATTACGGCCATTACTAGCGTTGCAATATGAGGACGTTTGCTAGTGCGATTCGAAACTTTGTTCTTGACATTTCATTAATTTTCAACAATCCTAATAGAGGTAAATTAGAAAGTGTGTGAAGAGGTTTGGAACAGATCGATCCCGTGCCATCCGCATCCAACGTGATCCTTAACCAGTTCGTCGCTCCATCTTGTTGGAGGCCTACCTACACTGCGTCTTCCGGTCCGTGGACGGCATTCGAGAACCTTTTTGCCCCATCGGCCATCAGTTCTACGAGCGATGTGCTCTGCCCACTGCCACTTGAGTTTGGCGATTCTTCGAGCTATGTCGGTGACTTTAGTTCTTGCGCGGATTACATCATTTCTAATGTGATCCCGCAGAGAAACTCCGAGCATAGCCCTCTCCATTACCCTTTGAGTGACTTTGAGCTTCCTTATCAAGCCCATCGTTAGCGGCCACGTCTATATACCGACACTTTTGATATGACAAAAACTTACCTTAGTTCCTCGATATACAATATCCCACTATCTATTTAACTTAGGCGCTGGTCCCTCTAGCCTTCATCCAAAATAACTAATAATAACTTCCACAAAACTACAAAACCTACGTAAGGTCAACGCCCTTTCAGGTAAATAATACTTGTACTTCTTTACGACCCCCCTCCTCCCACCGGCAGCTCATGCTTACAAACTGTCGCATTACAGATATCCTTTGCACAACAATACGTATTCCATCTATACTTGAAACAAGTAAAATTCAACCTTAATACCAACGGACAAGACTAACCCGAGTGCAGGGTTTAAGTATGCGCAATGCCTCCACGGAACCCATTGCCGTTGATTCAAGGGGTTTTAGACTTTATTTTCTAAGTGCCAAGGTGCGGGCAAGCTTAAGTTGGTGGTGTAATGTCGATTCTAAGCTAATGAGTATGACAGAATGAACAGAGTGGTTTCTTTTGGGATTGCCTAGTTTAACATATATTATGTTAGTTGCCCCCTGGGATAAATTTCGTGAAAAAGGTCCCGGCGTAGAATAATCACTAGGTATCAGAAGCTGAACTCGCTCCTTGTCACTTAAAACAGAAACCATTGAAAGCCAAAAAATCTACGAAGCTTGAGGTCCCGGGTTCGATTCCCGGTCAGGGCAGATATTACGTATGAAAAATACGAATTGTTACACCATCACGCAAAAACGGCTCGTCGGATTTGAATGCATATAATGATTCTTTTGAGCTGAAAATTGCACTATTCCCTAGAATTGCGATAAAAGCATTCTTCGCAGATAAAATCGCGGGCAATAGTGTTATAAGTATAATAAAGCATGCACTCCGGGCTTTTAACTAAAATATGGAAAATTTAGTTGACTATCGGAACTATATCAGACCCATAATTGCCAACAAATTATTGGCCTTTATTACTATTATTTTTTAATTTAATTCCAATTGTAATTTTATTTCTAGCTATTATTTTTCTGTATTTCTATTATTATTATTCATCACTTTATTTCTATACATCTAACGATCCTCTCGTGAATACCTGATATCTATAATTTTAATCATGTATTTTTCAGAAGGTGATAAATTTATATATCTATCTATTTGTAATGATAGAATTAAGCACAGATTGAGTCCAGTTTATACTGTCTATCTATTTATTTATCTAATCTCGATAGTCAGTTTCAAACAACCACTGCTATACTTGTCTATTATACTATATCTGTACTGTAACATTACCAAATGCAATTCACCGCACACTAACTCGTTTCAACGTCAATTTACATGCTTTACTGTTAATATTTCCTACAATAATAAACTTTCCTAACAACACATAGAAACCATTTCTAAATATAGTCAATAGTCTCTGTAACACGGCAATGCACTACAATGGCAGGGTCATTCTGCAGCTGAGTGGATGCGGACTCCCAATCGGGTTGAGTGAAAACTGCCATAACGCCGGCGAATGGCCCTGCCTGAGCCATAGAGTAGCGTAGAACAGAGATAAGACTGCTTCTAGAATAACGATTATAGTCTTGAATTGTTTGGATTGTTTTGAAATTTTAAGGTAGATAAGGTAACAAAAGAAGTAGAAAATATCTATTACATATTCATATTCATATTCATTTAAAATAAAATTAAAAATTTACATGTCAAATTATTTATAAATACACATCATCTTCAGCTTTTTATATGTCCCACTGAAGGTCACAGGCCTCCTCTCAGAATGACAGGGCTTAAACCGTAGTTCCCACGCGGGCCCGGTGCGAATTGTGAACTTCATACACACCTTAGAATTACTTCGCAATGTGTACAGCTTTTCTCACGATCTTTTCCTTCGCCATAAAGCTCATGGTAAATTTCAAATGTAAATTTCGCACATAAATTTTCATTACTCTAAAATGCGAACCCGGGCTCGAACCCACACTCCTTGAGAGCCCATAGTTCAAACTTCCAGGTTACCGACTTTATCTACTAGACTTTACTTGGCGATATCAGGACCAATATGTATAAGTGAGATTCGCTCTAAGGGAAGCGATAATTACTAACGACCGGGTCCGTCTAGGTGCATCAGAAGGCACGATTTACTATTTTTAGGGTTCCGTACCCGAAGGGTGACGAACGGAACCCTTATGTCGCTACACTGTCCGCCTGTCTGCGTTTGTCCCAAGGTAAGAACTGAAAAACCGTAATGATACGTAGAAAGCTGAAAATGCTGAAATGTACACAATGTGTATTTCTACTGCGCGCTACAGAAATCAATAATAGAGAATTAACTTTGGGGGGTCTCGACGTACCAATATAAAGCGACCCCAAAGTGCCTAAATTTTGTTGCAATTTTTGTAGATACGGCTGTTTATTGCATACCTATATATTTTGTCATTTTTTTTGACATTCCTACAAAGATCGCAAGCCTCGGTGCGTGAGTTACTCTCACTTTGCCAGTTTTTTTATTTAAAAATAAGAGGCCTATACCAACAGTGGACATACTGTACTCATCAAAGAATACTGGACCATCATTGTGAAAAGGTTGAATAGCGCGAGCTTATTGTGTTTTTCCTTAAACATAGATAGAAGTTTAATAAAGTTGTATGTAATATTTCTTCGGTTTGTTGTTACTTACAATCCATTGTTTCCAACGTCGTTTGTTTTAGTCCGCCATATTTGCTATGCGTAGGCGCTGCTTTCCTCTAATTAATTAAAATATAAGAGTCCAGGATATGTTTTATTGTTACTTTGATACTGTAGCTCCTTTTCCTTTGCCTTTCTTACCTGTTTAAAAGTTTGAATCCCGTGGATTCGAGTTAATTGTTTATAGCAATAATCTCATTCATTTCGCATTTTAAACAATTTAAAATACTTACGAAATTAATCAATAAAAAAAAAATCATATATATTTTATTTATACAATAATAGGCTTACGTTTGACCACCATCACGTCTGATGGAAAGCGAAGATGAGGCCCACGATGGAGCACGCTTGCCTAGTAAATGCTCATTCATTCTAGACTTGAAATTATTTCCAGATAGATACGTACCTATACAACCTAGGGCTCTTCAAGGCTAGATTAGATAAGTGACTAAACAAGTGAGATACACCTTTAGTCTCATCTGCATTTTTCATCTCGTGAGATAAGCAATCACGGGTTAGTTTTATATAACTTACTTTGAGAGCTTTTGCTTGCTTTTGAGCGTGCATTGAGCGTTGTACCTTACTGTAGATTAAGTTTATTAAATTAGATACTTAGAATATTTTTTTTCCGCCGCTAAAATAGAGCTGAAAATATTTGTCACTAAGTATTTTATTTTCCCTGTTTTCAATTAATTTTATTTAATCTTTGTAATTAATATTTATTTTAATTTTTACATTGTTTAAATAGTAATAATCTAAAGTATGTACAATTTATAAATAAAGGAAAATAAAACTGAACCTAAAACTAAAAATTTATAAATAAAAAATATCTTTTAGGATGTCACCCGACGGCATAGTTCCCAGAAGGCAGGCAGCGTTACCGCGTTGAATAGCCAGGCTTAATCGTTGGCGGAAATAGCCACCTGCCTTCTGGTCACCAGTCGTTTCTACCAGGCGCGAAGAAATCTCTTTTGCGAGTTCCTTCGCGCCTGGACGAATTAGTTAATTAATTATTTAATTGGCTTCTGTATTTACTGTACTTTCTATGATATACGTTATATACCTACGGTATTGGTTCTCCATAAATATTTTTATTTTTTATTTTTATTAGTCTGTTATAGTGTCCCACTGCTGGGCCTCCCCTCTTGACCTCCACAACTCCCGGTCCGGCGCAATGTCAGGCCAGTCCTTTGCGTGCACGTACACGTCCAAATCGTCCCGCCATCTCCTTCTTGGTCTGCCTCGTTAAATTTTGCTTAAAGTTTGCCAAAGAGCAATAGAGCGCAGCATATTAGGTGTGAAAAGGCTTGATAAAATCCGGAACACCACGCTGCGCTCAAAAAAATCAGGGGTTTTTGAAGTAAAACATCTATAGGCACGCTTGACTTGGGAGTACGGTGGTGAATGTGAACGCGGGTGTGCGGGGGGTTTGGTGGGAGGGGGGTTTGCGGGGGGGGGGGTAATTTTTTTATATTGAGGATCTAAGGAGAGCCATAATTGATGAAAAAGCAAATTTGTTAAAAAGCATAAGCTGCCCAAATTACTAATTCCACGCGGACAGAGTCGCGGGCAAAAGCTAGTAAATAAATAAATAAATAAAAATAAAAAAATCTATCGCGATGACGACTAAACCGCAGCCAATTAAAACCCTTTCTATTTTAGCTCTCGGCTAATGGCGCAATCGGTTCCATACAAATCGCATGTTTGCCTTCCATACAAATCCAATACAAGTTGTATCGTGCATCTACAGCCATTAACAGGCGGCTATTAAGATATCAATCAATACGGAGGTTTATGTCGCGAAACGCGGGTAGTCGTTAAATTAGCATGCTAATGTCAAAGATGGCAGCACTGTGGCGTGAGGAGGAAGAAGAAGCGGATACATTTCATCATCATCATCATCCCAGTCTTTATATGTCCCACTGCAGGGCACAGGTCACCTCTCAGAATGAGAGGGCTTGGGCCGTAGTTCCCACGCGGGCCCAGTGCGGATTGGGAACTTCACACACACCATTGAATTACTGGGATAGATCTTATCCCAGAAAATTGCGTAGTTCCCGCGGGATAAACAAATTCTCCGCAGACGGAGTTGCGGGCAACAACTAGTAGCTAATAATGAAATAACGAAAAAAAAATGCAATTTTACGTGATAATTTGCTTTCGCCTTGGTAAATTTAAACTGATTTTTGGGACACAAATGCATTTTCAAATAAATTCTTTGAATACTGTTGTGCATTGTATAGATAGACTATTATATTATAACTAGCTGTTGCCCGCGACTCCGTCCGCGAAGAATGGGGGGGGGGGGGTTAAAAAATAGCCTACGACCTATTCTCAGACCTATCGAGTGTAGAGAAAAAAGTTTCATAAAAATCGGCCAAGCCGTTTCGGAGGAGTTCGGTACCAAACACCGTGACACGAGATTTTTATATATTAGACGATAACCTAGAGGTTACAGAACAAAACTATGAACTTGAGGTCATGGGTGCAATCCCCGACCAGGGCCCAATTGCATAACAAAGTACAGCTAATATTACAAGCGGAACTCTCGCTTCAGTTATATTAACTAGAAAGGGAGTTCCGCTTGTAATATAAGTTGTACATTGTTATGCAATTGGGCCCAGGGCGTAAATTAGTATGAAAAATGTGAATGTTCGTGCTCGAGTTTTGGATGTTTATTATGTATTTAAGTTTGTACTAATTTATCTGTATATTATGTATTAGTATTATGTATATATGTATTATGTATTATGTATATATGTATTATTATTAATACATAATACATATATACATATATATGTATTATGTATATATGTATATATGTATTATGTATTATGTATTATATGTTAATCCGTTGTCTTATAGCCTTTTGTATGTTCGGGCTGGGACTAAATGAATTGAAAACTGTCCCATAATTACGTTTTTTTTTTTCGTTTATAAAAATAACCTTTTTCCTTCTTTTTCAATAGAAAAAACGAAAGTATCGTAAGTAATAAGTGTAAAAATATACACCGTGAAATTTTAGTGGTTGTTTTCCCGAAACGAGGTGATTTAGTATCGATTGTACAATCGATTTATAATTACTATTTTGACTAGAGTCAAAAATCCAATTGTGAAAAACGAAAGTCAAAAATGACCGCAAACCAATAGTAACGCTCCGTTGGTACCTAACCTATCGTACGATCGTACGCTACTTGTACCAACGAAGCGTTACTATTGGTTTGCGGTCATTTTTGACTTTCGTTTTTCACAATTGGATTTTTGACTCTAGTCAAAATAGTAATTATAAATCGATTGTACAATCGAAACTAAATCACCTCGTTTCGGGAAAACAACCACAAAAATTTCACGGTGTATATTAAAAATATTTTTATTTTTTTCTAACCGCTCTAGCTTATGACTTTCACCGCATTCCCCAATAATCATTACACACGTAACAATTGACTCTATTTAAAACTCCATAGAGCACAAATTGCTTCGTAAACAAGTTTACGACGGCGTTCTTGGGTAACTACGCAGTAGGGTTAGCAGAAACGATAATTGTTAGGACTTTCCGGTTTTATTATTGCTAATGTTTGAGTTTCGCTGTTGACGGTACATTACGCTGTAAATGGGAGATGTTGGAATGAAATGAACCTCCGTAGTCACTGCGTAATTACATGCGTTTCAGGATTCCGTGAAAAAGAAAAACCTTGAAGCTTTTCGTTGTCTTTCCTCGCGTGCGTCGTCTCTCACCACTATTTCCTCAGAAAATGGTAACGGTACCAAGTTGATATCAATTTCAAGTATATGGACACTGTTAACTGTTGTCCGCGACTCCGCTAGACTCGCTATCCCGCGGGAACATGCAATTTTCCAATATAAAAACTATGCTATGTTTTACCTAGGTTCTCAAACTATTACCATACCAAATCTCATCTAATTGTGAAAAGGTACAGTAAGAAGTAAGAATAATCAGCATTAGATTTGTCATTTGATTGAAAATTGGCAAAAATTACATCTTTTAATACATTGTCAAAATTCCCTTGCGAAATTTCTGACCTCTGGCTAGCTAGACTAAAGGGTTAAAATTTTCGGATTTGACATACTTACATGTGAGGAATAACAGGAACACATCATCTTCATCACATCGCTATCACCGAGATAAATGGTAGCCTAAGTATTTATGAGACCCAGTTATACATAGCAAATTTTTTCCAAGTCTATTCAGCCACTTAGTGTGTAAAAGAGTAATAAAAATCCACAAACAGACAAATCTTTTTCTTGCATATATTTATAATACTAGTAAGATAGGATTGTAAGCATGCATAATAAAATAAACATTGAAAAGTAAGGCTTGTAAATAGGATAATTTCTACTATTTATCGCTGTATAGCAAGCGTGAGAACGTTGAGGAAATACAAAGGCGTAACCGCTGACAGTTGACCTGCCCGTGCGCATTCCTAAGCCATTATATAGGACGACAAGTTTACCTACAAGTCTAGCTTGATAACTTAAGTGTACCTGATATGCTTAACGGCACGGCGTCGTAATGCCAAAGTTCAAAAGATCGAATTTTGGAACGCCGATCGGTTATTTCATCGAGAGTTTAGAATCTCGAAAGTGCGTTGAACCGAAAGGCTAAATACCCGAAGATTTATCATTATCATTATTTCAGTCGAAAGACGTCCACTCCAGAACATAGGTCTTTACGAAACAGACTGGTCCTGCCCTGTGTCATCCGCACCTAACGCCTGAACCGGAAGATACTATGTATGTAGGTAGCCAACAAAATGGAGCGACGAACAGGCGGCACCAGATCAGTGGCTCCATGAACTGTTGATATTCAGGGGTGGTGATGACCATTTCCCATCAAATGACCCGTTTGGTCGTTTGCCTCCCTATCACAATAAAAAGGAACCCGAAGATTATATACCTTTTGATCGAACCATAGCGTAAATTAATAATTAATTTGGTCCTGGCGCTTCACCGGTCGCTGTTGTGGCACGCTTCTTTCGCTCGCTTGGCTCGCGCGTTGTGGTCGCAATTATATCTAACACTCCTCTTTGCTTTTTTAGACCTAAAGTGCCATAGAAAAAGTTTTGTAATGTAATGGCACTAGCAACCTGCCCCGGCTGCGCATGAACTGTCAAACTAAACTAGCATCTAGCGTCATCCTGCCTGTCAGAAAACCGTCATCTTACTTAATATTATACACGCGAAAGTTTTTATGAATAGATGTAGGTACGTTTGTTTGTTACTTTTTCACGCTAAAATAGTTTCACAGATTTTGTTGAGATTTGGCACACTCATAAATATTTTATACAAATACAAATCATTTTATTTCGCTTAAAATATGGTACAGAAGATGGAACACTGTATAGAGATCACATAATCACTTCATCACACACAATCTGGATGGATTCTAGATTCTGGATCACATAATCTGGATTAACACAATAGCATACTTTTCATCCCGGAATATTGTAATATGTATGTAATTCTCGTGGGATAGCGATAAAGGAATTTTTCCCTAACGGAGGTGCAGGCAACAAGTTCTTTGTTCATATTATTTAATCAAAAATATCTTACGGCTCTATGTCATTGTAATAAAGTTGATGTTTACATATTTTGACGCGATGACTTTATATTTATGTTGCCGACTGTACCTTTCCTCGTCTTTTTACCCCCTCAAACATGGCGCCAATACCAACATTTTAATTGTTTTAATTTCTGCGTCGTGCACAATATTCGCTTCTCATTACAGAGCTCATTTTAATAACAGATATCGATCAAACCGAAATATAAATCAAACGGCACAAAACACGGAATCATTGAAGGAATCTCATTAAAAACCGAACCATCAATAGTTAGTTAATAGAAAAATACATCTCCACCCACTATCCCATTAACTATTTGATTTACAACCGAATATCGAATGAACAGCCGTGTTTTAAATTACAAAATATTATTTATGTTATGTACGGGGTTTGCTTCTAGATTTATGGGGCAGAGCTGACCCCACCTGGATGTGAACTTGCATTCATCGTCAGGGCTAGACAGCTTCTAAGCTATATTATAATAATTTATGAGGTATGTTCATATCGATCGCTGGTTTATGTATCGCGAGCTAGTTTAAGCTAACAACTGTACCTAATGATTTTGCTACGAAAACTTAGACTAACATTATACTTGTCTACAAGAATGTTTGTAGTAAAGCTTCTAGTGTTACTAAACAAACTTGCTGGAATAAAATATCGATTTAGTGATACTTAGAACAGTTTAATAGCGTCATAAAGTCATATGTATGTTTTAGTAGTGGTAGAGCCATGTTGTAGCTAGCCGCTGCATCACGAATGGGCCGGCTCGTCCGGGGCAGTACCACCCTCTCACAGAACACCGGCGTGAAGCAGCAGTACTCCTGCTGCGTTTCGTACGGTCAGTGAGAGCGCCGGGGGCCCAATACCTCTCCCCCTCCCCTATTCCCTCTCCTTTTCCCAGGGCCGACAACGCACTGGCATCGTGTAAAGCGCTGCGGGTGTCTATGGACAGTGGTGATCATTTAACATCAGGTGACCCACTAGTTCGTTTGTCTGGCCTTTCTAACATAAAAAAAAAAAAATATGTATGAAGCTGACAAGTTAAAACCAGGCTTGAACACTAAATCAATCATTGGATGATTGACACTAATTGACCTTGTCCCAAAATAAATAACAAATAGGTAAATGAGTTCGAGTTTAAGTGAAGCTTGTACAATGTGTGACAGATAGATATACTTATATAGATAAATACACATTAAACAAGATTTGAACACGAACATCGAATCGGGATCGAACCCAGGACCTCCAGTTTTGTAGCACATTTGGAAAATCTATATTTATGTGTTAGCTGGTTATAAGGCATATTTTTAAATTAACACTCAAACGGTCGTTCAGCCGAGGGCACAAATATATCTGTAAGTATAGATTAGCCATCGCGTCAAATACACTTAAACACAACCTTATGATTAGTGACCAAGGCGTCAAAAATATCTATACAATCTATAGTTGTATAGATATTTTTGAAGCCTTGGTAACATACATATGTATATCTATGACCTTGACTGTACAATAGCACCTTTATTTCAGCTTCACTTGTAACTATGTAAACAATATTGCAACTAAATTTTAACACTTCTAATGGTCCAATAGTCTTCAACCCTAGTATATTTATAAAGCTCCGATGACAAAGCAATAATAATCAAGTACCGTTAGCAAAAATAATGTATTAAATAAATAAATAAATAAATAAATATCACGGGACAATTCACACCAATTGACCTAGTCCCAAAGTAAGCTAGGAAAGCTTGTGTTATGGGTACTAGGCAACGGATAAACATACTTATATAGATAGATACATACTTAAATACATATTAAACACCCAAGACCCGAGAACAAACATTCGTATTTTTCATACAAATATCTGCCCCGACACGGGAATCGGACCCGGAACCTCAAGCTTCATAGTCAGGTTCTCTAACCACTAGGCCATCTGGTCGTCTAAAAAAAACGTATAGTTCCTAAATGTAGTGGTATTAAAAGCGTATAGTTCCTAGTTGGTCCTTGTTCCTTATTCCGTCAAAAATCCGTCCATATTCCTTGTCTACATCATTAACGAAACCTATACAAAATTTCAGCTCTCTAGGTCCCGGTGTATGGGTTAGACTTTGAAGAAGCAATGCGACAATCACTTCTTCTTCTGTGTACACGAACAGCTAAAAAATGCATCTTAATCCACATTACACGTTACACACAATCACATTTTCTAAATCTACCCGCGTATCGTTAATCTTCGCTTGGGGCGAGTGCCGGTCGATCTAGCGTAACTCAGGAACTACTATCTGATGGCTGGATACCGCGACGGGCACAATAGATTGAAGATACACAAGCCACTGATTATAGGGAAGGTTTGAGTGATTTAGAAGAAGGAAAGGCGTTTGGGAAGGTTTGAGGTAAGCTGCTTCAGGATATTAAACGAATTGTAGAGACATTTAATATACTACGAGAATTAATAGTTCAAATCAAATGAGGGCTCCATGTTCTTCGTAATTGTCGCAATTTGGACATAAAAGAATTAAATACGAGTTAAATAGCAAGCATAGGTAACATTCGTTGACTAATGGGTTAGATAAATTAACTTCAGCTACTACTGAACAGTGGCTTTTTATAAAAACGATAGTATCTTCTTTAAATTCAACATTGGCGAAATCATTGAGAGGATACTTAATCGATAGAGTGAGCTATATTTTAAAAAAGACAATTATTATTTTGTCATTAAGCGTGCATTTTTAAATAAATATTACACTAGCCACGTCTCAGTGCCATAAGTCATCATTGGGAACACACACTGGTCAAAGACTTTTGACTAAAGACACTGCCACTAACGATGTGCCTCTTGAAAGCTCAAAGTCACTCAGAGGGCTATGCTTGGAGTTTCTCTGCGGGATCGCATTAGAAATGACGAAAACCGCGCAAGAACTAAAGTCACCGACATAGCTCGAAGAATCGCCAGACTCAAGTGGCAGTGGGCAGGGCACATCGCTCATAGAATTGAAGGCTGATGGGGCGAAAGGTTCTCGGGTCGCCCACCGGAAGACGCAGTGCTGGTAGGCCTCCAACAAGATGGAGTGACGACCTGGCCTTGGGGGAGACCTATATTCAGCAGGGGATGGCTGAAATGATGATGATGATTATTACACAAGTTCTATCCCGCTAATAAACAATAAAGATATTCTGAGTTACTGGAAATGTCATTCATAAAGTTCATATTATAATGAAGACGGCTGGGTTGCCTCAAGGCTCGTTTTTAGGTCCCACATTATATTTCCTTGTTTAAAATTGATGTCGTTAAAACACTTTAATTGCCAATCACGTAGAGTTATAATATCATTTATTTTAAATAATGACCAATAAACTCCAACAGAAACAAAATAACCTACTAGTGACTAATGAAGACAAAGATCATTATTTTGAAACTGTAGACAAAATAATCGACGTAATTAACGTTGAAACGTCTAAATAAAAGTGTAATAATAGGTATAAATTTTATAATAAAGTCTACCAATATCAACAAGAATCCAAGAGTTTGGATCACAAATCACCAACTTTTTCCGCTGTGAACACGCATACCAAAGTGAGAGGTCGTTAACAATTGGTTTGATATAAATGATTAAAACTTCTGACAATGCACATGACAAAAACATACAATCGTGATTTTTCAGAAACCTGCATACACCTGCGAAGAAATTCAATGGTGTGTGTGAAGTTCCCAATCCGCACTGGGCCCGCGTGCGAACTACGGCCCAAGCCCTCTTATTCTGAGAGGAGGTCTGTGCCCTGCAGCGGGACGTATATAGGCTGGGACGATGATGATGACTACTTGGTTACGGCAGCGCAGGGCCGATAGTTGAGGAAGTCTTTGGCGGAAGCTTGTATCCAGCAGTGGACGTCATTTGGCTGACTATGAAACATGATTGTGATGCAATGATGTGAACTTCAACAGTGTACCTTAATCTAAGTCATTAAGGCTGCAAGTCGGACACTGTCTGGGCCCTCCATTCCCAGTTCGTCCGAAGGGATTTTTCCCGAGCACAAGTCACCCTTCCAATCCTTAAACTAAAAACAGCAAAGGCCCCTTTGGCCCCTCTGGCGACTCATTCAAAAAAAAAAGTTATTAAGGCATTAAAAGCATGCCATCACATGACTTTTTTAATTGAGCTTACAAGAGCAGGAGCACATTGTTAGTTGAGTATATCTAATGTCGAAACTAATCATAAGTTCTATTCATAATAATCCACTCAACCTTAGAGAAGAAGAAGGTAAATAAATATGTCATGCAAGCTAAAAGTACGAGGCTAAAAAGTCATATATTGCTTTCATATTCCAGTGAGTAATAAAGTTAATTGCTCAATAATTAGGTTATTGAGCAATAAACTTTGTTACGGACTGAAATATGAAAGCAAAATGATGAGAATGAAAATCATTACATTTCATTTCATTTCATTGGCGATTACAGTAATTTACTATGTAAAACACAAAAAAACGTGTGTCATTCATTAGCATTAGTAGCAGGAGAAGGGAAAAAGTCGTGACATTTTGGAAGGAAATAAACACAATAACATTTCTGTTATTATACTTCTGTGATAATCCTAGAGCCTATACAATACTCCGCAGCTAAAACTGTTGTCAACTCATCAGCATAAATCATCAACCTTTTGCAGCGAGCCGCAGGTTGCGCGCCCCTGCGCCGGATCAAGATGTGTGCGTTACCGCGCAGGCGCAGCAGCTGACAGATTTATGTGGGACGGCAGTGGTCACGCGCAGCCGAGGGAGGGGGGAGGGAGGGGAGTAGACTAAGGAACCTTCATAGATACTATAGTTCGTTTTTTTAGCATTAGAAAGAAGGTAAACAATTTTGACGTTTATTTTTATTGAAAAACACTATTGAAAAATAAATCACAGCAAATATGTAACAATTAGCAAGGAAATAAGCGTTAAATAAGTTTCATAAGCGAAACACCGGTTAACGACCGCCTTAGCCTAGTTGGTAGTGACCCTGCCTTCGAAGCAAGAGGTCCTGGGTTCGAATCCCGGTAAGGGCATTTATTTGTGTGATGAGCACGAATATTTGTTCCTGAGTTATGGATGTTTTCTATGTATTTAAGTATTTATTTATCTATATAAGTACGTTTATCGTCGTCTAGTCCCCATAGTACAAGCTTTGCTTAGTTTGGAACTAGGTCGATTTGTGTAAGATTGTCCCCTAATATGTATTTTTTTATTGTATAAGTAATAGTTATTATTTTATTAAAAGCGTTTTTCAATAAAAAGACACGTCCAGATCGCTAACCTTCTTTCTAATGCTAAAAAACCGAAGTATAGAGACTGCTACAGTACCCGGCCATAAAGATTGCACACGGTCTTTGAAAAAAGACTCGGCAAATACCGGACATTTGCAGTCTTTTTCCAAAGACTGAGACATTGCAATCGACAATGTCTGACTCGGCAATGTCTCAGTCTTTGGAAAGAGATTGCCGAGTCTTTTTTCAAAGACCGTGTGCAATCTTTATGGCCGGGTACTGTAATAGTAATAGCTGATAGCTGGCGTTTGTGTCGTCACATTGTGTATGTTTTTGTGTGTTGTTTTTTGACAGAAATGTTTTTTCTGAAACGGTGGTAGGTTCTTCGACGTTCATATGCTCATATCATCATCATCATCATCACAGCCTATAAATTTCCCACTTAGGAACTTCACACACACCATTGAATGTCTTTGCAGCTGTGTGCGAGTGTGCGTGAGTTCCATTCACCGTAAAGCTCATGGTAAATTTTAAATCTAATTTCGACCCTTTACTCGAACTGACGACCCTCTGTTTGAGACGCCATAGGTCAAATTACTAGATGACTAAGAGTAGTTTTAATGTAATAAATAAATAAAGAGATTTTTGGTATTTATAAATAGATGATTTATCTGAAAAAAAAACGAATATTTACTATACCTTTTGGACAGGCATTGGCTTACATTACCAATTACTTAAATACACATTATAAATTTTACAAACTGGCAAATAACTTATCAGCAGGTACATTTACTTATTATCAACATTAACAACAAATTGAGCTGACAAACTACTAAATTAGTGTGTGTAAGTCCCATACAAAACTGTCACCACTATCTACCAGCCAATAGTTACATAGTACAGTTTATTACAGTTCCCTGTAACTATTAATAGAGTATCATTCTAGATATTTATTAACTGTATATCCATCCCAGCTATACATATACGTCCCACTGCAACACAAGCGCCTCAGAATGAGAGGGCTCGGGTCGTAATTTATGTATACGCGGACCCAGTTCCATTTGAGAACTTCACACACACCATTGAATTTTGTTTTCACGAGATTTTTTTCCTTAATTGTACCTATATAATATTTTATTTTAAAAAAAACGGCAAAATAAACACGTTTTTGTATGGGAGCCCCCTTAAATATTTGTTTTATTTTAATTTAAGTATTTATTTTTAAAGTGAATATAATAATGTAGGTAACTAAATATTCTGTGAATATTTCAAGCGTCTACCAGTTGCCGTTATCAATATCCAGCAACAACGAGCAAAAAAATCACGTTTGTTGTATGGGAGCTCCCTTAAATATTTATTTTATTTTGGTTTTTAGTATTTGTTGTTATTGGGACTGTGTACGACGGTGGCGCCGCGTAGCGTTGACAACATTTCCTCCTCATTTACTTCCAATTTTTGCCATGTTGTGCGCTGCGATCGTTTTCTGTACCCCCACCACCCGCTTCTGGTTACGTGCACGACGACGGTGGCGCCGCATAACGTTGACAACATTTCCTCCTCATGTACTTCCAATTTTTGCCATGTTGTGCGCTGCAATCGTTTTTTGTACCCCACCACTCGCTTCGCACATAGCCAATAACGGCAACCGAAATACATCATCTGTGAAAATTTCACCTGTCTAGCTATCACGGTTCATGAGATACAGCCTGGTGACAGACGGACGGACGGACAGACGGACGAACAGCGGAGCCTCAGTAATAGGATCTCGTTTTTACCATTTGGGTACGGAACCCTAAAAAGCCGGTCAAGTGCGAGTCGGACTTAGCTAGGTCTTATTACCCGACAGACCTTATTGCCTCGACAGGCCTTATAACCCCACAGGCCTTATTACCCGCAGGTGCCTTACGTATCTATCAGGCGCGTAGCGTGACAAGAGGCACCGATGCCGCACTTGGTACCCCATAAACAAGATAAGGTGAAATTTATCCGAGTCCTAGAAAATCTGAGAGGAATCGTTTGAGATAAAGCAAGCTTATAATTTACGCACTCTACTGGCTGATCGTAACTTTGTTAGATAAAATAAGCTCGTCATCAACATCATCCCAGCCCAGATACGTCCAACAGGGCACAGGCCTCCACTCAGAATGAGAGGGCTTGGGCCGTAGTTCCCACGCGGGCCCAGTACGGATTGGGAATTTCACACACCATTAAATTACTTCACAGGTTTCCTCAAGATGTTTTCGCCATAAAGCTCATGGTTAATTTAATAATAAGTTATTTAGTAATATTCCTAATGGTATTTAGTTTGAAGTAGTTTATTTAGGTTCATCGATTGAGTCATCGTAGATTGGAATTCATCAATTAATAAGAAATGGTGAAATCCGCGCAAGAACTAAAGTTACCGACATAACTCGAAGAATCGCCAGACTCAAGTGTCAGTGGGCAGGGCACATCGCTCGCCGATGGGGCTAAAAGTTTCTCGAATGGCGTCCATGGAATGCAGACGCAGAGTAGGTAGGCCTTCAACAAAATGGATCGACGATCTGGTTAAGTTTGCGGGATGCGGATGGCACTGGTATTGGTCTGTTTGGCGAACTTTTGCAAGGCCTATGGTCAGCAAAGGACGTCTTTCGGCTGAAGTGATGATGATGATTGATTGAATTCGCAGAAAAATGGTTTGCTTCTCAGCTTCATCGTATGGTCACATACGATACGTGATGGATACGTGAGCCACTTGTGAGGGCATGATCGACGTTAACGGAGTTGAAGCTGTTGCCATGGTCGAAACCGGCCGGATCAACTCATCATCATCATGGTCACATAAATCTTCACAGAATCAGTGGGCGACTATTAAAATAAAACATGGTGACACTATCGACCCTATTCTTATACCGAGAGAAACATTATCGTATTACGATTCACAAATGTCATCGAGAACTCGGCTATTTATTACGTCCCTGCGCTAACATACGAAGGAGAGAGTGAGAAACGTCAGGCATTTTAATGCGTTTACAAATTATTTTGATTAGGTACATTTGGAACAAGTTACACTGAATCTGTACCGACCGGTGTACTTTCGGAATAATAACAGGGAAAAACCATATTCGTGATAGATATTTCAACTTCTTACGTAAGAACAACGAATTCGATTTTGTTTACACCACAAAATTTTAACTAGGTATACCTATATTATTGACAGCCCAAAAATTGATTGAATAACTTCAATTTTATAGATTCCCACTTAATGACTTGTTCGATAAATATGTTTTATATCTGCATGTGAGCATACATATGTCACTCAGACGAAGGTGTGGTACACAATGGGTACTGGAGAAGCAAGATAAAAAACAATAGTTCTTTGAAATGAACATCCGCAAAGCAAAACATGGTCTTCTTTTGTATTCATCAATAGATACATAAGCTAACGTATTACAAAATCTTAACTCGTAAAATGAAGCCAGTAAAACACAATCGCATTGCTAGAATCTACTTAACATAGCCATATCAGTTAATCACGCATGACGTCAATAATCATCGAGTCAGCACGCAACCGTAAATCCGTTCGACACTGACGTCCATACAAATCATTCAATCTCGCATCAGAACCGATCGTAAATATATCATAGTGATTAATGCAAGTTTGAGAATAAGAGCCCGGGGCGATTCCCATTGGTTGCCGCTAAACGAACAATTATTCGAATGCACCGCTCTCATTGGTTGGAGCGGCGTTCGTTTTTTAATGTGACGGCGTGATGGATTCGACCCTTCAACTCGTGCGCATCCATTGTTGTCGATATGTACCAATGTCCGAGTGTTGTATATGTGATTTACATAAGTTTACATGTAGTGTACTGATTGATGATCAGATAAAAAATAGTGAGGAACTCTTAGGATAAAGTGTACGTATAATTCAATTAATTTTACGATCGAGATCACTAATAGTGTTTTATTGTGTACATTCTATCTTACTAATATTATAAATAAATATGAAAGTTTGTGATGATTTTTGGATGTTTATTAGCCAATCACGCAACAGCTAAAAAAATCTGAATTAAGGCCTATTTACACTTTGTTAAGTGACAAGTGCGGGTGATAAGTGCTCGTGTGAAGTGATTAGTAAAAACAAGGGATACTTAATGTCTCGGTAATGCGTTTCCCTGGGGCAATATTTAAACAAGAATACAGGGCGCTTTCTAAAAAAATGGCGCAGAAATTTATTAAGGACAATTTCAAGTAATTTAGATTTGAATACTTACAGTACCTACATTTAAATAATCTAACATTGTAACTAAGTATTTTGACCGATTCAGGCGTTATTTTGCGGAGGACCATAATATCAATATCTACTTTCAGCAGGCAAACGTATTAATTGTCTAACTCCCTCGCAATCGCCATCGCGTTCATTTTGACAGTTCTTGTACAGGCTGAAAATTGGCATCGGAAACAGCCAGCTGTCACAGTCATACAAAAACGGTCATTTCAACCCGATGAAGAGTGTCAAAAAAGTTACAGTTGTTTCCCCGCTATCATGCATTGTGACAACACACTTAATAACAGACAATTTTCATGGAAAGCCAAAACTCACTACTCGTTACTCGAGGGTAGTAATAAATAGGTATATTTCCACATCTAAAAGTTAAGAAGTTAAGTGGAGAAAGCTAGTTTTGGTCTTTTAGGAGGACTACTCAGGGTGAATAAGTTAACGACGGTGTCATACGCTACACTGCCGGCCACGCGGAGCATTCAACATTAATGGACGGTGTTATGCAATACAGTGTCAACCCACAAAATCACCAAAAATGAGATATTGATACCAATCGCTTCCTTATGCAGGAAACTACAATTATCAAAAGAGTGTTAAGTGAATTGAATCGTTTTAGTACTGAAAAATTGATAAAAACTGTTGACACATAAGTTAAATCCACTATAGAATATTTTACAATATTGTGTCATGTTTCTTAACACTAATATTTCTGGTTTAAAACGCCATCTGTTTTGAGAAAAAAGAGTCATGAGACTTGACACATTATTCCTTAATTTGAAAGGTTACGGCAATTGTAATATATTTTGTTTAGATCGATAGATTGTAAACATCGTTGATAAATGTGAATAATATAATATCTAAGTAATTCGACTGATATTTCGATTAGTAAAACAGAATAAAATAAACAGATTCGTTTAACACGTTATTGCAAAATTATATTTTTGACGTTTACTTCCAACCGGTCATACATTATAAAACTTGATTGATTATTGCAAAATATATCTGACTGTTATTATAAAGCGTTTGTATTTTCAATTTGCTTTCAAATACCTTGATGCATTATGGCAAAAATTGAAACATTAGTATTCTATGCTTCCATTCTTTATTTTATAAAAAAATACGTTGTGTAATAATAATATTCAATTTCAACAAAATTTGTATTACTTTAAGATACCGTTGCCGAAGTAACGAGGTCACGTGTTCGTAGATCTTGTAAAATAAAAGGAAACCTGAGAACATACTTTTAACAAATGAAAAAAGGCTTTAAGTTATTCCAAATCAATCATGCCTTGAAAGTTTATAATTTTTTTCACCCGAGAATTTTGCATTTTACTGAGGAAAAAATAGCCTATTTCAATCAGGGATAGTGTAGCTTTCTATTTGTGAAAGTATTTTATAATGAGCTCAGTAGGTAAGTAACTTCAGAGATTACCCCCTTCAAACAAAGAAACAAACAAAGTTTATATTCGTACGTAATGCGTTTTGGTCTACCATTCAGACCTACTAATAGGACTAAACGGACGAAATAATCCATTTAGTCCTGCTACTTTTGGCACGAATTTTAATAGGAATAAACGGACGAAATAATCCATTTAGTCCTACTACTTCTGGCACGAATTTTAATAGGACTAAATGGACGAAATAATCCGTTTAGTCCCAATACTTCTGGCACGAAATAGGGAAGGTTAGATAATTTTTCCACATTAAAAGGTAGGTTAGGTTTCTTCAGATGCCCGAAGGGCAGACGGCCTAGAAATAGGATATAATGCGTGGATTGTCTAATGCAGTCATTCCGTTTAGCTCTACTAGTGGAACTAAACGGATAATTTTGTCCATTAAGTCCTATAGTAGGACTAAACAGAATTTTCTGTCCGTTCATTCCTACTAATGGGACTAAACGGAAGTGTCTATCTGTTTATTCCTATTAATAGGACTGAATGGTCGACCAAAACGAACTATATCTAGATATCGTCCTACCCTATGAAAATTTAAAAAATCCTTCCTTAGTGGACCTGTATGCTACTCTAGGCACATGTATGGCAAATCTCAAATCTCTAGTAGCTTTAGTTTAAGCTGTGCATTGTCGGTCAGTCAGTCACGGTACTGTTTTTTCCTAATTCGTGAACTTTGTAACTAAACTCATTTTAACAATTAAATTTTTGTTCCTATATCACAGGTAGGTAAGTACAATAGTTAATTTATAATTTAGCTAGATTCTTGTGATATTTTTGTATGAACAGGCGAGCGGCGAATTTATATGACACATTATTTTTAAAAGATGATAACTTATCACTATTATCCGATTTTGTTTAAGAGAAATAAAGCCTATATTTTGCTCCAGGCCCTCATTAGGTACTTGCGCAAACCGCATGAAAATCCGTTCGGTAGTTTATTCTGAGATTAACGTGTACATACAGACGGGCAAAAATGTTAAAAATGCTTTTATGTGTTCTGATACTTTTTTTTATCGCGCACACTATTATTTTCATAAATTTATTCAATGTACATACATACGGTTTCCACTGCTTTATTAATATGTATTGAATGTAAGCGGAGATTTCCTGTTCCTGACACTTCTATCTGATTTGTTTCAGTTTTAATAACCTTTTCTCAATTTTCAATACTGTGTCAAATTATTTGAAATACAACTGATCAAATTGAAAACTTTGTTTCGAATTTTGCTATAATGTGTCATGAGACTTAAATCGTTATTTCTCATATTATTGTTGATTCGACATTTTTCTATAGTAAAAATATGCATTTTATTAAATAATTATAGGTATTTTCAGGACTTTTACATTGTAAATAGCTTCACAAACGACGTAACTATTATAATAAAGGTACAAAGACAATGATTTTTAAAACAGAGGTTTTATTTTGATAAAAATGTTGTTTTCATGTTAAAACACGATTTTCTCAAAATAGCGTTCATGAGGGTTGACATAGTATTGCATAACACCGTCCTTAAGCTATCGTAAATTATGCCTGCCACGAGTTTAAATAATTTATACTTACAACAATAAAAAAATTACTTTATCACCCCTTCGATTGTATCCCTATTTAATATCTCCCTAATCGTAAAAGCAAAATGGCGGGCGCGTGCTTGCTCCTGATTGGTCAGCTGTCAGATGTCTACGCATCAATCTAACGTAATACCCGCATATTTAATTGAAAGTTGTTTTCTTAACTATATTCAAAAAACTGAAGAGACAATGGTGTTTTTAATGTAGAAGAGCAACATTTTTATTTATAGGTAATATAAATAGTTCATCCAGCTTAAACGTAGTTATGGTAATCGTTGAGATTATCACGTCGTTAAAGTTTGATAGTTTTGGGATCTATAAATTCTTATAGTTAAGATAAAGGTTGTCAGCATAGAATAAAGAGTAAAATGGCGGAAAAGTCTCTATAGGTAGGTAATTAACATTAGTCTAGCTAAGTGATGTAGGAGGCGAGGTGTTATACAAGATCATATCCAAACAAATGCTTGTCTCATTCACGATTTCGGTTTAGGTAGTAAATTAAACTAAGCGCAAGAACTAATTTAGTCTCCCAAAATATCCTTAATGCATTTGTATTAAGTTTTCCTCTTTGAATACGGTAAGAAAATGGGTACGAAAAGAAAGTTTTCAAGCAAATGAATAAGGACATTCTTAGAGACTAAATTAGATACACAATTGTTTTTATTTAGAAATGCTTACAAAACAAATAAAAAAAACCACCTCTTTTTCGTCCTTGCTGGATGACTTACCTGAAACAATGCATAGCAAAAATTAATAAAACTTTATTAACATAAAAGGAAACATATATTCTGCAGATGCAATTTTTCTTTACTGTTTAAATGTCTCATTAGTGAGATGGCGGTAAAATCAAAGTTATCACATAAATTATCATCATCATTATCATTTCAGCCGAAAGACGACTGCTGCACATAGGCCTCCCCCAAGGCAGAATTATTAAATAAAACAGATCAGTCCCGCGCCATCTGCATCCAACGCGTTCCCGCAACCTCAACCAGATCATCGCTAAATCTTGTTGGAGGCCTACCTAAATTGCGTGTTCCGGTCCGTGGACGCCACTCGAGAACCTTTTTGCCCCATCGACCATCAGTTCTACGAGCGATGTGCCCTGCCCACTGTCACTTGAGTCTGGCGATTCTACGAGCTATGTCGGTGAAGTTAAAACAAAAACAAACACAAAAATTATACTCAAGATAAAATACAGGGTGTTACAATTACACGGTGAAACGAAGCGTCACAAGCCGCCGAAACAGACCAAAAATCTCATTATGCGCGGGAAGAAACGACAAATTGCACTTGACATAAGGAAGCCAGACCGGGACCTGCATTAAACGGAGTGACGTGTTGGTGCAACAGAGTAGTTAAACGGGAAGAAGCTGAGTTCCTACTTTTTCTTTTAGCGTACCGTACGACAAATGTTAATAAAAGTTAAAGAGGTGTGAAAAAAATTGTTTCCACGTTCACGCAATCAAAATTGTTATATGATTTTCATACAAACATTGTGGAAATAAAGAGTACTTAAAGGCAAGAAATCAGGGCTCACCTACTGACTGACACTAAATCACAAAAAACTTTGTATTTCATAAATATATTGCTATTAAGTAATTTGTACGGATACTCATTGCGCGAGTCCAAATCGCACTTGGCCGGTTTTTAGGGTTCCGTACCCAAAGGGTAAAAACGGGACCCTATTACTGAGGCTCCGCTGTCCGTCCGTCTGTCCGTCCGTCCGTCCGTCCGTCTGTCCATCTGTCACCAGGCTGTATCTCGGGAACCGTGATAGCTAGAGAGTTGAAATATTCACAGATGATTTATTTCGGTTGCCGTTATAACAACAAATTATTAAAAAATGGAATACAATAAATATTTAAGGGGGAGCCCATACAGCAAACGTGTTTTTTTGCTAATTTTTGCTCGTTATTGATAACGGCAACAGGTAGAAGCTTGAAATATTCACAGAATATTTAATTATGTATTTTAAAAATAATTCATTAAATTAAAATAAAAAAAAATATTTAAGGGGGCTCCCATACAACAAACGTGATTTTTATAGATAACAAGCTGTTGCCCGCGACTCCGTCTGCGAAGAAAATTAGCCTACGACCTATTCTCAGACCTACCGAGTATAGAGAAAAAAGTTTCATAAAAATCGGTCGAGCCGTTTCGGAGGAGTTCGGTAACAAACACCGTGACACGAGATTTTTATATATTAGATTGTACGGAACCCTTCGTGCGCGAGTCCGACTCGCACTTGGCTGGTTTTATTTTAATTTTAAATGGCTAACCCTTTGTTTTATAAACGTGATAGGTGAGAAGTGACTGTGACAATACGATATACATTGCTGGGTCATTTTCAAATTTTGCCCAGGTAAACTTGTCCCAACCTAAAAAAGTTGTTTCTGTTTGTCTATTTTCTGCGGTTATTTGAGAAAAATAATTGATGATTATTTTGTTATCAGCAAATAAATCACAGATAATTAAGTATTCACGATCGGAATCGAAGACAGATGCTTGGTATTTATGTAATATTTGTGCGTGGTAACAGAGTAGTAGTGGTATGTGTATTCATGCAATTAGTAACACAGTGTTACTGCTGCATTATCACTTCTCTCCTGTGATTTTTGTATATTTTTTCTTTATCCCATTTATTAACAAGATGTAACACGATAGTTGCTAAATTAAAACAAATTTGAAGGTGCTTTTTTTCAAATTTGAATAAAAAAAACTATCGACAAATTTACTGATAATCAAAAGTGCCGCATTCTACAACGTCCTCAATCTGACTCCAAAAACATGTTTGTTGAGCAATAAATTTTATTAAAAACATTCCAAATATCTTATTTTATAGCTTGATAAGGATAACAATACGTATACCGCACTCAATAAACAAGAATGTCGTAAGTTCACAAACTACTCATTCTATCTCCAACCAAAACAATTGACACCTAGATTCGAAACAAAAGTTTTAATCCACCGTTCTTATTTCAAACTTGTAAAACAGGCTGTAGATAAACCCACTCAAAAAAGTCAAATTTGGTTATAAAAATAACAAAAATATCTAAAATGGTCTATAAAACGGTTTACGAGGCGTTAAACGCCCCCAATTCAACTGTTTGGCTTGGATATAGCATAATTAAATATTTTAGAGGCGGCTCAATGCACATTAATTGGTCAACGCAGTTTTAACATCAAACTTTTAAACGGCAATATTTTATATCTAGGTATTCATTTACATTCTTTCTATAACGGAAACATCAATGCGCGCATATTTAGGGGTTTTTTAAAATCTTGTATACCTACCGCAGTGTTTCAAGTCAAAAGTCTTTGACCAGTGTGTGCTGCCAGTGATAACTTAGGGTCTCCCCAAATCTATCGACGCGGAATCAGCTTTAGCTAATCAGAAAAACCTTTATGTCAACGCAATAAGAGCGGAAAAGTCGTCGATCAGCTCGGCTACGCGGGCCGAATAGAGCCGACCTGATCGACGTCTTTATCGCTCTTATTGCGTTGACATAAAGGTTTTCCCGGCTGAAGCCGATTCCGCGTCTTAAGATTTAGGGAGACCCTTATGGATAAAGCTCTGAGACGTGACCGCTAACGATGGACCTCTTAAGAAAGCTCAAAGTCACTCTGAGAACGAAGAAGAGGCCTATGTTCGGAGTTTCTTAGCGGATTAACATTAGAAATGATAAAATCCGCGCAAGAACTAAAATTACCGACATGGCTGGAAGAATTGCCAGATTGGAGTGGCAGTGGACAGGGTACACGCTCTTAGAACAGATGGCCGATAGGACCAAAAGGTTCTCGAGTGGCGTTTATGGTCCAGAAGACTCAGTGTAGGCAGGCCTCCAACAAGATGGTGGTTACTGGTGGTTACTGGAATAGTGGCTGATAATAATGATGAAGAGAAAAAAATTGATAGAGAAGAGCCACACTTAATAATTTATTCTAGAATGTTAGTTTGTTTAGATCAAATTTTATTAGTCAAATTTCATCCATTATCAATGGTCGGATTGACTTCAAAATCAATATTAAATTGGTTTGTTAAGCGTTATGTCAATTGTAATGAATGACAGTGTAAGAACAGCCCACAAAACGTTGCGTTTGCAACTTATTGTTATCACACTTACGTACTATAATTATCACTTAAGTATACTAATTCCTCTTATATATGGATTCAATTTATACGAGCACACCTCACTTGACCAATTAGGAGACATCCGTTTATTTCTAGTAGGTACGCTCTATATCTTCCAGTCTAAACAATCGGCGCTACCATAGTTTCTCAGCGCCAAGATGAACCTTCTAACCTAAAGCGAAATATGGGAGAGTTGAAAGTAAAATTCTAACTTCGCAATCACTTCGTCATATTAGCCTGTATACGTCCCACTGCTGGACACAAACGTCCTCTCAGAACAAGAGAACTTGGGCCGTGGTTCACACGCGGGTCCAGTAGTGCAGATTGGGAACTTCACACCCACCCAATGAATTTCTTCTCGCAGGCGTGTGCCGGTTTCTTCAGGATGTTTTCCTTCACCGTAATCTCATGGTAGATTTCAATGTTATTTCGCACGTAAATTTCGGAAAACTCAGAAATTCGAACTTGAGCTCGAACCCACGAGGCTTGAGAGGCCATAGGTCAAGCCTCTAGGCTGCTTTTTTTTTTAATGAGTTGCCAGAGGGGCCAAAGGCGCAGCGAAGTCTTTGCTTTTTTTTACTTTAAGATAGGAAGGGTGACTTGTGCTCGGGATAAATCCCTTCGGACGAACTGGGAATGGAGGGCCCAGACAGTGTCCAACTTGCACGGACTAAAAAAGCCGGTCACAAGTCCCCTTCTCTATTTATTATCAATACAAAAACGTGCGCTTTAAATTTTGAGGAGGGGAGGGGTAGGGTCTAGGCTGCTTTTGGTTTTTTTCACTCAGATAGCAGGGACAAACTCACCTTTACCCGAGGCGTAGTAGGGGACATGATCCAAGCATTACAAAGGCTACTCTCGGTCAACACATTAGGCAGACTTTGAGTAGCATTAACTATTGATGTGGGCAAAAATACTTCCCTTGCTGCAGTCTAATTGTTGCTGGACGACACTTTAGTTTCTCACTTGGTGAGACTAAAAACACCTCCCTGACGTGTGTAAATTTAGTGTCATTTCTATGTTATAATTCGTGTCATGATACTAGAGGGGTTGTAGATGGAAGGAGAGGCCTTCGCCTAATCATAGGACGCCATTATGAAGACGTAAAAAAATGGTGGAGGTGCAGGGTAAAGAGGATTAAGTAGTGTCAGTTGTATTTATTTTAGTGTCATAAAATAATTTGAATAAAAATACAAAACTGTATGTATTTTCTACGGGATACAGACCGCAATTTAACTATCCCTAACAAACTCGCGATGATTTGGATGCATCTACAATTGTCATAATCTCAGGTGGATGTGCAGTTTAGTAGTTTGAGATTACCCCCAGCAAAAACAAAGAACAAAATTAGCTAACGGCTTGTGGTAAACACGTACTCTTGCGCTCCGCTTGGCTCGTCTTGACGGGGGCACTCCCATGCCCCCAGATCTGTACACGTGTCAAAGTGTGCGTGAGATAAATTGGGTATGGCTGGCATAAAAAAATTATAAAATTTAAAATCCCCCAATCCAATTATGTCACACGTATGTTTGAACATAAAGTAAATGTCCGATTTGCGTCTAAGATCCCTTCCACAGCTAACAAAAGAGCGGATAACTTTGAAACGGCTGAACCAATTTTGATAAAACATATCTAAGAACCGTCGCCAAGAAACCTGCATTCTAATAAAAAAAACTGCATCCAAGTTCACCCGTTCACACACACACACACACACACACACATAGCAGTCAAACTTATAACACCCCTCTTTTTGTATCGGGGGATAAATAAAAATAAATGTTTTACAAATTCATTACCACATACGCATATATGCATACAGACGTTCAATCACGAGTAAACCCGCTCGCCTTCGTGATTTGCTAGAACTGTGGTTAGTTTAAGACTACAGTAGTCGAAATTTACCTTTCTCTTGATACAAAAGCTTTATGTCAAAGTGACGAAGACAGGGCGATGGACGCGACACATTGCGTCCTTTGTACCGAGACTCGACGGAGATATCTGTCAGACGCAGCAAGCTATGTTGTGTTAGGCTCTCTGCGAGTGATAGGGGAATTACTTCAGTGTAACAAGAATAAGAAATAAGAATAAGTATATTAACCAATGGAGTTATACAGTGTGCAGAGATACATAATACACATTGTTACTTATGTGTGCTTGTATGCGACGAGGGGTCGACCATTAATCGCACCCGAATTCGTACTTTATTTCATTTTAATAGCCCGTAAGAACGACGAAAGCGTCAATCAATTACAAATGTCGCAATACCTCTCTGTCGTCTTGTCTTTCAAAAGTGCAGTCGCGCTCCAAAGTGATTAGCCGAGTGGCTGCCCGTGATAAATACAAATAGGTTACAATTACGTCTGATTTATAACCGGGCCGACGGATTAAAGTCGCCGATTAATACCGACATCTGCGGCTATCGATCGTCTGCCCTTTAACTTTAGTCCGTGACTGTACCGCCGCTTTGGGACCTTATTGATTGCACTTCTGTAAGTAAGTCGTTAGTTTGGCGAGTTCTAAAGTCTTGTTACTGAAAGAGTTAAATGCAACAAAGTGTCTCTTGTTCCAAATATTTATCATCATCATCGCAGTTTATGCACCGGCCCACTGCAGGGCAGGAATGAGAGGGCTTGAGCCGTACTACATCCCATGCGGGCCCAGGGTGGGATGGGAACTTCACTCACACGATCGCATTTCTTCCCAGCAGGGTAATTGTGTAACTTTTTTGACACTTGGCATTGGATTGAAACGATAGTTTTTGTATGGCTGTAACAGCTGGCTGTTTCCGATACCAATTGTCAGCCCATACAAGAACTGTCAAAATGAACGCGATGGCGATTGCGAGGGAGTTAGACAATTAGCCTACTGGTGCAGGTTTTACATGTAATTTTGCAAATATTTAAAAATTCGGAAGTGCGAGCCAGGTCTCAGTCTCAATCCCAAGACCCTCTGCTTGCGAGGCTTTTTTTAATCAATAAAAAATGTTATAGCCTGACAGTTGGTACTTTAAGAGGGAAGCTCTAGAAACGAACGGAATTATTTTGCCCACCCGCGACCGCAAAAAAAGGTCGTGGGTGAGCAAAATAATTGTTTCAGTTCATTGATATGGACCTCCGTAAAGTAACGCCTGATTCAATAAATTGTTAGGTCTACATAATTTTTTTCAACCTTGTATCTTAAGGTGGCGACTGACTTGTAACATTTCGGTGTAATGTAACACGATACAACACGAGCATTACAGCAGTCAGTGCAGCGAGTCGAGCCGCTCGATGCGAGTGCCGCGTGCTCCACTCGGCTGTCGGTTTTTACGCGAATCCCTTTTAGTGTTACATTACAAGTCAGTACACGTAAACCGTATGACCTGGACATGGAGCATAAATGAACAGGGCGCTCTTGGTGAGCGATCGCACCGTAGCTGTAATGTAACAGTAATGTAACACGATCGCCATGAACGATACATTACAAGCAAAGGTTACAAGTCAGTCGCCACCCTTAAAAGTAATAAAGCAATGAGTATGAAAGTAAACTCCCATTATGTGCACACTTATTCGCTGCCCGATGACAAAGTCATCAACATATATTAATGCTTCAAGTCAATTTAATTAAATGGAACCGAGCATAATTATTTTAAAATGACCGGTAATTTGTAACGTATTTGTACACAGCAAGGTCCTTATTGACAAATCGTTTCCTTATTTAATCTTGTTTTTTCGCGAATTTATTTAATTATACTATATAAATAAAGTGTTGTCAGTTCAATGTTATAAGTCACAATTGGCATAAAATATGATTTTATTTCATTTGCTTACATGCTTATATCACAAGCTTTTGCCCGCGATATTGTGTTGGGAACTATGCAATTTTTCGGGGTAAAAATAAATTTTGATTTTTATTATTTATTTGTTTCAAAACAACTAAAAAAAATAATTTTGCAGTTAATTGAAACATAACATAGTTGGAGTTGGGCATATCGACTTTTTTTGTGTTGTTTACTCTGTCCCCGGCTGTCCAAGACACTTGATACTGTTTCATAGAAAAATGCTAGGTTGTCCAAGGGACAAAATTTGTGTAACCATAACAACGGATGGCACTAAAAAGTTGATCCCAATTATTCTTCCCAAGGACCAACTCTTGCGAAGTTCCGCAGACATGTCAATCCGTCACAACTCACATCGCAAGCGTCAAGCCAAGCGGCATCTTTCACAAACATGTAGAACTATCCCTATCCCATCAATCGGCGGGACAATAACATATTTCCACGGCGTCCTCATTGTGCTCGCTCTAATAAAGTATCCCGGGGGGAGATATTTTGAGACGTTTTATAGCTGTTTTTGACATATTTGTGATTGTGACTGGATGCCGGCGGATTTATAGATTCCAAGCCATTTCTTCCCAGCCGCTGGTGCTTCTTTTTTTGATTTGTATGATTTAGCTTTATGGGCGTTAGTTATGTTAGGCGAGGGGTTTTGTTACGTGGAAAGTGCGGTATTAATTTATCTTTATGTATCGAATTGATGGGTTAGGTTTTTTAGTGTTAATGTTAATTGACTTTGCTTTGAAGACTTTTTGTTAGTTACCAACGGTTGGAAAAACACTTGTCTCGGTGCTTAGTGTGCATAAGGACGACTATAGGACCCAATTGTAAGTCCAAATTTACTACGAATCTGCGGAAGTCATAGGAGCATTTAAAGACGTTAATGTCACGACTTAAACCACGTGTGTCAAGCAGAGGGTCGTGGGTTCAAGCCCAAGCTCGTACCTCTGAATATTTGGAACTTATTTGCGAAATTACATTTAAAATCAATGGTGTGTCCAATCCGCAAAATAACGAGCGTTTTTCCGATTCAGTTATTTACAAAGTTTTTTCAAACGTCATGTAGGGCAAAGGTTGATCAATTGATCAAGATATTACTTTCTGGAGCACTATTAAAAAAAATGTGACCACAGAGTAGCAAGGTAAATGGTCATAATTTATTGAATAAATAAATAAATAAATATTAGGGGACAATCTTACACAAATCGACCTAGCCCCAAACTAAGCAAAGCTTGTACTATGGGTACTACACGACGATAAACATACTTATATAGATAAATAAATACTTAAATACATAGAAAACATCCATAACTCAGGAACAAATATTCGTGCTCATCACACAAATAAATGCCCTTACCGGGATTTGAACCCAGGACCTCTTGCTTGCAGGGTCACTACCAACTAGGCTAAAGCGGTCGTTATTTGTGAATCTGGCGTTACTTTGCGTAGGTCCATATCAATGAACTGAAAAAATACTTTGCTCACCCGCGACCTTACCCCCGCGACTGCGGGTGAGCAAAGTATTTTTTTCAGTTCATTGGCCACAATTTATTAAAAATTGTCCAATTCTTGGATGCCCGCGAATACATTCACCATCTCTTTCTGTCTCATCCTACACCGTGTGACAGAAAGAAGTGGTAAAAGCAATTGTGAATCCAAATATGTTAAATAATGTATTACAATACAATACAATACAATGACTCTTTATTGTACACCAGGAATAGTAAGCAATACAGAAAACAGGTACACAGAGAGTAAGTTACAAGGTAAGCAATAGGCAATTATCTGATCTTTAATCATTTAATCGTTTAGACGACCAGATGGCCTAGTGGTTAGAGAACCTGACTATGAAGCTTGAGGTCCCGGGTTCGATTCCCATGTCGGGGCAGATATTTGTATGAAAAATACGAATGTTTGTTCTCGGGTCTTGGGTGTTTAATATGTATTTAAGTATGTATCTATCTATATAAGTATGTTTATCCGTTGCCTAGTACCCATAACACAAGCTTTCCTAGCTTACTTTGGGACTAGGTCAATTGGTGTGAATTGTCCAGTGATATTTATTTATTTTTATTTATTTAATGCAATAACACACTTCCATTTTTATGATTTGTAAGTTATAAACGAACTGAAACAATTACTTTGCTCGCCCACGACCTTCAAGTAAGGTCGCGGGTGAGCAAAGTAATTGTCTCAGTTCATTAATATGGACCTCCGCAAAGTAACGCCCGATTCAATAATTATTTGTAGGTAAGTTATATTTTCACCTACATGTGTATAAGCGACAAAAGGATAAAAAAATGTGAGATAAAAAATAAAATAATGTAGGTTGAATTATTGCATATTATACGCGGCGCTTGGCTGCCTTTAATTCCGTATTGTTCATATTAATATTATTTATATACGTAATAAGGTATGATTTGTAACGAGAAGACGAAGGTATATTTTCTTTGCTTTAATACGATCCATATCTTAAGCATTTAGTAGATTATAACTTAAGGTAAGAAACCTTTGTCAAGGTTCGTAACCCGAAAGGTGAAGGGTCACATCAATTGATCTAGTCCCAAAAGAACCACAGGTTTGTGTTTAGGCCATTTTTACAACTAGTGCCATTCACGAAGAGGCGTGAATTTGAGTGAATTAGACATTAATGGGATTGCAATATCATGCAGAATAGACGGCCATTGGGGACTTTCAATGTGGATGTAAGCCGCTTGCAACCGTAATGATTGGGTATCAAAGAGGGAAGCCTATTATCCAGCAGTGATCGTGCTACGGCTGAAATGATGATGATGATGAGGACATTGCAATAAGAACCTCGGCACGCGTCATCATTAATGAATCGATCTATAGACAGCGGATAAACATACTTAAACACATTAAAAACTTGAGAACACACATTAGTATTTTTCATGCATACCTAATAATGCGTCACGACCGGAGATCGAACCCGGAACCTCATGGGCTATTACTTTTATTACTACAAGAATGTCGTAAAAATATCTAGCTAATAGATATGATTGTTCGCGGAATCATCACATCTAAATCATTTGGTGCATTGCCGCCCGCTCACCGATTCAGAGAAGCTGTACACACGCTTACGGTTCAGTCTCGACTATGCGGCAGGCGCGAGCTTTTCACAAGCCCAGATGCTTGCCGCGCAATAGTTACTTGATAGCACATATCGGACACGGAGTCTATAATGATTCCCATAATTTAACAAGTCATAATGTATAATTCTTCATAATCATCGTTAGTCATAAAGTGATTTATTTCTGAAACATTTTTTTTCGGAATTGTTAATAAAACAAACCTAACCTAACCTTTTTAAACATTAAACTACCGTGAGACTCACTCATAGTGAAAATAAACGGATCACTCACGTCTTAAAACGAGTTTAACTCGACATGTTTCGGGCTAATCCGTAGCCCTTCCTCTTGGAGTCGCACGTCACGGCGGCTGCCAAACGTGCACTTCGTGCTAACGCCCTGGTCGCGCGGCTACTCGACGCAACTGACACGACACACAACTACCCCCGTTTTCATCATCACTTTTATTGTCATTGTCAAATGTAGGGTAGCACACAACACTAACCACATCACTTTGTAAAGGTTCGCTCACACTCACCGTTGACACAGTACGAACATTCAACACTGTTTTCCAACTCGGGGGTACTGATCAACCACTATCCCGGTTAAAATTTGGATGACGACCAATCTCGATGGCTTCACGCACCTTCCGCGGAATGAAAAACTTTTCTCTCGCAAGTACGGAAGCCTTATCAAAGCGGATGTAGTGCGTCGAGCCCGAGTCCATTGAGTGTTCGGCTACCGCAGACCCCTTGCTGTCTTGCTTTTTCACACTGCGTATGTGCTCCGATAACCTAACCTAACCTAACCTACTGCATTCTATAAGATGTCATTTAAAAAAGTCCTGAAAATATATCGTTTCAGAAATAAATCTCTGTATGACTAACGTTGATTATGACGAATGATGCATTATGACTTATTAAATTATACAAAGCAAAGGGACCCCATCGGACACGTTAGCCGCAATGGAACGATTGGTGATTCAGGGTGGGGTTGAGGGGAAGAGACCACGTGGTCGATCACCAACCCGATAAGTCCATAACCAAGATCCCTGTGGCGGAGTGCGCTCGCCAGGCGGCCAATAGAGACCGATGGAGAAGGATCGCGAAGGTACGGACCGCAGCGGAGAGCGACCCCTCATGACCCGATCAAGAGTGAACGATTAAGAAAAAGAAGAAGAGCCAATATCGAAGTGGGATTGGTTATACTTTTGTTTCCTTGTCTGTCTCTTTGTTACCTCTTTGACCTCGAGAATTTTTCGAAATGGCAGAAATATGGTTTTAATCCAGCTATTCCATTTTGAAAATTTCTAAAAACTGCCATCATCATCGTTTAAGCCTATGTATCCGTCCTAATGCAAGGCACAGGCCTCCGCTCAGAATGAGTGCTGGGCTAGTTCTCATGTGGACTCTTAAGGATTGAGAACTTCACACGCACCGTTGAAATTCTTCGCAGTTGCGTACCTACAGGTTTTCCCACAATGTTTCCTCCACCGTAAAGCTCATGGTAAATTTTAAATGTTATTTTGCACATACATTTCGAAAAACTAAGAGAGGCCTCATACCTACCACACGACGACTTTTAAAACTGTACCGACCTAAAAATTCGCAAAATTGTCGAATCTCAAAATTTCACGAGAATTGGTTGAGAAATGCGGCCCGTAGAGAACTGACAGCCGGACAGACGTACGAAAGCATTTTCGCACATAACTATACCAAACCAACAATAGGCAACATCTATTTATTACAATTAAAATATGAGACACGTTCACCGTTGTATAAATCATCTCGTATTGTCTACTACATCAGCTATTTTTCACGTTAGGAAATGTCAGTAGGCTACCGATGGATTCGCGCCGCCCACCCGTTTAGAAACGTCAAGCTCACGCATGCGCGGTAGGAGTTCTGGCTGTGAGATAATTGATTAATAAGCTTAGATCTATTCGAGACTAGGTAACGCTTTTGGTTATGCTTGCAGTTTTTCAAAAGATAATATAAGATAGATAGATAAGATAAGACGGATAAGTATACAGCTATGCAGGGTTAAATAAAGCTTTTGTTTGCATTTGCAGTTTTGCAAAAGATAATATGAGATAGATAGATAAGATAAGATAGATAAGTATAGATCTATGTGAGATTAGGTACCACTTTTGGTTGCATTTCCGATTTTATGAAAGATAATATAGGATAGAGAGATAAGTTAAGATTAGTTAGCAAGATAGGTACTTAAAGTACAAATAAAGAATAAAATTATTTTAAAATCTTAGCCGTTAATTCTAGATACATGAAATTTTGCAAATATTCGTTATACAACGTAAATGTAGACTACAGTGTAATTTTTGGGTGTTTTCTTGTAGTGTCAATTCGACTGCCAAATCTAATTACGGGAACAAAATCACGGGTAAAGATTTGTTACAAACAAAACTAAGAGTAAAAGGAAAAATAGATAATTTTCACATGAATAAAATATTAGACCGTCTCTTTAAAAATACATCATTGTTACAAACAATTGGGCCACTATAATTTAAAACAATAAATATCCACCAAAAGCATCCAATTAACTCAATAACACCGTCAACCCTTTTTACACCCAATCCGACTATTCTAAGCGTGAAAAGTCGCATTTGACAACACGACACAACAGCTGCGTTTATATATAGCACCGGACGAATCCACGTATTTCACTGTCCGTTCTCGCATCAATTCCTGTCCACATATGTTACTCAATGACAGATGTTTTAAGCCTCAACATCAACACGAAACAACCAACACCATTCACTCATCTGTAATCCTTTATACATACGAATCATTTTCATCAAAGCCAGTGTCTCCTAACCCTTGCTGCCACGCCAATATGTTTTTACTATCTTCGCACCTCTATTACGAAAGCTTAAGATTCTATTTCATTACGCATGAGCCGTTTTAACGTTGTTACAGTCAGTCCACTGTGTCGGTGTCAAAGCTAATGACAGTTTTGTTAAGTAGATGTAACCTCTGGGATGAGTTTAGAATGATGGTTTCTGGATGAGACCTGTAAGTGGTGTGATCAGTTTATTATTGAGTTAGGTTGCGTGCCAAGCGCAGCGGCTTGCATAATTATTAAGATAATTGATATTAGTGTTGATGAAAAGATGCTAAGGACCAAAGGTAATGTTGCCTGGGTTATAAATGGCCATGTTCAGGTAGAGCCTTGATGCAAAACAGCAGTGGTCTCATCCATTGCGTAGTTCTTTTTGCTGAGTAAAGTAAATCAAAAACAGGTAATACCTGACGTTAACGAGATCAATTAAAAAAGCTGGTACATGATGTTTTAAAATAAAACCGGAATATTTTAGCAGATATTTGGGTAAAATAAACACTTCAGTAAAAATTTACCATCAGGATTTTGATTTAAATATATAGTAGGTACCTAATGCCTTTGATAGTACTCTTTGTACTTCAACCAATGTATGGAAACTTTTATCAACCATAGTTAAAAAAATCTTTAATAAACTTTATAGGCGTGTATTGTCAAACTAACACAACTGCTGAAATATTTCGAATTTTATACACCTATAGAATCCTCTATAAAACACAACCAAAAAATAAACTGCCTCAAACACGCTACAATCATAGAGAGACTCATGTTTTTCATCAACATTAAACTCGTCGTCAAATAATAGACTCATAATTAACTTTACTAAAATTAGTAATTACATCGCACATAAAGATACATAAAACTTTCATCATGCCGTATTCCGAGCTAATAACAAGGTGCGAAATGATAATGTGCCGACTAGCTGTCACTTAGCGGTGCGTATGCGCATGGTGACTGTGTAACAGTTCACTGGGCAGCGTCTATGGTCATCATCATCATCAATCATCTCAGCCTATATACGTCCCACTGCAGGGGACAGGCCTCCTCTCAGAATGAGAGGGCTTGGGCTTAGTTCCCACGCGGGCCCAGTGCGGATTGAGAACTTCACACACACCATTGAATTTCTCTCAGCTGTATGCAGGTTTCCTCGCGATGTTTTCTTTCACCGTGAAGCTCATGGGAAATTTCAAATGTAATTTCACACATAAATTCCGGAAAACTCAGATGTCCGAGCCGGGATTTGAGCCCACGCCCATCCTCTGCTTGAGAGGCTCAAGGTCAAACCGCTAGGCCACCACGGCTTTTTAACGGCGCGTCTATGTTTAACTTACAAAATGTTTTGCACACTAGGTACAAAAGATATTTTAAAATTAATCTAGAATATTTAGTTATTAGTTGCGTGCACTGCACATGTTCTTCAGGATCATCTTAATTGTAGCCAGCAATATTGATTTTACGCATGTGAAAATATCAATTAAATGTGGTAAAAAGCTATGTTGATATAGAAAAGATAGTAAATAAAATTAGTCTAGTGGTAAGACAACCTCACTGCGATGCGTGACCTGCCGAGTTCGATCTCTGTCTGGACATTTAAATTTAATATGAATAGATTTTTTTTGTAATTTCATTTTTATACCCACAAATATTGAAGCTTTTTGCAAGTTTGTGAAAATACGAATTTGCTTTTTGGATGCTTATATACTTAATTAAGGTATACCTATCGAAATTAGTATGTTGATCCGTTGCCTAATTGATCCACAGTTTGCTTAGTTTTAGACCAGAATAATTGCTGATTTATTTAATAGCCAAAGATTTCATTCAATTGTGAATTTTAGTAACATACAACTTTTTAACTCGCATCACACAAAACTATTCCTGCGCGCGCATTATATCAACCGTGCTCATACCGCTGCGCCAGCGCATGCATCAAGCGCAAACTGCCGCTGTCGACTATTAGCAGCCATTTTGATTATGACGTGACATTTCGTTGTAGTACTGTAACGTTGGGTTATTTCAGGGGATAATGAATGTTCACACCCTAGTTTTAGAAACTATAGTAAAATGATGATTGAAATTATAGAAGTTCGTTGTTCGTGCGAGATTCATCCATACTTATAAAACAGTAAAGTGACTGACAGACATACGTCGTACAGCCTAAACCACTACCAATGCTAATCGAGCTTTAAATTATAACCTTGAATATAAATCTTTGAGGTGCCTTAACAAGGATTTTTTTAATTTTTACGGTGTAGAAGATGAAGGCTATTTTACTTAGGGTTTGAAAACAATCGGTAAAACTGCGTTAGAGCTGTCAGGCCCAAACATTTTGACACTGTTTCACCCTTGGTTAGAAATTAACAGTCATCTCGAGACCGCGCGAGCCTGCAAATATATACGTTATTTGTTCTTCCACGGGGTCAAAACCACGGGCATACACTCGTTTACTCATAAAACAAAAAATAGACCTAAATACATGTTGTATTAGGCTGAGTAGATTTAATTGTCACACCAACAACGATTAGGTATATAAATCGTGCTTTTCATATGAGCATAAAAAAAGAGAGAGCAGTTTTTATTTTAATATAGAGAATCTCCACGTGTCTGTAAAACAAGTATAAAAGCGTATTGTCTATCCAAATTTACCCCACCCTATCTTAATTTATCTAAACCATATAAACTGTAACAAGTTAGGTATGAAGTATCTTTTTGTATTTTTTACACTGCATAAGGTGATTATAACAGACTGAAATGTACGATGTATGGGAAAGATTCGTCGCTAACCTCTAGACCAGTGATGGTGTAGGGGTAAGCACGCAGCACGGAATGCTGAGGACCTGGGTTCGATTCCCAGCATTGCTCTTTTTTCTGGGTTTTTTTCTGTGCATCTATATTTCAGTTTGTATTTAGTTTGAAACCATATAAACTGCCCTATCTTTACTTATCTATGCTACACCCTGCCCTATCTTTGCTTATCCATCCCACATATTCCACCTACCTACGTTATCTTCAATTTTCTATCATACTAGCTGTTGCCCGCGACTTCGTCCGCGAAGAATAGAGGTATAAAAAATAGCCTACGACCTATTCTCAGACCTACCGAATATAGATAAAAAAGGGTTTCATAAAAATCGGTCAAGCCATTTCGGAGGAGTTCGACAACAAACACCGTGACACGAGATTTTTATATATTAGACTAGCAGCCCGTCCCGGCTTCGCACGGGGTAGACAATTATTTATTTTTGGAAATTTGGATATAAAACACTTTTTTTCAGAAATATTTTTGTTTATTAAAAAATATTATTTATTATTTATTAATTATTACAGACGTGCACGCCCCACTCCTGTATTTCAGTGCCCCCTCCACCCCGCCCGCCGCGATGCCCGGCGCGCTTTTCAGACTGCATCGCAAACAACGGCCACGGCGCTATGGCGGTTTTGTTTACTGTTTGAATTTTTTAATTCGTAATATCTTTTGAATGGAAAGTCCAATTTAAATAATTTAAAAACTATTTTATAGGTAGTTAAATGGTCTTTACCATTAAATAATTTATTTGGATAAGGATTAATATAAACACATAAATAGCATGGTTTGAATTTGGTTAGCATTTTCATTAATATTTAAAATGAAAAAAGTTGTTGTAGTGACATAACTACAATAGTTGGACATATGCTACCGCGGAGTTTTTTGTAGACATTATGATGTTCTTCAATATTGTTGTACATTATTTTGTTCTATCGCTAATAGTTTCGGCAGCGCATTCGACGAAAGACATTTTAAGACTCATTTTTCTACACCTTCGGTTACATTGTTCAAATTTTACCAAGGATCCCTAATTTTTTTCAAAATGAAATGTAGCCTATGTCAAATTGGAAGAATGTAGCATTCTATTAGTAAAAGAATTTTTTAAATCGGCCCAGTACTTTTTGAGCCTATTCATTACAAACATACAAACATAGGTACAAATCTTTCCTCTTTATAATATTAGTGTAGATGTAGATTACATGGCTTCGGATAAATAAGACGTCAAAATAAACGATCGTACAACAAAAGTCTAAGTTCTTATTAATACTTAAACGCGCGCTTAAACATTGTTTTAAACTTTAATAACTACGTGTTAGTTTGTCACCTATTGGTAGAAGATAAACCTGAGTGTAGGAATTTACTGTTACATTCCATACTTTAAGTAAAAGAAGACACCTAAAATTCGTAGTTACTTTATTATTCATCATCATCATCCCAGCTAATTATACGTCCCACTGCAGGGCAGAGGCCTCTTCTCAGAATGAGAGGGCTTGGGCCGTAGTTCCCACGCGGGCCCAGTGCGGATTGGAAACTAAACACACACACCATTGAATTTCTTCGCAGGTATTATGCACTTTCCTCACGAAGTTTTCCTTCACCGTAAAGCTCATGGTAAACTACAAAATGTAGGTAATTTCGCACATAAACGCTGAAAAACTCAGAGGTGCGTGCTGGGATTTGAACCCACGAGCCTCTGCTTGAGAGGGCCAACACGGCTTCAATTTTATTATTAGTAGGATATTAAAGATTATGTTCCTGACTGTACAAATGGCTGCCAAGAAGCGCCACTAGCGCCAAGTACAACAATCACGGCAATTTGACTAATTACTAGCAGCGCGACGACGCGCTGTGACTTATTGAGGTATGCGGTTGGATTCTGGCCTATTCTGCTGGGGTAGCTCTTTATTCTTGATGTATTTTTGCATTTTATGTGATTGTATAATTAGATTGGAATCATCTCGGCCTAAATATGTTTCATTGTAGGGCACAGGCTTCTCAGAATGGGATTAGAAACTTCGCTTGACACATACCATCGAATTTCTTCGCAGGTTTGTATTATCAATGAACGGAAACCATCAATTTGCCCACCCACGACCTGGTAGCGGGTGAGCAAATTAATTGTTTCAGTTCATTAATATGGACCTACGCAAAGTAACGCCTGATTCAATAAATTTAATGTATTAGTTTCATCACGGCGTTTTCCTTTACCATAGAACTCATGTAAATTACTAATGTAATTTTGCCTGAAAATTTCGAAAAACTCAGAGGTTCAAATGGTTTTAAAATTATGAAATCACGACAAAAAAAAACAACAAACAAAAATATGTGGTACCTATTCGTATACGTTGCAAGGTTTGCAAGTTAAGTAAAAAACATAGGTGTCAGTCAAGGTACTAAGACGTCAAAAATATCTATACAACTCTATACCACTAAACATAAGGCTGGTGTTTACATATTTGACACGATAGCAGAGCTGTCTACATATTTATGCCTCCAACTGTAAATAATCATGAAAATACCATGACTTTTGCAGAATCTAACTCCTCGATATCACCAAAAATCCGACACCCCGAACCGCAGAATCAGTTTCTAATCCGATACACAAAGCGCTATTTAACATCGGGACCGATAGAGCCTTCATAAAAACCTCGCGACCCATAAACCTCACAACTTATGTGGCACATAAACATAAAACTATGTTCAAAAAACCCACCAAGAGCGAGACACGCCCACGATAGGGTTCCGCGGCAGTTTCAAATAAAAACAGTTATTTTGGAAAAAGTCGCGGTGAGTCGCAATGGCTCGATGTGGAAGACATTTTAAAATAATTTATTGAATCAGGCGTTACTTAACGGAAGTCCATATTAATAACTGAAACAATTACTTTGCTCACCCGCGCACGTTTTTGTTGCGGGTGAGCAAAGTAATTGTTTTAGTTCATGAAGACATTTTCCACTGACCGCTAATGCTAAGTAAGACTTAAAAATTTTGCACGGATGTCTTAAATTTTTGGAATTCCAATTCAAGTGCTATTAAGTATCTAATTGGTTCACTCGAGTGACTTCTCGGTTAAAAGAACAATTAAAAAAAAAACTTTTAGAAATAGATCTTTTCGAAAAAAATTACCATTACTACGCTTTACTAAGGGACCAGTTTTTTCCAGAACTGTTATAATAAATTTATATTTTGGCCTCTCGTCTGATACCAGGTTTTTGTTTTAGGAAATCCTGTATATATTTCAATGTATTGCAATTCTACAGTACAATGCTACGGAACACTAACTTCGCATGCGAGTTCGACTCGTATTTTTCCGGTTCTTTTATTTCATGAAAGCTAATCAAAACATGACGAAACTAAAAGGGTTCCCATCGGCCTACGGTCCCCTTAAAACGTATCAGCATCGTGTCGTGCTGGTCCGTAAAATAGATAAATAGTCCCGCTCACAAAGGTACCTAATTTGATTTTATGGGACTCAATCTACCTGAAGTCGGACATTCCCGAACTATTTATGGAGAGTATGTCAAGTGTACGGATAATTTTTGGGCTTACAAAAATTTATTGCTTATGGATGAGAGAAGCGTAATTTATTTGGTAACGTTTAATAATGTATTAATTAGAGGTTTTTCAGGGGATCACGGGTTTATTAAGACGGCAGCAACAAAAGTAAAAGGTATTTCTTGTAAAAGTATGTTATCTTCTACTAGATGTTGTGCGCAACTTTGTCAATGTTTCGTGGGGATTTTAGCATAAGATAAGGTAAACTTACCAATGCTCGACACCTCAACGCCCAGTAGATGACACTCGTCAGTCACCTTTCTTACTATGACATAAGATTGAAGGTGCCATGTATTGGTTCAGTGTCGAGCACTGGGACGTTTACCTCACCAAATTAGTTACAAATATAGCGAATGGTCTGACAATTTCACGACCGTAATGATATCCAATAGGAACGATTTACAATATGACAGAAAGATCCAAATGTTTGACAGAAGCAAATATAGAACCCCCAAATGTCAAGTTATGCTAATGGCATTAAGCATCAGAAAGCTTCAGCTGTCGTTTACAGAATTAAGTTGACAGACATGTTTATTCATGTATTTAATTTTCACTGTCGCGGGTTCTGTTTTACGGTTTAAAGTGACAAGGTTCTTACTTGGGATTCTTGTCACCGTCGAAATAGTCACGGAATAACGAAGAGAGATTGGTTTTACGTTTTCAATACTTTTGATATACATATAATAAAGTGTAAAAGCTAACTAAAGCAGCTCTCATAATTATTATTAGCCGTGATAGCCCAGTGATAGATAGATAGATAGATTAGATAGATTCATTTATTTCAAATTGAAAATTACAATTATATTAAGCATTCCAAATGCCACAAATATAAAGAATTCACAAAAAGATCGTCAAAAGAATTTAAAAAACATAAATGAAAAATAAATTAATATAAAATGTCACAAAGATAATATTAAAAACAATAAAAGTGTAATAAAACAAAAATGTCAATAAAAATATTAAATCACATAATGTGTGAATGTCAAAGAAATTAAGTACTACAACATAAAAATGTTAAATGAATAATATTAATTCACATAATGTGAAGATGCCATAAGACCAAATAATTAATAAATAATAACAATAAAAACAAAAAGAATAAAAATACATTAAGATTCAGATGTCAAATTTAAATAAGGATAATATCATATTCTTTTACAGAGTACAATGATTTATCCATAAGCAGTTTTTTAAGTCGGAGTCCAAATGTTTCGTCCGAACATTCACTTTTTAAATCAGAGACACAGCCGAAGACAAAATAAATATCTATACAGATATTGCATCAAATATTTATAAACACCAACCTTGTGGTTACTGGCATAGAGTTCTTTATATATAATGTAAATTAAAAATTAAAAGTTATTTTGTAATACAAAGTTGTATTTTACAGCACATTAGTAACTGTAAGGCTGTAAAATAGTTTTAAAATAAATCTTATCTTCTAATATGTAAAAATCTCGTGTCACGGTGTTTGCTATCGGACTCCTCCGAAACGGCTTGACCGATTTTTAAGAAATTTTTCGTCGACATTCGGTAGAACTGAGAAAAGCTCGTAGGCTATTTTTTCTACCGCTAATATGACAAAACAACGTTTGCCTGGTTAGCTAGTAAAAAAAACAAAATAATGAAAAAACTTTTTGACGCCTTGGTAAGTAACGTAAATGTATTTATGTCCTTGACTGTACCAATGATCTTTCAAGTAACCTGGGCTAAGGCTCTGATATATTCTGATTTTTGTGCTAAATTACATTTGAACAGTGAGCTTATTGGTGAAGATTAATATCGTGAAGAAAACGATACACATTGGCAAACTATGCAATCAGTGCAAATTATTCAATCTGGGATGAGTTAGATGGCAATTATACAAGCTCTCTTATTCTTATATTGTGCTGTGTTCATATTTGATCTTTATTAATGATTATAATATAATTATGTAAGTAAACTAGATTTAAGTCAAAAGATTTGCATGCCTACTTTCATAGGACAGCTAACACTATTGAAACTTATATAATCACTATAAGAAATTTCAACATCACATTTGTATACATAGTGTTATAGCAAATAAACATTTCATTTCATTTCATTTCATTTCATTTCATTTCATTTCATTTTTTACGAGAAGATCAGTGTCCAACAATGGTAACACATAGTTATAGTTACAGCACGGGATTATTGAACAACTAGGTACGGCCCAATAAGGGTTGCGAGCGAATAGGGGTGAACTGCTATTCAGGAACGCCAAAAATCACTGGTTTGCAAGAGGTTTGGGCTGGGATTGGAATGAACCTTATTTATTTATTTATTCATTTATTTATTTACAAAGCGAATCAACAGGAAAATAAGGCTCATCCCAAGCTCAGCCCATTCCTATCCTCCCGCAAACGATTGAATTACCGCTCGCAAACCGTGTTGGGCCGTTCCTGAATTTAGCCCCAGGTTTTTTAATGACTAGCTTTTGCTCGCGACTACGTCTGCGCAGAATTAAAATTTGTGGTAAAACTTTTTTTTATTATTATGAGGGGGACGGACATACAACAATACAAATCATTCCTCTTCATATTTGTCTAGATGTAGTCTAATTTAATACGATTATAATTTTACTCGGCTAAATTAGGAGGAGTATGTGGTTTAACATTCCCGTCGTGTCTTGAATGGTGACGATGATGATAGTGGATTTCCCGCAACTCGGCGATTTATGTTCGTGTGTCCGTGTTACGCACCTTTTCAATCTAATACAATTCTAATCAATAAATCGCATTAAAAATCATCCCAAAATCGCAAAAAAACACATTGTATTTAATGAGCTTCCCTACATTACTGCGCATAAATCTGCTGCGCCCGCGCATATATCTTCGCTACTCGGACAAAAGCGAATCGCGTGGCTTTCGGCCGTGCGATACCGCGAGCGAGATAGCCAATGCCAGGGATGGGAGAAGCCGATGGAATAATATCGATCGATCGATACATTTTAAAATTTTGCCTACGTGCTCAAATAAACTGACATATTCAATTCAATGTCAGTCCTGTCAGTTTTCTTATTTTCAGTACAATACCAATATTGTTAAATTATTTCACTTTTTTATTTTATTATTTATTAGTACTTAATTAGATTAGCAATTAAGTAATATTATTATTAACAGGAGTTTTTAAGGTTTATATTATACTAGCTGTAGCCAGTGACTCCGTCTGCAAATAATTCGTTAAGAAACTAATATGAAACTAACCAATTTTCTGGGATAAAAAGTATCCTATATGATTATCAAACAAGCCGCTTCCGCCGCCGTAATGGGTACCAATGATGGCGATATGATTATCCAGGTTATAAACTATTTGTGTGCCAAATTTCATTGGAATCCGCCAAACCGTTTTAGCGTGACACACAAACTGTCGCGTTTAGAATATAATACAATACAATACAAATGAAGACATGAGTGGATGAAGGGGGTATGTCACAAAAACATTATTTCGAGTAAATCGCAGTTAAAGGTCTTTACGTTGTAATTTTGTTTTTAAATTGAATAGGGTATTGTTCCTTTTATAAAAATCAACCAAATAGCCTGATCTATTGATTTTTTTAATAAATTCTTTTAAAAAACATTTTTTATATAAAAAGTACATAACCCCTTCTTTCTCATTTAAGCTGTTCTGCAATGAAAATAAGTTAAATAAATCAAAGTGTTTATTGTAACAAAATTTTATTGATTTAGTAACTTAAAATTTCTTCGTAAAAATGCCTGCATTCAGAGTTTATATATTTCAGCTGGTCCCTAAATGTTTTCTTTTTTTTTCTTGGGATATCGGATATGTCAGAATAAGAGGAAATAAAAGTTTGTCTCATAACATGGATGAAGGAGCTAAGTGCGTACATGACACTTTCTTCTGTTACAAAATATCAATGGAAAATTTCAAAAGGCCACACGTGAGAAAAGGAATTCAAATGATTTACCAATAACATTATCGAATAAATAATCGACAAATGCACAACCCTACGCTGCAGCACGCACCGACGACAGGTAGCGTCCAACCACGTTGTTCCTGGAACGGAATCTTACCCAACCATCGATTGATATACGAACGAATATCTAATAGGGCTGGCGATTTATGTGGCAGGCTGGAGACAAAAACAGAACAATATTGTAAGGTCAATCCGGTCGAAACGCAAGTATTTTGAAATGTGCTAACGTTGTCTTATGTGATGAAACAGGTTTGTGTATGTAAATGATGTTAGTGTTGAACGTATGTTTTGCAATGTTTGGACGCTAGGTTAGAGTTGTATTAGATTCAGTTGCAGGTACGAATTTTCTAATACATAAAAATCTCGTGACACGGTGTTTGTTATCGAACTCCTCCGAAACGGCTTGACCGATTTTTATGAAACTTTTCTCTATATTCGGTAGGTCAATAGATCGTAGGCTATATTATTCGCAGACGGAGTCGCGGGCAACAGCTAGTAAATAAATAATTTCTTCAAGCTAGTGAGCGTTTTAGTTAGAGATCCTGTAGACGAACTATTTTAATATATTTTTGAAACTATTTCTTCTCCTAGTACCTCCTACAAATGCACACAAAATTTACCTCATATAAATATTTACCGTATAATCATTTCATTTCAGCCAAAAGCGTCCGTTGATGAACATAGCCCGCCCCAAGGTTCATCAAACAGATCGGTCTTGCGCCATCCGCATCTAACGCTTTCCCGCAACCTTTATCGTCGCTCCATCTTATTGAAAACCTACCTACGCCTGGACGCCACTCGAGGACCTTTTGGCCCCATTGGCTATCAGTTTTACAAGCGCTGTGCCCTGCCCAATGCCACTAAATTTTCTGCCATTTACTAATCGAAAACTAAAAAAAAAACTGAGCTTCGGATTATATCTTGCGAACTCAGAACCACGTTTATCCAAACAGAATCAATGGTTTAGGAATATTCCTATCTGAAATCTAAATATTTACGCTAACTACAACAATGAGATCCTTTTTTAGACATGTCCGTAGATAGTTGAACTGTTATGGCTCCACAATGCCGTTATAACTTGTCCTGTCATGACAAACAGATTTAAATAAGGTTCTGGAGTAGTTTAGATAGTGTTAGTAAGATATAGTGGACCTGGAAGTCCTAACCACCATTTAACTTTCAACTTATAGGGTGTTACCAAAACGGTAACACAAGCTAAAAAAAACTTGTTACAGTTTGTAAACATATTGCTTAAAGAATTTAGGGGAGAAGAGATTTTTGAAATTATCAAGGGATAGGGAACTGGCCATTTTTTTTAACGCGGGCAATTATTTTTATGGAATAAGAACCGAAAACTGCATATTATCGATCCGATAATGAGTCAAATTTGCGGCTACATGCCCTATTCAGAGGTTGAAAATGAAATGATTTATAAATCATACTAATTTTTCTTGTATATTGATCTAAAAACGCTTCAATTAGACGTAATTTAACAGCAAAACACAAGCAAATCACAGTAGCATCAAGCAGAGCCGTATTCCGGAATGTATTCTAGCTTGAAGATGAAGGTGCAACTTCGAGCCCGGGTTCGCACTTCTGAGTTTCCATTTATGTGCGAAATTACATTTGAAATTTACCATGAGCAGCCATACTATTTACAGTGAAGGAAAACATCGTGCGATGAAATTCGATGGTATGTGTGAAGTTCCCAATCCAAATCGGGCCCGCGTGGGAGCTACGGTATACCTCTCAGTCTAAGAGACCTTTGCTCTGCAGTGGGATGCATACAGGACTGAAATATGATGTCAGAGTTTAGGTACGCTAATTATAACTACACGCACACCCTAATTACCCTGTTTGACTCGCTCACTTGACTAAAAGAGCGCACCTAATTGACACATTTCAAAACTCCCTGCAAACTATAGCACACAAACACGCGGTCGTGCATCTGATACGACGACCAGCGACATCTGCCGACGGGAATCTATAACTCAAATCGCAGTATTAATCCGTATACCGAGTATTTATACCTGGTATAAAATACCAAGTATATACTCGTACCAGCTTGTTAGTGCGTAATTAATGTACCTTCTCCATCTTGACCGCTGTTATGGTTTTGAATGGGAAACCGTTTAATATAGTGGCAGGAGATTTGTGTGTCGGTTTGTATGGCGAGAAATTGAGCTGTCTTAGTTGTTAGATAAATTCGTTTTAGTCGGCTTAAAATGGTAGTATAAAATAGTATTGTTATTTCAAAAGTAATAATACTTATTAAAAGCATAACATACTTATACGTATTTGTTCTTTTGTCATTGTGTAGGTATTTTTATTGTTTTCGTCCAAGTGTAAAATTTAAATAAATAAATAAATATATAAATAAATAAATATTAGGGGACAATCTTACACAAATCGACCAAGTCCCAAACTAAGCAAAGCTTGTAGTATGGGTACTAGACGACGATAAACATACTTATATAGATAAATAAATACTTAAATACATAGAAAACATCCATAACTCAAGAACAAATATTCGTGCTCATCACACAAATAAATGCCCTTACCGGGATTCGAACCCAGGACCTCTTGCTTCGTAGGCAGGGTCACTACCAACTAGGCTAAAGCGGTCGTTAGTTTTGTCAATAAATGTATTTCTTTCTTAAAATAAGATAATAAGGAATCAAATAATGGACAAATGATATATAAAAAATATTTCGATGTTTAGTTTTGTAGGTAGCGTCATGTATGTAACGACGAAATTTAAAAATTTAAAAATTTAGTAACAAATTTGGAATTTTGAAAAGAAAATGATAGATGCTTTTACTTTGGACACGCTGGTACACTTAAAGATTGGGAGTAGGTACTTAATAAATTTGATTTATTTATTTATTTATACGAAATGATCTTGTGGACTTACAGCACTATTTCTATAGACTTTTAAAGTTTATGGTTCAGGCTCTATACATGCACTAAAACATTACAAAAAATATTGCCTTATAATACACATAGGACAAGCTTGAACAAAAGCTTTCATAATGACATGCAATATTAGTGGACTCATAAATTAACGGAATTAACCTTCCCGATTTTTGTGTTTATTTTTACGGTGTTTCCGCTTAGAATTTGTTAACTTAAAATGGCGCTTAGCGACAAAAGGCTCTCAATATCTCAATAACAGTATCTGAGTTTAGAAGACGTGGGGAAATTTTGCCGTGTATTGCTAGTGCTTAGGTGTAAATGGTGAAACATGCGTCAAAGATTGACGAGGACCTGGATTCGATTACCGGCCTTAGCCTTTCTTTTCAATGTGCGCTAGTTTACAGTATAATTGAGCCAGTTAGCTGTCAAAACTTACGGATCAGTTAATTCTAGTCCTCGGTCTGCACAAAGAACTTACTTACCTGAAACAAAATGGCAAATATTAGTTCGTGAATATTTAAATAATATACAGATTGTTGCAAAATACATTTAAACATGAAACCTCACATTCTCTATATGTATGCATTTTTATCTAATACCTACCCCGCAATGACAAAACGTCTTGGTCTGACATGATTACTTTTTGTAAGTATGTTACTAATTGTGCGTGCGTTATATTTTAGAGAAAATTGTACAATAACTTGTAAATCGTCAAATGTTAAATTTAATGATTCTATTTGTCCGCAAATACACATTCAACACAACTACACAATTTCCACATAAATCAACGAAAAAAAACAAATATTTATAGCAAAAACGGTAAGCAACTCGCTAAACACAAAAGCATAACTCTAAACCCGAAGCCTGTGATTTCACCAGCTGCGTATAAAAAGCGTAAGCGCCGAATACATAACTTTTGTCGCTTACGCATATTATCTTTCAACCGAGCCACACAAAACCGGTCGCACACAACACGCGTAACTAACGACCAGCGAACAATTCTAATCATCGGTTAGTCGCATTAGCACTGAATTAGTGCTGGCGGAAATCGTTTGGCATCGCAATCGATATATATCGATGATATAGCACGATTATGGGGTGCTGGCATGCGATGATATTTTAGCACGTGAAAGAATGCACCTGTCAAAGATTGTATTGGTATACAATTAAAGTTGAGATTTGATTGTTTTGTACACGGAATGTGACATAAGAGGTGTGTGCAATTGCACGTGTCAACGTGTGTAATGAAGTTTTAATAAGATGATTTCGTAGTTGGTGATGTAGTTAGTGATGTTATTAGAGACCGTAAATGAATAGTGGTTACATGCTTTATGTATTTTATAGGTGTTGTATGTTTGTTTTCTTAGACAAAATAAATTAAAAAAACCAGATCAGTTTTTACAATTGAACTATTTAAACCTTACTATTTAACTGCAAAATCAAATCAAGTAGGAAAATAAAAACATTTTTGTACGAATTTATATTGTTCATGGCTATTTTAGCATCTGAGTCCCTTGGTTATAAACAAAATATGTAACTTTATGCACTGAAGCATAAAAAGATATTTTATGCAGCCTATATCCAGCATGAAAACTAACTTTACGTGCATGAGAAGTAAAACCTTTTAACCTTGTACGTCCTAGCGTTCCGTCTATACTAATATGATAAATATGCGAAAGTTTCTGTTTGTCTGTAATCTCTTTACGCTTAAACCACTGAACCGATTTAGATGAAATATGGTATGGAGATCGTTTCAGACTCTGAGAAGAACAAAGGATAGTTTTATACTGGAAAATAGCATAGTTCCCGCGACATAGTGATGAACGAATTCTTCGCAGACGAAGTCCCGGGTAACAGCTAGTATACATATTTTAAGCCATGTGCCAATGTGACGTCGAACTCACTGATACGCAACATAAACATTTAAACTTCGTAGAACAAAATTTGACATGAGACGCAGGAGGATAATTTGATTCCAAGATTTTATAGGTAAATCCTCGTCCTGCCACTTGCAAACAAAGCACAAAAAACCACTGTTCGAAATAATCACAAGCGACGCCGTACAAAGCTCGTAACCGCCAACTGAACACTTCAGCGTGCGTACACGCTGTTTAATTGCACAAGCCGTCCAGAGATGGCGCTCATTAAAGTTAATTACAAGGTTTGGTTAGGCGGTGAATGTGATTTAATTAAAGTTATTTTGCAAATAGTGCACCATTTTTGGATATTTTTGAACTAATTAGGCGTTTGGTGAATGTGGGTGCCACGACTACTCACATTGTAAAGAAAGAAAAGAAAGAAAGAAAAACATTTATTTTATAACAACAATAACACATACACAGGCAAAAATAAGAGTACAAACATACGTATAGACATAGGCCAACGGCCAATTTCGGATTTCTCAGGGAGCAAGTCTGGGGGTCTAACCTGAGCCAACCCTACCGCTGCCCTGCCGAACAGCCGATCCGGGACTGCAGCCCGTGATTCCGGACTTCCGGGTTCGACCTGAAGACATCGTCGGCGGCGAGAACGACGTCCAGGGAAGTGAACCCATTTGGGGTTCTGTACCTTAAAATCTAGATTCAGTGCATTCAACTCGACTTAAATCTATTACCCGCGACCTAGCCGGAGCATAGTTTTTTATAATAAATTGTTGTATTTCTTTTTAATCTTGTTTTCCATCATCTCCCACTAAAATCTACCTTTGTCACATATAAACGTGACAAATGGCAACATTGTGAATTTGACTTAAAAATTAATATGTGGGAATCGCCATACCAATTTTATTCGTAAATGCTAGTAATCATTTGGTAAAATCACATGCTACAAAGGTGATGGCGGGACGACTTGGACGAGTTAAACGCATAAGTATGAAAGCGAGTAGCAAGAGCATGCTTTTGACATGACGAGTGTTGGAGAGAAGAGAGGTTATTGTCCAGCAGTGGGACACTCCAGAGGCTGCAAAAAAATTTACTAAGGCGGTAATTTTCTCTACTTCGCTCTTATTTTTTTTTATTAAATGTATCTTATTTACATATAAAAAATATCCGAAGAACAAGTCAATCAGTTTCATAGTTTGGCTAAAAAAAAATCAATCGTAATCAATTAAGGCCTAATATTCGGTACACATAATCCAACAATAAGACAATATGTACATAAGAATATATTTCATATTCAGCCCGGGGCGATTCTACTATGGCATTCCCGCCAGGCCCTTTGACACAGTTTCTTAGAGGCTTTTGAGTATTATTTTGACAAATTTGTCATTGGGATCTACTTTTAATATTATTTCTCAATATAATTTCTATAGAATAGGACCAGGAAGATCGCTTCACTGAGAAGATCATAGTGTCATTTTTACCCGACTGTTACCAATCTCCATGAGACGCTGCGTGTAAGAACTAGCAATATAATAACGATATAGACAGATAGTATAAGTATGGATGGGAGCTGCTCGCAACATCGAAGCATCAGGCAAGATAGATGGGCGAGAGCTCGCATGACGTACGGCCAGGTAGATTGCACCGCCACTTAGGTACATTGCACCTGCACCTGAGCTGGGTGCAATAATGTGCACGTTGATAATAATACAGCCTGTAGGTGGACATACAGAATGATTCTGGAAATGTAATCGTGATAAACCCTACATAACTCAGCTTACAAGTTATTTATCGCTATATTGACGTAGCATTATGTAAATAATCACACTGTTAATTATTCATAATCATTTATTGTGTATGGAATTCAGGTAACAAATACAATAAAATTTTAGCAATAAAGGTAGCCGTGGTTATGTCCCGGGTGATATAAAAAATTATGAGTGAGAATTAATAAAATTGAAAATCTTAAGTTTGTTTTTCGTATGAAAGCTTGATTATCAGTGGTCATCTTATTTCTTCCTAATTAAAAACCATCATTCCTTCCGGCTAATGAAATGTCACGTACTTTAATACCGTAATTACGTCATGAATAACTAAAGTACGTACGTCACGTGACGAACGTGGCACGACGTGACATGACGTGGCAGTTCCCTGTGACGTGACATGGCGCTTACGACAGTTGTAATTACTTTGATTGATTTTAGTTAAAGATGCTGTCGCTTAAAGATGACTAGACCCGTGGCTTCGCCCACATTACAAATACCTTTACGATAAACAATTTCAGTCTTTAACCTGGAAAATTGGTAACATTTTTAAACCTTAATAAGGCCCAACTTATTGGAGCATACTACCATAGAATCAAAAGCAGCTATCGAATACACACCCGACAAAGGATATTTTCAAAGCTAGTAGTATTTTCAATAATTACAATGGAAATTGTGACGTGTAATGAAATCAATATCGTCGCTAAATCACCTCTATACCTTATTAAGGGTAAAAACCCAACGTTAGCTCGAATAACGCTATCTATTGATTGCAGAAGTTAATGCGCTATCTTGAAGCCCGGATTATCAACGTTTCTGGGCAGCGCCCTCTAGTGCAATAAGTAAACATGTAACGTGTTCTTTCAATGAAATCTGGGGGATCACGTCGCGCCTTGGTGTGTACTGGCCCTTAGTTAAAAAGTCTTTCGAGGCGTTTACGTCACTTTAACTTCAGATTTTTTTTAAAGTTGTGACATTTACCGATCCCTAAACTCTCGCTTTATGAGCATCCTACCAAAACTTAGAGCGTTTCTACGGTCAGACGCAAAACTTGTATTGTGTATACAAAATAATAAAAACAACAACTATCGTAAACGCGATGTACAGCTTATTAATTCAGATAGTCGCCTTAGCGTCATTTCATTTGCGAACTGAAATTGCGAAGTCTAGCGAACTACCGTAAAAGTGGCTGCTTTGAATTTTATTTCTGTGGCCCGTCTGGATGCACTTTTAAGTTACAGTTTAAATGCTAAAGGATGCCAATGGGACCTTAGTACTGACGCTCCGCTGTCCGTCTGTCTGTTGCAGGACTGTATCTTTTGAACCGTAATAGGTGCGACAATATAAATTATCAAAGAATATGTAGTACGCGCTATCATCATCATCCTAGCCTCTATACGTCCCATTGCAGGGCACAGGCTTCCTCCCAAAATCAGAAGGCTTGGTCCCAGACGGGCTCAGTGCGGATGGAAAATTTTTCTTTGCAGGTGTGTGCAAGTTTTCTCACGATGTTTTGCCCATTTAAATTCCGAAAAACTCAGAGGTGCAAGCCCGGGCTCGAACTGACGACCCTCTGCTTGAGAGGCTATAGGTCAAAGAACTAGGCCACCATGGCTTTACAACTATAACAACAAATAAGAAAAGTAAAATAAATTAAAAGCTTTAAAAAATCACAAATATGGGGTCGTAGGGTCAATGTCATAAATAAGCAATTACTTAGTCCTTCCTTCTTTCTGTTAAAGGGTTGCCTGGAAGAGATCGCTCTTAAGCGATAAGGCCGCCTATTGCTTACCTTGTAACTAACTCTCTGTGTACCTGTTTTCTGTATTGCTTATTATTCCTGGTGTACAATAAAGAGTCATTGTATTGTATTGCATTGTATTGTACTTTTGAACCTTGTCACTTTAACGTCATGTTTGAAAAGTCATACGAAATTACGTAACGACTGAAAGCGATAATGAACAAAAGTGATCACTTATTTATGACTGTGACTGTACACTAACACGCTACAATAACCCAACAAAAAAAAGAATTTGAAATATAATAAAGCTTCATATAGTATTACTCCATATAGGTATGTACAGCTGAGAAGGCTGTATTTTACAAAACTAGGATGATTTACAACACAGTACACGCTAACTACCTCTTCAAGCTGTGAAAAATATGATCCAACAGCTCTGGCCAGTTACTGTGCAAATGTACGAAGTGCCTTGGTGCTTTGAGTACTCAAAATATACAGTGGAATTACTGAAACAAGCAAGTTCATTTAAACACAGGCTTTTACCGCGGATACACCTATAGAACACCTATAGAACTTGTAAGGACTTCTCCTAATAAGTAGGTAAACCTTTTTTTCTACTTTACAAGGGTTTGGGCATTGATAAGTCAATCAGTCAGTCAGTAACTTTTTGTATATTTAGCTGTTGCTCGCAAATCGCGAATAAAAATAGCCTACGGCTCCCAGACCTACTAAGTAAAGACAAAAAAAATATCATAAAAATCGGTCAAGCCGTTTCGGAGGAGTTCGATAGCATATTTGACACGAGATTTTTATATATTAGAAGATTAAGGAACTCATTCAATAAAAAAAATGTCAGCAATTAATTTGGTAAAGGTTTAACAGTGCCGTATATTTGACACCCTAAAACCATAATTTCAAGACGCGATTCTTGACACATTGACATTAAGAGGATACAATGCGCACCATTTCTCCATACAAACGTAATCCCCAGTTTCCTCCCTGGATAATGGCTTTAGAGCCAATTTTTTTTTTACTGTGTAATCTGTATCTACCATAGCTATGCCCCTATGTTTCGTTTTTTTCCATATTTAAATTAACATAAGAAATATGAGCTTTCCAAAACTGAAAAAATTGCCCAATTTCAACGTCATTTTCAGACACTCATCAGAAAAGAATCCCTCACATAAACAAAAAAAGGAAAACATAGGGGCATAGCTAAATCTGTCGTCTAATTATTTTTGAAAAAAATATTTTTATTGGTCCAGTTTTCGAGAAGAAATCAGTGGATTACGAAATGCTGTTTTGATCAATTTTACGCGGATATTAACGGTCTGAGCTGCAGTTGTCCCGCTCTCGCTGTACTGATACGCAGGGGTTCGGGCGAGACAGCGACATTTCATTAAAATACCTATTTCTCAAAAGTCTGTCAGCCATCGTTCCCTCTTAATAAGGCCCCAACAAGATATGACGATCTGGTAAAGGTCCAAGGAAACACTTACATGCGTACAGCCCAGGAAGGCATTTGTCTATCAGTAGACGTTTTTCGGCGGACATTACGATGATGACTTTTAATTTGATTTGACTCTTGTTATGTGAATTCATATTGCTGCTGTGGTCTCCTACTTATACCTTTCACCTGTAAAAACCATAATGCACATTAAAGTATTTAGTACTAAGCACTCTGATAACAAGAACGCGGCAATCACATCGTCTACGTACACCATCCGATCCACACAGACGCGTCGGGCGCGCGCCACATAAAAACACAAAGACTACCCGCCTTTATCTTTATTATTAGTCTGCCGAGCAAAATTATGACGACTGCAAGAGTTTACCCTGTCCCTGTCTAACTTGGGCAATTCCGGAACTCATCTCTTTCCAACTCGGCGCTATGCACGTCTTGCAGTGATTCGCTGGGATCACCGCCCAGGGACGTAATGCCCGTGGTTTATAAGGCCGTGGGGGGGTTAAGTTTCAGTTTTGTATTTAGTTCGGTCTTATCTCAGGGGTTATTTCCCCGGAAGGGGTAGGGTTTTTTAATTATCTTTACGTTGGCTTTGTGAGGTTTTTCGTGGGTGCCAATACTATTTAGCTGGACGCCCTGGACGGATTTTCTTTTCGCAAACAAATTTTAATAAAACTGTGTTGTTCTGCATTGTAACCAAACACAATCTGATCTAACTGCATCTGCACTTTTAGTTCTGTCTTTCCTTCTGCATCTTCTTTCTCTCAGTTCTTTCAATCGTAAAGCATATAATAAATAATAATAATAATAAATATTAGGGGACAATCTTACACAAATCGACCTAGTCCCAAACTAAGCAAAGCTTGTACTATGGGTACTAGACGACGATAAACATACTTATATAGATAAATAAATACTTAAATACATAGAAAATATCCATAACTCAGGAACAAATATTCGTGCTCATCACACAAATAAATGCCCTTACCGTGATTTGAACCCAGGACCTCTAGCTTCGTAGGCAGGGTCACTACCAACTAGGCTAAAGCAGTCGTTACATACGACCTAATCATGTCCCACAGCTGGACATAGGCCTTGGGCCGTATGCCGTATGCGCAGGGGCGGATCTACATACGGACTTCTTGGGCTACAGCCCCCAGCCCCCAACCCCCTTCAGAGGCCCTACCACGAAGTGCGTAATTCGAACTTCGTTTCGTGCCGTCCCGCTCACGCTAATATGATTTGACACGAGAGTGAGAGGGATAATGCGATACGAACTTCGATTTTCGAATTTCGTGGTAGCGCCTCAGAGACCTAGCATAATATCGAAGACAGTTTTTGACATAATCACAATTATTTGATTTACACACACACTCACACACTCACTTACTCACACATTTTAAACATACATAAAATATCAGTATTTAGTTAATGTTGTATTAATTTTTGTAGGCTTTAATGTATTAAAGCAACTATTAGTCAAAGAAAAAAAAATATTATTAATTTTGTTTTTATTTTTATTTGATTATTTATTCTGAAGTTTTTGTTTGAGTTGAAAATATTTAAGAATTTGAATTTAAATCTAATACTTTCTTATGTTTACCTATTATATAGTTTATTGTAATTGTTGCACAGTTTTTAGAGGATCGGGGTCTCCTGCCACAGGTATATCGCGTACCTACTAGGAGGTCCCTAACCTATTGTTTTGAATTTTTATGAGCAATAAATATATTTTCATTTTCATTTTCATTTTCATTCATTTTCATTGCGTAGGTAATTTATTGAATCAGGCGTTACTTTGCGGAGGCCAATATTAATTAACTGAAACAATTACTTTGCTCACCCGCGACCTTACGATAGCTACGTTTATGTAAACAATGCGTGTTCATGCGGTCCCTGCACCTCCATACTGTACGAACACATACAAATCACTCAAACTTACCCTTAACAGCGTATCCGATAAGACACATTTTTTAATTAATACCACCTTTTTGTATTTTTTTTTAGATGTAGAAATTTCAGGAGTTCTAATTTAAGACTGGGTTTGAATTATGAACTTTTATGAATTCTGGCAAGTTTAGGGTTAACAGAACTATCATCACCACAAAACTACACTGACGCGTTTCGAACTCAACCAGAGCTCATCTTCATAGTACCGCAACCGTTGACTGTGCTACCAAATGTTAGAATGTGTTTATATGTGTGTTGAGTCTAATAATAATAATAAGTTTTTCCAATGGCGTTCCGAATACAATTCGAATAACCATTAAAGTTACGCAATTTAAGGTAAGTATTGTACCATAGGTCAAGAATTTATGAGAAACTCTACCGATCTGTCCTTCAACATAAATGTTTGTGATTAACTGTTCGACATTTACCAGAATACGTTGATATACTAAATTATATTTTCTAGTTGTATTAAAATGACAGAATATGTCTGATATTTCCACCTATAAGCCATTCTGGTATGAATGGCTCACCTAAATATAATAAATAAGCAGGTATGATAATAAATAGTTGGGTAAACTTTCAAAGCCGTTGTAGTCAAGTGACCTGTGGCCTCTCAAGCAGAGGGTCGCGGCTTCGAGCCCGGGCTTGCACCTCTGAGGGCCTACGCTAGCTGACGCGGACGCCCGCCGCGTGCGCCCGCTCGCGCGTCTAAAATGTACCGAAAATCCGTCGCACGCGCCCGCGCCACTTAGCGCTGTTCATACAATTTCTTATTAGACGCGCGCACGACGGGCGTCCGTCCGGGTAATCCGCGCCAGCTAGCGTAGGCCCTGAGTTAGTTTTACGGAATTGACGGGCGAAATCACAATTGTAATTTACCATGAGCTTTACGGTGATGGAAAACATCGTGAGACTTGCACATCTGTAAAGAAATTGCTATATATTAATTAAATAAATAGAAAATGAAACTATGAAATAAATAGAAACAGAATCTACCTTTCCAACTAATAGGGCAAGTCGAACTGTTTTCCTCCAATTTGTTCTATCGTTAGACCTAGGGGCGTTCAATAAAAAGTGAGAATGAGTATGTTATAAACAACTTTTACTAAATGTCATTTTATTTTTCGACATAGTCACCTTTTAGCATAATACACTTAGTATATCTTTTTTCTAAACTTAAAATTCCATTTTTAAAAAAGGTCTCATCTTGAGTACTTAAAAAATCTTGTACTGCAGCGACTACCGCGTCGTCGTCTTCAAATTTCTGGCCTCTCAGGTATTGTTTCAATCTCGGAAATAGGTAGAAATCACTGGGAGCGAGATCTGGTGAATACGGAGGATGCTTAAGGATATCGAACCCAGCATCACGAATTGTAGCCATTGCAACGGCGGACTTGTGTGCCGGGGCATTGTCCTGTTGGAACAGCACAACTTTCGAGAGTTTACCTTGCCGTTTTTCGCGGATCTCATTGCGCAATGTTGCTATTTGTTTGGCGTATAAAGTGCCCGTAATAGTGGCTCCATGCTCGAGATACTCAATCATTAATACCCCTTTTCCATCCCAAAAAACACAGCCCATGACCTTACCGGCAGATGGGCTCACCTTGAATTTCTTCGGAGTTGGAGATGATGGCCTTTTCCATGTCATAGACTGCAGTTTCGTTTCAGGGTCGTAATGATGGAGCCATGTTTCGTCCATTGTTATAAATCGCACCAAAAAAAGTTCCCGGTCTTGCTGCATCAGGTTCAAAGCTTCTTGACAAATCTCTAGTCTAGTTTGTTTTTGCGTGTCAGTAAGCATTCTTGGTACCCAACGCGCAGATACCTTTTTTATACCCAAGCGTTCATGTAAAATATTATGCACGCTCCCTGTTGAAATCTTTACATTTTCAGCAATAAAACGAACCGTGACACGACGATCCGCCAAAACTGAGTTTTCGACTTTTTTCACAATTTCTTCAGTTACTGCTGTAGTAGGGCGTCCGGAGCGGGGGTCGTCCATTGTCGATGTTCTTCCACGTCTAAATTCGGCGCACCAACGTGCGACTGTCGAATACGGAGGAGCATTAGACCCTAAAGTGTCCCGCAAATCCAAATTGACTTGGTCCGTAGAAAATTTTTTCAAACACAAGTATTTGATAACGGCGCGCAGTTCAATTTTCTCCATTTTCGCTAACGTACTCAATAGCATTGCAAAGAAATTACCGTATATTTTTTTAAACAAAAGACAGTTAGTTTTTTTTTTCGTAGCAATCAGCTAGATAGATTAGCTTTACCGGCCAGTATTTAATTTCGTAATATTAAAAGAGTTTGCATCTCATTCTCACTTTATATTGAACGCCCCTCGTATTAGGAAATTGGAGAAATACAATTAAATATATTCTATCGCTAAAACTCGTAGAGAAAATTGGAGGAAAATTCCTAATTTCCTATACTAGTAGATACAAATCTTAGATCATAGTGCAGCATAGTGGATGGAGCGAGAACCTAGTTAAGGTTGCGGGATCGCGTTGGATGCGGATGGCACGGGACCGATCTGTTTGGTGAGCTTTGGGGGAGGCCAGTGGACGTCTTTCGGCTGAAATGATGATGATGATGACGAGTGGATAGATTCAGCTGTGGGTGCTGTAAGTAAAAATGGCGCTCTATCCACACATTATGGACCACAGCGATTGGTTTTTCCAGTCACAGATTAAGTCGTGTCAATCGAGGTTGAGTAATAAGCCACTTAGTCGGAAATATGATCTGTGCAGCCATCGATTTAACGGGAGGAGTCGGAACGCCAAGATGGAGTTCAATTTGCGATGTATAAAAATGAGTTATGCTACCTAACCTAACTAAGGTTACTAACAATTGCGTTTAAAAATGTGAGTAGGTCCCGTTTTCTCCACAGAACTGATCTATTTGGTACGATTTCGAACTCTGTTACTTCGCGATTTCACAGTTCTATAGGACAAATGAGACCTACCCAAAAATATAAATGCCACAAAATTTAACAAACCTTTTTGGTAATTTGTACTAATATGATCATCATCAACCCAGCCTATACACCGTGAAATTTTAGTGGTTGTTTTCCCGAAACGAGGTGATTTAGTATCGATTGTACAATCGATTTATAATTACTATTTTGACTAGAGTCAAAAATCCAATTGTGAAAAACGGAAGTTGAAAATGACCGCAAACCAATAGTAACGCTTCGTTGGTACCTAACCTATCGTACGATCGTACGCTACTTGTACTACCGAAGCGTTACTATTGGTTTGTGGTCATTTTCGACTTTCGTTTTTCACAATTGGATTTTTGACTCTAGTCAAAATAGTAATTATAAATCGATTGTACAATCGAAACTAAATCACCTCGTTTCGGGAAAACAACCACTAAAATTTCACGGTGTATACGTCCTACTGCAAGTAGTTCTGTGGGTCTAGTTCCCACGCGGGCCCAGTGCGTATTGGAAACTTCACAGACACCATTGAATTTCTTTACAGGTAAATTTCAATCACCTGGTACGTGGGAAGTGCCCAATCCGTTCTGGCAGTGGCCAACAGTGGGTCGTATACTGGGTCGTCGTAGTTACTGGGATGTTGATGATGAAATTTCAAATGTAATTTCGCGCATAAATTCGGAAAGAGGTGCGAGCTCGGGTTCGAACCTACGACCCTCTGCTTGAGAGGACATAGGTCAAACCACTAGACCACTACCACGTTAGTACTATCATGCATAATTATCCTAACAGAGCCCAGCATATGTCAACGCATATGAACGGCGACACGCGTGATTTGTGGTCAGTCGCGGACTGCCGCTGACGTGCCAATTGTCTCCGTCTTGAGACGCTGCTCAAGAAGGAGGCGGTCGCGACAGCGGAAGCGGGCGCGGAGGCGGTTCATTGTCTCTTAAATGTACAGGACAGCTTATCAACAAATATAACGGCTAAGGCTCATCGGTCGTGAGAGTGCAAGTGGACACGGAAGCGATTTAATGTATCTTAGTCAGACAACTATGACATCGGGGCTTTCAAGAAAAGGGTTTATTACTTGTTTTAAAGGCCGGCAACAGATAAGTGACTCTCTTTGAGTTGTTGATATTTATGGGCGGTGGTAATTATTTCCCATCAGATGACCCACTTGCTCGTTTGCCTCCTTCTCATAATAAAAAAATAGTGTACTGGAAAGCAAATAATTCAACACATATGAAAGGCGACACGCGTGATTTGTAGTCAGATGCGGACGGCTGCTGACGTGAGAATTGTCTTCGTCTTGAGACGCCGCTTAAGGCACAAGCGTCCGCAAGGGCGAAGCGGTTAAATGTTTTGAAGTACGCATAAAATTATATAATCGCTTATTACCGATGAAACGTGTGAGGTAGTTAGTCGTGGACTGCTGCGGATCGGTTATCCCTGACTTGAGTTCTCCGCAAATTAGAGGGTATTATAACATATCTTAATACACGGAAAACCATAAAGGTAATCGCATATAACCAGCGATACGCATATAGGCCAAAAAATGCGAAGGCGGATGCGGTTTAGCGTCTATAAGGAAGTTCAACACAGCCATAAGCTAAGCAAAGAACCGAAAAGTAACGGCTGAATCAATCAATACTAAGCTAAAATAACATTAATAATATAAGGCTATATGCAATCCGAGTTCAAATAAAATCTATCATCATCATGTTGCTGCTGAAGATCGGGAACTTAAAGCGTGGCGTAGTTTAAAATATAAGTTTTGTCCAAACTATAAAATAGTTTGCTTTGTGCATGAAGGAAAAGACTTATGAATGCTGTGGAAGCGAAAGATGTATGTCAGGATCGTAGCAGGTGGCAACAAATAACCTTTGCTGGAAAAGAGGCGTGATTGTATGTATGTACTAGCTGATGCCTGCAGCTTCGCTCCCGCTGTAGTAGATTAAAACGTATTTTTCCGTGGGAATGAGATATTTTCCTGTGGTAAAAAGTAGCCAATGTCACCCTCCATCCCTTCAACTATGGCCATACAAAAAATCACGGCAATCCGTCGCTCAGTTTCGACATGAATAAAGGACAAATAATCAAACAAACACGCTTTCACATTTATAAAATTATAGTATGGAATGGATAATGGATGTATGTTATCTTCGATCTCTAACTGATTATGACTTGGACAGCGCCTCACTCTCTGTCACGGACAGTGGTTCTCTGAACGCCCTTTGGTACCCAAACCTCTGAAGGCTACGTTTATGTTAAACCAGCTCTACTGTAGAACACAGGCTTCCTCTCGGAATTAGAGAGCTTGGGTAGTAGTTCCTACGTTGGCATGTGGATTAGGAACACCACACACAGCATTGAATTTTTTCACATGCAGGTAAAGACCATGATAGATTCCCCGCGTAAATTCCAAAAAAAAAACCACTGATGGTGATGATATTTTTGTATACATTTTGTGATGGCACAAGAATTTGTGATGCTAAATAAGCATTACCTTTTTTATAAATTTTATATTATATTATTTATCTTATCAATATTATTACCGTTAAAACAAATAACAATAAAAAAATAATAAAAACAAGTGAAACATAAAGAACAAAACGCTTTTACGATCCATCTGCATAGTATGACAATAACTATTAAATGTTTCTATATTTGGACAGACGATGTTTCCGATTTAAATAACGCCTATGAAGTGCGCCCACGCAGCGCGGAAGCGATTTTACCACTGTTTTATACGCTGTGACATTATACGCCTCGTTGGTGTTGGGTCACAGTGTAAGCGGGTGTTTGTTTAATGTGCCCAATAGTGTCGTGGCAATGTGACAGTAGATTCCCGCCGCGATGCTTCAATTTTACTGTTAGCTTCATTCGCCCTTTCTCGGTACTATAAGGTAGTCATTATCATTATAAAACTTGTTGTGACTCTATTTTAGTAGTGAGTATGCTTCGCTCAACTGTATTTCTGTGGACTTCTGTTATTGGCTTTTTGTTTAGTATTTAAGTCTCACTATAATGTCCCACTGCAGGGCACAGGCCCCCTCTCACAATGAGTTTGGGTTGTAATTCTCACGCTTGCCAAATGCAGATTGCGATCATCACACACACCATTTAATTTCTTCGCAGATGTATGCAACTTTCCTGACGTTCCTTGTTTACGTTCGCCGTAAAGCTCATGGTGAATTTTAAATATAAGCAATTTCGCACATAAATTCAGAGGTGCAAGCCCGGCTTTGAACCCACGACCCTCTGCTTGAGAGGCCATAGGTTAAACGACAAGGCTAACACGACTACAGGGTACTTAGTATCTTTTTTTCGATTGTCTACTGGAAATTTTCACGCCACACTACTTATAGCTTTAAAGAAAGCATAGTGGTCAGCATCTTCGCTACAAAGTCGTGTTTAAACAAAAGACACCTTAAGGTCTGCGGTAATGACCCTACAAGTTAGGAGGAGCTTGCTTCAAATAGGGGCTAAAATCAGGAACGGCCCAACACGGTTTGCGAGCGGTAATGCAATCGTTTGGGAGAGGATAGGAATGGGCTGAGCTTGGGATGAGCTTTATTTTCCTGTTAATTCGCTTTGTAAATAAATAAATCACTAAATAAATAATTAAATAAATACATAAATAAGGCTCATCCCAATCTCAGCCCAAACCTCTCGCAAACCAGTGATTTTTGGCGTTCCTGAATAGCGGTTCATCCCTATCCTCTTGCAAACGATTGAATTACCGCTCGCAAACCGTGTTGGGCCGTTTCTGAATTTAGCCCCAGGTCTTCGTGGCGCTCTAGACACCGAAATGTATTTATTTGCTAGTTTGTATCACGAAATAAAAACGTAAGTACATTTCCTTATAGGTAAAACCTTAAGAAAATGACCTGCAGAATATACACAGAATTGGCTAAGTAAAGTTTTTTTAAGAGGTGCTAATTATAATTTATTCGACAGTTGGCGTTGTGAGGTTCGAGAAACTGCAGCTGTTTTATTTTTATCTCCTATTGTTTACTGGAAATATTTTTTTAAGTGTTCGAAATGACATTTGTGAGATTTAATGGCTAACAAGCCGTTCGTGCTCAGTACTTAGGAGAAACAGAAAAAAAAACGAAGTCATCTGTCACTTTTGTCCATGCCAAACCGTTAGCGTTTCGTTTGCTTTGCGTTTTGGTGTGATCAGTGTGATTTTTGGACTATTTTTAACGACCTCCGCACAAAATCCGGATTTTCAATTTTACCGCATTTCTCCACGACCTATGCACGATAATTGAATCACGATTGAATATTTTCAATCACTATTTTGGAACTGCTTCTTGGACAAAACAAAGTAAACGAAACGCAAACGGTTAGAATTCATTTGACATTGACAATTGACTTCGTTTTTTTTTCTATTTCTACTAAGTACTGAGCACGAACCGCTTGTCAGCTATTAAATCTCACAAATGTCATCTCGAACACTAAAAAAAATATTTCCAATAAATAGTAGGAGATAAGAAAAAAACAGCTGCACTTTCTCGGTCTTGAAGACGACTACTGTCGAAAAAATATATAATTAGCACCTCTTCAAAAAACTTTACTTAGCCAATTGATATGGAGCTCAAGTCATTTTTGAAATTAGGAACGTCATTTTATTTCTACAGATACATTACTACAACATGCAAAAGGTAATTTTCTTAACTTTTTCACCTATAGCGATTTTAATCCGTGAATTGTCGCTGCAACTGAGGCCCAACGCTTACCGAAAAACCAAATAATTTTCGTAAAATTACTCTCCTGTCAATATTATGTGACCTGTGACTTATAAATGTGCACACAACATTTAACCTTAAACCTAGCGACTCAAGACTCAATTCATACTGAGCGTAATTATGTATAATAATTTTGAATCGTAAAAACAGTGATATTTTATTGATGACAAAGTTTTTTTTTTCTATGGAAAATTAAGTCGATTGTTTTGGTTTTGTTGAAATTATAGGTTTCAGGTTTCCCGGGAAATTGTGTGTGAAGTTGACCGTTACATTATCTTTTCCGATTTGTATAAGGTTTCTTATTTCTCTATTATGATTATGATGATCTTTATCATTTTAAGATTATTTAAAAGCGAAAAAGTTTTTCGGGTGCGCCGGCGGGATTCGAACCCACGTCTCCCGGGTATGCGCCCCAACCTGGGTGTTCTACCAATTGAACCACGTCGCTCCCAACCGACTTCCCCGAAATTCTTAATCGCTTACATACGCCAACAGTGGCGTGTGGTAACATCCATCACAACTATTAGAAGCTATGACTCCTACGTTCCAAATTTCATTGGAAATGCGTAAGAACTGATGTACCACATCTATTTTATTCAAATATTATTTATTTTTATTAGCAATACGGCTGCTCACCGAATCTAAGATTGTTTAAAAGCGAAAAAGTTTTTCGGGCGCGCCCGCGGGATTCGAACCCACGTCTCCCGGGTATGCGCCCCAACAATACAATACAATACAATGACTCTTTATTGTACACCACAAATAATACAATACAGAAAAACAAGTACATGAAAAAAAAGAAATAAGGTAAGCAATGGGCGGCCATATCGCTTCGAAGCGATCTCTTCCAGGCAACCTTTAAAAAAGAAAGAAAGAAAGCAAGGAATGCATTTCAGCAGGTGGTGCAATATAAAAATTAATAAATAATAATAAAAAACAAACATTTTATTAAAAGAACTGAAGACATCTAATAATACACATCATAAAACATACATAAATAAGTGATACACAATATACTTGTAAATAAATGGACACAATAATACAATTTTCAAGCACAGGATAAAAGATAGCGTTGCTTAAGCATAGATTTAAACAAAATGGGCAAAGATTTAGCACGCCGTAGGTCTATTGGTAGGGAGTTTTTAGGGTTCCGTAGTCAACTAGGAACCCTTATAGTTTCGCCATGTCTGTCCGTCTGTCCGTCTGTCTGTCTGTCTGTCTGTCTGTCTGTCCGCGGCTAAGCTCAGAGACTGTTAGTACTAGAAAGCTGTAATTTGGCATCAATATATATATCAGTCACGCCGACAAAGTGATTGAAGAAAAAAAAGTAAAAAAATTTTTTTTAGGGTACCTCCCATAGGCGTAAGGTGGGGGTGATTTTTTTTTTCTCGGCTAACCCTATAGTGTGGGGTATCGTTGGATAGGTCTTTTAAAATCATTGCGGGGTTGCTAACATGATTTTTATATTCAGTCATCTGTTTGCGAAATATTCAACTTTAAAGTGAAAATTTTCATTAAAATCGGCCGCCCCCCCCCCCCCTCTTAAATCTAAACTGTTGGGTGGAAAAATTTGAAAAAATTCAGAAGGCTAGTAAATATATCAAATTTACTAGGAAAATTATAGCGGCTAAGATTACTTGGAAATTATTTGTAGTTTAAGAGTAAATAGTAGCCTAAGGTATAAAACATACCTAAACTTGGATGATTCCGTACACATACGAAATCCTTAGAAAAATATTACTTGATTTTTTCGTAATGGCTACGGAACCCTACCTTGGGCGTGTCCGACACGCTCTTGGCCGGTTTTTTCTTTATCATTTTGTTTCCCACACTATGTTGACTATAGCTAAACCGTTTATCTGAGTCCTCGCCTGCGCAGTACAGGGGCGGGGGGGTATGACGACAATTTAGGTCTAGCTATAAGTCAAGATGGACAAGTCGTGGTAGCCAAGATGGTTTGACCTATGGCCTCCCAAGCAAAGGGTAATAGGTTCGAGCCCAGGCTCAGATCTCTAAGTTTTTCGAAATTTATGCACGAAATTACATTTGAAATTTACCTTTCACGATAAAGGGAAACATGAGGAAACCTGCACAAAAACAAGTACAGTCAACGTCATAAATAAGTAATCACTTTTGTACCTTGTCGGCTTCAGTCGTTGTATAATTTCGTACAGCTTTTCAAACATAACCTTAAGTGACTAGGTACAAAAGTGACCCTACATGGTGAAAATACATAAGATGAAACTACCGTGAGACTCACTCATAGTAAAAAAAAAAAAAAACCTAGCCCTTCTTAGAGCAACACGCTGCGGCGGCTACCAAACGCGCACTAGGCGCCAGAGTTAAACTCGATAATAGACGTGAGTTACCCATATTTTTTCACTATAATAATAATAAGGTAAGCAATAGGCATTGCATAAAGCTCAAAGTCACTCAGAAGGCGATAGAGAAGTCACCGACATAGCTCCAATAGCTCGAAGAATCGCCAGACTCAAGTGGCAGTGGGCAGGACACATCGCTCGTAGAACTGATGGCCGAAGGAGCAAAAAGGTTCTCGAATGGCCTCCACGGACCGGAAGACGCAGTGTAGGTAGGCCTCCAATAAGATGGAGCGAATACCTGGTTAAGGTTGCAGGATCGCGTTGGATGCGGATGGCACGGGACCGATCTGTTTGGCGAGCGTTGGAGGAGGCCTATGTTCTGCAGTGGACGTCTTTCAGCTGAAATGATGAATGATGAAGCAAGACGCGTGAATGTAACCGTTAAATTTTTACCGTTAGATGAATGTAAACTGAGCTTAAACCTATAACTTTCAACCATAACATCGGATCACATTGTCGTACGGGCTGTCAGACCAATCACCGTTATCAGCGGCCTGCCAATAGCGAGCTATTATGACGTCATCCGGCCGCCTATCAGCGGGTTGCAGCTGACACCCTGACCACGGCCAAAGCGACCGGTCACTCAGCAAACCTTTTTATCGTACATTGCGTGTATACTCAATTATACGCCCCGTGGTCAGTGAGTTGACGGAGCGATGGATAGAGAATTTGACAATTGTCCCGCCGTAAGGCAGTCGTGACAGGGTCGTGACGACGCCATTCCCCCGATTGGGGGGTGTAAAAATTTATGAGAATCCGTTTGAATTGTTTAAGTTGTAATTGTAGCTGCGTCCGTAAGGTATAGAAAGTTAGTTTTTTACTGTTTTCTGTTTCGCGACTGGTTAGATCGATCGTTATTTCCTAGTTAGTAAAATTTCTCTTGATATGATGTCAATAGTAGACTCATTAAAAATATAAAGTTTCAATCGCATAGTAACCACGAAACATTTTCATGTAAAATGTTGCCCAGACGAGACCATATTCCTCTTTTTTTAGCCTGTTAAAGTGTCCCACTGCTGGGCTAAGGCCTTCCCCTTTTTCCGCCATTCGTCCCTATCGAGAGCATGCTCCTGCCACCCTACTTGATATGCTTCCAAGCCGTCCCGCCATCTTTTCTTCGGTCTGCCTCGGCTTCGATGGCTATCCCACATTCATCCAATGTTCCTTGTACTGTTAAAAAGTTATCACTTTATCAAATCTCATTTAGAGCCAAGCTACCGAAGACTACACGCCCTAACTCCACAAACTTTACACCTAAGTCAAAATATGCGGCTTGGCCGTTTGGCTACTAGGTCCAAGAACTATTGTATGATAGAAAAGCAATGAACAGCGATAAATTGATATCTAATATATAAAAATATCGTGTCACGGTGTTTGTTACCAAACTCCACCGAAACGGCTTGACCGATTTTTATGAAACTTTTTTCTCTATACTCGGTAGATCTGAGAATAGGTCGTAGTCTACTATTCTTCGCGGACGGAGTCGCGGGTAACAGCTAGTATGTGAAGAAATTAGAATAGAATTTTCACATTAGGTACGTGTGACGGTAGCCAAACGGCCAAGCCAGATATTTTGACTAAGGTGTAAAGTTTGTGAAGTTAGGGCGTGTAGAGTTCGGAAGCTTGGCTTTATATGAGATCTGATAACTTTTTGACAGTGCAAGGAATATGGTCTCGTCTGGGCAACATTTTACATGAAAATGTTTTAGGTGGGATCATAACATCGGATTACCGATTTATTTTTTAACCCTAGATCGTCCAAGCGGCGCTAATACTAGTTCTGTGACCAATTTACCTAAAGTTCACCGCAGTCCGAAGTACCAGGAATGTAGGAGTGAAAGGCGATATCATTCCATTTCCTCGATCTAATGGACACGTTAGCATACCTGCCCGTTAGGCGCAGCGAAGGAGTTCTCGCCGCGCGCCGAAAGATGTCCCTCATTTTATTAACTAGCTTTATCTTGCTCCTTCGCCTTGGAATATTAAAAGAAAAACAAGTCTTCTTTACACTATGGAAATTCAGGAGAGTTTTAGTGTTTCTGTTTGTGTTGTTTAGATTGTTACTAGTTTAAAAAAAACTAGCAGTAAAATCGTAAAAATAGGAAGCGAAAATTGGAAAATAAAATTATCGAATTTCATGATTGATGACAATTAGAATCTCCAGAATATTTTTTGTGGAGTGCGAGTGTCTAATTGTCCATGTGTGTTAATAATACACATTTAAAAGTCATTAAATTTTTGTTATAAAATCAAAATGTACCATCGCCCCAGACGCCAGATACCCATTTTCAAAACAAATTTGCTTGCAGCCGTTGATGTTTATTGCTATGGATTGTTATGGACAGATGTCTAGCCACTGCACGCAAACTGGGCCTTTAAGGTGGTTATCTGGCGCTTGGGGCGATAGTACATACCAGTAGAACAGCGATAACACGTCAATCGCTATCATCAAGTATCATAAAAGTAAAAAAAACAACTGTGGAAGATGACGGTAAGAAGCGCATTTTCATACCAGCACGCAAGTTTTTCTGGGGGATCATATAAGAAGTGATAAAATCCACGCAAGAAACTAAAGTTACCGACATAGCTCGAAGAATCGCCTGATTCAAGTGGCAATCGGCAGGACACATCGCTCGTAGAACTGATGGCCGATGGGGCCAGAAGGTTCTCGAGTGGCGTCCACGGACCGTAAGGCGACCTGTTAGACAACCTTGAAGGAGGCCTAGGTTTCAGCAAAGGACGTCTTTCGGCTGAGATGATGATGATAATTACTCAACAGGTGTGTTTTCCTACCAAAGTTGAAACCGAACAACCTTAATTCAAAACAAAACAAATCATGCTTGAAAGAACTCAGGCTGATCTGCTCAAAACATCAACAATGCTCCATCACTCTAGACCAAAGGAACGTTTTTCCAAAGGGTTGCCTCTCTAAAAAACCTCTATTCAATCGAGACTAGCACCTTTGAAGGGCGACGCGCTAAAGCCTTGGGGTTTAATTAAAGAGGGGGGCGGCCATTTCACTCCTGTCCTCGCTTAACATGTATGTAGCTACTTCATTTGAAAGTGACGAAGGAAAAAGGGAACAGAGGTGGATGGAGACGCTTTGGTTTTTTCTTGACGTGATTTTTACCGGCGATTGATTTGCCTTTAACTCTATAATGCTCCGTCTGTCGATGCATCCATCTGATTTATCAGTAGAAATTTGACTTTCCAGATTTGAAGTCAACTTATATAAATAAATAAATAAATAAATAAATATCATGGGACAATTCACACCAATTGACCTAGTCCCAAAGTAAGCTTAGCAAAGCTTGTGTTATGGGTACTAAGCAACGGATAAACATACTTATATAGATAAATAAATACTTAAATACATAGAAAACATCCATAACTCAGGAGCAAATATTCGTGCTCATCACACAAATAAATGCCCTTACCGGGATTTGAACCCAGGACCTCTTGCTTCGTAGGCAGGGTCACTACCAACTAGGCTAAGGCGGTCGTTAAAAATCGTCGTCGATATATGTACTTATATACTTATATTATAGCTTGTAGTAATATTTTTTAAGTAATAAAACTTCGTCATCATCATCATTTCAGCCGTAGTACGCCCACTGCTGGACAAATGCCTCCCTCATTGACGCGGACTTCACCAAATCGTCCATCCATCTCGTTGGTGGACGCCCCACGCAAAACTTAATTACCTACAACAACACATACCACCAGTTTTCTTTTCGGCATTGTTGCTCAATTTTATATAAATAATTATCTGTTGCCCGCGACTCCGTCTGCAAATAAAAGGAGTGTAAAAAATACCCTACGTCCTATTCTCAGACCTGAAAAATATGGACAATTTTTTCATAAAAATCGGTAAAGCCATTTCGGAGGAGTTTGATAACAATGTGACACGAGATTTTTATATATTAGAAAAAAGAAGAAGATAAGATAAACGCACGTTACTACAGAACCCTACGTGTCTGAATCCAACAATTCTTCATCTGAATCCTAATTGATCGCCAGCCAGCTTTTATTAATAAAAAGAACGACTCCAATCATTTGTAATCTATCAAACACTCATGACATAATTACCACGCACATACTTGTGAAGTATCGACTGATTCGGCGCAGTCGATTACCAACTCTTTAATAATCGAGTGAGGACGGTTTCCTATTTAATTAATCACCCTCTTTGCACATCCTGCGAGGACTAGCATGGCACGTGAGACTTGCATTCCTGCGAGCTTTTATTTATCTTGATTTTTATTTATGGGTCCAAAGAGGTGGCATAAAATAGCCACGGACAGGATACTAGAGGGTGGATGGCGGCGAGGTAGGCCTAAGTCACATGTTTTGGCCAACTATCGTTGCCAATTTATTTATTTCATCACCATCATCATCATTTTAGCCCAAAGACGTCCACTGCTGAACGTAGGCCTCCCCCGATTCTCGCCAAACAGATCGGTCCCGTGCCATCCGCATCCAACGCATTCCCGCAACCTTAAGAGGGTACGATGCGCACCATTTCTCCATACAAACGTAATCCCCTGTTTCCTGCCTGGATAATGGCTTTAGAGCCAAATTTTTTTTACTGTGTAATCTGTATCTACCATAGCTACGCCCCTATGTTTCGTTTTTTTCCATATTTCAATTAACATAAGAAATATGAGATTTCAAAAACCGAAAAAATTGCCCAATTTCAACGTCATTTTCAGACACTCGTCAGAAAAGAATCCCTCCTATAAACAAAAAAAGGAAAACATAGGGGCATAGCTAAGTCTGTCCTCTAATTATTTATGAAAAAAATAAATGTATTGGCCCAGTTTTCGAGAAGAAAACAGGGGATTACGAAATGCTGTTTTGATCAATTTTACGCGCCTATTAACGGTTTGAGGTGCAGTTGTCCCGCTCTCGCTGTACTGACACGGAGGGGTTCGGGCGAGACAGCGACATTTCATTAAAATACCTATTTCTCAAAATTCTCTCAGCCATCGTACCCTCTTAACCAGGTCGTCGCTCCGTCTTGTTGGAGGCCTACCTACACTGCGTCGTCCTGTCCGTGGACGCCACTCGAGAGCCTTTTCGCCCCATCGGCCATCAGTTCTACGAGCGATGTGCCCTGGCCACTGTCACTTGAATCTGGCGATTCTTCGAGCTATATCGGCGACCACGACGACGACGATGATTGTATTAATTTGCAGTATTAATGTTACGAGTACGCAATAATGCATCATTATTTTATTGTTGCCAAATTATAAAGTGTTTCAACTAATACAGGACTGGGTAGCACCACAAACGATAAGTGGCGGCCTACCATTTATATTTGTACTTCTTTAAACTATTACAGCGTTTTATCAATTTTTTGCGCCATGACAGATATCAGCTGCTTCAACTAATATTGATGGGCAAAATACAGGGGCAACGGCGCTCTGGAAGGCGGAAGAAATCATGCCTGCGGAACATTAGGTAGTGGACCGGAATCAGAAGTGCAGAGCAACTATTCCGGATGGCTCAAGACAGGGAGAAGTTTTCAGAGCTAACGGCCAACCTCCAGTAATGGAGTCACTTTCAGAAGAAGAGGAATCAATTTTTTGAGTAATTACGAAGTGTTTTCGGAGGTTGCAATTTAGTAGCATATTTTGGTGTAAATTGGTTCTTGTACACCTCAGACATTCCCCTTTCTACTAATGCGATTAGTTGAAAACCAACCAGCAACATCGTGCTGCACGTCTTCGCTTCACTTCTGTGGAAGTCCATCCTTAAAGTTAGAGCTTTCTCCAGAAAATTTACGTTTTATCAAACAGTAGCTCTGCTAGCGGCACGCTGAGACGTGTCCCGTCTGCGTCTGCGTTTTATTCTCTTCTTGAATTGTTAATGCGTCCAGCAGCCATGATTGAAAGTGCTCTGTACTTTTTTCTCCTTTTGCGGTGCACCTTGGGCTGGGAAGGTGGAGGAAGATACGGCAGAGAGTAAAAAGCGGCCAAATGCAAGTTGGAGTCACACACTTATGGTTCCGTACAGCAATGGTCATAATTAAGATGAGGCATTCGGCTTTTTGCTATTTTTTTTTAATTTTATGATAGATAGATCGAAAGATAAAGACTTTTATTTGGTAGGTAATGCAAGCACACACAATCGAGATTACCAAAGATACAGAAATCAGTACAAACTTAAAAGTAAAATATTTTATATTGTCTGTATGCGATGCAGTAGTACAAAAGGGCCATGGCTCAGTGGTCAACATTGCTCATAGGAGCAAAACACTGATATTTTGCCACAACCCAGAGGATCGAGAACAAAACGACCGCTTTAGCCTAGTTGGTAGTGACCCTGCCTACGAAGCAAGAGGTCCTGGGTTCGAATCCCGTTAAGGGCATTTATTTGTGTGACGAGCACGAATATTTGTTCCTGAGTTATGGATGTTTTCTATGTATTTATTTATCTATATAAGTATATTTATCGTCGTCTCATAGTACAAGCTTTGCTCAGTTTGGGACTAGGTCGATTTGTGTAAGAGTGTCCCCTAATATTTATTTTTATTTTATTTATTTTAAAATATTAAACATTCACTTACTTACTTACTGCCAGGGCGCAGTGACCCAAAGTGGGTCTTGGCCTCCAACACCCGATTACGCCACGCTTTGCGATCTTGAGCCAGCTCTTGCCAGTACGTAGAAAGGTTGGGAGAGGATCGAGCCGTGAAGAGAGCGTACTTGGGACGACCGAGTGGACGTAGGCCGGTTGGTCGTCCTAGGTACCGCTGGAGGGAGGAGGTCCTGAAAGACCTTTTGGACCTCGGGGTCGAAAATATTATTCACTAATTAAAATAATTATACAACAAAAAACAACAACAAACAGTGCTAAACATCATCGACAACTACAAAAATGAGCAAGGTAGGTAAAGTTTGAGAGTGGACCGGTATCGCCAGTGTGGAAGAACTGTTTTCTCTGGCGAGAGATAAGGAGAGATATGCGGAGCTGACAGCCAACCTCCAGTACCTCTACCACGAGCTTACACTAGTTTACAGTGAACGTACTCGCTAGCGACGGCGTAAATGATTTGTATGGAGAATTGTACTTCCGTAAGTGACCGCTAGAGGCGCTGTACAATTCTCCATACAAATAATTTACGCCGTCGCTAGCGAGTACGGTCACGTAAACTAGTGTAAACTCATGGTAGAGGTAATGTAGTGGAGAGGCACCGCAAGAAGAAGAAGGTAGAGTTTCATCCCAGACTATATAATATGCATATACCCACTGCAGGGCACAGGCCTCCTATCGGAATGATAGGGTTTGGGGCGTAGTTCCTACGCGGGCCCAGTTTGCGAATTGCACACACACCATTGAATACCTTCCCAAGTGTGTGCAGGTTTCCTCACGATTTTTTCCTTCACCGTAAAACTCTGTGTCACCAATGTAATTTCGCAGGTCAAAAACTGAGAGTTGCGAACCCGCACATGAACCATGACCCCTTACTAGAGAGGCTATAGGTCAAACCATTATACTACCACGGTTTTTGTCACCACTATCACCTACCAAATACTTTTTTAACCCCCAACACAAAAAGAGGGGCGTTACAAATTTGACCGCTATGTGTGTGTGTCTGTTTGTGGCATCATAGCTCTTAAATGGGTGGACCGATTTGGATGCGGTTTTTTTTATTTGAAAGCAGGTTTCCTGGCGATGGTTCTTAGACATGTTTCATCTAAATTGGTTCAGCCGTTTCAAAGTTATCAGCTCTTTTGTTAGCTGCGGAAGAAAACTTAAACGCATAATGGGCATTTACTTTATTTTCTATGATATGTGTGACCAAATTGCGTTGGGGGTTTTTAATTTTTTTATTACCTATAATACCTACTGTATTCTTAATATTCGCGAGTATTGCAGTCGCATTGGTTTGAACAGGGTTTCAAACAAGTAAGTACGTCTGTACCCTATCATTATAGTAAACTCCTGATAAGCTCGAGTTTGCAGCGCAATTTATTGCCACCTTATGTTTAGTAGCCATTGTTACCTTCAAATGAGGAAGACATTATAATGAATGTTTTTCAAACTGTGCGTAGATTGTCGTTACAATACAGACCTTGTAATTCTACGTTAGAGTTCAAATTTGAATGAGTTGATTTGCGCAAATGAGGCCGGAGCAAATCTAAGTGTTAAGTAGCGTTAGTGATTTACGCAAGGCTTTAAAAAATGAGGTTGTGTGTTTGTGACGTTCTCTAAAACTGTTACTAGGAAATTTTTTAATGTTATACAAAATTAGTGGTTCCAGGTCAGTTAAAGCTGGAATGATAAGAGGACTTGGCTTGTAGTTCCCACGCGGGCTCAGGGCGGATTGGGAATTTAACACACCATTGAATTTCTTCTCAGGTGCGTGCAGATTTCTTTACGATGTTTTCTGCACCGTGAAGCTCATGGTAAATTTCAAATGTTATTTCGCACATTAATTCAGAAAAACTCAGAGGTACGAGCCCGGGCTCGAACCCACGGCTCTCTGCTGGAGAGGCTTTAGTTCAAACCACTAGGCCACTTAGGCTTAGGCTTAGGATTTTATGTTAATGTTTATCCCATCAAAAACATAACATGTAAAAAGATGCAAGTCTCGCTAGGCAGTACTGCAAAATTTTATGTTAATGTTTATATTAAACTAACTGTTGCCCGCGACTCCGTCCGCGATGAATGGGGGTATAAAAAAACCGGTCAAGAGCGTGTCGGACACGCCCAAGATAGGGTTCCGTAGCCATTACGAAAAAATCAAGTAATATTTTTCAAAGGGTTTCGTATGTGTACGGAATCTTCCAAGTTTAGGTATGTTTTATACCTTAGGCTACTATTTACTCTTAAACTACAAATAATTCCCAAGCAATTTTAGCCGCTATAATTTTCCTTATAAATATAATATATTTACTACCATTCTGAATTTTTTAAAATTTTTCCACCCAACAGTTTAGATTTTAGAGGGGGGGGGGACGGTCGATTTTAATGAAAATTTTCACTTTAAAGCTGAATATTACGCAAACAGATCACTGAATAGAAAAATCATGTTAGAAACCCCCCAATGGTTTTAAAAGACCTATCCAACGATACCCCACACTATAGGGTTAGTCGAGAAAAAAAAATCACCCCCACTTTACGTCTATGGGAGGTACCCTAAAAAAATTTATTTTAGTTTTTTTTATTTGATCACTTTGTCGGCGTGACTGATATACATATTCATGCCAAATTACAGCTTTCTAGTACTAACAGTCTCTGAGCTTAGCCGCGGACAGACAGACAGACAGACAGACGGACAGACATGGCGAAACTATAAGGGTTCCTAGTTGACTACGGAACCCTAAAAAGATGCAAGTCTCGCTAGGCAGTACTGCAAAATTTTATGTTAATGTTTATATTAAACTAGCTGTTGCCCGCGACTCCGTCCGCGATGAATGGGGGTATAAAAAATAGCCTACGACCTATTCTCAGACCTACCAAATACAGATAAAAAGGTTTCATAAAAATCGGTCAAGCCGTTTCGGAGGAGTTCGATAACAAACACCGTGACATGAGATTTTTATATTAGGTAGATATTTATTGTTGGGACGCGATGATGTATGTATTTGTGTGACCACTGACGTCATGAACCGTCCTTACTTCAAAGTCACACAAATCCTCTTTGATATGACGTCTATAAACAATATAAACACCTCTGCACACGGCAAGCTATAAATTCCTTTAATATAAACAATCGAATTAGCAGCCACGAGTTATGTACGCTATAAAGTACGTCGTCCATTGAATGCCGCATAATATTAGAATCTCCACGATATTGTTATAAAATCAAATCCTTTTGAAATCGTACAGAATGCGAATATGTTACACCCACGGTTTTCCGTGGTACAAAGTAAAGGTTCGAGCGTTAGTTCGACATCAGAAATTGAAATTAGCTGATATTTGCATAAAACTGTAAGATATATTTTTAAGATTAATAATAATAAGCTTCATATGGGTCATCCCAGCCTATGTACGTCCCACTGCAGGGCACAGGCTTCCTCTCAGAATGAGAGGGCTTGGGCCATAATTCCCACGCGGGCCCAGTGCGGTTTGGGAACTTCACAAACACCATTGAATTTCTTCGCAGGTGTATGCAGATTTCCTCACTATGTTTTCCTTCACCGTAAAACGCATGGTAAATTTTAAATGTAATCGCACATAAATTCCGAAAAAGGATTTGATCCCATGACCCTCTGCTTGAGAGGCCATAGAACAAACCGCTAGGCAAATACGGTTTTTTTTTCATATGATGGGCTATCCATAAATTATCTCACACATTTATGGGGAGGGGGGTCTGGCAATTTGTGACATGAGAACAAAATAAAGGCGATTTTCATAGAAATAAGTGTGACAAAGGGCGCGGTGGTCTAAAGTGATCGAAATTAGTGTGACGTAAATTATCGATGGCCCCTGATATGATGGTTAGAGAGTTACTTATACTTGTATGAGTTGTCATCACATCAGCCAAAAGACGTCCATCGCTGGACAAACGCCCCGTGGAGTTTCACCACGATCGACCCTGCGCTACTCGCATCCAAGTTGTTCCTGCGATAATGATGATGATGATGCCAAAAATGTACTCCCACTAGACTATATTGAATCCCCTTTTTTCTACATAACCCACGAAAACTACCTATCTACAACATTGTTGCTTATCGCTTATGCCTACATAGATCAGTCTGGCGCTTGATGTTGTGTAAAGTAGCCCCTGGAAAAAGGCTACAATCGACCGCGCTATCTAACACTAGACATGTGCCCTAACGTGCGCGGGAGAATAATAAAAATGTCACATAAAATGTGTTTATCTTTAGAAAAAACACAGTTCAGGTTGCGACGTGATTAATAAACACAAATTCTGCAATTTTCTAAGAAATATACTATTTTTTTTACTAATAAGAGTGTGCAATTTAATCAAGCGGCGATTGGTTAAGTTTAAGTAACTTGATCAACTAGGTAGTTATGAGACTTATGAGCCTTGCAAGAAATTCAGTAGACGCTAGAAAAACACAAATCGCTGCCGCTTATGACATATTCACTGCACAGATCAGTCTCTCGCTTGATGGCGTATAAAATAGCCCGTGACAAAAGCTTGGTATCGACCGCGCTATCTGCCACTGGATGGGTGACCTAAGAGCGGGAGATATAGAGTGGAATAAAGATATCACGTGTGATTTGTTTAAAGATCGTTATACAGTGTGTGATGTGGCGAATAAGAGACCCCGCAGACCGCAGTTTCTATCGGCCAATAGTTTAGTTGGGCTCTTCAATCAGTATAAAGATGTATGTACTGTAGACACTGGCCACCGAGACCGTGTCGCTGTTCCGTAAATTTGAATTTGTGGCTTCTAGAATTCGAATCAAGAAATGAACAGCGGACAGCAGACGGTCTGGGCACTTGGGCAGCCATTTTTGGATAGGCTGTGCTAGTGAAATGTTATTTGTATACAGGGTTATTTGTAATTCACTGGCATCCTCTTAACCCTGAATTCCTATCACACAAACAAATGTTTTTGTTTTACGACTTTTTAAAATGAAGCACTTTTTTCCCATACAAATACACAACGTATCGTAAAAATAAGAGGTAGTCTCAAATTTTCAAAACGTTACTACACCAAAAATATTAAGTTATAACAAAAGCCGTAAAACAAAAAAACATTTGTTTAAGTGGTAGGAGTTTAGGGTTAAAAGGATGCTAGTGAATTACAATTAACCCTGTAGATGAAACTTATAATAAATTCATATTATCGTTGAAGTGCAAGTTTTCATTTATATAATTGGAGTCAGTTATTTACAGCTACGCCACACGTTAGTTCTTTTTCAGCTACACCGAATCGTTATAGTGTGCACACTTGCGTACATCTTTATACTGATTAAGAGCCCAATTAAACTATCGGCCGATAGAAAGTCTGTGCTCTGCGGAGTATTTAAATATTGGTTCGGTATGTATCTATCTGAAAAACCGGTTGTCTGTAAATTCGGTTTACGGACGATAGTTTAACGTGACAACGTCATAACAAAACGTTCAAAAAACAAAAATGAAACCAGGCGGCCCGACGTTGCTTAACCTCGGTGATCGGACGAGAACCGGTGTTTTGTCAAATATCTTGAAAACGGTGCATCCTACGGCAAAATCAATGAAATTTTCATCCCCCCTTTGAGACCCTCACCTCCGTCCGTCCCTGGTGGACGTCTTATGCTGCATTTGCCAGTCCGTGGTCTCCATTCCATTTCATTCGACTTCGTTGTTATTGAACAATGCAAATTTAAAATTGAAACCCGATGAGTCAAATGCATACAGGCAACGTTGACGTTTTGACGTAACTTATGATGCGATAGATCTGCCGCGCACGAGCGACGGCAGGCCGACACTGACTTATCGTAGACATTCTTAACCTTGTGGACGGGCTTTCAGTCTGCTGTAATAGGTTATTGAAACAATGGTTACATGAAGATATAGTCATTCTAAGACACACCAAAGTGAGCATTTCTCAAAAACTTTGTACATTTAATTTTGGAGTTCAATTTACAAAGAAATTTACATGTAAGTTGCGTGAATGCAATTGAGTCTATCTAACACAGTTTTCAAAAATTTCATGATTCATACGGACATACGGAAATTTCAGTTTTTTTTCCCCTTAAAACAAGGGGATTTCGGTAACAATAAAAGGAAACTTCGTTATAAATAACCCAGTACATTTTAAGTGGCTGTGTTAGTTACTTCAATGAACTAAAACAATTACTTTGCTCACCCGCGACCTTACAATAGTTACGTTTATGCTTTGCGGGTGAGCAAAGTAATTGTTTTAGTTCATTAATATGGACCTCCGCAAAGTAACGCCTGATTCAATAAATTAGTTACTTCAGTTGCATTTATGCTACTTAGGTACAGAAACAGGGTCTGGGTACGAAAACCTTCATCAGTTATTAAATTGATTCCTTCATCAAGTCAGACTCTTAGTACCTTTTGTATAATGGTAAACGTCAATTCGTTACTCTATTTCGTTTGAAATAAAATGTTGACAGCACTGACAACTGCCTTGGTGCAAGCCAATTTCAACTTTAAGGTGACGAACCTTTTTTTACCCCAACTACCTGTAAACTATGTTCAGTTTCTGAGGTATGTTCGAGTATGGCAAAAATCAGTGTGTTAACAGGTTCCCTGTCCCGAAGTAATGCGCAACGTCTTTCGACACGTCCCAATGACATCAACGGTCGCCAGTAAAGTCACCTATGAGGCACACACAGAATATTTCAGCAGGTGAATGGTTAGGTTATTAACACGGGTCTCTGACGTATCAGTCTAAGTATGGCCGTCGTATTTCTATCACTCCGTGGTTTGTTTTCAAGGTTGGTCCGAACGGAAAACCAACCGTGAACTGCACGCCAGCACTCTTGCAGCTCAGCGAAAAACTACGCTTAAGTATCTTCATCACAGTAAAATTATCAATGTCACAAATAGGGTTGCGTACTACATTGACAACATCACTCTTTCTCACTCATCCACACCAATAGTTTGTAGAATAGGAAGTAGGGTTTGTTTTCTCATTCATCCAAGCTCAAAACCTAAACCAACATGGCGTCTCTGTCACTTCAAACAAGAGTGACGTAACTAGCAAACCACAAAGAAGCGCCATCTATCGCGCGAGCAATAATGTCGTAACCTCGTTAAAGTAATTGCATCCGCTCGCCATTCGATACGATGTTTAATAAGTTTAAAGATTCCCCGACGAAGATTGGCTGCAACTAGCGTTGAGACATTTTGCGCGTGTATTAGAAAATGATTAAAAATGAGTCTGAAGAATGAAGGGGTTACAAGCATATTATCGTAAGTTTATACTCGTATAACAGTCTGCCGATTTTATTTTGTGCATATTTGAGATCGAATACCTGCAACAGGTCCTTGATCCCGCAAAAAATTAACCAAAAAAACAATAATGACGTAAGTAAAGCTGCGTATTTTTTTAAACTAAGGCTTTATCACTACAAAGTATTTAATAACTCCTTCAGAAACATCTAGGTTTACAAAAATTATATATATAATTAATTTAATTTTTGTAAACACTTTGTAGTGATAAAGCCTTAATTTAATTAAGACGACCAGATGGCCTAGTGGTTAGAGAACCTGACTACGAAGCTTGAGGTCCCGGGTTCGATTCCCGTGTCGGGGCAGATATTTGTATGAAAAATACGAATGTTTGTTCTCGGGTCTTGGGTGTTTAATATGTATTTAAGTATGTATCTATCTATATAAGTATGTTTATCCGTTGCTTAGTACCCATAACACAAGCTTTGCTTAGCTTACTTTGGGACTAGGTCAATTGGTGTGAAATGTCCAGTGATATTTATTTATTTATTTATTTATTTATTTAATTATATATAAATGCGAAACTGATGAACCAATTTAGATGAAATTTGGTCTTAAAGACAGTTTTTATCTCGGAAAATCGCATACTTATTCCCGCAGGATAGCGATAAAGGCTGACGCAGACCAGATGCGTGTGCGTGTCACGCACCAGTTGTAATGAATGAAACTGTAAAAAAGATGGCACACCATATGCACAAACGCAGTGCGCCATCTTTCTCAGTTTCATTTAGAGTTGCGGGCAAAAGCGAGTAAAAAATAAAATAGGTAAACATACAAAAGATCATTGTACAAATCGGCTGCTAGTTTGCAAAAAAAAACACCTATGATTATTAATCTCCAATTATTAATTTAAAAAGCCGTGTTGCGCGTAACAAGAAAATATGAGAGCCATGTAATGTGTGCGGGCGCATAATGGACCGCTGGTAGATGATTATCGACAATTTCGCTGTTGTTTATGGCGGATCTAGGGAGTGCGTATCGATATATCGATAAAGTCGCTGCGTGAGTAGGCCCGGGGTGCACCGGGAGATCGCTAGTTATAGAAGTTTATGTGAACGCGATTGCGAGTTAGACATAAATTTTGTGATCGTAGAGCCGTAGTTCACTTGGCACTTGCGTTTATCTTGAATGTAAAGCACCTCGTCTCTCACAACACTAAGTAGATAGTGGATATATTTCTATGTCCAGGAAAAACTATCGTATGTGGCTAATAAAACAAGGAGCACGTGAGACTAAATTACGTTGTCAATAACAACGTTGTCCCGTTTTAACTTTAGCTGTGGTGAGATTACCGTTGTCATAATGTTATACCAAGACTTGATCTGCATAACCATTCTAAGCTAAATTACCAGTTGAACCTTCGCATGTGCAGAGTCTTACCTGAAAAATAAAACGACTTAAGTTAATTATTTAATAACTTACTATGCATAACTAAGTTATCTTCAATCAATTCACTTAATATATTATATAATTAAGATAGACAGATACACATTAAAACATATTAAACGTCCAGGACTCGAGAGCAAACATTCATACTTTTCATTCAAATATTTGCCCTGACTGGAAATCGAACCCGGGACTTCAAGCTTCATAGTCAGGTTCTCTAACCACTTTGCTATCCGGTCGTCAGAAATTTTATTGTAGCTTTAGATTATTATTGTATGGTTTTGTATTTTATGGACCTAGTTGCCTGAAACAAATAAATGGTAAACAAAATCTCAAATTTATTTAAAAAGTTGAGGAACAACGCAACAATATTTTTTAAATCAATGGCCTCAAAAACCCTTCAATTGCAACCGCTATCAAATTTCCATAAACTTTATGTCAACCTTGTTATAATCTTTCCTATAATCACAAGCGCTCCTAGTGCATCCGCCATATTGTAAGCCTCTATTACACTTACATCACCTTGTACATTAACCGGACACGGTAAGGGTGCGTCTTATCTTTAATTACCGGTTCGGTACCGGTTACCGATTACCGGTGATTTACCGGTACGGCTTAGATTTTGCTATTTTAAATTAGCGGCCTTAATAGGCTTTTTAAAGTTCAGTGTTGGGTCATCGTGTGTAACGTGTGTGAGTTCATGGTTGGTTAAGTAATACTGATTTTATTGTTGTAGCGAATTTGTAATTTTGTTAAGAGTTGTAATCAAAGTTACATGGTATCGCGAAAATGGATATCTAATACTTATATAAAAATTTTGTGTCACGGTGTTTGTTATCGAACTCCTCCGAAATGGCCTCGAAAGTACCTAGGCTTTTAAGGTAGCGTGTTAACTTCGTCTGCAATCGGTAGATGGCGTTGTACGGGAAAACGTTTGTTGTTTCAGTGTTACCATAACCTTTTTTAAATCATTTCTAACACGAGCTAAGTCGCACGATAAAGCTAGTATCTGTAAAGATAGATTTTTGCAATTTTAGATGAGACGCTTATAGAGGACCACATGCATTGAGTTGGATATTCAACCTTATTAATTTCATTATACGTCACAATTTCCGTTGTAATTATTGAAAATACGACTAGCTTTAAAAACATCCTTTGTCAGGTATATACAGGGTTATTTTTAATTCACTGACATCCTCTTAACCCTGAATTCCTGTCACTCAAACAAATGTTTTTTGTTTTACGACTTTTTAAAATGAAGCACTTTTTTCCCATACAAATACACAGAGTATCGTAAAAATAAGAGGTTATCTCAAATTTTCAAAACGTTACTACACCTAAAATATTAAGTTATGACAAAAGCCGTAAAACAAAAAACATTTTTTTAAGTGGTAGGAGTTTAGGGTTAAAGGGATCCTAGTGAATTACAAACAACCCTGTATTCGATAGCTACTTTTGATTTTGTGGTAGCATGCTCCAATAAATGGGGCCTTATTAAGATTTAAAAAAAAATGTTTCTCATCAAGCAAACCTAAATGATAAGCACGTCAAATTCCACTGAACCGGATATATCCAGTAATTACTAAACATTTTAATATCTCTCCAGAATTTTTTCTACAAATCAAACAAAAGAACGTACCTACCCGTGCCCAGTTTAATCGTGATTATAAAAGTGATCGCCGATCGGTTTTCAATGGCAAACAAAGACCGAATCTTCGCATAAAGGCTTTTGTCTTAAAGCGGGAGTGACGAGGAACTTTGTGCGATTAAAAATATAGGTGCTTTAGCTTCAAAATACCTTATTTTTCGTTGTAAAGTCAAAACCAAAATTCTTTATTCAATTTAGGCTTCTAATCTTCAGAGTACCGCAACCGTTCACTGTACTACTAAATGTAAGATGAGCTCTGATTGAGTTCAAAACGCGTCAGTGTAGTTTGGTGGTGGCGATAGTTGGGTTTGTGTGATTTGTGTGTGTTGGTACAGTGTGGAGTTGGAGGAACTGCATGAACACGCCTTTTTACATAAACGTAGTTATCGTAAGGTCGCGGGTGAGCAAAGTAATTCTTTCAGTTCATTAATCATTCGCAAAGTAGCGCCTGATTGAATAAATTACAAATATTTATCCGCCTGAGTAAGCGCGAAAGACAGGGTCTTGTCTCTTTTATAAAACTGAAGAAAGTAGAGATGGTGTAAAACAAGCAGTTTAAAAACATTACTTAGTAATTTTGCCAGCAGTGGACCCGCCCAATTTGGAAATTGAGAATTTTAAAATGATTTTAAAGCGAATAAAACAAACGAAAAGTTTATTGCAATCTAAGTAACAACAGAAGGTTGTGGGGGCAAAACCACTTACAAACCTGTTAATACAATGTATCATAAGCTATTAAATATAAGATCAATGGTAAAGTCAGCAGCACAAGCGAGAGAGCAATAATTGTGGTGTTCAAAATAATCTAAACACTCTTATTACGTTGGCCGCAGATTCGTGTGTAGATAATTTTGAGCACGATTGACATGACCTGTTAAAATTCAATTCTAAAGTAAAAAGTTACTGTCACACAAAAATTTACAGTATATTGTAAAGATTTATCTCTGGTGCAAAAATGTAGACAGGTTAAGCCAACAGCGTTCAGTCTCAGTACATAAATAACAAGAAGTTAAACCTCATTGAGTTAAACAACTCTATTTTCCATCTATATAGCATCTAAGCCCGAGACACGATATTTATAATTAAAAATTGCAAGCTTTACGGTGGGATTATTATTAATATTCAGCTACACCTCCCGATCTAGTGACAATCTCGTCTGTAGATCGTTCTCTGATCGCTCACGGTATCGATGGTGCGATATCGATATCGTATCGACACTGTCCCGCTGTCATATCGAGAAGAGCCGATGAATCCCAACAAAATATTTATGGGAATCGATTCTTTGACGGCATGTTTAGTATCGATTGTTTTGTTACGCTGGGAGGTCAGTTGCACTTGTCATTGGTTTTATAATTTAGGTAGATAGATAGAAGAGGGTGGTTTGGAGCCTCTTTGTTTTTATTTGGGAAGGGAGAGGGTGTTCAATATAGTAAATATAAAAAAAAAAAAAAAAATTAGGGGGACAATCTTACACAAATCGACCTAGTCCCAAACTAAGCAAAGCTTGTACTATGGGTACTAGACGACGATAAACATACTTATATAGGTAAATAAATACTTAAATACATAGAAAACATCCATAACTCAATATATAATGACAACCCTCTTGAACTGTCAACTAAAGAACAATGATGGTGCATTATAGGGTTCCATGCTCAAAAGATGCTGATAGCCTATCACTAAGACTTCGTTGTTTACTACTACTAAAGTAGTTGACTTTGATAGGAAACTAGCTCATATTTTATGATGCCACAGAGCTAAATTGGCGTGCATAAATTAGTTTCATCTTCATCATCATTTTATCCAAAAGACGTCCACTACCGAACAAAGATCTCCCCTATCATTCGCCATCCAACGCGTTCCCGCAACCTTCATCAGGTCGTCCCTCCATCTTTTTGGAGGCCTACCTACACTACTTCTTCGGGTCCCTGGACGCCATTTGAGAATATATTTCATACTAAATACAAACTGAAATATAGATGCACAGAAAAAACCCCAGAAAAAAGACCAATGCTGGGAATCGAACCCAGGTCCTCAGCATTACGTGGTGTAGGGGTATGGCACACGGCACGGAATGCTAAGGACCTGGGTTCGATTCCCAGCATTGGTCTTGTTTTCTGGGGTTTTTTCTGTGCATCTATATTTCAGTTTGTAATTAATATGAAATATATGGTTTCACGGGATGGCCGTAAAAGTAATAAAAAATGAAGTTGAAAAAATAAAATACAAAAAGATACTTCATAACTAACTTTTAGTGCCATTCGAGAACTTGGCCCTATCGGCCATCACATCAGTTCTACGAGCGATGTACCCTGTCCACTACCAAATTAATCTAACTAAACAAATGCTTCATCATCATTTCAACCGAAAAACGTTCACTGCTGAACATAGGCCTCCGCCAAGGCTCGCCAAACAGAATCCAACGCGCTCCAACAGCCTTAGGCTGCGTATCCACCGGAGCTGTGCGAGGACGCGTTGCGAGGGATGTGTCTGTCATGTACCAATATGAACACTTCATTTAAAAGGTCCTAAGTGAATGAAGTGTTTCTTTTGGTTCATGACAGACACATCCCTCGCAACGCATCCTCGCACATCTCTAGTGGAAACGCAGCCTTACCCAGGTCGCTACATCTTGTTCAAACAAATATTTACTCAAGTAAAGGTCTAGTATAGGTGCCCATGAATGTCCGTGTATCGCTTCCCAATATATCTAGATCAGTACGTTAATGACACAAACATACTACCTTACATGCTGCGCCCGCGCCGCCTGCTCATTAGCCGCAGTAAACCGCTCAGATGGGCCCTGATTGCGGGTTTGACTCCCGGCCGCACAGTAATTTTACATTATTAAGCCATTTTTGGTTGTAAAATGAATTCACGATACAGCCATTTGGCATTGATTGGATTTTCAAACAAGACTCAGTTTTGTATTTTTGCGAACTACAACAAATTTGTCTTGTTATTTTGATACACGTGTAAGACAGCTACGTCTAAGCGGTGGATTGTCCAAAGGACATACGTAAATACATATTTAACACCCAAGACTCGAGAACAAACATTCGTATTTTTTCATACAAATATCTGCCCCGACGCGGGAATCGAACCCGTGACCTCAAGCTTCGTAGTCAGGCCCTCTAACCACTATGCCATTTGGTCGTCTAAATATAATGCTCGATGGTCTATGGTAAGTTGTAGTGTCACGATAAATATGTTTAACGAAGCGAGAGGGAGACAGCGTTATGCGGCCACGCCCACTGCGTATGCGCCGTTTTTCTGCCATCAATTTTAATAAGGAATTGCACACTGTATTTTTTGCTTCATATTTTTACCCCTTGTTTACCGGGTGTCATATTATTAGTTTCATTATTGTCAATTTGACATAAAATTTATTTAATGAAACTAAGAATACAAAATAACAATTAATAAATCTTAACTAAGTATAAGCACTAACAAACTATAAAAATTAAAAAAACGATATTAAAATAAAATTAAATCTAAAAATGGCCCCTGTGGCATGGTACCGAAGACGCTGGCAGCATTTCCTCGCTGGATCGTAGACTGATGCGTTGAGCGAGGAAGCTGCCAGCTCTTCGGTCTCCTGTTGTTGACATTAGATTTGGCTAGATACAAAAAATATATAATAATCAAAAGCATAGAATTCTCACTCGTCCCTCGTTCCTCTTGTAATATGGAGTTCCATATATTTCAAACTAGATGTGGCCCGCGACTCCGACTCCAAAGAATTATTGCTATCCGGCCGGAACTATGCAATTTCCCACGACAAAAACTCACCTATGTCCTTCTAACTTTATCTAAATCAGTTCAGCGGTATAGGCACGAAAAGGTAACAGACTTTTGCATTTATAGTCAACGGGTGCGGTTAAAGTGAGACCCGAATTTGTAAACCCTAAAAATGAACGACAATAATATACTCGACCTGGGCCCAATTGCATAACAAAGTAAAACTAATATTATAAGCGGAACTCTCGCTTCAGTTATATTAACTAGAAAGGGAGTTCCGCTTGTAATATAAGTTGTACTTTGTTATGCAATTGGGCCCTGATAGTGAACTATCATTTTGTACATTATTCGGGTCGTATCAGGTGGTTTGAAAACCCTCATGTTATTTTCATAAAGGTTTAATTCATCAGGTCGTGAATTACTGTTGCTTCATCTTGGTGAATGCTACCTACACTGCGTATTCCGATCCGTGGACGCCACTCGAGAAACTGAGCCGAGATGAAGCGACGACCTGGTTAAGGTTGCGGGATCGCGTTGGATGCGGATGGCACGGGGCCGATCTGTTTGGCGAGCCTTGGGGGAGGCCTATTCAGCAGTGGACGTCTTTCGGCTGAATTGACGATGATGATGAATTATTGTCGCTCAGGGCCGACGAATACGGGGTCGCAGACTAACAGCATTTCAACTAATGTGATTGGTTGGTTCTTAAATTTTCTGCTCCGCGCACCCTATCGCTACCGCGCACTACAAATCCGTAACCGCAATTCATTCACTTACGCCTTTCTCCGTCTCACGCGCAGGTAAGTACTATATTCCAATTTACACAGTCGCTAAAAGGTGATTGTGTGAAATGACAACTGACAGTTGTAAGGAACCCTGGTTGGCTTAAATGGGCGCTGCGCATAAAACTGTCAAGTTTATGAAGCAAAGATTTGACATGAATGAATGTGTTGTGTGTACGGTGTGTTAATGTATGGTTCCGATTGATTACCCTTTTTTAAAAGTAAAATCTGTACATATGAAAAGAAAAATCCTGACTGATTGACTGACTGACTTATCAACTTCCAGCCTACTCGTAAATCCCTAGAAGTCTTAGAAGGCTGAAATTTCGCATAGAGGAGTGGGGCTTTATGAAGTAAGCGAGGAAAAACGACGGATTTGTTGAAATTCCCACGGGATAGAGAATGAACGGGATTTGTATATTTGATTCAGAGTGATCTCTCCGTGACTATAATTACCTACCAGACTCTTCAAAATTGACCTGCAAGTAGGTAATTCTAAGAGCTAAAAACTTATTTCAGTATTTATCAAAATTCCCACGGTATAAGAAAAAATCGGGATGTATGCAGTTAATATACAAAACCGTTTTTTCCAAAATTCCTGAAATCAGTTTTTCACTTTTATGTTTACCTAATTGCAGGCCATTTTCTGAAGTCACCCAAGTAATAATAGTTTCGGAGATAGGGCCACCTTGAATCGAATATATAAATCTCGTATATTCATTAACTTAACCTATGAGATTTATGAGAATTCCTATGAGAATCCGTCCTTGTTCCTTGTCTACAAATTAAGGGAATCGTTGCCAAATTTCAGCCTTCTAATGCCATGGATTTGGGCTGGGCATTGATGAGTCAATCAGTCAATCATTTTTATACGTACAGATTAAAACATACTTCATTTTTAAATTGAAATGTAATTAAGATCCAATTATTATTTAAGCACGCGTTTGCCATTAAATCTGGTTTTCATCATTGATCATTCCGTCCATAAATCCGTAGATCTCAAATGCCATGCGCCGGAGTATGAGTAACGCCCTTCGTGATAGTTCAGATCTCGTCTCAATCGATACGGGAGTGGTAAATGAAGTTCAAATTCCTAAAACCTTTAAACTGTACTATGTAGAAAATTGAAGAAACATGTGAAATTGATGAACGCTTTATAAAATATCAGTGCATGTTATAATCGATCTTAAATTTATCATATCATGATGCATCCAAGATTTCTTGAAATTGTTGTATTTCATGATTGATCAGCTAACTAAGCTGTATATATTATTCAAATGTCAATCCTCATAAGGCCATTTATCTATCTATATGGGCCATTTTTTTATTTTGTTGTATGTACTAGGAGAAAAAAAGCGTGTCAAGTTTTTTTCCGTTCTGTTACCATTTTTCATAGACTTTATATGACCGTAACGGAATGGAATAATCGAAAACTATATGAAAGTTTTGGGACACTTTTTTCTCCTAGCAGAATCGAAAGAGCTCCTGATTATGAGCAGAAATCACATAAAATTATTCGAATTAAAAAAAAACTCAAGGGGTACAACCAAATAAAAAATGGCCCCTATTGGTACCTATATTACTCGTATCTCATAAACACAGGGGGGTCACCGAATACGACTTTGTCAATTCAGCTATTTTTAAAAATTAATGGAATTGCTTACTTGTATATTATCATTTTGTGTCCACTATAAGCGTTGATCGACATAACAAAAACTATCTTTTGCGACGGTAAAAAACGGTAAGACACTATTCACCACTTACTTCGTAAAGCTTTATTTTATTTTCCCATTTATTGGAACTGTGCACGAAACAATTCGCTGCCAGCCGGGACTCGAACCCGACAAGTCACGATCTCATGTTACCAGCGCGAAACCGCTGTTAACTGGGCCCAGTTAGAGATAGTTTGTCGGTCTGTGTGTTTGTGCTAACATAATGTGACATTCGCCGTAATAGGGTTTTAAAATGGCGCTTTTAAAAGAGCTTTTCTTAAACAAGTTAGCTATGAAGTACTAGGGGCGTTCAATAAAAAGTGAGAATGAGTATGTTATAAACAACTTTTACTAAATGTCATTTTATTTTTCGACATAGTCACCTTTTAGCATAATACACTTAGTATATCTTTTTTCTAAACTTAAAATTCCATTTTTAAAAAAGGTCTCATCTTGAGTACTTAAAAAATCTTGTACTGTAGCGACTACCGCGTCGTCGTCTTCAAATTTCTGGCCTCTCAGGTATTGTTTCAATGTCGGAAATAGGTAGAAATCACTGGGAGCGAGATCTGGTGAATACAGAGGATGCTTAAGGATATCGAACCCAGCATCACGAATTGCAGCCATTGCAACGGCGGACTTGTGTGCCGGGGCATTGTCCTGGTGGAACAGCACAATTTTTGAGAGTTTACCTCGCTGTTTTTCGCGGATCTCATTGCGCAATGTTGCTATTTGTTTGGCGTATAAAGTGCCCGTAATAGTGGCTCCATGCTCGAGATACTCAATCATTAATATCCCTGTACCATCCCAAAAAACAGAGCCTATGACCTTACCGGCAGATGGGCTCACCTTGAATTTCTTCGGAGTTGGAGATGATGGCCTTTTCCATGTCATAGACTGCAGTTTCGTTTCAGGGTCGTAATGATGGAGCCATGTTTCGTCCATTGTTATAAATCGCGCCAAAAAAAGTTCCCGGTCTTGTTGCATCAGGTTCAAAGCTTCTTGACAAATCTCGACTCTAGTTTGTTTTTGCGTGTCAGTAAGCATTCTTGGTACCCAACGCGCAGATACCTTTTTCATACCCAAGCGTTCATGTAAAATATTATGCACGCTCCCCGTTGAAATCTTTACATTTTCAGCAATAAAACGAACTGTGACACGACGATCCGCCAAAACTGAGTTTTCGACTTTTTTCACAATTTCTTCAGTTACTGCTGTAATAGGGAGTCCGGAGCGGGGATCGTCCATTGTCGATGTTCTTCCACGTCTAAATTCGGCGCACCAACGTGCGACTGTCGAATACGGAGGAGCATTAGACCCTAAAGTGTCCCGCAAATCCAAATTGACTTGGTCCGTAGAAAAAATTTTCAAATACAAGTATTTGATAACGGCGCGCAGTTCAATTTTCTCCATTTTCGCTAACGTACTCAATAGCATTGCAAAGAAATTACCGTATATTTTTTTAAACAAAAGACAGTAAGTTTTTTTTTTTTTTTCGTAATATTAAAAGAGTTTGCATCTCATTCTCACTTTATATTGAACGCCCCTCGATTTATTTTTTCAACTTAATTTTTTTTTTATTACTTTTACGGTCATCCCGTGAAATCATATATTTCGTACTAAATACAAACTGAAATATAGATGCACTGAAAAAACAGCGTTGGTCTTTTTTCTGGGTTTTTTCTGTGCATCTATATTTCAGTTTGTATTTAGTACGAAATATATGATTTCACGGGATGACCGTAAAAGTAATAAAAAAAAATTAAGTTGAAAAAATTAATACAAAAAGATACTTCATAGCTAACTTGTTTAAAGTTGCACAGTAGCGCCATCTCTTGTCCAGGTGAGCGGTTAGTTCCGAAGGAGTGTTAAAATCTCTCGACAGAGGGTGTAACATAGATGTGCGCTTGTCACTGCATAAGGTGATGATTTAGCAGACTGAAATGTATGATGTATAGGAAAAATTCGTGTCTAATCTCTAGACCAGTGGTGGTGTAGGGGTATGGCATACGGCACGGAATGCTGAGGACCTGGGTTCGATTCCCAGCATTGGTCTTTTTTCTGGGGTTTTTTCTGTGCATCTATATTTCAGTTTGTATTTAGCTTTTTTTAAACAAGCTTTTATTTGATGTCACTTCGTATACACAGTTAGCTTAGTATCCTCATGCTCTCGGAAGGTTCTCGAATGGCGTCCACAGATTGGAAGCAGTGTATCTATGCCTCCAACAAGATGGAAGGAACACTTGGCTAATGTTGCAAGAACGCGTCGCTTGGCGAACGTTTGGGTTTACAGTCAGCAGTGGATGTCTTAGGGCAGAAATGATAACGTTTAGGCAAATAATAATGATAATGTTTGGTTGATACATATGTAATGTGACCCACTTCTGGACGGACTGACTGACAACGCAACTAGAGTTAGCAAAAATTACAGTCAACAAAAAAGTCAGGATTGATGATAAATTACGAAATCTTTGGTTGAGAAACATAGAGCTTTTCAAAAAACTGTAACTGAGACGGACAATTATTTCAGTGATCCTACTTCCTAACTATCCTACCCTACTAATATTATAAAAGTGAAAGTTTATATGGATGGATGGATATTCCTTTCACGCTGAGACGATTTGACTGATTCTAATGAAAGGCACCTTACTCTTTTTAATTTCTTAAACGTCATAGAGAATTTTCTAGAATGCCAAGCTCTTCCCGTAATCCACAAGTGGAAGCTGTATAACGGTGTTATAAGTTGAGGGGTCTGGAGACAACAGTCGCCACAAGTCTCCGGCCAGGTATCGAAGTTTACTAGCTATGATTGTAACGCGGCGTGACGCGAGGTGCGTGGTGTTTGGGATAAGAAGTAAGCGGGTTGTGGACGGTTAACCGATACAATGGCTCTGTATTGTATGTGAAGTCTCTGAAAGCATTTGTATGTCAGTAATAAAGTAAAAAAAGAATAGCAGATAGCGATTTAGCTAAAGAAACTAATACCAGTAAGTCAAAGTAGGAATTTTATTAATTATTTAATTCAATTTCGGTTGGTCATTAATATTTTTCAACTCCTGAATACTCCTGATTACCGATTAAAATCCATTGTACTTACTCAATATTATTATTAATAATTGATGACAATTATGTGTAGTTGGTAATTGTTAGTAATTAAGTAATCTGGGTTTTGAGCGCATTGATTCGCTGTAATACCGTGTAAATAAGTTGAATACATAAATAAAAATCATCAAAAATAATTATGTATACTTACTTAATGTATGCCCAATGCTTAAAAATTGACAACGATAATTCAGTTTTTGAATTAAACCACCGTGCGACGCAGAAATATGGTGTCACTAAAATAAGAATCATGGGTCACTCACGTATTCATTCACGGTTGGCTTGCCGTTAGAACCAACCCTGAAAAAGAACCATGGGTTGGTTGAAACAAGTCCATTCCACGATTGCTTAATGCGTGAGTGACCCATGTTTCCTATTTTAGTGATATTTTAGTTTTCTGCTCGTAAGTAACCGCCTCAGTTTGTCACTTGGACCAACACATAAGCCGATCGTTGATAAATTCTATCAATAACAGAAGCGAGAGATGTCGGCTGCCTTCAATAGTGCACACTTCACGACGTGTAATAAGACGTTTAGACGTCTTTGTCTACGCGATGTTTGGCGTGACTGACGAATTGTGGCATAAGTGCAGTATAAGCTGTGATTCTGCGTCGTTATATAGCTTGAGGTGTTATTGGCCTCGATATTACGGCTTAATGAGTTTACGAGTACTTGCAATTTCATATAGCATTGTTATCTTAGAAACTTAGCATATTTAGTAATACTTTAGTTATTAGGCAAAAAGTTTGTACTTCTTATGGTCAACAAAAGTTGAAAATAAATATGATACCTTCTTACCAATAAGATTGCTTTTAAATGTAAATTAGTACGTATGATTATCTTTAAGTTATTGTATAGTTTTTTTATTGTGTATGTACCTATATGAGCTGAATTTAACACGGTGAAAGCTTTCTCTCCATTTTTTTATATTTATTTATTTATTTATTATGGTTTGCCAACAGGTAAAATACTATAAAACTTGCACTACAATAATTGCACTATATAATGCATGCATAAGTTTTATTCGCTCATTATGTTTATATCTGTGGTAATAATAAGTATACACGTAAGTTTTTAATTAATTTTCAAGGATTACTTTGAAAAATAGTTCAGTACAAGTATTTTACAAACACTAAAAGTTTCAGATATTGTATTAAAATGCTTATCGCCACTAAAGCATTCAAAATAGTTTCCAATATTGAGGTGTTTAATTAAAATACAGTAACAGACATATAAACTTGTCGTCACTCCCACACGTTTCTCTATAATTTGGGCCCCTTTTAAATCTAACGTTTACTTTTAGAATACATCCTGGGTGCATAAAATGACGCTTTCGCCTATTGTAATTAACAAAGAAAAGTCTTGTCTGGATGCTAAAGCCAAAGCTGAGAATCTACAATGTCTAAATTTTCATTTGGGTTCCGTTTATGCTGAAATGTAAGATTAGGACGGTTTCCAGAAATCTGCAACTGCCATGAAGCTATGGGTGAAAACCAATTTTTGATAATAACCTCAAATATTACAATCGTTCTATATATACAAAGTACATAATTAAATAGTCGACAAAAGCAAGACACTAGATTTTTATCATTGAATTCTGTGCAAAAATGCGAGTGATTATAGAAGATTTCAAAAATAACAATAAATAAATAAATAAATAAATATCACGGGACAATTCACACCAATTGACCTAGTCCCAAAGTAAGCTAGGAAAGCTTGTGTTATGGGTACTAGGCAACGGATAAACATACTTATATAGATAGATACATACTTAAATACATATTAAACACCCAAGACCCGAGAACAAACATTCGTATTTTTCATACAAATATCTGCCCCGACACGGGAATCGAACCCGGGACCTCAAGCTTCATAGTCAGGTTCTCTAACCACTAGGCCATCTGGTCGTCTAAACAACACAACAACAATAATACAATACAACACAATCAATGACTCTTTATTGTACACCATAAAGAAAACAATACAGAAAAACAAAAACAAGTAAGTAACTAAGTAACTATCGAACACTGTTTTCTGAACGATTGTTTTATAAAATATTTTCTACTCCGATCTGCTCGAAAAGCCCAGCAATACTTATTGAATTAATGAAATACTTTGCATTTTCATATTATTTACATTAAATACTATTCCTAAGCACCAAAAGCCACAAAAACACTTCCAAGTCACATAACAGTTTGCAGGCGGCCGTTAAAGCGGCTAGACAACGCATGCCATACAATATTCACGTAGCAATACTCCTCAGCGGCATTTTAGCCGGCCCATCAATCCGGGACACTTAAAATGGCCCGGCGTAGACTGGGACATTAACATCCATCTTGCGGGCCATCGATTGCTCTCTGTACCTTCGAACTTACGAAGTGTTTCGGGTTTTTCGACAGACGGTTGTAAATGTACACTTGTATTTTACCAATTGCATTGAGTTTCCTGCGATATAGTGTTTGTTGCTTTGCTAGCAGCAATTACAGTGGGTCAACTCCAGAGTACGCAGCAACACTAGCTCCGCTCTCTGAAATTGATCCATCACTCTACTGGTAGCAGCATAAAATTTGGTGATAGATATAAACTTAACGACGTCAACAACATAATTCTGTGTTCAAATTAAGAAAGTTATTGCTCTGTAACCACTAGAACGAGCATACCACGAAGATTGACAGCAGCTATTTGCATAAATAAGCATTGCATATTGTTCAATGTAGCCGAATGATATGAATCGTTAATGGCATTACTTTACTGCGGTCCATATCCATGAACTAAATACTGCATACGCAAGTACAATGAATTTAATAAATTTACAATAGAAAGGGATTGGACTTTAAACGGATAATTTAAAAACCACCAGCTAGACGGTCGTCAAATTCCAAACAAAGATAGCGTAGAAACGTGACAGCAAAGAAAAACAGTTCAAGCGAAGCAAAATATCGAATGGAGCAGACTAGCGGCAGACGAGCTCAGTCACTTGTCTTTTATATCCATCGGCATAAGCAACAAACATATCGTCCACATAGATTGCGGAAAACAAAACGTAAGCGGGAAAGACAATCCTTTCTATCAACGCGTCAGTCTATCCGGAGAATAGATAAGGAATAAAGATAATGTCTATCCGTTATTTATTCGATTGTTTCTATTGCCATCTACGAATCAGTAACTCAGGTCAGCCATAACAATATATCGATACGGAATGGTTATTGAATAGAATACCGATAGCGTTTCGACAAAACGAAGATTCGACTACAGCGAAACGATTGACCGAGATAAGTTTGGCGCTACTTCACAGACGAAATCCGATAAAGCGCTGTATCATAATGGGTTTAAAAGTGTTTTTTGGAGGTCCTTGTTTGTTAGGTGCAAAGGTAAGTTTGTAAGATAGTATTAATAGGTGCTTCTAACGATTATTTAAATAATTTACAGCGACGATTCGGTGTTGCTAATAAACATGTCTTGCCGAGAGAGTGTCGACCTCGCGTCGGTTTATAAATCGTTTAATTCGGATGATAATCGTCTTGTAACATCGTTAATCAGTCTGCCTTACTATCTAGATACCCATCAGTTATTTTGGGACGTTTACATTGATTGTGACTTTATAAGTCTAGAGTAAAATGTAGGAGTTTTCGCATAGCAAGATTTTAATCAGAACTAACTTAATTTGCCATTATAATTGTCGCATTTATCAATATATAGGCCCAGGCTTTTAAAATGTCTATTCTGTGCCAATAATAAAATGTATCACCATTTTAGCACATTTAACCAGCTTATATAAAACCTTTTAACAGCATCTTCAGAAGCCAAAAACTTACTAAGAAATTCATAAAACCTGATCGAAAAGCCATTAGATCTAATTAGTAATTTATCGGCACGAGCTTATTTACTTAGACATTCAATTTGGAATTCTTCACATGCAAATATAGTGATTTATATGTAATGGACTTCTATGTATGTGTGATTTATGCTTCATTCCGTTGCTATGTGACCGTTATGCGACTATTTGAGTCTATGATAATTAGGTGAAAATTTAGAAACCTGGCGCCTTCTGAATATACCTACTTTTAGAGTTATTTTATTCAATGTGTCAGCGGAGTACAAGGAACATTAAATTTAAGGCCTGCTTAAACTGATCCGTCCACGAGACCCCAAATACGTTTGCGTAGGAGTGTGATATGTATATAGCATGTAAGTGGAACAATTTATAGATAGACAAAGGCCTTTAGTAAGAACAACAGTGATGATAAGGCCTTAGAGTTCATTTGTAGTTATTATACCGCCCCGCTTCTTCTTGTTCTTTTTACAGTGCCATATCTCCCATTTCCGAAGGCCAGCAATCATCATAGCTATCTTAACTTAGGAAATCGCTGTGCGGATCAGTTATCTTTGCTCATTTTGAACCATGTCTTTTGATTTTCTATTGTGAGATTCGCCTTGTTCCAAGTTCCCTATTGCCCTGAATTACATAGCCACAACTAGCTTTAAATAACCTTCTTTGGTGACCTTAAAGTAACTTAATTTATACCTAACGAATCTTATTAACTGTTATCAGTGCGATTTTGCATTTAGTACCATTTTTAACCGACTTAAAAAAAAGGAGGATTTTTTTTTTTTTAACGTGTGTTACCTCAGAACTCCGTCATTTATGAACCGATTTGGAAAATTCTTTCGTTGTTTGAAAGCATATGCTTCAAGGTTGGTCCCGTTGTTACCGGAATCCAGTTCTGATGATGGGATCCATGAGGAATTGAAGGAACTCTTCAAAAGTTCAAGGGAAATGTAAAGCGATTTTAGTATTTTCAGTGACAAATCGAGCATTTGCATTCATAAAGTGTCATTTGGTAAACTAGATCTGATGAAGAAGACCGCAGATGGCCAACGGAACTCCTCAACGGGTCAAATCTTGCAAGTTGAATTTGACTCACTTCCCGGTTTCTGATTGATTTCATATTTTACATGCATGTGTAAATCAGGTGACAATGCAATATTATTGTGACATGGAGCTAATCTGATGATGGAGTTGGAAGGTGGCCATAGAAACTCTGTAATAAAACAACACAACCCCGTCGAGTTTGGGTTCATTTGAAACGTCTTGACGAGCACTTTGATCCCAGATGGTAACCAGGGTCTGATGATGGAGCTGGAAGGTGGCCAAAGTTACTCCATAAAGTAACGGCACTTACCCCATCGAGTACGGACTCATTTGACTCGTCTCAACGAGTACTTTGGTCCTAGATGGTAACCAGGGTCTGACAATGAAGTTGGATGGTGACCATAAGAACTCCGTAGTAAAACGACATAACCCCATCAAGTTTGGTCTCGTTTGATTCGTCTTGATAAGTACTTTGGTAACCAGAGGCAAAAAGTACAGTCAGTAAAGAGTGCCAGTCCAGGCCATTAGCAACAACTAAAAAGAAAAAAATAAAAAATTTTAAATAAAAAATAAAACCGCCTTCAAAAAACACCCAAAAAAACTTGGAAATAAAAAAAATTTAAATAAAAAATAAAACCTCCTTCAAAAAACCCCCAAAAAAACTTAAAATAATAATTGATTGAACCGACCACAATAAGCATGAAAATATCTTTCTACTAATCTGTTTGAAGTTGGTGCCTCAGCACGAGCCAGCAGGAGTGGACCTAGTAATCTAACTTACCTACATACCTATTATAGGGCTTCTACACTCCTGCTGGCTCGTGCTGAGGCACCAACTTCAAACAGATTAGTAGAAAGATATTTTCATGCTTATTGTGGTCGGTTCAATCAATTATTATTTTATGTTTTTTTGGGGGTTTTTTGAAGGAGGTTTTATTTTTTATTTAAATTTTTTTTAGTTTATTGCCGATCGATTTGTGTTTCTTGGTTCTGTTTACCAAAGCTGTACAAAAGCTACGTGAACACTAATTTACAGTTAATATAACTACCGTGTTTAGAATATTCATACCTTTCGATAATTAATTCAATCTTTATGTCCATCTAGATTTATTGTTTAACATTTTGGTTTAATGGCCTACCTTGTTTAATGTCAAAATGTTGTCGATCAAGTTTGTTTTAAAAATATTAATGTCAGTTTTTAATTTATGCTTTTTATTAATATTATTTATCTTTGAGATTTAATGGCTCTGACCATTTTGACTCCGAGACGCATAATTTAGTTTGATTAGCGGGTGATTGCGATATTCAAATTAATTAATTAATTAAAAGTTATAGTAACCTATCGAAAGTGGAATGCGAACACCAATGTATCTGTTTTTGCTTCCGTTTACTGGAAACTTTAGATTTTAGAGTCCTCTTAGTACGGCAAATTTTAAGGTGATTTTTTTATGCTGTATAAATAGTGCAAGTCGGGCCATTAGCCATATAGTAGAATTATAGTTGTCAGTACTAGACTAAGTTAACGCGTGGTCTAGCGACAGACAACCTAATTCGAAACAATACTGTAGTCTCAATCTTCTACCATATTACGTTAGAGTAAGGGCAGTTTCACATATACTTTTAAATATCACTATTTTTGTAGTTTTTCAGACAATTTTGTATCCGCATAATCGAGCAACTATGAACGTGGTTAAATCGGAAAGTATAGTAGAGTCATCGTTTATAGATTAATTTAATATCAATCTCTATTAAACAATGACCCTTATGAACTGAAACAATTACTTTGCTCACCCGCGACCTTACGATAGTTACGTTTATGCAAGAAATGTGTGTTCATGCAGTTCCTCCACCTCCACACTGTACGAACACACACAAATCACACAAACTCAACCATCACCACCACCAAACTACACTGACGCGTTTCGAACTCAACCAGAGCTCATCTCCAGAGCACCACAACCGTATGCTATGTTACCAAATGTTAAACTCAGTGTTCAGGTTATAGGTATATTGCTGTTTAAATTTTCATGTTAATAAATTTCGCCCATGTAATAATTCTATTTATTTTTACATGCGTGTCTTTGAGCTTCGGTGATCGCTTTCCAACAGGTAACCCGCCTGCTTGTATTTCCATCATAAAAAAATTTAAATAAAAAGTTACACGCTGTAAATGTTTAAAAATACAGACAAAACCTCATCCTTGTATTTACCGTCATTGTACCCTCTCCTTTACTTCTTTAGTTCTTAAGTTTCATACAGAAGTGGATGTCATATAATATAACAGTCGTATAAGCGATTTCAGCTGCAGCTGTCCTTAAACCTTATATCTATGTATTAGGGTTGAAAATCAATCACACTAGTTGGATAGGCCGAGTAGCAGGATGTGATGGGATGTGGTTTCATATTTCGAGGTCTTTACGCCTACTTTAAGTCTTTTCGCGAGTTATTAGCGGATGAATAATGTGGTGTTTTTTTTTTACTTGAACGGGAATTATCGGCAGTAAATGGCAGTGGTACTAAGCTATCTTGGATTATGGGTTGCTGTAAACTTTGCAATAATATTGCGAGATTCTTGGTCTAATTGTTGCTTGTAAAAAGTTTCGGTTACGAAAATTTTACAAAACATCGATTTTCACTTAGTATGAGTGTTCATAAGGTCCATAACTATGTTTTCTTGGCTGACACGTTACAATGAGATATGGATAAAAAAAAAATTTAATCTGTTTACTGCAATTAATGTTACAAAAAAAAATAAAAAAATTTCTTATACTTAGTTACAATCTTTAAATATTTAAGATTATTATAACAATTCTGGGGTTTGACTCTGAGATATGGATTCTGGGGTTTGGTTTGACCGGATAAATGATAGTGTTATTAACCTAGTGGTTAGAGAACCTGAGGTCGTGTTGTCTAACACACGGGCGCTCGCTATCACATTTATCATCTCTTTCACGATTGTGATTCAGAGAGCGTTAGACTGAAAAACCTTCGACTACGAAGCTTGAGGTTCAATCCCAGATATTAGTATTGTAAATACGAATGTTTATGCTTGAGTATTGGATGTTTAATATAATATTTACGTATTTAATTATCTATATAAGTTTGTTCATCCGTTGTCTAGTATCCATAGTATAAGTAAGCATTGATTAGTTTGAAAGAACGACAATCGTCCAATTTTTTTATCCGTGTCTTATGGTGAAGCTGACAGTCATAATTTCGAACATCATACCATGAACTATTTTCGACAAGCATTACTACTTATGTAAACAAGTGACCTAAAAATATCTGGAATTATTACTTCCTAAAAGCTTTTTATAAGAGCTTAACGCTCAGAATGAGAACATCGAGAGTTAAAGAAGCCGTAAAAAAGTCGTATATTTATTTTTTCCGCTTAACAGTTGCATAAGCTGTCAAACACCGTAACCATTTCAAAAGAATTTGATATACGTATCACCCTATATACATTAGCTAAAAACCAATTAAATACATTTTTAATGTATTTTTTATGGTACCATTCCAGATGATTTTACGACCTAACAACGGTTAGGTTGTCATAATTATGTTAAATATAATCTTATTTTGAATGACAAGAGGTTTTTCGTCATATGATGGCCGTGTTAGGCCACACAGGCCGCGGTTGGACGTTTTACGAGCGTTCGGAACTCGACAACTGTTTACTTGCGTTTATTGACAACTAAAAGTGCTTTATGGGCCAACCGCCGTCCTAAATCTATTTTATTGATGGCTCCCATCGCTACCGCCTGGGCACGCTCGTTTTATGGCTACACAATGAACGTTCGATAGAGAAATAAAATAGTTTATCAATATTTAAGTCGTAAAATTATGATTGATTAATAATATTGACTAGTTTTATTAATGATCTATAAATTGACTGTATTTTTTGTGTTCGACATTCAAATAAACTTATTTAGACAGACATAAATCGACTTGTAATCTAGAATATTGTGCATAAATTTATTTTAAATATTGGACTTGGGGTGTTCTAAAGTAGTGTAATTACTAAACAAACTATTGATATTTCATATTCTACATGCAAGTATTAATTGGGTCGTATATATATTTTTATTTGCGTCTCTCTTGTGTATACAAAAGTTAAGGGTCTATAAGCCAATATTTTTAGTCAAGTCTACATCGGCGTGTGGGACGCCTGGCCAACTTTCGGCTCATTTAAATAGGTAGATCTGAAGTATGCTGACTCAGAGTCGCTAATTGTATGTCCACAGGAGGGACAATTTTTGTTTCTTTCGCTGTGTATGACCCTATTTGCGTCCACATATTTCATTGTTTTTAGAAATTGAAGATATAAGCTATAAGATTAAAATGTCAGTATGTTTTTTTTCTGTGACAATCAGATACCGATCTAAAAAAAGTGCACGTCTTGATTCAAGACTAGATTTTACCTTCGCAAGCGTAAACTGTCTGACAGTTGAATTGAAATTTTGAGATTTACTAAATTCCCGCCGGAATTCACACAAATGACATCGTACTTTTCATAGACATTGTATGAATAACATAAAATATAAAAATTCCTTCGACTTGCATCCTTCCCCAACTATTAAATAATTTACCGTTGTCTATTGCGAAAAAATTAGAAAGTAATAACAGTAAACAAATTAAAAGCGTGATTAAAAGATATTTTATGAAAGATATATTTGAGAGGGAAGGGACGGACGCACACTCGGACTTAGGTTATATGTAAGTTAAAACAAAAAAACTGCATGCATGGGAAATCATGATTTATATAATAAATTTACTATCTACTCGTATTGTATACTTAGACTAATTACGCGTGAGCAACTCAGTCTTTCGCTAACCGAGGCCACGCAAAATCCTTAAAATTAGGATTAAGGACTCGTTTTGCATGTTTTATAAAATTTTATTTGCTTGAAATAAACAGCTTAAAATTTTTTTTTTATAAAATATAATTGATATAAAAAATATTAATTTTATTTTATATACATAATATAAAATTATAAAATATAAAATTTCATGTCACTAAACTACGTTCCCATGAGAACATCGGTATAAAAATAGCTTTAGTGTTATACCAGTTATTCAGCTGTTTTCATACTACATTTCATCCAAGTCCAGCCGTTTTAGCGTGAAAGAGTTAAGAAACACACACGCACTCCCAAATTTTTGCAAACTTAATAATACCTGCGTCTGCGATGAATTAGTTTACCGCTGTCCCGCGGGAATAAGCAATTTTCTGGGATAAAATATATTTTTAGTCCTTACCAGGGTCTCAAACTATCTCCATCTTCCAGTTCCAGTTTCATCTAAATCGGTTTAGCGGTTTAAGCCTGCAGAGGCGACAAGTAAAGTTACTTTCGCATTTACAATATTACTGTAACTCTATTTATTCTAGAAAGTATATCACGTATTTAATTTGCTAAGCGCCGACAAAAGTTCCACGTCGCCATATTTCCATAAAAACGTTTCACATTGTCACACAAATAAAATCATCTGTTTACAAACATAGGGCACGTCTAATCTTTACGATCGCCAATAGGCCCGAACGGTCCCGAGTACGCCCGAATAGGCCCGAAGCCTGATTTATGGACTCCGGAATAGCTCCCGTCTTAAAAAGAACCGAAGGAATTTACTGCTTCATACAGTTTTATAACTGATTTTATCAATCGTTAAAGTTTTACGCGCTATTCATTAGGGTAACAAAGTATGTTTTTTTTGTTACCTCATTGTGGGGCAGTGTAAGGTTTTTACACTGTGTAATGTAATCATTGCGCGTATTACACTATAATACGTTGTATAGGAGTCCGCATTGCATGCATTATACGACCGTTATGAAACTAATTTATAGCTTCATACTTTAGAACAACCTGTATCTATTTTAAAAACCGACCAAGTGCGAGTCGGACTCGAGCACGAAGGATTCCGTATCATTATCTATAAAAACGGCAAAAAAAATCTGTCTAGCTATCACGGTTCATGAGATACAGCCTGGTGACAGACGGACAGACGGACGGACAGACGGACAGACGGACGGACAGCGGAGCCTCAGTAATAGGGTCCCGTTTTTACCCTTTGGGTACGGAACCCTAAAAATACTCACTCTGCTAATATCCATACGCTTACTAATATTATAAATGTGAAAATAACTCTGTCTGTCTGTTACCTCTTCACGTTTTAAGCTGAACCGATTCAAATAGAACATAGTTTGAGACCCTAGAAAGGACGTAGGATAAATTTTTTTCCCAGAAAATTGCGTAGTTCCCGCGGGATAGTTATAACCGAATTCTTCGCAGACGGAGTCGCGGGCAACAGCTAGAGCTATAAATTAAAAAGACTGTAAGTGCGTGCGTGGAAATGTTGGGATAAAAAGCAGCCTATGTGTTATTCCAGACGTCCAGCTATCTACGTACCAAATTATAGTCCAGCCTCTATAGCACATGAATAAATACGGAACAGAAGAAAAAGTTCAAACAACGTCGCGCACGCATTACACTACTACACGCACAACATATGTGTGCGTGACCTGTCACAGGCAGGACGGGGGGGGGGCGTGCACCGGCGCCCGCTCGGAGACAAACCGGTTTGAACTAGCTCAGTGAGGAGACAAAGTTCAGGTGTGCCGCCAGCGACGACGCGACCGTTAAGCGTTTAGCTACATAGTTCGGGTGTTCGGTTGTTTTAAAGATGCCTACTTGTTGTAGTGTTTGTAGATATACAGATATTAGATACTTAGGTACTTGTTTGAATAAAATATTTTGATTTTTAATTTTTTCTTTTTACCGAGCGACAAGGTTATGATAATAGGTAAGAATTTCGAGCTCTGTTTGGAAGCTTTTATTCTGCTCCGTATTTATTCATGTGTCTATAGCGTGAAGGAGTAACAATGCTGCCACACTAATGCTGCGTTTACGCGAGCTTTTTTTTACACAATCACGCCTGATGGAAAGTGAAGATGAGGACGATGGATCACGCTTGCCTAGTAAATGCTTATTCACCCTAGACTTGAAAACAACCCAGATTGTAGTGCTCAGGGTACACAGACGTGCTTAGTAGCTAATGCTTAGTACTTGTCACTTACACTTGTCTTGTCAGATGTGTGTAAACATATTGAGCAAGTGCTTAGATTTAGTGCAACTGCAAGTGTGAGTGTTTAGAAGCCGGTCTAGTTTACTAAGCAATAAGTGTCTCATAATTACTAAACTAAACGGGACTTATCACGCACTAAATATTTATTTATTTACCTCGACGTTTCGCCCACATTGCAGCAACCGTGGTCACGAGTCAACTGAAATGTAGGGTGTCAAGTTCGTTTAGCCGCACGAGTCTTTCGAACTACCCGCACTTGATCCCGATTAGAATCAGCACCCGTATCTCGAACTACCCGCACTTGATCAAGATTTTTTAACGGCACCCCATCACACCGACACACAACACTCACAACATCCGACGACCTCTCCGAACACTCCTGTCGACGCCAACATTTGTTTATAACAGGATTCCACGCAGACGTAAGCTTATATCCATCCTCCCGATTAAAATTTTTGTGTTTTTTAATTTCAACCGCTTCACGCACCATTCTAGAGTAGAAATGACGTTCCGTTGACAGAATTCTGGGATTATGCAGTTCAATCCAGTGGTTTGGTCCTGAGTCCAACAAATGCTCGGCTATGGCTGACTTATTTACTTGGCGATTTTTAACAGCCGCGATATGTTCCTTGTAAGTGTCTTGTAAGTGTGTGTAGTGTCTTCAATAAGTTTCTACCCCCATCTAAAACACTAGGGTTTCTATATTTTCCCATAATTAATTTATATAAAGATTAGCGGTTACTCGCGATTCCGTCTGCGAAGAATAGGGGTATAAAAAATAGAATAAGACTTATTCTGAGACAAGAGACGAGAAAAATTGGTAAAAATCGGTCAAGCCGTTTCGGAGGAGTTCGATAACAAACACCGTGACACGAGATTTTTATATTACTAGCTGTTGCCCGCGACTCCGTCCGCGAAGAAAAGGGGTAGGTATATAAAATAGCCTACGACCTATTCTCAGACCTACCGAATATAGAGAAAAAAGTTTCATAAAAATCGGTCAAGCCGTTTCGGAGGAGTTCGATAACACGAGATTTTTATATATTAGAAGATACAATTGTAAATTATAGTCTAAGTATGTAACAAGTTATAATGTATCATTTTCCATTATTATCATTAAGTATTTATAAAGTGATTTATTTCTGAAACACTATTTTCTTCGGAATAGGGATGTTGACACCACCAATCAACTGACGTACTTTTTATGAGCTGTCAAAAAACATTTCTCCCATAGAGTTTGAATGGCAATAGCAACATATGACGTCACTTGTTCGCATACTCAATTAACTAACTATTTATTTGTTTAAAAGCAACAAAAAATCTAATTTTGCAGTTAATCGAAAATTAATCTGGGTTTCAGGGCTAAAATGAAGCGTTTTTTTACTGGAGTCGTGTCTTCGAATTATTTTTTAATGGTGTCAACATCCCTATTGTTATTAAACTAACTTAACCTAACCTACTGCATTCTATAAGATGACATTTCAAAAAATTCTGAAGAAAATATACTTTTTTTAAACTAAGTAGGTAATTATAATTATAATATAACAAATGAAAATTATGACTTATCAAATTATGGCAAACCAAGTGATCCCAAACATCTACTTACTCTTGTCACTTATCGTCATCGAGTGGTGTGAACATTCAAGTGAAATGAAGTTTGATTACTCAACTTGTAACTACTAATACCATTCTTTAACACCAAGTGTAGACAGCTACTCATCACTTGTCACTCTGCGGATAAGACGTGCCGAATCACTTACACTAATGACAAGTACGAAGCTCCTATATACCTAGCTTAACAGACTTTCGCATTTATAATATTGGTAGAATGTGGTAGCTTTTGAGGCAATTCACAACAATGCGCTCACTCAACTGAACAGTACGGGTAGTAAAAATTTACTTAACCCTTTAGAAGAAAGGGTGTAAAAGCCAATAAATACTTCAAAACCAGACCGCACAGTCACTTTAAGATTTAGGGGTAATAATTACTGTCTACTTAACCGCTAAGTTAAAGGGTGTTCCATAAAACCCTGAAGACGGTAGTAGAATGTCGTAAAAACATAAAAGCTAAGGCCGGGCTGCGGTAACAATTGTTTCTCACATTCATAAAAAGGTTGAAAAATGGTCAAATTGTTGGTGTGACCGAGTGTTTGTATTGTTGATGTTGTGAGAATGACAGCTTAGCGACGAGGCCTCTAATTATGATGTTAGTTCGTTATTTTGTAACAGTATTAATTGTGTGCTTACTGCGTCATATGTTAGGCGCAGGCTACACAGAAGAGACGTGGGACGGGGCCGCGTCGCAGTCCGCACCGTTTGATCGCAAGCCGCATCTCTTCTGTCTGCTTTGGATCGCGATTCGCGACGCTTCTATACATTTAGTATGAAAACTGATTCAAGGGGCTCCGCGACTGCGACGCGCCCCCATCCCACTTCTGTTCTATGTGGCTTGCGCCTTACTATATAGTAGTTAATATGGTAGATGTATCACTACCCTATAATAATAGGTCTAATTATAAGTCTATAATTATAGGTCTAGTTATTATCCTTGTCACTATATAAAATTTATTAGGAATATTTCATGGGTTCGAGCCCGAGCTCGCACCTCAATATATATTACGAGGTTTCCTCACGAGGTTTTCCTTCACCGTAAAGTTCATGGTAAAATTCAAATGTAATTTCGCACATAAATTCTCAAAAACTCAGAGGTGAGAGCCGGGATTTGAACCCACGACCCTCTGCTTGATAGGCCATAGGTCAAACCGCTGCGCCACCACGGCTTTTTCATCATCATCATTTCAGCCGAAAGACGTCCAATGCTGAACATAGGCCTCCCCTAAGGCTCCACGGCTTTTTACTTCACGTTAATTATCTAGAAATATTTAACAATTGTAATTTTTGCAATAACATGAAACATAATTTTAAAATGTTTTATGAACATTACATTACTATGATAAATTACATGAAAGTTGCAATTTCACGTTCATTTCGAGTTTTACGATAGTTGTAACCTCCAACATTTATTTCGTTAGGTATAATAAAATTCCAAGGGTCGTAATAGACAATCAGCTGTCATCCCATCTTGAATTCTATATCGTTCGTGTTACATTACAATTTAACGTTAATATTTGGTCTTTTACGACGTTTTGTAATATAAATCTTTATTTTAATTCTTGTAAACTGTAGACAAAAAAAGCTTAAAGTTGTAGTAATAAAAAATACAGTGAGAATGGGGGAACAAGGTTCATATTGTTGTAATGAGCTATGCCTAATGTTTTGTTGGATTTCTACTACGTTAGATAGATTAACATAAACTCATGTTAGAATTATTACTGGTTTTGTTAAGAACTTGTTTTGTTCATTTTATGTTTTTTCAACACGATTACATCGTCCACGTAAATGAGTGACTACTGCATTTTTAAACGTTGAAACAATTACGTTTAGTTTGTTTATAATTAAGATTAGGTATTAGAAGCTGTTATAGTTGCTTTGGAACGTAAGTTTAATGAACTAAAACAATTACTTTGCTCACCCGCGACCTTTAAGGTCGCGGGTGAGCAAAGTAATTGTTTTAGTTCATTAATATGGACCTCCGCAAAGTAACGCCTGATTCAATAAATTAACGTAAGTTTATTTAAAGACTAGTTGTTACCCGCAACTTCGTCTACGCCCTGTGGGAATTTGCACATTGTCGGGATAAAAATTAGCCATGGGATGGGGATTTCTCATGTTAGGAAAAAAAATTGAAACTGATTTTGTAAGTTTCACAGATTACTCCAGTATAAAAAGCAGGAGCACAAAGTTTGCCTCTTTATTTATGCATATATTATTTGTTTAAATTTAATTTTGTATTTATTTTTAACTTGTTATGAGTGCGTATTTAAGTTGACTTTGTGCTTGCAATTTCAAATTCATCCACTTTTAGTCATTTGATTGACTTTAAGTTTAGTACGGATATGTAGTTTGGTTAATTTTAATGGTGTGTGTAAACTGTTAAGTTCCCAATCCGCACTAGGCCCGCGTAGGAACTACGGTCCAAGCCTTTCCATTCTGCGAGGAATACTGTGCCATGTGTTGTGTCGATGATATTTCAAATACCTATTAGTCAGCAAAAAAGCTTGTAGGTAGGTATGAACAATGTTTTTTTTTACAAAAACTTATTTTATTTCGTTTGTTAAGCATTGATAACTCATTACATTAAAGACTAAACCAACTTATGAATCGCCTTTTCCATTAATTGTACCAATTTTCCCAGCCCATGCGGCCAATGCAAGGCCAATGTCCAGCAGTGGACGTCCTGCGGCTGAAATGATGATGATAACACCAATTTTCAAATTATCTTACAATATTACTTTCTTTTAATTTGCTGGCGCAACGACCATGCCTTTTGACCAAAACGGTCCTTACGACAATCCGTTCGGAAACAATAACAAGTGTTGTGAATGCGTTCACACGAAGACAAAAGCAACAAAAGTTAGAAAGAGAAAGCAGGATAGTAAATCAAGCCCGCAATGGCTCATAAATTACAATAAACTATGCGTTTTTTTTATTATTTTAACTGTTACTGTCAGTTACGCCGATTTTGACGCAGCCGTACTTGTATGCGGTTGCTTGTGAATTAAATGGTGTCAAATTTGCTTTTTAGAATGTGTAAAATAGTATAAGACCGAGTAAATAAGTGTTGGGCGTGTTATTGAGTCTTGTTTACACATTTTTAAGGAATCGAAGCGCTCCCGAAGTCAGTACAGCGGTGGGAGGTCAGCGCTGACTTTCAATTTAAGGCAGGTTTAGACAGGGTCAGTAACTGAGTTCGAATTCGAGACAAGTCAGCGCTGACCCGAGAAAAACCCAATGTAAATTGATTTGAAGACAGTACAGCGGTGGGAGGTCAGCACTGACTTTCAATTTACATTGGGTATTTCTCGGGTCAGCGCTGACTTGTCTCGAATTCGAAGTCAGTTACTGACCCTGTCTAAACCTGCCTTTAGAGATGTAGTCTGTGCTCTGCTGTAGTTAGGCTGGGATGATAATGATATCGTCACTACTTTGTAAAAAGCTTAAGCTTATATCTTAAATCGATGTGCAAACTAAAGTGAACCCTGAAGTTAAACTTGTAAAGTTCACTCAATAAGATTATCGGTTTTGAGATACGAGCTTATTAAAGTAATGACGATATGCAACTAACGGTTGCCCTCGACTTTGTCTGCGAAGAATTTGTAGACGCGCGCCCGCGGGAAATTACATAGTTCCCGCGGATAAATTTCTTTGTGAACGGATTTATTTATTTGTCTATAGAAATGCATATCAAGTAGCGTGACCAAATTCAATTGAGGCTGACATAGTCAGTAGTAGTTAGGTGTACTAGTCTTATTAAAATTAAAAAAAAAAAGTTCTCAAGAGATGCATTAATCTATTTAGGGATTTTTTTCTCATCATTGCTTCTCTAAAACGACGGGGTTACCTTACAACACAAACAAAAACAACTTGATGACGTAATACATAATGATTATAATGAATCATGAATGACAACGAAAAACTACCCCTGTAAGAACAATTACTGCGCCGTTTTTATCATTAATTAAGATATTCTAAGGGTGGGGATAGACATTAAATTCTCTCGTGATTTAGTATGGACGCCATAGAGAGAGATTTTACGAAACGACTTAGTACTGCGTGGCTATAAAGACGACTGGTGCTGACGCTGTAGCGATTGAATCAAAAAGTTCGTGATACATTTTCAAAGCCATTCATTTCAACTGCTGAGCAGAGGCCATGTTGCCTAACGCGCGGGCGCTTGCTATCTTTCACTATCTCTTTCTGTCACCATCTTATACCGTTTGACAGAAATAAATAGTGGAAGGGTTAGCTAGCGCTTGCGCGTTAGCCAGTAAACGTAGAAATGTCGCTTTTTAATATTTCTTGATCTAAATTTGAATTTATATAAAGCAAGGTCTTATAGCACAGATAAAAGAAAAATTGCGAAAAGCATACATTTTTTTGTCTGTCTGTCTATATCAGTAACCAATCTACAATGATCCCACATTGCGCACATTTTGCTTAGGAGCAGGGGTCTGCGACTGGATGTTCATAGATACATACAAATTTGTACGGAACCCTCGGTGCGCGAGTCCGACTCGCACTTAGCGGGTTTTTTATTGAAATATTTATCTCAAGATAAGAATTACATCACATTTACCAAAAACTGTCGCCAAACTACAATAACTAGCTATTTGCCTACGACTTCGTCTGCGAACAATTCATTTATCGCTGTTCCTATGTCACGCAATTTTACGGGATAAAAAATGTGTTAATCCAGGTTAGAAACTATCTGTATGCCAAATAATTAAAATTATTTAAACCGTTTTAACGTGAAAGAGTAACAAACTTCCGTACAAACTTTTGCGTTTATAAGATTAAGAACATTTCTAACACCGCATCAACTAAGGGCCCTACCATACAAGCTATTTTTTTCGGCGATTTTACGGCGGATCGGGATCTCCACCGAAGAAAATCGCTCTAAGCATTCGAGTTCAACCAGACTGCGCTCAACAAACTCCTCTAGCGTTTTTACCCCGCTATTCTCGCGGCCCGACCAACGAAATCCCGCCCTGCGCTTTTACACCCATTACAACTGACAAAAACGCGTATAATAGCAAAAATAAATATTATTTATTACTTCACGGTGGCTTAGTTTCATACAAAAAACTCCTATGAGTTATTACCCCATATTACATTTGCGTTTTGTATCGACCATTTTTCTATAGCAGTTACTTTATATTTATTGCAAGTTAGCTGAATATTCAGGGCTGCGTCACGGTGTCGGCTCTAAATTAAAAAAAAAAACTAGTCCACTTGTCCAGAGTGCGGATAACAATTAAAAACTTTAGCCCTTTTGAGATAAGATTCTTTTTTCAAGGGATAAAAAATTGGGTGAGCATTATTTTTGAAATGGCGATGATTAACTAGGCGTAAATGGCTATGATTATATCTTTAATTGAGACGGAACGATGAGAATTGTAAAATATTCCATTGTATTAAGTTTATAACGTGCGTGACTTTCTTAAACATTAAAGTTATAGTTTGAGGTCTCAACTAACGACAATCATAAAAAAATTACCTTGTTCAATTGACGTAATTTTATGAAGGTGTTGTAAAAAGAAACGATAATTATGGTACAGTAAAAACAGTTTTCAAGGAATGCAGTTCATTTAGAAGAAACACCAACGGGTATAATAGGAAGAGGAGTAATGTCACGCTTGCTAAAAACGTCGCCGCATATGGCTAAAAAGCCATACCTATATCAATTTCCTTTTTCCAGCTCAATCTGTAACAAAGTTAACTAGGTACTCAAAAATGATTGGATTTCTTTGCCGAGTAGGTACCATAACTTACTAAACCAACCCTAATAATTGGGTATCAATGAAAGAGGTCTATATCCAACAGTGGACGTCCTACGGCTGAAATAATGATAATGATGAATAGAGTTCTTTCCCACCGCTACCCTTAATGTTTCTATTCTCATTGAGAATTCATATTCGAAAATATACCGTCGGCGGTAAGCCGTGTGAGTGAATATAGCTATTGTCAAACAATTATAAAGAAAGAAAGAAAGAAAGAAAATACATTTATTTACAACATCACAAGACACAATATTATACAAAACAAAAAGGCAATACTAAAGCTAAAGATAGAATGTGTCATTGCGGTTGCAAATCGGACACTGGCTCAGCATAATGCTGAGGCGTTTAAAGTACCCCAGCGCTGATTTTCAGCCAGTACCGTTGGTGACACCCGGATCGCTGTTTAGATAGATGTTAATATGTTACCTAATAACCTAAATAATCTGTGATAACAGTAGTCCACTAACGAGGTGGACGGACGATTTGATTAAGGCCGCAGGTTCTCGGTGGATGCAAGCCGCTTCCAACCGTAATGATCGGGTATCCTACGTCCAGCAATACTCGTCCTACGGCTGAAATGGTAATGATGATGATGATGAATAGTAAGGTACTAACCGTTTTCGTTGGTGTTGAGCCAGCGGTAGGAAGGTCGCGGCTGTTGCTTGGAGCGCATATCTACCGCCAGCCGCCCGACTCACTGCCCCGCATCTGAAACAACCATCAGTCATCAGTCATCGGTCATCGGTCATTGTTCATCGGTCATCGGTCACCAGTCATCGGTCATAAGTCGTCAGTCACATGCTGCGAAAAGGACTAGAAAATTGGATAAGGCAGCTGAGAAACTGATCGAGACTGCTGAATTTTATATGCATTTTTGTGTGTGTCATTACCATCGTCTGTACCTAATCGGTAATCAGCATAGCCTATAGGGTTTACTGATGTTTCGCAAATTACGTTTCCCAAACTGATTAATTTGGCAAATGTTTAATTTCCCAAATGTTTATTTTTTCTGAAACTGTAAACTTTTCAGGATTGTTATAAAACAAACCTAACCTAACCTAACCTACAGAATAGTCCTGAAATATATCCTGAATAGTTAACAGTTTCAGAAAAATAAACATTTGGGAAATGAAACATTTGCCAAATGAATCAGTTTGGGAAACGTAATTTGCCAAACGAAATTACACCACGTGTTGTTTTTGGTTTGAATAAATATTTTTCTTTCTTTTTCTAATCACAGGCTGGAGAAGAACAAGGGATGCCAGCCAAGCCCAGTGGCTGTGGCTGACTGAGGTTATTGAACTTTACATGCATTGCCGTGTGTATTGTTACTGGATTAGGACGATGACAATGATTTATATTTTGTTTCATAGTTCATAACAATAAAATAAGACAGACGCTCAAACAAGGTCGCAGCAGGCATTCGTTCCCAGGCTTCCAAATGGGCAAATAAATATCTCCAAAACTAAGCTACATCCACCCGACTTTATACTACTACATTTTTGACTGGAAATAACTTGAGGTATCTATTTTTAATCCGGTAACTCAACAGCCATATTATAGGTGTCTCATAAGTCAAGATTGCGTGACATTGTTCCCCAATGAAAAATTATTTAATCTGTTTCAAAGATCGCTGCCTATAAAAAAATATTTACATGTAAAAATTAATAGCAAGTCTTCATTTCTTAAAAACATAAGAAAAACCTATTGTTAAGGAATAAAAAGCATCAAAAGAATTAGCTCTAATAAACGAATTAAATTCTGTCGCATTTCCACCGTATACTCATAGATAGTAAAATACATAAAATAAGTTGCGAAAGCGTTTGAAAAAACCGTGTCATTATCGACGTAGATCGTCTACATACACATTCTTTATTTTAATTAGTTTTAATCATCTGTTAAGTACATTTTAATCAGCCATCATTTGAACACAAAAATACTTATAAAATCTTGATGGGGACACTTCTGGAAACCGATGAGTAAAACGCTAAGAATTCGTTTTCGAACTTTAAAAATACCTGATAAAAAACCAAACCATCATTAATATGAGACAAGACATAAGATATGGAGAACAAAGTTAAAGATCAGTCCAAAAACGTAACACTATCCTTTAATCCGTTGGATTAAAATCGCTTATCGCCAAACCCTTTGACATTGGATACTTGGTTTTACAAGTCGCGTCGACCGATATGTCACACAATTTATGAGAAGCGAGTGACGCGTTTCGAGTGATTCGGAATAAGCCCTCGTAATAAATTCGATATCAAACGGACATTGTCGTAATGCGATATAGTGACGTGCGATGCCGTGATAGGGACCCGATTTATTACAAGCTCTCACACGATTTTGTTTTGTTTTTCGTGTTCTATTGTTATTCAATGATTTGTAGAGTTTTTAGACGTTTGACTTTTTATTATTTTTCGTGAGTTCTATAAAGCGAACACCTTTACCTTGAGCGATCATCATCATCATCATCATTTCAGCCGAAAGACGTCCACTGCTGAACTAAGGCCTCCCCCAAGGCTCGCCAAACAGATCCGTCCCGTGCCATCCGCATCCAACACGATCCCGCAACCTTAACCAGGTCGTCGCTCCATCTTGTTGGAGGCCTACCTACACCGCGTCTTCCGGTCCGTGGACCTCTACCGATGTGTCAGAAAAATTACACTGCAATGTGGGATAGGTACTTTTCGCTCCATTGGCCATCAGTCCTACGAGCGATGTACCTGCCCACAGTCACTTGAGGGCGATTATTCGAGCTGAATCGGTGACCTTAGTTCTTGCGCGGATTTCATCATTCCTAGTGTTATCCCACATAAAAACTCCGACCATAACCTCCATCGCCCTCTGAGTGACTTTGAGCTTTTTTATGAGCCAAAGCCAAAATTGTAACTTTTTTTATTTATTTTGAATGAAATTGACCTTGACATACCAATTTTAATTTGATTTGCATGTCGTTATCATACGACTAAATACTGTACTTGATATACATTAATACCTTGTATTTATATTCTGTGTATTGTGCCAAATAAATGAATTATTATTATAAAAGTCCACAAAAAGAGATGGTGAAGGCATCGCCTCAGATCACCAGTCCAGTTTGAGGGACGTAATCCTATAGGATAATAATTTTTTAATTTGTAGTTATAACTACAAATTAAAAAATTTAAAAACCCCCAACGCAATTTCATCACACATATGTTTGAAAATAAATGTCCATTATGCGTCTAAGATCCCTTCCGTAGCTAACAAAAGAGCTGATAACTTTGAAACGAATCAACCAATTTTGATGAAACATGTCTAAGAACTAACGCCAAGAAACCGGCTCTCAAATAAAAAAACCGCATCCAAATCGGATCACCCGTTTAAGTGACAGACATACAGACAGACACACAGACATAGCGGTGAAACTTATAACACCCCTTTTTTGTGTCGGGGGTTAAAAAGGCTTTCAACCGTTTGAATAACGGAGCCACATTCACCAATTACCAATGCACGATAGTGTTATTAACACGTAATTGTATACAAACATGCGCACAGACATAATTAAGCCTGCTTTTAATCATTCATTTAATAGCCGACCTGTGTCATTTAAGCATTCCAGTTTTTTATAACTCTCGTAGTAAAAGGTTTTTACAATAAATTAATATAATTAAACTGGTGTAAGTTGTGAGGGTCATGTGTTGATGCCGCTCGGTTAAAAGTAAGGGAATTTCTGTACTGTTTTTAACTGAGTTTTTATTCAATAGATTCTGATCTTATTAAGTAATGTTGTAAACTAACTTTTGCCCGCGACTGCGCCGGCTCAGAATTCAAACTTGGGGTCTGGGGTATACAGCATCATCTATTTCATTGACTAATGCGAACATCCGGCAAAGTGATATCCAAAAATGCAAATGGAATATCATCGGTATCAGTTAGTGAATTCCGTTTTTTTCTTTATCCCGTGGGATTTTAAAAAAAATCCCGAAATTAGTTTTATTGCTTTTATAATTACCTACTTACAAGCTAAATTTGAAGAGTCTATAGCTGTTTATAGTTACAGAGATAGGGTCACTATTAATCGAACGCATACATCCCGTTTATTAACTTCCAATTCCTTCAATTATTAAATTAATTATTGATTATTGGTTAATAAGGTCAACTGTCAAATTGACAACCTTTCATTTTTGTAACACCTGAAAATTACTACAGGAATCGAAAGAGTTTCGCCTCCTGAACGCGAAAAAATATTTAAAATAAATTATTTCTCCATATTTAAAAAAATACAACAAATTTAAAAAACATATAAAATATGTACTTACAAATATTGCCACAGAATAAATATGTTTCCTTTACCCTTTTCACTAGAAAAAAGAGCTGTCATAATTTTAAATTTGATAACAACCTTAACGTCAAATTTACGTCATCACTTTTTTTTAATAGAGACTAGACAAAAGTAATGGATCTATTCTATCGTTACGCTCTTTTAGAATAAGCACATCTTTAAAAAATTGTAATAAATTAATTAATAATCCTAGTGAAAATTTAAAACTACCAGCGTCTTTCTCTTTCCAAGCAGTATACAGAGAACGAATCCAATTATAGTCTTAGAAATATGAAATGTTGTCAATTGGTGGCTTGTGATTACTCAATCTGTTGACCGAAAATTACAACATAATTATATCGGCACTTTTTAATAAAACATCTCGATCTTTGTACGTCCCACTGCTGAACACATTTTCTTAGAATGAGAGAGCTTGGGCCGTAGTTACCACGCGGGCCCATTGCGGATTGGGAACTTCACGCACACCATTGAATTGCTTCGCATGTGAGTAGGGTTCAACACGATGTTTACTCTTTTACCGTAAAGTACGTTAATTTTCTAATGTAATTTCGCATAATATGAATCCTGAAAAACTCAGAGCGAGCCCGGGATTTGAACCCACGAACCTTGCTCGAGAGACCAATAGGTCAAACCACTAGGATACTTTGTGGTCTTAAAATTAGGTACCCCACTTTATTTATCCCGATGGGTGGGGTAAGCCGCGGTGACCTAGTGGTTTGATCTATTGCCTCTCAAGCAGCGGGTGGTCATGGGTTCGAATCTGAGCTCGCACCTCTGAGTTTTTCGGAATTTATGTGCGAAATTATATCATTATTTGAAATTTACCATGAGCTTTACGCTGAAGGAAAACATCGTGAGGAAACCTGGACACACTTGAGAAGAAATTCAATGGTGTGTGTGAAGTTCCCAATCCGCACTGGGCCCGCGTGGGAACTACGGCCCAAACCCTTTCATTCTGAGAGGAGGCCTGTGCCCTGCAGTGGGACGTATATAAGCTGGGATGATGATGAATTGATGATGATGATGGGGTAAATTATCCACTTTTTTTCCCCGGCAGGATAAATTACCCACTTTAATTACCCCGGTGGGGTAAAGTACCCACATTATTTTAATTAAATTCAAATCTTTTATTTTGGACAAACAGATTATCCAAAGAGTGTTACTAAACAAACAAACAAATAACATTCTAATCTTAATCTAGTGTTAGTATTTAAGACCATAAAATAATAAAATAGAATTGACAAATAAATGTGTAAAAGCTAATTTGCAATAATAATTAGCCCCGGTGGGGTAAATTACCCACTTTATTTACCCCGGTGGGGTGAATTACCCCACACACCTGCACACACGTTTCTTGTCCGTATCGGGCGACAAAACTAAAGAACCTCGTCAAATATGGCAAGTCGAGCGGCATATCAGAATATTATAAAAATTCAGTTAGGACCACTTAATAAATTGTCTGAAGGTTGTATGAAAAAAAAAAGAATAAATCGAGTAACCAATAACAGTATAGCGCGGGGTTTATGGTGATGCCCTTGGTCGCGTTATCGGCGACGATTCTTTATTGGTACTATAATGTGGAAACACACGGGAGGGAGGTGCGGACGGGCGCGCGGCGGTCGAGTTGTTAGAATTGAGCGTGTGCTGAGTTGCTTACGCGTGTATAAAAAAGTACGAGTTGGACCCTGTTGGGTTGCGATTTTCCTTTAAGGTTTTTGGAAACTGATAAGGTTTGTTAAATAACTGTTCCAATAATTAATAAGACAATTTTTTAAACCAAATAAATTGTTTTCATTACATAAGATTGGGTTTACTTGGCTTTAAAATAAAAGTTACGTCATTTTTTCTATTGTTCTGTGAAGTTCATACACATACACATCATTTAGAAAAAACCTGTTGAATTATTTCAAAAATTAGCCATAGTAAATATCTAATATTTCTTATTGCAAAATTTCAAATTTAATTTATACTAAGTTCAATTTTAGGTCAACTATTATAGTCTAAATTGAATAACATTTACGTTGAGTATTGTATATACCTGTTATTAGTGTTACATATAGAATAAGAACCGTTGTAACTATTCATTGTAATTTCCGTGTAAACACTGTTGGTGTATCAATTAATAAACAAATAAATAAGGCAGCAGAAAATACTGTCTTTACGTTTCAATTGATCTATATCTATGCATAATGGATTATTATAATTCATATAACAGTGATGTTAAAAATTAACATGGAATTCAATATGGATATTCAATGTAACCCAAGGCCGTTGACATAAAGTCCATTTAATACCACAAACTGGCGACTTATGACCAACGTCACACAGGCTTTTAACAACCGTTATCTGCACACATTAAAATTCCACTAATTAACCATTAACACTAATTTAACATATTAATTGTGATAGCTACCAACTTAGACTGAATTCATAATGTTGGAACGGCCGGTCGCACCGTCCGTCTGTCGCCGACATAACGTGACTGATTTATAGGTGATTAAGAAGGCTTTGGCGGAAAGCGTTCGAGGTTTTTGATGTAGCTCGGTGAGTCCCAATAATCGTTAAGACAAGACGCGTTAATACTTTACGAGATTAAAAAAATATGTCAGCGTTTTTTTATGGCGTTTAAATTGGTTTAGGGGGCCGCGTGTACACGGCGTAATATGGTGACTGTAAAGTGGCAGCGGGTTGGTGTTTAAATTTCTCGCGGCGCTATAAATTAATTTATTATTATAAAAATAAAACGTCAGGCGCGAGTCGGGTTCCGTACATTTTAAAAACTAAGCGAAAAATTAGTTTGCCATTGTAGTATATCTATTTCTTTATTGAGGAAAACAAACAGACAATCATAGTTAGTTGCCATAGAGACAAGATTCCTGTAAACAGTTTGTTGTACATTTCAAAGATCACACAAGCATAATACACAACATTTCAGTTATTTTAGTAAATTTTAATAAGCGTTTCAAATAATATTTTAGAAGCTTATCGTGAAGATATTTCTAAGACGGACAAAGCCGCGGTTTAAAGTAGTCAAATATATTTTTTCACCTTTTTCCACAACACAAAACCAGCTGTAACTAACTAAAAGGGTAGCTATCTCCCTCCCGCATCTGTCCATCCATAAATCTGTCGCATATGAAAAGAATTAAAACGTTCCCCTTTGTGGACGGCTGAATAAATCTTAGATATCTGTGGACGCCTCAGGCTGAGACGGCGATATTTTACAAGTTTTTGACAGCGGAGATGGCTTTCCGAACGCCACCTGCCCAGCGTTTTTTCTAGAGTCGCTAGACGTTACAAGACGGTGGTTTTCTGGTAGTGCACTTTCTTTGTGGAATTTTGTTTATGATTTCGTTCATGATTTTTATATAATAAAACTTAATGTATATCCTTAGATTATTTATACACTAATATAGAGCTTAGGCGGCATAAAAACGTCCCGAAAAATAAAAAGCAACTGTTGGCTTATATGTCATTTGCCGCCTTCAACCAGAATGACGAAACGCGATCGTAAGATGAAGCTTTCAAGTTGGTTTTTGGACGTTTTGTATAGCAGTGTTTGCTACTGGCACTATCTAGTGTATAAATAATCTAAGTGTATATCTAACTCCTAATAGTAACACATTCAATGCAAATACAGATATTCCATTGCATTCCATTCCATTCCATTCCGTTCCGTTCCATTCCGTTCTATTCTATTCTATTCTATTCTATTCTATTCTATTCTATTCTATTATATTCCATTCCATTCCATTCCATTCCATTCCATTCCATTCCATTCCATTCCATTCCATTCCATTCCATTCCATTCCATTCCATTCCATTCCATTCCATTCCATTCCATTCCATTCCATTCCATTCCATTCTATTCTATTCTATTCTATTCTATTCTATTCTCAACTTTACCCGCGACTTCGCTCGTGTGACGCATTACATTTAGTAGTTTCCATACTAAATAAATAAATATCACGAGACAATTCACACCAATTGACCTAGCCCTAAAGTAAGAAAAGCTTGTGTTATGGGCAACGGATAAACATACTTAAATAGATATATATTAAACATCCAAGGCTCAAGCACAAACCTTCGTATTTTTCACACAAATATCTGCCCCTACCAGGAATCGAACCCGGGACCCCAAGCTTCGTAGTCAGGTTCTCTAACCACTAGGCCATCCGGTTGTCTAAATCCCGCAGGAATGTCGGGATGCAGAAGTATTCAATGTGTAATTGCAGGGAACTGGCTTCCTACACAATATGCGTATATTTATGTAAACCCTTTATTAACCAATCTAAAAACACCACCTACCTAACTACATATCATCAAATTTCATCCAAATCAGTTCAGCCATTTTCGTGTGAAAGAAAAACGTTTCGTATAAAACATTAGTAGGATTATGTACACAAAGATTTTTTTAATCTTACAAAAAAGAGACTAAAAAGATTGTCTTATTATGGGCATGTTCGACGCGTCAATTTTAAGTTTAATACAAGCTTAATTCATTTCAAACCTCTAATGTATTTCTTAACGTAAACCAAACTTTTCAAAGAGCGTAGTCACCTAAAGATAGCACACGCTAACTACAAGGTAAAAGTCAGACAAACTTAGCCTAACTTTTTGTGACCTTGACTACACAACAGATAAGCCAACTTTGCCTAAACACCGTCTGACGCAGGGCTGTCAAAGTATAGTAAAAAAAATACGGACGTGACGTGTGGCTTCGGGAAGAGGGGCTACGGATTATCCCGAAACATGTCGAGCTAAACTCGATCATAGACGTGAGTTATCCGTATTTTTTCACTATGAGTGAGTCTCACCGTAGTTTTACGCTCAAGGCTGTCGAAGCCTTTGTTTCAAACATATTAGGGATTTCTTCAGGTGCCAGAAAGGCACATATGCGTTCAAAATGAGTGCCTAACTATAAAAAAAAATAGCAATTGATTTAACTCGAAGTAAGCAAAGGTTGTGTTTTAGGTGGTCGGCAACATGGATAAATATACCTACTTAAATAAATAAGATACATACTTAAACACATAAAAATATTATAATTTATTTATATTTTGAATAAATATTTTTTATATATTCAAAACCTATTATATTTTTTCCATGTAAGTATTTAATTGTTTTTTTTCTGCATTGTTTTCTTTGTAGTGTACAGTAAAGTCATTGTATTGTATTGTAATGTATCGAGTCATTGTGGGAGGCTGTGTTATTGTAATGTATCGAGTCATTGTGGGAGGCTGTGTTATTGTAATGTATCGAGTCATTGTGGGAGGCTGTGTTATTCAGACTCTGTGTTATTAAGATTTGTTTCCCGTGAATTGTATACTTAGCACTTGATCTCTCTGTTTGTATGCCAATAGTTGGCGAAATGTGTGCAACCGCTTAATTAACTAAGAACCATATTGTACCACATTTTATGCAAATAAATTAACTTTGACTTTGCATTCACGCTATATACCAATAAATTTCTATGCATTTCGAAGTCCAAAAATTAATTTACAAAGTTTATGAGAATGCTTTTTTACTATTTAAACTATTCGTAGTCTACATGATCGTAAGTACGTCCCTAGCCTTCCACATCAGCTCCCGCGCGAAAGCGACAAAATCCAACAGATAAATCACAATATTTCTAAAGTGCCAGCCCTGTGCGTCAGATAGTGTCGCCTTACTAACTCGCAAAAGAAACGTCATAAATCTGTCAAAGTTGACAGGCAAAGTAAAATTATGAGCGATATTGAGTGATTTGTGTTGTGACGCAAAAACGAAGCAATAGAGTTTTACAGAGAAGTGCAATTTGCCCGGTGTAATGAATGGGCAAAGTAGTCGGGTATTCGGCGATGTTGACACTTTTGTATTAGGTAAGTATAAAAGGTTGCGAACGTTAGGTTATGTAGGTTTCAGCTTTTATTTTTAATGTTGCGGTTTAATTAATTTACATCTCGCAGCAAGGCTAACTAAAAAGATTGATTGTAGAGTCAACTGTTAAATAAATTCATATAAAATAGAATTCAATTAAATAAATTCATATTTATGTATAGTGCGCGTCACTAAACATATAATCAGTCACTATCTGTGAGATCCTGTAATTGGCTCTGTGTTACTATTGATAATACCTATATTATGTTATAAGCTTTTGGTTCTCCTTAAATAAATAAATAAATAAATAAAATATACGAATAGAGAGATCTGTGTTCTAAATTATTTTTTCGTCAATTCCATAGTTAAGGCTTTAAGACGGAACTATATCCATCTCAAATTTCATCACGATTGGTTGAGTACATACCTACGTTAAGCGTGAAAACGTAGTAGCGTTACAAACAAACAATCTCGCATTCGCATTTATCATCATCATCATCATCATCATCATCATTTCAGCCGAAAGACGTCCACTGCTGAACATAGGCCTCCCCCAAGGCTCGCCAAACAGATCGGCCCTGCGCCATCCGCATCCAATGCGTTCCCGCCACCCTCACCAGGTCGGCGCTCCATCTTGTTGGAGGTCTACCTAAACTGCATCTGCGTATGTCTGTGTGTGTTCTTCTGCGTCTTCGCATTTATAATAATTAGTTACAGAAGGATGAACACGACCCTTAACAATAGAATCGACACAAATTCTTAAGAATCACAAAAGTGAAATCCAACTTTATTACCAAAAACACTAAAATCCAAATATATCCCACTTTGCCGCACCGTCGTTTCGTCACTCATGGATAAAGTAAATCCCTCAATGCTCGTGACGGCCGCCATTTTGAATTTGTTAATTTGACACACGCTGAGTGAGGACGCTCAATTATCGCTTCATTACCTGTCTGATAGCGATATGTCGGTTTTGGCTTGCGTGCGATTGATATTGAAATAGTTAAAAGAGAGTTTCTAAAGGAATTACTTATATGTGCCCGTAAAACAATTAAAGTGACTATTTTTTAACAGAGAAAGCACTGTCTAACCCCAAAGATAGAGACTTGAAGTTTGGCAGATCTTGAGTATCATAATGATGATAATGATGATGACATTCGCTACGACGTATCTACATCTATACCTATAAAACAGTACCGTGGCTGACTGACTGACAGACAACGCACAGACTAAACTACTGGTGCTAGAGACTTGAAATTCGGCACACATGTACCTTGAGTATTGCACAGGTGCACTAAGGAAGGATTTTTCAAAATTCCCACGGGATAGGGAAATATCTCTTTCGCTTGATTGAGTATTGTAGAGATTCCTACTGTAAGTAATTGCCTATTATATAAAAAGTATCCTTTTAAATCTGAAGCAGCAAAGCGTTAATGTTTGTAAAAAGTAAACTTAGTATGTATATGGTGTCATAAATGTGTTTTATTATAAACTTGGTATAGATATAAACGCCAAATCAAACGACGACAAGAATTGGAGGTGTCAATGTACGATGATTGTTTATAAAGATGTTGTAGAACTTGAATGGAGAGTTTAGTTTATTATTGTTTCTTAAAAAAAGAGTTTTTCTACTTGCACAATCCCGCATAGGATGGTTTTATACCAATTCGTTATTTTTGCCGCGGAGAGCTTAAGGCAGGTTTAGACAGGGTCAGTAACTGACTTCGAATTCGAGACAAGTCAGCGCTGACCCGAGTAATACCCAGTCTAAATTGATTTGAAGTCAGTACAGCGGTGGGAGGTCAGCGCTGACTTTCAATTTACTTTGGGTATTTCTCGGGTCAGAGCTGACTTGTCTCGAATTCAAAGTCAGTTACTGGCCCTGTCTAAAACTGCCTTTACAATCATCGAGATTCACCTAAACAAATTATATACTTTAAACAACCTAATTCATTGCTATATTACTGATCTGACAATATTTTACTATACTGTATATTGTTGCCTTTTGCTTTGTATAAAGTACCATCTACATAATTAAACATTAAAATAACTATTTGACGATACTTTCAAAAGCAATGAATATGAATAGCCACGTGCAAAACAGAACGCAAATTCAATGTGAAAATCAAAATTTTAATTAAGAAATCTCATGACATCTCTTATTAATATTGAATGATTGTCCAGTAATGCAGGCTTCGTTGGCGGCGCCATTAAAAATATGCCAGCCAATCTGACGCATCCGTCAATGAGGGATAATAAATTAATGGTATTCTGAAAATTTACTCGGTTTTTCTGTTGACCAAACGAAATTGACGGAACGGCTCAATGGCTTCATTACAATTGAATTAATATGATTATGAATTTTTTAACATCCCTTTATTAAATACGGTAAATGAGTAAATATAATATCACCTTTTGACCTAGTCTCTAATAAAACGAATCTTTTACTGTCATCCCAGTCTATATACGTCCCACTGAAGGGCACAGGCTTCCTTTTAGAATGAGGGGGCTTCGGCCGTAGTGCCCAAACGGGCCCATTGCGGATTAAGAACTTCACACACACCATTGAATTTCTTCGCAGGTGTGTGTAGGTTTCCTCACGATGTTTTATGTTCAAATATTATTTATTTTTATTAGCAGTTACGTCTGCTCACCGAAACTAAGATTTAAAAGCAAAAAAAAAATGTTTTATGTTGGTAGCATACCGTACGGTGTGGTACCAACTATGAAGATGAGCTCTGGTTGAGTTCGAAACGCGTCAGTGTAGTTTGGTGGTGGTGATAGTTAGGTTTGTGTGATTTGTGTGTGCGTACAGTGTGGAGGTGGAGGAATTGCATGAACACGCATTTCTTGCATGAACGTAACTATCGTAAGGTCGCGGGTACCAAAGTAATTGTTTCAGTCCGTTAATTAGTAACGCCTGATTCAATAAATTACACTAATATCAATTGCATCATGTATTTGATAGTTTCCCTCACTCATCGATGAATTCCCAATTCCAATTAATCCATAATCAATTCAAACATGGTTTAGTTGACCACAGTTTAAAACACCCATTGAATAACTCGACAGCCGTCGCCGTCGTCGCGAGCGAAACATCCGTTATTTGCACCGGCTTGTCAACTCAAGTGTCACCAGTCACCTGCACTGTCAACTGTCAATGGGCACTTGATGCGAGCGTTTTAAACTAGCACGCCATTAAAAGCTGGATTAATGGTCGAATTTATTGCGTCAAATAATTAAGCTTCATCCTAATACTTATTATAAATGCGATGGTTCATGTTGTTTGTGTTGCCAGTGATGACTTATGGCACTGAGACGTGGCTGCTAACGATGGTGTCATAAGAAAGCTCAAGTTAACTAAGAGAGCGCTGGAGAGGAGTATGCTCAGAGTTTCAAATGATGAAATCTGAGCAAGAACTAAAGTCTCTGACATAGCTCGAGGCATCGCAAGACTCAAGTGGCAGTGAGGGCTCAGCGCTCGTAGAACTGGCAGCCGATGGGGCCAAAACCACGGTCCGGAAAACGCAGTGTAAGGTCATGTTGCTAACAAGATGGATCAACGACCTGGTAAGGTTGCGAGAACGCGCTGGATGTGGATGCCGCAGGACTGATGTGATTGGCGAAACTTGGGGGGAGGCCTATGTTATGCAGTGGACGTCTTTGGGCTAAAATGATGACGAAGATGAAGGTGTATGAAAAAAAAAACGCGCTGGTCGCAAATTTCCTGGCAGGTTAGTGGAATGACCTATGACTTCTCAAGCAGTGGGTTCGGGAACTGGCTCTCACCTCTGAGTTTTTCGGAATTTATTTCCAAAATACGTACCACATTTCAATTCAATCCGATCACTAAAAGTAGGTTCAATTGAGTTGATACGACGGCGATATTGAAATTATAACCCTAATTGGAATCAGCGCAATGTATATAATTCAATATCAAACAGGATGGCGCTTGAATCAATTCACCTTTTAACCGTCGATTAAATATCAAACTCCAATATAACCTATGATGATTCCTGATTTTTTTTGTTTCTTTTCATGATCTGCAATCAGCTGTTTAAGCCATAATCAGATGGTTTGTAAAAATGGATCGATTTTTTTAGAGGCATTCCATTGAATACACCCCCGCTTCAAGAACGGCATCAGTTAATTTCTTTCATCTATAATCCAACAAGCTCGTGCGCGGCTTTCTGCGGAACCTTGTCGCAGTCAGCATTTGCCGCACTTATTAAAAACAATCTTGTTAAGGACAGCAGAGGCTCCCTGCGACAGGGTTCCGCCGAGCGCCGCAAGTTGCAATATTTGGCAACGTTTTAGCCGTGCTATATTGCCGTCAGTTTTGAGTATATTTTTGGCCAGTTCGTTGGCATGAGACTCAAGTCTGGTCAAACTTAATTTTTAAATGAAAATAGAATAAAATAATGAAAATAAGGATCATAATATTTATGTCATTTATTGCGGACATATTGAAGTTTGATGGGTGTTTATCAATTCAATTCGATTTGTAAGATTTCATCCACAATTCATGGCAAGTTAAATAAAATCTAGTAAAAAAGGACACTGCATACACGTAAGTCACTCAAACATGAACAGGATTTTAGCTACCTAGATATCCGTATACTTACTTCAACATAAAATAAGTCCAGTACATCACTTATCTCTCATATTTATTTGTACAAAGGTCAGGAGCTGTATAATTAGCTATAAAATAACTTGAGAAATAAAACAGTTTGTCTACGCTACTTTCGCGATGCAACTGGTTTGGCCGGGTCAAAACACCTATTTACAGCTTCTAAGGGACTTTAACACTTCAAGCTGCTGTATAAAAGCGAATTTCTGATGTCCTATAAAGCTTTGAGTTGCAAAACGAGACAAAATTATGATGGATGCTGATGGCTCGTTCCTCGTCTAATAAGACTTGATATTCTGCGCGATGCGAGATCGTGTTTAAGCCGTGATTTGTCGTGAATAAGATGCAGTTCCCTTTGTGGGTGTTGAATCAGTCGCAAACGACGCGTGCGCCAGTGCAGAAGTTCAACGCTTTAGATATCAGGTTACAAGTTTAATTTTGCACCTGACTTTCGTTATAGAATTCGTCCAGTCTGCGTGATGGCTGATTTTTTTTTTTTAATTTATTTGTAGGATAAATGAGATGAGAATCAAAATGTAATTTATCTCGGTTATATACGTTATACTACAGGGCATAGGCTTTTCAGAATGAGAAGGCTTGGGCCATAGTTACCCCGAACACCAAGTGCGGTTTGGAAACTTCACCAACACCATTGAATATCTTCTCTGATATACTTTTCTTCACTGTAAAGCTCATGGTAAATTCCAAATGCGATTCCGCACATGAATTCTGAAAAAGTCGGAGATACGAGTCCGGGCTCGAACACATGACCCTCTGTCTGTATACTGTATGTAGTGTAGTGTTAGTGGCGTTAGTGTGTGTGTGTTAGTGTTAGCGTTGGATGCGGATGGCACGGGACCGATCTGTTTTGTGAGCCTTGGGGGAGGCCTATGTACAGCAGTGGGCGTCTTTCGGCTGAAATGATGATGATGATGACGTTAGTGTCTTTTTTTGACTCCACTCACAAAGCAACGAATACAGAAATTATAAAAAAAACATTTGTATTTTTGATACATATCGGCGGCAACCGGGAATCGAACCCGGGACCTCAAGCGTCGCAATTCTTTGCTGAACCACTAAGCGATCTTGTCGGCTACGTTATTCATAATTTCCGTCTTCATGCAACTTCATACGTGTAAAATGAACGTAACAGAAGATTACAGTACTAGTCTAATTTTAGACCTATGTATGTCTGTGCGCACTGTCACCACGCCAATGCGTTACAATTGAGATTCATGTTTGACAGTTGACAGCGGCTGTTGATTCATGTGATAGCTAATAATAAGATGGTTTGTGTCTGTTCGTCACAGCGCAGAGTTCAAAGGACTGTAAATGGTGTTATTACAAGCTTTTATTAAACTTGCTGTCTGAATAAGTGTAAGTTGATCTATGGCGTCTCAAGCAGAGGGCTCGAGGGTCGAGGGTTCGAGTCCGGGCTCGCACCTCTGAGATTTTTGGAATTCATGTGCGAAATTACATTTGAAATTTAACATGAGCTTTACGGTGAAGGAAAACATCGTAAGGAAACCTGCACTGACCTGAAAAGAAATTAAATGGTGCGCATGAAGTTCCCAATCTGCACTGGGCCCGCGTGGGAACTACAGCCCAAGCGCTCTCATTAACGGGCCATATCGCTCATGCTGAAGAACACTGACACAATTGCAAATGATTGTCATTTCAAAACTAAACTTTATGTAAAAAGAAAAACAAGTTTAGTTTTGAAATGACAATAAATTGCAATTGTGTCAGTGATTTTCTACATGTGCGATATACATATACTTTGGCTGCGATGATGATGATGATGATAATGAGTCAGATAAAGAGCTATCGATCGAACGTAAAATACTAACAGAAACTGAAACCCTAGACTTGCCGCTATAAAATAAACTTGCTCATATAAACCTGTGGTGATTTTACGACATTTTAATATACGCGAAACGCGGACTTAATCATAACTTAGCAGCTAATGTCGGTACCGACATTCACCTGATTGCGACAGACATACAAACACACTAAATTATGTGATAATAAAAATTTTATTGACCGGGTCATTCCCAACTGGACTCTTAGAAATTTTTCATTAAAGTTTATCGAATCTGATAATGAGTGTAATGCGCAAGGTGCTAAGTTTAAATGCGGCGTTAAATATTTTGAAGACACACACTTATAAATAGCTGTGTAATTACGTTTTCTTACACTTTTGTAATTAGTTTGTTCAATTGCGACACGCCATCTATTAAATTATTTAAAAAAACGTGGTAGCTGAGTAGTTTGACCTATGGCCTTTCAAGCAGAGGGTCGTTCGTGGCTTCGAGCCTGACTCGCACCTCTGAGTTTTTAGAAAATTTACGTTTAAAATTACATTCGGAAAATACCATGAGACTTCGTGAGAAAACTTGGAGACACATGCGAAGAAATTCAATGGTGTGTATGTGAAGTTTCCAATCAGCACTGGACTCGCGCGGGAACTACGGTACAAGCCCTCTCATTCTGAAAAGAAGCCTTGTGTCCTGCAATGGGGCGTAAATAAGCTGGGATGTTGATTTATTGTTCGAAATACATCAAAAAGTACGTCAGAAACTTTTCACCCATCTATGTCAAAGAACAAAACAAAGATAGGATTCAGTTCAAAACGAGACACAGTATTGGTCCATAATATATATATATATATATATATATATATATATATATCTTCACATTAATTCAACGAGACCATTGACAACATTTCACTATAGTTAATATCAACCTCGGTTAATATAATAACAGTTAACACATCCCGTCGTAAACCCATAATTGAAAAATACCTACATATTTTTTACACCACAGCTAAAAACCACACTTAAAACGCAATGATCACGTTAGAAAGCCGCGAGCGTAACCAAAAGCGCAGCAAAAAAATAAAAAAGTCGTTTACATTTTATTTTTTGTTGCCATTTAGATTATGAGGGTGTAAGGTTATAACCTCTTAAATTCAGTAATAGAGGAAATATGCATAAAATAACAGGTGAACTCGAGCATTGTCATTTCGAAATCTCAAGATGGTCGTAAAAAATTGACACCTGTTTTTAGGGTTCAGAAGTACAAGTTGATAATTTCAAGCTTTTTAACCTTACTTTAATGAGCGAAAGACCTGTTACTGATATACTTAAATAAGTATTATCTTTATAAAAATCATAACCGTATGTAAACTACCTGTTGCACCAATTTAAAAAGAAAACAGAAAACAACAACACACATAATCGATTTGCAAACATCGACGAACATGAACAAAAAAACATCCCAGTCAAATTAAAAATCACCTCGTTTTCTGAAAAGCTTTTGCAATAATACAATACCATCGCTGTTTAATTAACACACCAATGACTATTATATGTATATAAGTTCTTGGTATCCTCAGATGGCAAAAACATAGATATAGGTGAAATAAACGTAAATAATGCACAATACTATGGCTACGTAACGACTGCCGTGGTCATGCAGCATAATAAAAAACGCATGCCCCTTTTCACTTGACTTAAATGTCTATTTTTTTTTTCCACAAGCAGTCAAGCTAAAAATTATTTCAGTTTTTTAAGACTTTACTCATTGCATCTGGCTTACACTGAGCTGGAATTCAAATACTTAGTGTAAATATTTATTATATTTTTGCTTAAAAAAATGCAAAAAAAATGTTTAGTGAGAAAATTTTGGTTTAAGAAAACTGTGAATCAGAGGCGCTATTTATAATTTTGATAATAAAAAAATGTCCCTACTTGTCCATACAATTTTTTTGTGTCCGTTTCGTAATGAGCCATACAGACTTTATTAAAAAAAAGTCCAAAAAAAGACAATTTTTTCATTATAAAAATAAATTAAAATCTCCTCATTTAAAAAAGTTTTCTGCGCCGTTTAAAGTGAAAATACCTACCCAAAAGTTATCAAAGTCAAAAGTCAAAGTCAAAGTCAAAAGTGTTTTATTTGTGATACATAGGTGATGGCTGCATAAATACAGAGATGTTACATTTCTTATTGTTGTACTATGTTTTGCCAATCGGCGTACAAAAAACTTGGCTTAATATTATGCCCATCTGAACATTACATTAAAAAATAAATAAAATTATGATATAGATAATGTCAGATTATGATAATTGAACTAATAATAATTATCATCCTCATCTCGGTCTATCTATACGGACCCAGGGCAGCTTAAAATTTTCACACACACCAATGAATTTAATCACTGGTGTCTGCAGGTTACCTCGAGACGTTTTGTTCTTCATGGTAAATTTCAAGTGTATAGCTAGACCGTTTAACTTAGCCCTCGCCCGCGCGGTACAGAGGCGCGGGGGTCTTAGACAAAAAGGGGGCCGGATTTAAACGGTTTAGCTATAATTTCGCACATTTGTGAAAAACTCAGAAATGTGAGCCCAAGCTCGAACCTACGATCCTGCTTGAGAGGCCACAGGCTACCAATTTATTTATTTATACGACTTGTTTCAGTGTAAAAGTTTAAAGTTATTAAATACACCGTAAGCTCGTAATAGTACTGACCCCAAGTATATTTTTAGCCAAATGGTTGCTACGTGGGAATATTATAATTTTATGTACAGTCATTTGAGGTGCATTTTATGCTTTTTTTTCGTTTAGTGTTAATAATAATTGTGTAAATTTCAATTGTCACTACACACCACCAAAGTAAAGTAATTATTAACTGATAGAGTGGGAATATCAATTAAATTATTCGAAAAAATGCTCTCCTGACCTCTGACTTTTCAGATTTTCATCATCATTTCAGCCGAAAGACATCCACTGCTGAACATAGGCCTTCCCCAAGGTTCGCCAAACGTACCAGTCCTGCGCCATCCGCATCCAACGCGTTCCTGTAACCTTAACCAGGTGGTTGCTCCATCTTGTTGGAGGCCTACACTGCGTCTTCCGGTCCGTGGACGCCACTTGAGAACCTGGTTCACCGGACATCTGTTCTACGTGCAATGTGCCCTGCCCACTGCCATTCGAGTCTGGCGATTCTTCGAGCTATGTCGGTGACTTTATTAATTTGGATTCGAAATTTACCTCAAACGTTACGGTGAAGGTAAAAGCTCAATGGTGTGTGTGAAGTTTCCAATCCATACTGGGCTCACGTGGAAACTACGTTCAGACTCCTCTCATTCTGACAGAAGGCCCGTACCTACTCTGTAGTAGGACGTTACTTCGTTTTTTTAACATTAGAAGTAAGATAAGTAAACAATCTTGATGAGACTTTTTATTGAAAAACGCTTTTAAAAAATAGTACCTAATTATTACTTATGAATCCAAAATAATGTAAATGACCGAAGAGAATGTGAATGAAGAATGAAGAAAAACTGAAAGCGTTGGCAGAAAACCGAATAGAATGGCGATAACTCCACTGACAAGAGCTAGGATGATGACGTTTATAAGTTTTTTTTTTGATACTTTCGGTTACAAACTCCATAATATTCATGATCAAAACCATGGTCTTCGAACCGGCGACGGATCCATTGAGCCCTTCCGTTCACTCCTCGGCAACATTTGGAACGAACGTGAGCTGTCAAGACATCTTCAGATACAAACAAACACGCGGTGTATTCGAAAAATGCAATACCAACTAGGGTTGGACAAAAGTAATAAAAATATCGATATTTTTAATAAGGTAAATTAGGAAATAATTTATGGGTAAAGACTAGCTGACCCCGCAAACGTTGTTTTGCCGTATAAAATAGCCTGCGACCTATTCTCAGACCTACCGAGTATGGAGAAAAACATTTGATAAAAATCGGTCAAGCCGTCTCGGGGAGTTCGATAACAAACACCTTGAGATTTTTATATATTAGAAGATATGTTTTATTTAGCCGAAAAACGTCCACTGCTGATCATAGGCCTCCCCCAAGGCTCACCAAACAGATCGGTCCCTACGCGATCCCGCAACCTTAACCAGGTTGTCGCTCAATCTTGTTGGAGGCCTACCTATACTGCGTCTACCGGTCCGTGGACGCCACTCGAGAACCTTCTTGCCCCATCGGCCATCAGTTCTACGAGCGATGTGCCCTGCCCACAGTTACTTGAGTGTGGCAATTCTTCGAGCTATGTCGGTGACTTTAGTTCTTCCACGGATTTCATTATTTCTAATAAACTCCGATAAGAAACTCCGAGCATAGCCCTCTCCATCGCCCTCTGAGTGACTTAGTTTTAGACTTAGTTTAGCTTAGCGTAAGTAATTTGAGTTATTTAATAGTCACACCAGCAAATAAAATATATTGATTTTACTTTTGATCGATTGTAAGTACTAATTGTGAGCGATCCGCTTACTGAATAAGCACGCAAAACTCTACACTAAATTTTATAAATTAAAGTAGCTCTATCGCGCTGCTTTGTTTGTGTTAGTAATCCATGAAAAAAGGTTATGGTAGTGAAATAATACGGATTACTCACGTCTCACGACGTCGTCTAAACGAAACAAAATAAACAAATGTCGTAGTATAAGGCGAGCAATACGGATTCAGATCGGATTTCTCGTATCCACCAGGGTACATCCGAGCTTTTCCCATCCCTACAGCCAAGGCTCCTCACACTGCCTCCACGTCCGGATATGAAGATAGCGATGGGAAAAACGAAACTCCGCCGCCGCCGCATGTTGTTCTTTCAGTTTTTTGCTCGGTATTGATTTTGTGTGATGAATGCACTTTTGATGTGTGTGTTTGTCTGCGTCTGGGATTATCTTTTAGGGAATAAAGGATATGCGGCTTATTTTAACGAGTACGTAATCTTCTTAGGATGGTTTGGTTACCCACCAGAGATGTGCTATGCTGCTATGCAGGATGTGAAAGCTTCGCTAAGATACTATTTGACCGTTTCCACTGACGCTCCAGAAGGTCCAGAGCATGCATCTACAGCAAGCATCTAATGAACGCATCCAGAGCATGCAACTTTGCATGTAAAAAAAAATCTTAGTTGAACCCATTTCCACCAGTGCTATGCTATAACGATCAATGAATATGATTGGTGGATATCAAACCCATCCACACCATCGTAGCATAGCACGTCTCTGTTGGAAAAGTACCTACCCTTAGTCGGACACTCTTGACAGAGTGGTCATGGGCATGACAAGACAACCGAACCTTTTATAAAACTACTAGCTGACCCCGCAAACGTTGTTTTGCCATATTAGGGGTAATACAAAAAGATACTTCAAACCAAACTTGCTAAAAAATTACCCTTCAATACTTTAACTCTTCTTGCATCATTGAGATAGAAATTGCATCTCAAACTTATCTCGAATAGATGGTATCGTAACTAAAGATATGACAGACGGACCGAGCTGCTATCATGGCAAGCGGGAAATCAAATTGGCATGAAAATTCGGCTGTCTCGGCCATGTGATGGTCAGATATAAAAGGAGTGAGACGAAAACTGACGTTTAAAAAATTCAGCTACTTTGCTACATTTTTTACCGAGCAAACCATTAGGTAATGTAGTTGGTGAAAGCGAGGAAAAAAACTTTGCTACAATTTATATCCTATTTAATATTATAAATGCGAAAGTATCTGTGTGTTACGTTTTCACGCTTAACCATGGAACTGATTTAGATTAAAAGTGTTGTGATACTTAGTTTGAAAAATTGAGAAGGAATATTTTTTTAATGATACTTAAATAATATTCTCTTAAAATTTCAGCGTGCCTCAAAAACATTATTTGAATTTTTTCAAAATTGCTTTGCACCTGGCAACATTTAAGTCCCGACAAAATGATCTGGCTTATTTATTTTTTCACTCTATAAATGTCAAATTTAAAGATAAAATATAAAAATTTCTAAACGCATCAAAGATATTTTTTGGAAAAAAAATCTTTAAAAATACATAATGAGGGTTGATTTAGCCCTGCTACCCGTCAGCCAGGTCTGAGGTTCTGTGCTTGGGTGTTGTAGGAGAAGTATTATTACACAAGTTTTCAGCGTGCCTCAAATACCTACCCAAAATTTTACTGTCAGTTAGCTCTCGGGCCATTACATTATCACCTTCAACCGCGATGAATCCAGCAGAACCACGTTTGTCGGGTTAGCTAGTTAACATAATTATATTTTTATGATTATTTTCACGTACGTAAAACACAAGCTTCCCTTTCAAATAACTTTAAGATGTTAAGCGACTGCAAGCTCTACAAAATTCTTAACTACATTGATGGCCAGTATTTTCAAAAGGGTGCAAAAATATAGCCACCGTATGCTGATTAAGCTCGCTCCATTATTCACATTAACTAAGGCACTATCGGTGCAATTATAATTAAGGCGTCGGACCTCACGCAGGGTGATTAAGGAAAAAAAACTGTACCGGTATCGGAGGTCCCTAATGAAGCTATGCAAATGCGCGGGCGCAGCCTGACTCGCAAGTTAATGCTTGAACAGTGAGGTGCGATTGCAAGCGCAAAATTTTCTGCGATTAGATTATTTTGTGGACTAAATTATAGTTTGCAGTTGTCTCATTCAAGGATCCATTATCTAAAAGACTCGCACAAAAAAGCAATAATTAAAACTCATGTTTAAGGCGCAAGCCATACAGAAGAGACGTGGGACGGGGGCGCGTCGCAGTCCGCGTCGTTTGTCCGCAGGTCGCGTCTCCGCCCCGTCTCTTCTGTCTGCTAGTATGAAAACTGATTCAAGGGGCTTGCGCCTATATACAGGGTTATTTGTAATTCACTAGCATCCTTTTAACCCTAAACTCCTACCACTTAAACAAATGTTTTTTGTTTTACGGCTTTTGTCATAACTTAATATTTTTGGTGTAATAACGTTTTGAAAATTTGAAATTACCTCTTATTTTTACGATACTCTGTGTATTTGTATGGGAAAAAAGTGCTTCATTTTAAAAAGTCGTAAAACAAAAAACATCAGTGAATTACAAATAAGCCTGTAAATGCTTGTATGTTAAAGACAAACCTCACCTTCAAGACCGGATATTCTAGTACTTAGAAAACCTGACTTTTAGCCTGTGTTCACGGGTTTGATCCTCAGTTAGTGCAGATATTTTTATGAGGAATATGACTGTTCACTCTCAAATAGTAAATGTTTGTAATACTTACGTAAGTATGTATATCCGTTGCCTTGTACCCATAGAATGAGCTTTTCTAACTTGGAATTAAAGTCAATTGGTGTTAATTTATTTCATGAAAAAACACAGAACAATTATTGACACCAATTGACCTAGTCCCGAAGTAAGAAAAGCTTGTATTACGAGAACCAGGCAACGGATCAACCAACTTAAATAGATATAAAACACTCAAGACTCGAAAAAAAAACATTCGCATTCATAAGTAATATTATCGGAGTTTGAACCCGGAACCTCAAACTTTGTGCTCACGTCGTCTATAACCATTAAGTTATCCGGTCGTCCGTAAAAGAAGTATTCATTGAAATGCCCTACGTTTTTTTCTTTACTTGCATTAGTCACGTTATAGCATTATTGGTGAGACTGCTCCTTGCTACCTACGAGGGGGCCATAATTACTATCATACAAACACTATAAATCTCCTTCAACTTGCTCCCTAGAAACCTGGAATCATCATTCATCATCAGCATCACCATATACGTAACATTAAAAGCTTAATAATCCTATCAGATCAGGTGAATATTATATTTTAGTATCTTCGAACCGGTCTCAATTCAATAAGTATTGGTCTAGGTCAGGGATGTCTAAATAGAAGACCGCGAGCTCCAATTATGTTTTATGTTTATTAATAAGTTTTTGTTAAAAATTTCATTTTCAATGCCAGCTTTTTTTCTGACTGTACTTTTTATTGACTGTACTTGCATTGTCATCCAACCTACATATGTATACCAAATTTCAACTAAATCCGACTACTGAAAGTGGGTCGAATTCAACTTCCAAGATTTGACCCGTACATAGAATACTTACATACATTGCAAGTTAATTAAAAGCATTTAATAATACTAGCTGTTGCCCGCGATTCCGTCTGCGAAGAAGTTTATCGCTATCCCGCGGGAACTATGCAATTTTCCGTGATAAAAACTTTCCTATGTCTTTTCCCGGGACTCAAACTGTCTCAATACCAAATCGGTTAAGCGGGTTAAGCGGCTTAAGCGTGAAGAGGTAACAGACATACACACTTTCGCATTTATAATATTAGTATGGATTTCTACACTAGCCACGTCGCGTGATTCATTGCAATCGGCAGTTGAATCCAAATTCCGGGATTTTAATAAATTCCCACGAGAAACCTCGACAATTACGCTAGCAAAATTTAATGTCGTTTGAGGTTAAGATTTTGTGGGATTTTACGTGGTTAAATCCCGATGCAAGTGCGGATATCGGGATAAAAAGAAGCGCGTGTGTTATTTATTTATTTATTCAATCAAGGAGAGCAAACAGAAGCAAGCGTACATCATTTACTTATAAATAAATCACTGACAAACATGCACTTACTCCCTAAACAGCTCCCACTAAAACATATAAGTGGTATTTGTTACAAACTACTGCACAGCACTGAACACACACACACACACACAAACAAACTGTTCGAATTTTAAATTAATAGACAACCTAGACTAGAGATTGAGCTATTTACATAGCAAATTTTATTTGATTCTATTGAGTCGTTTTAGCGTGAAAGGGTAACAAACATACACACGCACAGAGGTGAACAAATTTTCGCCTTAAATTATTAGTAGGATTTATTTTTATTTTACTCAGGTAAAGATATAAGAAAATATAAAATAATAATTGGACTAGTGCATACCTGTCTCGAGCAATGGTTTACGAAGCAGTAGCGTGGGTTAAACATTTTCGTTAAACATCGCTGAGAGTGAGAGAAGCGAGAATTGGGTTTATTAATGACGAGCACGCATCATATTACCGAAAATTCATAATACCTACTCTGAAATATCGACGGTTAACACGTCGAAAACCAAAGTATCGAAAGTACGAAATGCCGTTAGCCGATATACCAAAGCTCGAAACATCTATTATCAAATGACCTAAAGTACAAAATCTCGAAAGTTATACTGTCGATTAATTCAATTTATGTGAAATGCACCTAAGTATCATGATCACACTAAAATACCATTATAAATCTCTTTGCGTGTCACTTAAGCTATAGGAAAATTAGATATGACGACGAATGAAGAAAGAAGTGTTACCATAACGCGCGAGCCGAACGAGCGAAGCGAGCGCGCCGCCATCGAAGCTCCAGTAGTCAGTACCAAACACATTTTATGTATCTGCGCTATTGTTCGATGAACTCTAGGTACATCGGTTTTCGGCTGAGTACATTTTCTGTCAAATAAACAATCGGTGTTTTTAATAATCGTGCTTTCGTTCATAGTTCAAATTCGGTCTTTTGAACTTCTGCGTGCGTATTGCGGCTAAATTATGAATAGTAGGTGACTTGATATTTTCGTAGTACGATTGCATTAAGATAACTTCAGACTTAACTTACTATGTCGATTCCTCAATCGACATAATTACCTTGCGATAAATTGTATACATTTCAAAGCTCGCACGTAGCTCGCGTGTACAGAAATGCAAATGCACCAGACCACCGGCGCCCGCGCATACAAACGCGCCGCGCAAGAAAGGTCATGTTCCATGCTAATAGATTAAAAAAAAAATAAGAAGCAATTACCATTCTGGTTTTTTTATGTGGAATTTCATGGAATGTGTTAGAGCTCGTCGTTATTTTTATTCGTTGAGGTAAAGTTGGTGTTTCTTTCAGAAAATAACATAAGGACTAGGACCGACTAAGTGCGAGTTCAACAGGGACTTAAAATAAGGTTCTGTACCGATTTATTTCGTCTACATTCTTCTTCTTCCCATACCTCTCCTATCGGCGGTTGGACAACATCATAGTGATTCTGAACAAGGAAGTGGTACTGCTGGTGGTGTCGTCTACATTATAAATTTAAAATTTATATATTGAAATGTTATAAAAATTCATTTATAACATTTTAAAAGGCTAAAATCAAAAGCTCTTTTCTTCAATGGGTGGGGCTGCGAAGCGTTTCAACCGCGTGTCCCGTGTGTTACGAAAATAGACTAATAGTACGTCCGTCAACTAAAAAATCTCAGTGACCATCACCACGCGTGATGTGGTGTTCGGTCGCAGAATTAGAATGTACGAGTAGAAGTACGATTGGTTCTTTTAAGTATAAATTTAAGAAATATCTGTTGAATGTACAAAAATCAAACTTAGTCAGTTCGTGCAGTGCTTCCACATTCTATAATGTGTAATAATTATGTTTTTTTTTTTGTTGTGTATGTATACCTATATGATGTGAATTGTTTTTTATTTTACGCCGCATTTCTTGCTTTGCGCCCTTTAGTTTAGTTTGTATTAAAGCTCAGCTTGTGGGTATTATTATTGTAACAAGTGGAGCTGTCGTGTAGCTCAAATCTGGGCTCTACTGGAAACCAGCGTTGCTGCACTCTCTGTGTAGCAACACATGCTGAGTGGAGACCCTTTTTCGGTGACAATTGGTGTCACTGCCATGATACACTTGTCTTTTAGGCCGTGGTCGCTTTCACCCGCCGCACGCGGCCGACAGCGGCCCGCCGCCCGCGGCGTCTGAATGGTGTGTTCGGGAATGCTCGGGAGTGGTCGTTTTCGCCCGCCGCGTTCGGGACGTCGCACGCGGCGGGCGAAAACGACCACTCCCGAGCATTCCCGAACACACCATTCAGACGCCGCGGGCGGCGGGCCGCTGTCGGCCGCGTGCGGCGGGTGAAAGCGACCACGGCCTAAGATGTAGTTATTAATGTTATTTTCTAATGTTTGGTGGTGGTGCTTTTAAAACCGTAAATAAAATATTTTCCTTTCTTTCTTTTCAGAATTGCAATTGGTTTTAGTTTATGGACTTCTTAGATTTTGGTAACACATGGGATACGGCGGTTGAAACGCCTCGCGGCCTCGCGCCAATTTGTATAAGATATTATAAAATACAGAATGATTGTGGAACAGTCAAGCGTAAAAATATGGAAGCATACAACTTGCTCATTAATATGCCCCATAGGTCTTATATCGTGGAATTAAGGTACATAATGAGGAGAGGATTAAATTAATACATAATTTTTTCACTATCCTAGACTAAAAAAAATATGTACAATAAGAAAAAAAGAAAACAAAAATATAAAATAATGATAATTACAACTAAAACATATTCTGAAAGCTGCTTTCAGAATATGTTTTAGTTGTAATTATCATTATTTTATATTTTTGTTTTCTTTTTTCTTATTTTGTACATAGGTATATAATATAAGTATTTTTTTCACTTGACCGTACTAATAACATGCATTTTTTTCAACAATTATTTTTATCTGATATGAAAAAAGATCTAACCAAACCTAACTTATTTACACTATTTTTATTATTTCATTGAATACTTTAGAATTAACTTTATACAGTACGTAAACCAACGAGTGCGAATTTTTTTAACCCGTTCGTGTTTAAAGAAAGAAAGAAAATACATTTATTTACAACATCACAAGACACATCATCAATATTTTACAAAACAAAAAGGCAACACTAAAGCTAAAGATAGAATGTGTCATTGCGGTTGCAAATCGGACACTGGCTCAGCATAATGCTGAGGCGTTTAAAGCCCCCAGCGTTGATTTTCAGCCAGTACCGTTGGTGACACCCAAATCGCTGTTTAGATAGATAAATAAATAAACTGCACACTAATAGCTACATACATACATAAGACTACATGCGTAAATAAATAATTTGTAAATTGTAAAAGCAAATAATAATAACAAAATTTCTTGAACATAATAATTGGTATATCTCACTTGCCAAGTATACAACCCTACTTTTGATTAAAAATAAGGTTGAAATAATTAGCTTTTTGGAATACAGTCACATTTTATTCCTATTTCATTAATAATTATAGCTTTTTTATAATTTCGTAACGTCCTGAATTCATTATTTACAATCTTATCGTTTGTAAAGTTAAGGTCAACTACAACACGTCAAATGTCAGTTCAATTTTATTACAGCTGTCACTCAACTACTTAGCCAACCATTTTTGATGTAGATCCTCTGATGCATATTTAGAAAAACAAAACAAACTATGACTTCAGTGAACTAATTGACATGTGACTTGGATTATTTTGACATGCAATGCACATACAAACAAACAAGTACAAACTTGTTATTTTAACCACTTTCACTCACTGAAAAGGCATTAAAAACGAAAGTATATGGGTATCTATGGTTTCGCATAATTTAACAAGTCATAATGTATCATTCTTCATAATCAAAATTAGTCATAAAGTGATTTATTTCTGAAACGGTTTTTTTTCGGAATTGTTTTAAAACAAACCTAACCTAACCTACTGCATTTTATAAGATGGCATTTAAAAAAAGTCCTGAAAAAATACTGTTTCAGAAATAAGCCACTGTATGACTAGCGTTGATTATGAAGATTGATGCATTATGACTTATTAATCCTAGGAATCCTAGGAAATAAAAATAAAAACATCTAAATATCGGAAATCACATTATAAAATTACATGAAACATAATGTAAGGTGTCTTTATGTAGGTAAGTAAAACTAACCCTGGTGCCATTGAAGTTAAAGTTCCATTTAGAATACGCTAAGAATAAGCAAATTTAATGCAAGATGGAGACAGGAAAACTGCAATTTATAAGTGACCGTTAGGGTTGGCAAATAAATTTTTCCCTAAAATAAGATGATGATTTTTCTATAAAAAAAAATTGTTACAGAAATGCAAGATGGAGACAGGAAAACTGCAATTTATAAGTGACCGTTAGGGTTGGCAAATAAATTTTTCCCTAAAATAAGATGATGATTTTTCTATAAAAAAAATTGTTACAGATTGAGCATGATTTCATTTATGAAGTGTTTTTACGCGCTTTAATAATATTTGGACAATATAGTATTATGTGTAGATAAATTCTAATTAAGGCATGTAAATAAGTTATACATAAACATAACATGAAATTTTAAAAAAATCTCGGCATTTTCCGTTGAGATAAACACGATTATTGATACAATACCAATATATTTCAAACTAAATACAAACTGAAATATAGATGCACAGAAAAAACCCCAGAAAAAAGACCAATGCTGGGAATCGAACCCAGGTCCTCAGCGTTCCGTGCTGCGTGCTTACCCCTACACCATCACTGGTCTAGAAGTTAGCGACATATTTCAGTTTGTATTTAGTTTGAAATATATGGTTTCACGGGATGACCGTAAAAGTAATAAAAAAAATGAAGTTGAAGAAAATAAAAAAATAAATAGAAAAAGATACTTCATACTTAACTTGTACAATACCAATGTTTACGATAATGCCGTTGATGTGATACATAATAATAAAAGACAAAGTATGTAATGTCGAACGAACTCCCCTTAATAATCTCCTTGTAGCGAATAGCTATGAATGGAAAACTCTTTACTAACGAAATTTAAAAGATAAATAATATGACGTAATGAAGGACCTTTTACACTGGTTCAGCCAGTAAATTTAATTATTGAATATCTCAAAAATAGTAAGAGTCAAGACACTTGTTTCATCGAGAAATTAACTCTATTTGACCTGAATAATCTTCCCTTAAAGTTAACGGAAATAAAAAAAACACGGTGTATTGGCGCTCATGCGCTCTAAAATGGCTTACATAGTCTATCTTTGCAGCTTTTAATATTAACATATTTAGACGACATAGTGCTACATTTCGTTCGTACAAAGCGTTGGCAGCCCTACAGTCACGACGTCTGTCAAGGTGACAGACGCTGCGCGCGACGTGACAGCGCGATATTGCGTCGCGTCGCATCGCGTCAACTATATTAGATGCACATCAACGTTTGCATTCGCGACGTTGCATTGCATTTCCGTTTATTTAAAAACTAGCTTACACCCGCGACTCCGTCTGCAAAGGATGTTGGATGTTGATGACCCCATACACATTTCTTTGTTCGAGTCTCTCCTGTGGACATGGCAAAAGTTAAGGGTTAAGCCAAGCCAAGTTACAGCCCACGGAAAAAGGTTCTCGAGTGGCGTCCACTGACCGGAAGACGCAGTGTAGGTAGGCCTACAACAAGATGGAGCGACGACCTGATTAAGGTTGCGGGATCGCGTTGGAGGCGGATGGCACGGGACCGATCTCTTTGGCGAGCCTTGGAGGAGGCCTATGTTCAGCAGTGGACGTCTTTCGTCTGAAGTGATGATGATGATGATGAATCAGTAAGTTTATGACCACAAGAGAGACAACTTTTGTTACTTACGGTGTGTATGACCCATATGCGTTGCTGAGACGGAAAGTGTAAGTTAACACGCCTTTACATATATTAGCTTCCTTTGTAACTACCTATGTAACGGATCTTTGAACTTATTTGTCGCCTGTTTCTCATTTTATTATTGAGACGACTCTTGACAATTTTACCTATGCGTAGTTTTGATGACAATACAATATTACGGTGACATGAAGCTGATCTAATGATGGAGCCAGAAGATGCTGGAAATCCAAGACAGAACAATTTAACCTGGTCGTGTTTGGACTTGTTGGATCAGCCTAAGGGTTTATTGTAACCAAGGGTCTGATGAAGCAGTAAGACAGGCACTGGAATTCATAGCCAGAACGACGTAATCTAGCCGTGTCTAGGCTTGTTAGAATAAGTAGTCCTAGTGTTTACTTTATCCCTCGGGTCGAAGTGTATCCGCTAGGACCCCTATTAGTAAGTAAGTAGTGTTTACTTTGGCTAAGAATGCTATCTAGGGTTTGATGATGGATGGATGGAGTATATATCCTTCGCCGTACAAAACGATCCGTTCCTAAATGAAAATTAAACCGAACTCTCCAATACAATCAGTAAGTGCACAGCCCATTTTTAATCAAACAATGACGGATTTCAATCAAATTTCCAGTAAAAATGTATTGGACAATAGACGGAATCGAGTAAAGCTCATTATCGGAGAGGCAATGGAGGAACGGCGTTTAAGCGGCGCGAGGACGCACGTGGTTGAAAAACGCCGCGTTTTTATATTGTGAAAAACGCTCTTGCAAACCACGAGAAAGTGATTAGGAAGTAGATCGTATCCTGTTTTAGTCTATGTTTTATCAGGTAAAACTCTAGCGATGTAAATTTTTCTCTTCAAGGTATTTGTAACGTGGGCAAAGACGTGAGGTAAGGCTAGCTGTAAATATTATAAAATTTAATTTAAGAAACATACTATTATATTGTTACTATAACTATGTGTACATTGTTGTGCAATTCAGGAGGAGGTTTTTTTATCCAACATAGGCTTGCGTTTGACCACAATCATGCCTGATGGGAAGCGAAAATGAGGTCTACAATGAAGCATGCTTGCCTAGTACATGCTCATTCGCCCTACACTTGTATTGCTACGGCCAGGGCCCAATTGCATAACAAAGTACAACTAATATTACAAGCGGAACTCTCGCTTCAGTTATATTAACTAGAAAGGGAGTTCCGCTTGTAATATAATTTGTACTTTGTTGTGCAATTGGGCCCAGATTGTACTGTTCAGGGAACTCAGACGCAGGTAGGGAGGGAATACCACGGTTTAGCTGTACGGTTTCTGAAGGAAGAGCGAAAACGCTTTGTGCGGATTTTGGGAATACTGACAACGTAAGAGTGGAAACTCCGCCTACTGCTGGCCGACCTGTGAAAGAAAGGAGCAGGTGGAATATATGGCCGTGCAGTTCCGAAGCACATTCACCGAAATGTAGCCTTTAAAATATCGATAAGCAAACTACTCTTTTGCGATGGCGAAACTGCACATACTTTTTAAGATCTTTATTATTATTATTTTTTATTGTGAGAGGGAGGCAAACGAGCAAGCGGGTCATCTGATGGAAAATGATGACCACCGCCCATAAATATCAACAGCTCAAAGAGAGTCGCCAATTTGTTGCCGGCCTTTAAAATATTCACAATATTGAATGCAATAGCTAGTTTAATAAAAATAAAATAAAAAAAAACTGCTGCAGTTAATCAAGCAAGTGCGTTTGCAGGATTAAACGTAAATTCGGAGTGGATCCTACTGTAATGAGTTCTTGCTGTTGGACAATGGGCAAAAGTGGAATCGAACTGGGCACAGACGATTAAATCTTTTGTCTGCCACAATGGGAGTTGACGATTTGTGTGGATTTGAAAACGGATTGACTGATTTTGGTGTGTAATTGATTAATCGTGGATGGTGAAAGAAATTAGTCAGGTTTTTTTTAGGGTTCCGTAATCGAAATGAGACAAACGAAACCCTGGTTATGTCGCTATAATCGTCTGTCTGTCCGTCACAGGGCTGAATTTCAGAACGACAGCTGAAATATATACATGTGTGTTTTTATTGCGCTGGTAAATTTCAAATGTGATTTGGCACATACATTTTGGAAAATTAAAAGGTGCGAGCCTCGTTTCGAACCGACGATGTTCTACTTGAGAGGGCATAAGTCAAACTACTAGTCTAACACGACTTTTTCATCTTTAACCTGACTAATGAACTCTTATCTTATTCCATTAGTTTTCATGTTTGTCATTCAAAATTCATCGAATCACTCTAGACCATTGCTAAATCAATATGGCTGAACAGTTTAAAATAACTATTTAATTCGGACGAACAGCCAGACTGATTCGTTTATTCCTGTCGTCCCACTTTACAGATATCACCAGATAGTTAAGTTAAAAATATTTTAACTGAACTAAGAGAGTTAAAGATATTCAAATCACGAGGGCAGTGTCACTTTTGAGAGCGTTAAAGACTTACGAGTATTCATCCATGAATATTATCTACGGTCATAGCAGCAAGTGTACAACTATGAAATTTCTGAATAAAATTGTCAATATAACCCATAGGAAAAAAATGATATACTTACTGTTCTGTCACACCCATCAAGTATGTATACCTAGCATTTATTTTTGTACGTTTGACATTGCCAATATTCAGAAACTTCATAGATGTGCAGTGTGTCAGTACCTATTTAGGTACTACTTCTTAGCGGCCGTTGACTATAGTGAGGCTTACGGCCTTTCAAGCAGAGGATCGTGGGTTCAAATTCCGGGCGCGCACCTCTTAGTTTTTCAGAATTTACATTTGAAATTTACTATATCAGAAAATTCCATAGTTCCCGCGGGACGCTAAACAAATTCTTTGCGGACGGAGTCGCGGGCAACATCTAGTAGTAATTTTATAATACGCATTACGAGTGTCTTCTTGACGATGGATTTGAAATTTTAATAGTATTTTTAAACGGGACTTATCACACAATTAATATTTACCTCGACGTTTCGGCCACATTGCAGCAGCCGTGGTCACGAGTTAACTGAATTGTAGGGTGTCAAGTTCGTTTAGCCGCACGAGTCTTTCGAACTACCCGCACTTGATCAAGATTTTTTAACGGCACCCCATCACACCGACACACAACACTCACAGCATCCGACGATCTCTGCGAACATTCATCCCGACGCCAACATTTGTTTATAACAGGATTCCACGAAGAAAAAAGCTTTCCTCCCGGTTGAAATTTTTGTGTTTTTTGTGTGTTTTTGTGTTTTGTGTTTAGTACAGTAATTATGAGTGAAAATCACGAAAGTTTAAAACAGTAGATTTTAATTTTGTATCTATTCGATCGGTTTTAGTTAGGTATAGTCAAGGACCATTCCGTATGTGTACCCAAAACAGTGATCTCAATGTCTGTTCCTAGATGCACTCAGTACAGCATGTCACGTAAAGGTCAATTCCTTGTCGGGACGGCAAATGTGACAGAAACAGAACACGGATCTAATTCCACTGCACTGGAATAGCTCGCGACGTGTTAGCTGAATAATTGAGGTGTCGTGTCCTTCAATTCTGTTTGCGGCAAGCGACGTACATCGAAGATGGGGTTCTTTGACCGGACGACTATTTGACAGAAGACGACCAGGGCCCAATTGCATAACAAAGTACAACTAATACTACAAGCGGAACTCTCGCTTCAGTTATATTAAATAGAAAGGGAGTTCCGCTTGTAATATAAGTTGTACTTTGTTATGCAATTGGGCCCAGATGGCCTAGTGGTTAGAGAACTTAAAGAACCTGACTACGAAGCTTGAGGTCCCGGGTTCGATTCCCGTGTAGGGGCAGATTTTTGTATGAAAAATACGAATGTTTGCTCTCGGGTCTTGGGTGTTTAACAGTATATGTAAGTATGTATCTAGATAGATACAGTCGTAGGCTATCGTCGAGTCGTGGGCAACATATAGTATACGAATAATTCGTATTCAAACGTAAATATCGGAATTACAGTGGAATGTTTTTGTTTTGTTAGCTAGTTGGCAAACCAGTAGCTAGCGAATATAGGTACAGTCAAGGAAGCTGAATCGCGTTGTGGATGGAACTTTTTCACAATCAATTTCAAGATGATTTCTTTGGCAGATGTATGGAATGTCAACATAACATTTTCAATGAAAAGGGTTCACTTTGGTACGTGATTCAATTTCTTCGACTATACGCTACTTAATGAAAACTGCTGCTGCGCAATCAAACTGCAAAAATATTAAAGAAACAACCTCGTCCAACCGAGTCAAAATTATAACGCCAAGGGTTTTGGGTTCGATCCCGGGCACGCACCTTTGAGTTTTTCGCGTAAGTGCGAAATTACATTTGAAATTCACCATAATCTTAACGATGACTAAACCTGCACGCGCTGAAATTCAACGTAGTGTGGTGCCCAATCCGCACTTTGCCCACGTGGGAACTTACGACCCTCTAATTCTAAAAGGAGGCCTGTGCCCTGTATCGGGACGTGCATAGGCTATGATGATTTTAATAGCTTCCAGAAATCCATAAATCTACCCAAGGGTGAAAATTCCGCCGATAAATCAGAAAAGATTTAGCGTAACATCAAAGAGCGTAAACTAGCGTAACGACACCGACACGATCCCACTTTACGACGGAGAACGGTGACGGACGGGACGCTGTCCCGTAAATCAATTTAAATCTCTAAGACAATTGGTACCACTCGCTGTACCACAGAGCTAATAATAAACAGACATGTTACACAGCGAAAAAGTACGGTCACGGTAGTTTTTAACCACCACCGACACAAAAAGAGGGGTGTTATAAGTTTGACCGCTATGTTTGTGTGTGTCTGTCTGAGACATCATAGCTCTTAAACGGGTGAACCGATTTGGATGCGATTTTTTTTATTTGAAAGCAGGTTTTTTGGCGATGGTTCTTAGATATATGTTTCATCAAAATTGGGTCAGCCGTTTCAACGTTATCAGCTCTTTAGTTAGCTGCGGGAGGGATCCTAGACGCATAACTTTATTTTCAAACCTAATTGCATTGGGGGTTTTATATTTTTCAATTTATAGTTATATGTTCAAAGACATGTTACAGCTTTTATTTTCAGATTTCGAGACTTTTCACCTCACGTGCAGTTCCACACACTTTTGTTGGGTTTTGTACCCGAAAGATAACAAATGGAACATTATCCACTTGCAACTATGGTTGCCATGTATGAATTTATTTCTGAAAACAATCATTACATTTATTTAAATCACTTATCAATAAATTCAAAATGAGCAGCTGAGGGGCTATTAATGTCGTGCACAGGCCATCTGACCGGCGCGCTATATCTCAAGAACTGTAATAACAATGTGACAATGATAATGCCACTACAAAAAAAAAATAGCAAAAATTAAATTTAAACGTAAAATGAAGGGGTACCCATTTATGAAAGATATTATTTTTGTTGTGTATCTATGACGTTTATACATACAAAGCTCAAATTCGGAATGACAGTAGAGATAAACATACTTATAACAATACACATCGTATTGTCACCGAACTTTAAACTTTGAAGAATGCGGTCCAAGTCGCGCATGCAAATGAACACAACTCACTTGAATAAGAGTTTGTAAAAAACCAAAAAGCATTTCAGTCGAAATAAGCATGCGGCTTTTTAGCCATAAAGACGCTTCGCGCATTTATCACGCGCCATTTCTATACCTTCTCCATGCTCAATATTGACGGACGCCACCAACAAAAGCTTTCTTGCTCCTATATAGAGTAGAGTCCCAGTTCTATTGCAATGGTTGTGGTTGTTATTTTCATTCGCGGATTGAAGTCGTATGAATCAAACCGCCCGTCGCTCCGAGTCAAGTCGGTATTAATGTCTAATACAGTACACGGCGTGTAATTGTCCGATGACTTTTATCGGGAACGGTAAACGGTACGGCGGTAAATCAAAGGGTACATAATGGTACAAATGGGAAATGGTCTCTGGAGTTAAATATACAACGTGGGCATGGCAAATGCGACAGACTTTTGAGTCCCACAGAAATGGATACTTGGATGAACTCACATGAAACATTTTGAGAAAATGGGCGCTAAATACAGGGTTGTTTGTAATTCACTGACATCCTCTTAACCCTGAATTCCTATCACTCCAACAAATGTTTTTTGTTTTACGACTTTTTAAAATGAAGCACTTTTTTTCCCATACAAATACACAGAGTTTTAGGGTCGGCAACGCACCTGTGATGCCCCCCGTGTTACGGGTGTCCATGGGCGACGGTGATCGCTTTCCATCAGGTGACCCGTCTGCTCGTTTGCCACCTCTTATATATAAAAAAAAAACAGAGTATCGTAAAAATAAGAGGTAATCTCAAATTTTCAAAACGTTATTACACCAAAAATATTAAGTTATGACAAAAGCCGTAAAACAAAAAACATTTGTTTAAGTGGTAGGAGTTTAAGGATGCTAGTGAATTACAAATAACCATGTAATGGGACAAGTTAAGTATGAAGTATCTTTTTCTATTTATTTTTTATTTTTTCAACTTCATTTTTTTATTACTTTTACGGTCATCTTTTTCGTTGCTTTTCCGTTTAAGGTTTTATATTTTAATTGTAATTAACTTGAAAAGTGCTAATTTTATAAGTACCTACTATTTTCTGTTTTATTAATTGCTGAAATATTTATCGATAGTCGATAAAACTTGTGTTCAATGCCTTTGATGTTTGATTTTTGTTATGAGAAATTCCGCTCCTTGGAAATTACATTTGAAATTAAATAAACATGGTGTATGTAAAGTTCCCAATCTGTCCTGGGCTTGCGTGGAAACTACAGCTCAACGCCTCGCGTTCTGAGAAGAGATCTGTGCCCTACAGATGATGATGGCGAAACTAAATTTTGACAATTACAAAGGAGAGAAAAAAACCGGCCAAGTGCGAGTCGGACTCGCGCACGAAGGGTTCCGTACCATTATCTATAAAAACGGCAAAAAATTTATTATACTTAACTTATAAAAGTTGGCCTAGTAGCGCCATCTCTTGGTCCAGGTGAGCGGGTAGCTCAGAAGGAGTGTTGAAGTCTCTCGGTAGAGGGCATAACATAGATGCGCGCTTTATCACTGCCTAATGTGATTATAACAGACTGAAGTGTACGATGTATGGGAAAAATTCGTCGCTAACTTCTAGACCAGTGGTGGTGTAGGGGTAAGCACGCAGCACGGAACGCTGAGGACCTGGGTTCGATTCCCAGCATTGGTCTTTTTTCTGGGGTTTTTTCTGTGCATCTATATTTCAGTTTGTATTTAGTTTGAAATATATTGAAATGGGACCTCCACTGCCAGTATATCGCAACTAGAATTAGGCAAACTGCTTATGTTTTTTTGGAACTGCGCAATATTGTTGGTCAGGAAACGCTTGCATCTGTATATTATGCATTGACTCAGACAATTCTATTGTATGGAATTGTAGCATGGGGTAGCTGCGGTTCGCAACTAATGAAAAAATTAGAAGTAGCACAGAAATTGATATTAAAGATAATAAAAAGAAAATCTAGGCGTTACTCCACGGAATCAATTTATAGGTTAGCCCAGGTAATGACTCCACGACAACTTTATATCTGGCAATTAATAGTATTCTTTGGAAGACATATTAAAGATATACCTTTAAGGAAGAATCCCGAAAATCTCAGAAATACGAGAAGTAGATACAAGGTACCAATTAGAAATAGTAGGTCGGCTCGGAAGCACTTCTCATTCATTGGGCCTAGACTCTATGATAAATTGTCCATTGAACTGCAGGAGCTGTTAAAAATGATGAATGATCACAGTGTACTAGATGACAATTATCCCCTAAATATTAATAGCTTAAACAGTAAAAGTAAGAAGTTTATCCTAGGCTTCTCTTTTTCTGAATTTAATACCTTCTACCAGAATTTGTTTCTGTGTCTTGCTTTCCTGAAATTTTGTCGAAACTAACTTATAGCTTACAATACCTCAACATTTGGTGAATTGTTTATCTCTTTATTGGTTGATTTAGTGTTTTTATTTTCTTAATTTTTTGTTATTTTGCTTTTTTTTAATTATTGTTTTTTTTTTTTTAAACTAACCATATAATTTATAGTGAGCATCGATTGCTCTCTTCGAACCATGACGCTACTGTGTAACTAGCCCTAACACAGACTTCGGTCTTTTTGGGCTGTTACTGCACACTAGTCTTTGGGCGCTTATCTGGATCGATAACAGAACTAATCTTAATACTAGTGGAATATTAGCTGTAAGAGTGTTGTTAAATAAATAAATAAATAAATTGTGAAGTTAAGTCACATGACTCTTTTTGTGCATGCTCGTTTTATGCTCGCTGAATGAAAACAAAATCACGATTGCGTCCTTTGTGTTACGAAAGTTAGTCAAACAAGCAAACTATATGGGTAACTTTAGTTACACAAAGGAGTCAATTAAGTTTTGTTTTAATTAAAGCCCTTAATTGTATACAAATTTTTTGAAAACGACTCTTTTACAACACGTAGAGGACACGACAAAGCACAATTTTGTATTAAAATTTTCCAATTTTTCGGTTTGGCACGTTATTATAAATATAACTAACTAAGTAAAATTGTAACTAACACAAAATTCCATCTTTATATGACTTGAATCGGCCACTTGAAATGTTTTTTTTTTTAAATAGGACCTCACTTTTTCAAGTTCCATCATCCACAGCTGTTGTAAAGCCAGCGGGACCACTTGTTCATGACTAGCTCCCAAAACGATTAGCGCAATGATACTACGTGACTTAGCAAATATCTGTTCACATGACTGTGACCATCTGGTTTAAGTTGCAAAAAATGCTTCGAGAGCTATTATGTTGATTAAAGTATTATATAAGAACTTAACAAATCGTTTGCTTTTGCTTGTAATCTCAGATACAATGCATATTAGAAATAAATTGCATTATTATTGCAACCTTTTATTAACTTTAGTACTGTGGGTTTAGTTCAAGGTGGTCGGATTGAAAATTATGTAAGATTTATTAGTAAACAACACACGCCACATAAATAAAAATGGAAATTAATGAAAATACATAGGGATTTAAGGTAAATTAAAACTAGAAAACACAAAAGACTCGCTCCGCGACTTGGGCCCAAAGAAGCTGGCATTTCTTCGCTGTATAGCAATGCTGATACAATATATTTAGATTAAATAATTAAATAGACAGACACAAAATAGCAAATAAAAATAAAACAAAACTCCTACTTTGAAAACACCTGTTGCAAAATAAGTTTTGCAGGGCGAGTAATTCGTTCGATATTTTCACACCGAGCTGGCTTATTTTTTAAGCTGTGGCCATAGTGGGTGTACGTCACAGTACACAGAACCATAGAATTTACTTATTCAAGACTCACGTATTGTCTCGACGTTGAGTTACTGATATAGATACTATGTACTATACCGATGTTTTTCACAGTTATAAAGCGCATTTGTGAAGATAGAATTGGCTGTAGAAATGAATATTTTTTTAATTAAATTGAAATCGCAGACCAAAAGTTTATTGACTATTCTGTTTAATTGAAAATATGGTTAAACTAAGTTTAGGCTCGTAGAGTTGGTGGCTGCGAGCAAGAAGGATATGGTGGGATAATTTCGCCACCTATAAAAAGGATTTCCCTGACGTTAATGCCTTACCGGAGTTTTGTTCAGAAATAAGATGTCCATATCGACTTATTAAAAAAAGTTAATTACTATTTAACTTTAATTTGTATTTACTCACATTGCTTAAACAGTTCCTATTCCATCATTGTCACAGCATCCAAATCTGAAAACAAGAGATTTTTTTTTAATAATTTGAATTTTTTTATGCAACAATATTGACACTTTACTGCTTTCCGACATTTAATTACCTAAAAGTGAAAAAATGCATACGCTGAACAATTGAACATAATTTTGGTAGATAAAGCGAGTTAGCAACGTATTCTATATTATGACATCATCTGTGATAAAAAAGACTTTTAAATACACAATTTCTATTTTTTTTATTTTATTTATTAGGATTGAACGTGGGGGCATTACCAATCGTTAGTGTGTTGCACTGCTGAATTTTTCAAAATTATTTTCTACTTAAAATTTTTGTCTTGAAATAACCTAAGTAATCTATAGCAAAAATAAAATCACTCACGTCTTAAAACGAGTTTAACTCGACATGTTTGACTCCGAGAGGAAGGGCTACGGATTAGCCCGAAACATGTCGAGCTAAACTCGTTTTAAGACGTGAGTGATCCGTTTATTTTCGCTATGAGTCTCAGGGTAGTTTCATGTTTAAACTAAGTAATCTATGTTTCAAATTTGTCGGGTTACTCGTCGGCCATGGTGTATACTTTACTACATTCTTCGCTGTGTTCAACGATCTATTGAGTGGACGACACGAAATCAGCGGGCAACCAGGGCGGCAGCGTCGGCGGCGAGCGTGTTCAGAGTCCATTGCGCGACCGAGAAGCTCGCCGCACTGTGATTACCTCGGGGCACATGCAATGAACAGAGAAAATGCTCGCCACCGCCGCCGCCCCGCTACCCGCTGACTTTGTGTCCGCAGCCTTACTGCTGTGTCAATGAAAGTCTTTGCCAATATATGCGTGCAAGTGCGTCACAACGTATCAACGATGTGTAATTGAACTTTCCCCCAAAAAAGAAGAGTGCGTGAACACTAATCCAATTTACCAACCAGAAAATAGATTCCAAATCACAAGTTAATTGTGATTTAGGACCACTTAAATCACAATCAAACTGACTAATAAACATAAATTAAATCACGGTAAACGCCTCGTCACGACACACAGGTAAAGCTGCCATTCACTGGTCTGCCATAAAATCATTCGGCCGTAAAGCTGGACATAAATTATCCAGCAAGACAAATTATTTCCGCGTGGGCAAACAGTATTTTTATTGCATTGTCTTCAATCATTTTAATTGAGTTTTATTTTATATCGATCAATTAATATAAAATAATTGTTCTATGCCATTATCTAGAATGAATAATTAACGCAATTGCAATTCAAACGAATTTACAACACGTAATAAAAACGATAAGACGTATACTATGTTATACAATATCAGGTTAATTTTATGGTTAGTGTTAGAGTTTTAACGCCACTTCAAAAATTTCCCATGCAAACATTTTTTTATTACTAAAAGGGCTAAATAAGGAATTAGTGATTGCATAATGTTTTTAACTTTTGCGATTTTCACTATACGAACGTGACGAACTATATTTTTATTGCTAAAATTACATCGACGTTTCGACGTCTTGAAAATTCTCACGGAATAAGGAACAAACAGGATTTATACATTTAATAACATTTGCCTAGAGAAATATTTCTCTATTGTAGCTTAGTTGGTATTAACCGATGATGATGATGCAATTTTCGGGTGCTGCTTTGCCGGGTTTTTGCGTCATTGAATAGAAGAGAGGAAGAAGCTTTACCACAAATTTTAATTCTGTAGCTGCTGTATTTTTTTTTGCGCGGACTTAGTTGCGGGCAAAGGCGAATAAACTATAAGAACATGTCAATTGCTCTAAGTTTCGCTACAATTCAAAACCGATTAAACTCAACTCTCTGAATTCAATTAAGACAATGACAAACAAAACATCGATAATAATATAATAACCAGTAAATAACTGGCATTAACTCTACCAAAGAACACCGCAGTACCAGTACCCTGAATTATAAGTATCCCAATATGCCATATTTCATGCGCGGACGCAGAACAAGTCACTCATTAAACTAAGTCGAATACGATGTGGAATTAATTAATTTTTACGCCCTTGGGTATCATAAAGGCATTGGATGGGTAAAGCCATTCAACGGCGCCGAATGTACTCTGAAAAGTAAATTAAATTGTTGATTGAAACAAAAATTTTGAGAGAAACCGTCAGGAGTCATCGATAAGGTCAAACAAAACACAGCCTGAGAGTTCTTCAAACTGATTTATTTATTTCGGAATACTTACATCATCATCACCATCATTACCATCATCATCATCTAAATCTCGTCTAAATCTGTGTATTTTTTATACAATATAGGCTTGCCTTTGACCATAATCACGCCTGAACGAAAGCGAAGATGAGGTCTACGATGGAACACGGTAAATCTAAACCATTGAAGCTGCATAATTCATCATCATCATTTCAGCCCTTTTCCCCTGCCCACTGCTACTTGAGTCTGGCGATTCTTCGAGCTATGTCGGTGACTTTAGTTCTTGCGCGGATTTCATCATTTCTAATGCGATCCCGCAGAGATATTCCGAGCATAGCCCTCTCCATCGCCCTCTGATACTTTGAGCTTTCTTATGAACCTACATATTATTATGTTAAATCATAATTCATCGTTTTTTTAAACAACCTTTGTAGGGGTGAAATGAAGAATGAAATGTTGGTGTCAATTTTCATTTGTTTTTGCGCGGAAAAATCCGCGGGCAATTATGCTATTCAAATTCTAGTCGCAATAGAATCCTACTGAAGAATCTAGTAAAACCATCACGTCAAGTCTCAATCTTTAAATCTCACATGAATGCAACCGAAACAGAATTACACGCATCATGATTTTAACTGCAGCTTATAATTTGATTGTTATTACAAGCATCTCAATCACGCGATAATTATATTGTTGCGTTTGTCTGCAATGCTAAGTTATTATTTGTTTTATACGTCGCAATGGCATAGCGCAGTAACAACTCAATCAATACACGTTACGTTGCCGTCTTGATAGCCAAGTGTACCATTTATTCTTTTAGGGTTCCGTGTCCAAATGGATTCACGGGATGACCGTAAAAGTAATAAAAAAATGAAGTTGAAGAAAATAAAAAATAAATAGAAAAAGATACTTCATACTTAACTTGTAAAAGTTGGCCTAGTAGCGCCATCTCTTGGTCCAGGTGAGCGGGTAGCTCCGAAGGAGTGTTGAAGTCTCTCGGTAGAGGGCATAACATAGATGCGCTTTATCACTGCCTAAATGTGATTATAACAGACTGAAGTGTACGATGTATGGGAAAGATTCGTCGCTAACTTCTAGACCAGTGATGGTGTAGGGGTAAGCACGCAGCACGGAACGCTGAGGACCTGGGTTCGATTCCCAGCATTGGTCTTTTTTCTGGGGTTTTTCTGTGCATCTATATTTCAGTTTGTATTTAGTTTGAAATATATGGTAAAAAACCGGCCAAGTGCGAGTCGGACTCGCGCACGAAGGGTTCCGTACCATTATGTATAAAACCGGCAAAAAAATCACGTTTGCTGTATACATATTTTGTGTCGGGCATTGACCTATAATAACAACAAGACACCCAATCGCTTAACAAAAGTTCCTCAAAAAACGTCCGAGCGGCGTTGTGTGTACGTATACATCAATTTATACAGATAACATTAACAGCATTCATTCAAATTAACACCTTGTTTCGTAGCAGTAATGTTTAATGTCAATTGAATATGATCGTTCGAAGTAGTGACATGACGTCACGCGCTGGAAACCGCCTAAAGAGTAAAGAATGCAGTGGAGTGGTCATGCGAAGCGGAAGCTAGACTGTCTGTCTCTTTTTTTCTCGTGAGTTTGATTACGGTGCGAAAGAGACATATACGAATACGGGGCGAGAAGTGACGTTGTAATCAACGCGCGGTCGAAACACAACTGAACCAAAAGCCTGCACAATAGACGCGTGTGTAGGCTTTTGCTTCCGACAGTTTTTGAGCGTGATTGGGAGTCTAGTTGTTATTATAGGTCAATGGTGTCGGGTTTAAAATTTCGCCCTTTGTAGATAGGAAGCTGTTCTTCGCGGACGGAGTCGCGGGCAACGGCTATAGTCTTCTAATATATAAAAATCTCGTGTCACGGTGTTTGTTATCGAACTCCTCCGAAACGGCTTGACCGATTATTATGAAACTTTTTTATCTAAATTCGGTAGGTCTGAGAATAGGTCGTATCTAGGCTATTTTTATACCCTTATACTTCAAGGACGGAGTCGGAGTCGGAGTCGGGGAGACGGAGTCGCGGGTAAGTTATATTATAAGAACTAGCTATTGCCCGCGACTCCGTCCGCGAAGAACAGGGGTATAAAAAATAGCCTACGAGGTATTCTCAGAATTACATCTGTGTTTTACCTTTAAGATTTCCGAGAATATCGTATTGGCTGACTCCATCAAGTACTAGATACTTCGAGCATGACTCCACCGATGCTTGATCATGATCACTGATAGGTCAACTTACAAAGTATAACAATGACACAAACTCTCGAGGCGATTTGGCAACTCTCGATCAACAATGCGATGACAACCACAGATATCTATCCGTCAGAAAACAATGGCATCCTTTCGAGACGTTATCGAAAACGTCGGAAATTATCGAAAAAAGCGTTCCATTTAATTAGAGGCTCGTGATTGGCTACAAAGGATGAATTTGTTGTAGATTGAGATTTATCGGACAACAATAAATTTCTCAAATCACACAATTAGGAGTGATGGGGCTGGCATGCGCGCGCGCCGCTTTGTCGGCGTCTGTCACAGAGTGGGCTGTTCCTTTTGGGCCTGGTTTTGTTTAATTGTGCTACGGTTTAATGTTGTTGATTGGCTGCGTTACGGCTGAATGTTATGGCCTTAAAAACTCATTTAGATGGTGCGTGAAATATTGTGCTTGTTGCGATACATTGCTATCGGTGATCGATCGCTTACAAATTCAGAGCTGCGCGGCACAGCAATGTAACGAAACTCACCGTTCTTTCTCGCACTGCCTAAATGAAGTTTTATTGTTATGAGCGTTGAAAGGTTATGGGAAAGATGGAAAAGCGAGACAAAGCAAATGGGTGCGCTTCAAGGCGGTACTACATGAATAATAGAATAGAATAGAATAGAATGGAATGGAATGGAATGGAATAGAATAGAATAGAATAGAATAGAATAGAATAGAATAGAATAGAATAGAATAGAATAGAATAGAATAGAATTTTATTAACACTCTTAGAAAAAAAAAGATACAATATTATTTTCTACATTGAACCTATAACTAAGCGTGTTAAATGGATTAGGCTCAGCGTGTGCTGTGGATGCATGCCCACGGAGGTGCGCACGCACACAGCGCTGAAACCCACTCCATGAAAGTCGTGACAGTTTAAAATTCGTTTATTAGTGTTGTTTTCTAAGAAATAAGGAATATTTCATAAAGTAATTCGCCTTATAAATAAATAGAATGAATACATATTTTTCGCGGTGCAAGCAGTCGCTATTTAGCCGATGATTAAAAGATCAGGAATCATCATCAATATCCACCACCACTTTACTCCAGGAGGGTTCCTCTGCAGGGCACAGGCCTCCTCTCAAAATGTGAGAGCTTGGGCCCTAGTTCCCACGCGGGCCCAGTGCGGATCGGGAACTTCACACACACCATTTAATTTATTCTCAGGTGTATACAGATTTCCTCATGATGTTTTCATTCACCGTAAAGCTCGTGGTAAAATTATAAATGTAATTTCGCACATAAATTCCGAAAAAATCAAGAGGTGCGAGCCCGGACTCGAACCCACGTCCCTCTGCTTGAGAGACCATAGGTCAAACCACGGCTATATCCAAAGCCGGATTAAAGGATGTAAGGCTATTAATATATGGATGATAGGAGTATGAATTGGGAATGTCTAAAAAAAATTACCAGTGGTTTTTATATTTTTTTTGTATAGAAAAGTCAATTATAAGAAACTAATTTCAATATTTTGTCATTTAGTTCTCTACTTTTTTCAAAATTAATTATTGAAACTATTTTAGTTGATGACGTCAGATTATAATTGAGAGCTCCCACAATGCCAAATTTCTAAATCTATCTAAATGCGTACGATAAGGCAACCCCTTTAATTATTTTTTGCGTAGTGGTACACTATACACTGTGTCACTTTACTGGCACTGACAAAGTGCTAGATGTCAGACAGCGGGTCCAAATCAAACTCCGTAGTATAATCCACGCGTAAATTGTGAAGAATTCTAACCACACAGAATAAAGCACGACTTGAACCGGTCACGCAATTTACACCAATGTCAAATGAAGGTCATTGCTTATTTTTTATATAATAAATTCATTACATAATATTAAAATTAAATAACTACAGAAAACGATTTAAAAAGCATTTATCTCGAAATGGTTTTCGATTTTTCATACATTGCAAAAAAATAGACATCCCCAATTGTAGGTAGAATCAAAAGTAGTCTGAACGTCTACAGGTAGGGTTTTCTCTTCCTGGCCAAGAGTTTGCCATCCACAGATTTTCCTGCAGAAGGCCCAAGTGGCACAAACTCCTTTGTGTTTGTCTGTCAAGCGATAGATGATCGACGTGACTATGCAGTTTCGGGCGCCATGATCTGCTATTAAGGCATTATGGTTTTGGTATTGCTTTAATTATGTTTGGTTCGTGTTTGTTGGCGTCCTGTTATTTACAGCATTTTTTCTACTAAAGTCAGCTCATAGTGAACTAATAATTGATCTTAATCGATAGTGGTAAATTCATGTATGAAACGAATCTTCTTACCTGAAGTGGTAGAGAATAAAGTAGAGTACCTATGTTCCGAATCGTTATTTTTGTAGAAATTACCGCTAGTTGTGTGTGTCTGTCTGTGGCATCATAACTCTTAAGCGGGTGAACCGATTTAGATGCGGTTATTTTTCTTGTTCTTAGAAATGATTCATCAAAAATTTTCCAGCCGTTTCAAAGTAATCAGCTCTTTTGTATACTGCGGAAGGGATCTTAGACTTAATTGCGTTAGGGGTTTTTAATTTATTAATTTATAGTTATAATTCTACATATGGCCTTAGCAATAGAAGTGCGATACTCGTCAATAATATTTTGATACGGATTGTGATAAGCGAATCACGTAATTACGCCGTCTGCCTTGAGGAGAGCCGCCGAACCAACATATAGCAGCCTGACCATGAAAACTAACCTACGCCAGCTACCACTACGTGAGGCGACGCATCAGCAGAACGTGACTCGCGTTTACCTAATTAAAATGATTGTTAACCAAAGTAAAGTACGTTCACACTTCGAACGATCGTCATTTAGAATTTAAAATGGAGAAGTAGTTATTAATTTTAATTAAATTAGTTTTGATTCCATCTCTTGGTTTTCTTCGAGCCTCCAACCGCAGAGTTCATAATTAGCGTCTATCACGTGATAATATTGATAGTCTAATCCGCACCATACACAACACTTGATCAGTTTAATCGTATTTTAGCTATTAATCCGTGACTTAGAGCCCACGCAAACAGAGACCGCTGTCTGCAGTTCCGAGTTCCGCATTCAGAGTTCTGTGTTTTGACCGCTCGAGAGTTCCAGTCGCCTGCTGTGTGCGTTATCGTAAGAGACTCAATACATTCGAAAGAACGCAGAACTCTGAGAGCGGAACTCGGAACTCCAGAACGCTGTCTGCGCGGGCTCTTATTCAGACAAAGATCAGTGATCAGTGGCTATGCAGTGAATTATTACCAATTCAATTCAATCATTAACAATTTCAATTATAACAGGACATTTACCTCAAACATCAAAAGTGAAATTAAATAAAAGGTTGTTGAAACAATCCCCTCCTCAGTATCCCAGCGCCTCCACTTCGCCAAAACAAAATTTATCAAATAATCAATTCTCTTTCAAACAATAACTTTGCGTCAGCCCACCCGCGGTACTATCTGACAATCGGGAATGTAATTAATAGACGGCCAGTCGGCCACGTCCGAGCGAAACGAATTGACAACTGTCAATCTACGATGACAGGTCGGAATGGTGTTAATTTTTTGATCGATCGCGCCATTGAATGAGAAAATAATTAGTGAAAATACGGCGCGGCGTTTTCTTTCAGGTTGGAATGAGGTTTTTATTTAAATTCTCGTAGACGGTTTTAAGTCGGGAACAATCTAAAATATAGCTCAGTTATTATAGGAAGAGATCTGGCATTTATAAAAAACCATTGTATGCAAAATACTTTTATAAACCTACGCTGAAGCGTACAAAATTATTATAGTGGAGATAGGCCTAAATTCAGATCGCTACAGGCAGATGTTATGCGTTGAAAATAAAACTTTTTTATAATTTAATATCATTACTGTACCTAGAAGTACCTAATACCTAGAAGCGTCAGGTTATCTTTCAAACGTCAGCTGTCGGAGCTCGTTCTATAGTAATAGTAACCAAAGCAGAGTTTAGACCTGCAAGAAATATCGTGCAAGTTGCATTACATTGCGAGGCCGTAAAGCGAGATAGTTTTAAGTTTTCGATCGGGTGCCGCAATGTATTGCAACTTGCAAGATTTTTCTTGCCACTCTTAACTGGGCTTAACAGTCGTCAATAGAGCAGGTCAATCTTTTTTACCTAAATTTGGTCGAGTTCAAGAAGTTGCCAGGAGTTAAAATTAGTAATTTATTGAATCTGGCATTACTTTTCCATATCAATGAACTGAAAAAATTACTTTGCTCACCCGCGACCTTAAAAAATAAGCAAAGTCATTGTTTCAGTTAATTTGAAATTAATATCGGTGGAGCGATGATCTTCGCAAGGCGGCTGGCAAGAGCTGGATGAGAGTGGTGCCATGGGAGAGGCCTATGTCCAGCAGTGGACGAGCATAGACTGATGATGTTTATGAATGAAAATTAATATGAAAGTTTTTCGTTACCCTCCTTCGGCAGTCGGGTAAATAACTAAATACATATTACACATCCAAGACTCGAGCACATTCGTATTTTTCGTACAAATGCCTCGATCGGGGACCGAATCCGGGACCTCAAGCTTCGCAGTCAGGTTTAACACACTATTAACATCTCTCAATTAACTTCAACAACTCTTTGCACGTTACCCTGAACCAGATGTTCAAAAACGCCGCCATTAGCATCGTCATGTTGCATTGTGCGCGCATCGTTTAATGGCGGACCGAATCACAATGCTACAGTCTAAATTCAATGATAAATACTTACAAAACTATACAAAGTATTTCAAAATTAATAACACAAATAATAGATTTTTTTTGAAAAAAAAACCGACTGGCGTAAGAATATTCAGAAGTCCCATGTTTAATTTAAGTTACTCGTCCATCTTTGGGTCACCGACTTAAATTGAGATACAAATCAAATTGAATTGTTCTTTTGAAATCGTATAAGTACCTAATCTATGTTTCCTGTATACCTAATTTTAACCTGGTATGGCACCGTCGCAACTGAGATGAATCTAATGACACCTCACACTTTAAAATCCATCGCGCCGTTTAGGCTGCAGAGCATTCCAAATAATGATAAAAACATAAATACATACGCTCGAAAACATAACATAACCCTCCATAGACCGTCGGATAAAAGCGAAGGAAAAGTCGATCAATTTAAACCAGCATCTAAATCACCTATCCACAAACTCCATCAAAACACAACCAAAGCGCTCCAAATCCAACATTCAAACTACACAGCAAACAAAAATCCGAACACTATTTTTTCCTTTCACACTCGGGGCCTTTCACTCGCACAAAAGAGCCGAAGTCTCCAGGGTTGTCACAGCAATGTGTCAAATTCGTCAGCGGAGTTACGCCGACGCACCGTGACTCGCGCCCTGCCCTGTTGATCGCTAGGGAGCGTATGCTACGGGTGTTTGGGAGGATAAGTCGAGTTTGTATTGGTTTTAGAAGAGTTATATTTAGATAGTTTGATAAATTTAAACAGTGAAAATTGTATGTAGTGTAATATTTTAAGCTTTCGCGACGCTCACTCATAAGCACCGATCACGAACTTAAATAATTCACAATTTGTTGAAAATTACCTCGACGTTTCGACCGTATTACAGCGGCCGTGGTCACAGGTCGTTAATGTAGTGTTTTTAAATAGAAATAAAATTCATAGTGAAAAAATATGGATAACTCACGTCTATGATCGAGTTTAGCTCGACATGTTTTGGGCTAATCCGTAGCCCGTACGCTAAGTATAAGTTTTACTTCACCAAAATACTTCTCGATCGCGTTTACGTAAAAAAAACAATTACTAGGGAAACATGGACAGCGCTCCGCGGCCGCGCGTCCATGTTTCCATAGAATTGAAATTTTTACGTAAACGCGATCGAGAAGTATTTGGTGAGGTAAAACTTATACTAAGCATACTGTAATCTGTTTATTCTTCACTGTGAGTGAGTATCACGGTAGTTTTATGTTCAAAGTAAAATTATGTATGTATGTATGTAAAACTCTTTATTGTACGTAAAACATGAAAATTAACAGTCAACAAGAGAAACAGATGTACAAAGGCGAACTTATCCCTTAAAGGGATCTCTTCCAGTAAACCTTTGAACGATTGACAGGACACCAGAGACAATTATTTTTGTAAATTACATTTTGAAGATGGAAATGGAGGAGCAGCCTATACATATTATATGTATCAACTGGGAAGGCACGAGCTCGCGTTTGATAGGCGACTCTGGAGCAAAAGAAGAGAGGCCTTGAGGAGTTAGTTTGAGACACTTATGGGATATGTTTTTACCCCGAAAAATTGCACAGTGCCCACAGGATAGCGACAAGCCAATTCTTTAAAATAAATAGTAAAAAAGGTATTACAAAGCTGGAAAAACAATACTACTTTAGCTCAATTATAAAAAGCCTTGCTACATTTATTTTATTATCTTATACTCTCAATTCAATTGCATCACTTAAACAAACAAGAAGACAGTCCCCGGATTCCCCCAAAACGTTGTCACCCCACAATCACCCGGCTAAGTGACGATGATCGACAAAAACGGATGAAGTGCGATTTTATTAACAGCGCGCTTTCATCAAGTTGAAAAAATACTCTCTATGGAGATAACAAATGATGTTGTTCGGCCGGAAAATGGACGAGATGGATGGGGCTTTGAGCGCGGTGACTCGACGAGAGAGGTGTTTTTGCATGCAGATTCTGTACTACAGACGAAGAATGGTAGCGCGTGATACGATTAGTTTAGGATTTTTGATTGATTGAAAACAATATGTATGTAAGTAAACTCTTCATTGTACAAAAAAAACCGGTTGTCTGTAAAGTCGGTTTCCTTCCCTTCCCTTCTTTCCCTTTCTCCCTTCTTTTCCATCTTTCTTTTTTTTCTGAGAGGAGGCCTGCTCCCAGTAATGGGATGTATATGGCTGCGGTAATGGTGATTTAACTCTTAAATAGCAACAATATTGCAATAACATACCAGAGCACGTCAGATAAGTATACGTTAAAGGTCGTTACTAATCAAAAAGCCCTTCAACATTCGAAACTAGCTGCGTCATGCTAAGGGTGCCAACCCTACCGGCCAGGCCACTACTAAATACCGTAACGCGCGATGACATCACCCTCCAAAACACAATACATTGCGTGTGTAACAAACCACCCGCTGAGCAATGGACGTATTGACCCCGCAATGAACAGACAATACGTGTGTCGCGTCGCCTGTTTCGCGCAGTCGAAGCAGGGATGAACCAGGTGCGTACAAGCAATGTTTTAGACAGTCAAAGTTGTTATTGGAAGCAGTTTGGCTATTACATTAGTAATTTAATCTCAGTTATTTAATTGCTTTCATATCAACAATTCAAATAAAAATTTGGACCCTATGTTTTTTTTTCAGAACTAGTAGTTGCTTGCGACTTCGTCTGCAAAGAATTTGGTTTATCGCTATCCCCCGGGAGCTATGCAATTTACCGGGAAAATAACTATTTTATGTCCTTTACAGAGTTTTAAACAATCACCATGACTATACACCGTGAAATTTTAGTGGTTGTTTTCCCGAAACGAGGTGATTTAGTTTCGATTGTACAATCGATTTATAATTACTATTTTGACTAGAGTCAAAAATCCAATTGTGAAAAACGAAAGTCGAAAATGACCGCAAACCAATAGTAACGCTTCGTTGGTACAAGTAGCGTACGATCGTACGATAGGTTAGGTACCAACGAAGCGTTACTATTGGTTTGCGGTCATTTTCTACTTTCGTTTTTCACAATTGGATTTTTGACTCTAGTCAAAATAGTAATTATAAATCGATTGTACAATCGATACTAAATCACCTCGTTTCGGGAAAACAACCAGTAAAATTTCACGGTGTATAAATCGGTTCAGCGGTTCAGTGGACAGACTGACAAACAAACCGACCGATACACTTTTCGTAAAAATAAAAATGTTATATGAAATAAAAAAAATCATAAGTAGGTACATAAGGAAATCCTTTTATGCATGGTTCCGAAGATACTGGCAGCGTTTTCTTTTTGGTTGTTTTTAATTAGCCTAATGGATGTCCCACTGCTGGGCGAAGGCCTCCCCTTTTTCTTTTCACCCGTCTCTGTCCCTCGCAAAATCCCGTGAAAATGGGTCAAAACGCTCCAAGTCGTCCCGCCATCTCAGTTTTGGTCTGCCGGCTGCCCCTACTCCGGTCCCCATAGCTTGGAACCCATGGTCTTGATTAAAATATTTTTTTAAAAAAATACCAATATTGGGTAGATTAAATTAGACCAATGAAGTTAGAAAAAAAATTTATCAAATTAAAATAAATAGAGCAACAATACAAAAACAATAATCGTCATTTTAAATGAATACTCACTATTTATTATTGATTAGAAGTTTATTAATTTGTTATAGAAACAGGACATGGGTCGTAAACCGAGGCGAAGCCATAAATCTAGCCATTTGCATAATTCTACTATGAATAACCGATACCTATCATAATCGAAAATATTAAATAATCAATTCCGATCGCGTAAATATTTGATTTAGTTCCAATTATTAATTTAAACGGAACAGTTTATGTGTTTGGAGTTTAAGCTGTGTATGTATGTACTTATATAAAACCCTTATCGTACAGAAATAAAGAAAAAAAAGTGCTATTGACAGCCATTGGCATACACGTGCAAAGGGGAAATTACCACTAGTTGTATATTTAATTTAATTCTTGACGAAATTGCCTGTAACGTCATCGGTGGGGAATTCGCTATCCAACGGGAACTACTTATACAATTTTTCATAATAAAAGTATCCTAAGTGTTTATCCAGACTTTGTCAAAATTTGTAAAAATCCATTCAATAGGCTCACGTAAACCATTACATCTGGAAGTCGAATTGAAATTCCGGTATTTTACTATATTCCCATGGGAATTCCCAAAAGTTACTTCATTGGTCTTCACTTAGATACGTTGTATAAGAGAGAGAGAGAGAGAGAGTGAGATATATAGAGATGATAACGAACACTCGTACAAATGCCTGTAGATTTAGCGGTTATTTTGGTATTTTACAATGAGATTTCTCCCCGTGAGAATATCTGGATAAAAAGTAGCCTATGTAATGTATTTTAACATGAAATATAATAATAAAATAAATAACATGAATGAGCACCAAAAACATTTTGGTTTTACATTGTAACGGTCATGAAGATTTAAAAAGACATGTCAAACTGTTTGAAAGAATGAATGATTGATTGAATGGTTAAATGAATGATAACTTATTCACTGAATATGGTTACATCAAGTGGAACACAAAAAAAAAGACCTTGTTGAGCTTCTTGCCGAATTCTTATCAACAGGTTTTTTCCGAAATGGTACCTATGTAAGTAGGTGTAGCGCTGCGGCGTTGGTCGTCGACTTTCATAACTGCTTGTCAAAGCCTAAGTTGGATAATGATATTTTTCACTTCTCATGCTCGTAAAGTTGTTTTTTATGTCCAGAGAATGCTGCATAATATGGTTTTTATGTTTTTTTTTTTTTTTTAGGGGACAATGTTACACAAATCGACCTAGTCCCAAACTAAGCAAAGCTTGTACTATGGGTACTAGACGACGATAAACATGTTTATATAGATAAATAAACACTTAAATACATAGAAAACATCCATAACTCAGGAACAAATATTCGTGCTCATCACACAAATAAATGCCCTTACCGGGATTTGAACCCAGGACCTCTTGCTTCTATGTTCTAGTGCATAAAGTAAAATCTTCGTCTAAGATCAAGGAAATCAGGCGCCAACAGCCACGAACGATAGAAAATTATTAAATATTATTGTATTTTATTTTTTATTTAACTGGTGTTTCATATTTAGAAATTAATAAACCTAGGCAAATTTAGTAGGTATACTCGTATTACTAAAGGAATTCCAATGCATGAAAAATAAGAGCTTGTAAATTTTGTTTCCAATGTTGCTGTTTAATTTCCTTGCAATCGAAGTGAAAAGCAGAGTGTGAAACTCGAGCATTAAACCCATTTTCCCCTCGACGTGTCTATGCACCCTCGCCGTACCGGCTCGGGTGGGTATACTGAACATCTCGGGTAAAATGGCTCGTTTTATGCCCTTGTTGTTCAATCTACTATTGACTTTCTATTGCCAAAAAAATGTCTTTGATATTAAGTGCAAGCTGCACAAAATCAAAACTCACCAACTTTGTTGCCAACCCTACAGTACAAGTTGATGAATAGTCGAGGACGATTTGCAGAATCATTAGGGCTGCCACCGCGACACATGTCTCGCCGATTCATTGCCTTTCTTCGTCGCCTCTCTGTTTATTATACTTCAATTTGTCTGAACTCAGCCGGTTTCGGGGGTTTTTTTGCCATTGTCCTATTATTTGCGGGGATTTTGGGAGCGCGCGTTGACAGTGTTTTTATTTTAACCTGGTAGACACCCACGTCAATTGTCTATTGTAAATCGAAACTTATCATTATTGATAATAATAATTTTAATTAGACGACCGGCTAGCCCAGTGGTTTAGAGAACCTTGACTACGAAGCTTGAGGTCCCGGTTTCGATTGCCGGTCGGGGCAGATACATATATATGTATCTATGGGTAAATAATACGAAAGTTTGTGCTCGAGTCTTGGATGTTTAATAAGCATTTAAGTATGTTTATCTATTGTCCAGTACCCATAGTACAAGCTGTGCTTAATTTGGGACGGTCAATTGGTGTCAATCGTCCCAAATTTATTATTATTATTATTTCGACCTTCAGGTATCCATGGTTCATATATTACATTATAGATTAATTAAAAACAAAATCATTTAAGTCTTTAACTAAAACTATGAACGCTATAGTGCAGCCAAATAAAAACAATCTCAAGAAATAAGTAGTGGTAGAGCCATGTTGTAGCTAGCCGCTGCATCACGAATGGGCCGGCTCGTCCGGGGCAGTGCCACCCTCTCACAGAACACCGGCGTGAAGCAGCAGTAATCCTGCTTGCGTTTCGTACGGTCAGTGAGAGTGCCGGGGGCCCAATACCTCACCCCTTCCCTCTTCCCCTCCCTCACCCCCTTCCCCTGTTCCCATTCCTTTAGGGCCGACAACGCACTGGCATCGCGTAAAGCGCTGCGGGTGTCTATGGACAGTGGTGATCATTTAACATCAGGTGACCCACTAGTTCGTTTGTCTGGCCTTTCTAACATAAAAAAAAAAAAAAAAAAAAAAAAAAAAAAAAAAAAAAAAAAAAAATTACGAAATGCGTTTAGGTAAATTTTATTACAATACCAACGGTAACATACCTAACTATTCCGGCACTTGCAATGCAACAATGAAGTTTGACATTTGTTTCTTTATACTTGCTGTTCAATATTTTAGGAAACTTCATGAGCGAGCAAACGTCAAAAGTGCCATCACTCGATGTCGTTGCTTTAAGCCAGGGGTCGCCAAATGGTACCGACCGACTGATATATGAGTATGGGCCGACTGATTTTGTGCGGACCATGCTCAGTGTAGGGTTCCGTAGTTCCCGACCGTCACAATACTTAGGCGGACTTATTTTAGTTTAGATTTTTTTTTTACAAAAACTTAAAAACTGCTCAACCGATTAAGTTGACAATAATTTTCCTAGAAACTTTTTATTAAGTTTAACTTACGTAATTTTTTTCATATTTTTTAGACTTGCGGTTCGAAAGTTAGAGGGGGGGACACATTATTTTGAACTTTCGGAGTGAATATCTCCGAAAATATTCATTTTACCAAAAAATAGTTATATCAAACCTCTATTTATTTTCAAATACCTATCCAATGATACCCCACACTATAGGGTTAGTCAAGAAAAAAAAATCACCCCCACTTTACGTCTATGGGAGGTACCCTAAAAAATTTTTTTTTACTTTTTTTTATATAACCACTTTGTCGGCGTGACTGATATTATATTCATGCCAAATTACAGCTTTTTAGTACTAACAGTCTCTGAGCTTAGCCGCGGACAGACAGACAGACAGACGGACAGACATGGCGAAACTATAAGGGTTCCTAGTTGACTACGGAACCCTAAAAATACCTTTGTTATTTCCGTAATTACATTTGTTTAATAAATATTTCTTTCTATAAAATGTTGTGCGGACCGTGATGGTTATTTCATTTCTAAAAACGGATCCCGAGCGAAACTAATTGGTGACCCCTGAGGCGCTACTACGAAGTTCGAAAATCGAAGTTCGTATCGTATTATCCCTCTCACTCTCGTGTCAAATCATATTAGCGTGAGCGGGACGGCACAAAACGAAGTTCGAATCACTCACTTCACTGTTCACTTCGTGGTAGGGCCTCTGCTTTAGGCCAACAGGGCTTGCCTTGTCTGCCCTGAACGTGTCAAATCTGTTGCGTAGTAACTATTATGTCATTTGTGCGTTTATCATTATTTGACATTGTCTATCGAGGTTAATACATAATAATCACATTATTAACAAAAATGATTCTTAATAATTGACATATTGACGCAAATCGCCATTCACACTCTACCCTCAATTTCGCAAGAATAATATGAATACGATTAACATACAGAAGCGATACGCCACCAGAAGACTTCATACTGATGAGGTTATTAAATATTTATTTTTAAAATATGTATTTATCTTAATTATCGATCTGTGGTAATGTAGTGGTGGGTGGCGCAAACATTTTTGAGAAGTTACTGGTTTTAAATACCGCGTCACGTTTAGGCGTTTCAAATAGTGATGACACAAATACGTGGAATGTAAAAAGCCGTGGTAACCGTTTAAATGAGCCCTCTCCCGTGCGGTACAGGGGCTAAGGGGGTATGATATGAGGCCGGGAGAGGTTCGGTGCCTGCCACCCGCTAGCCGTCTGGTCAGTGGCGTAGCGTCCCTTGGCCCGGCCCCGTATAAAATTTTGTTTGGGAGCCCTTATGAAGGGTAAAAATTTACTCACAAAATAAAAATGAAATGTTTGCATAAAATTAAAAGAAATATTTATTCATCATAATTGGGTCATTATACGACTTTCGTATTTTCTGCTTTTCCGCGGCTTAAAATATTCCCTAATCAATCAATGTAGAAATAAAATAATCTAACACATGTCTTTCGATCTCCTCTAACTATCAACACGAACATATGCATTATTTTGATAATAATCCAAAAATAAAAAAATAAAACATGGCGAAAAATTCATTACAGGAGCCTGTTCACATGTTATTTATTCATCATAATTACATATCTGTCACTTTTGCTTTTTTTGACTTTTGTCATTACTGAAATAAAAAAAATTTGGGAAGTTTTTATTAATTTTTGCTTACGCACGTCGGGGGCCCCCGTGACCCGGAGCCCCGTATAATAAAATTGACACAGCAGATACGGTGGTAGCTACGCCCCTGCGTCTGGTTTCAGCCCAGGAACGCATTTCTGAGTTTTTACCCCGTTAAAGGATGATGTCTGGGATAAAAACTATTATAAGTCCTTCCCCGGGACTTAATAGTACATTGAGCATCTAGGGCCGAAAGTAGGGGATTACTAACGAGAGTCTATTAGAAGCCCGACGCCGAAGGCGGAGGGCTTTTAATGACTCGAGTTTTAATTCCCTTACTGCCCGTGATACACACAATGATTTTCATCACATTGCGAGAAAAAAAAATATTTTGTCTCTAAACACTTAAATTGAATAAAATAATGGCTACCCGCCAATACAGATTGTCACTTTTTTCGAGTCATCTACCATAGATAATGTAAACTGTGTTTAGTTTAGAATTCGAAAGGTCATACAGCCAGATTCTGCTAACATGTTTAAAGAAATATTTTTACTAAAATTATTGCAAAACAATTTAATATAAATTTAAAATATAAAAATAACGAATTTTCATGAAGCGTAGATAAGTTTTGTGTTGTAAAAATTGGGTTATAGCTAAGTTTTAAAGATAATAAATAAAACGTTGGCTGACTTGAAACCTCCTTAGTCTGAAATGACTTGTTTGCAAATTTTAAAACTAAAGTTAGAACTCCCTTGGGTAGAAAACTGTGCGTAAATCCATAACTCCCTTAAGAACAATTTAGGCCATTGTCATTTAGTATACAGGCATGGAATAACACCATTGACGGGCAAGTGTGATGAAAACTATTTTTATACCAAATTTCATTTCAATCGTTACAGCGCTTTAAGCGTGAAGAGGTAACAGAAAGACAGACATAGTTCCGCATTTATAATTCTTTGTATGGATAACAAGATAGGTACCCACTTAATTAGCGATATTGTACCTAATATGTATATGTAACTGATCGTGTTAACATTATTACTTACTTGTTGGTGACTCGAGCGCGTGTTTTATAGGTCTACAACTGTTAACCGTGGGAAAACTGATTAAAAACAATAAGCTTAACCGACATGTGGGAAAAATGTCGTTTTATAATAAATGAAGTTGTCAGCAGTTCTAATTGATGCGAGTTTAACTAGTAAGCTTTCTTTGTTTTTTGGGAAATTAGTGGGTCATATAAGCGTAAGAAACAAAAGTTGTCTCTCCTGTAGACATAATAGTAGCGACTCCGAGTCAGCAAACTTCAGATTCATTTAAATCGGCTGAAAATTGGCCAAGCGTCCCACACGCCGATGCAGACTTGATTAAAAATATTGTCTACAGACCCTTAACTTTCGCCATGTCCACAGAACATACGCAAACAAAAAAATGTGTATGACCCTAGCATAACAATAATAAAAAAATAGTAAAATTCGCGCTCGATTTTAACAATAAATTAATAATAAAAAATAATAAATAATAAATATTAGGGGACAATCTTCCACAAATCGACCTAGTCCCAAACTAAGCAAAGCTTGTACTATGGGTACTAGACGAGGATAAACATACTTATATGGATAAATAAATACTTAAATACATAGAAAACATCCATAACTCAGAAACAAATATTCGTGCTCATCACGCAAATAAATGCCCTTACCGGGATTCGAACCCAGGACCTCTGCACTTTAAAGTTGAATATTTCGCAAACGAATCACTATATCAAGAAATGGTCTTCACGACCTTGGAATGATTTTAAAAAACCTATCCAACGATATCCCACACTATAAGATAAGACGAGAAAAAAAATCACCCCCACTTTACGTCTATACCCTGTGCCGTAAAAAAAACTTTTTCTACGTTTTATTTTTTCACTTTGTCCGGATAATTACTACACATGTCCATACAAAATTACAGCTTTCTAGCCCTAATAGTCTCTAAGCTAAGCAGCGGACGGACGGACAGACAGACATGGCAAAACTATAAGGGTTCCGTTTTTGCCACTTTGGCTCCGGAAACCTAAAAAATAGCTTAGTTAAACCCGTTTCCACCAGTGCTATGCTATGTGGACCAATGAATATGATTGGTGGATATCAAACGCAGCCATTGCAACATAGCATAGCACATCTACTTAGTGGAAAGGCACTTTTCAACCTTAGTGTTGGCCCAGAGATAGGTAAGTTACGGTAACATTATTAGTAAAACGATCGCTTTGACAACCAAATCTATTGATTGCATTGTCATCTTGAAAGTTGAAAATGCCTCGCACATAAATTCCGAAAAACTCAAACTCTTGATGTGCGAGCCTGGATTTCAACCCATGACCCTCTGCTTGAGAGCCAACCACGAGCCTACCACGGCTTTTTTTAAAGCGACTTTAAGCAACATATAATTTACTTACTACTTAATAATAATTTGAATAGAAATAGACAGTATGAATATTCACAAAGACACCTGTGACTTGCTTCGCCATGTAAATAAATAGCTATGCAATTCTAACGAATTCCTCCCATACATGGGGGAGTTATACCTAATTACTGCCAACAACTCTTTTACATTATGTCACATGCTAAGCCTAGGGTTAGTCAGTAGGCGGTTAGCGTATATAACGAACATTAAAATATGCACTGGAATGACTGTCCCTCAAGTAGTCGATTAATGAATTAACGAAAGATTAACGAAGAAAACTCGTTCGTGAAAACACGTAGGTATCTAAGATTTTAGCTCACGCTTTAACTAAATTAGAAACAAAACTATTAAAAAAAATGTACAATTTTGCCTAAGCTTAACAGTAAGCATATCAATATTTTTTTATCATATAGTACATAGGCATTTACCTCCACAGCATGCTTCTCCCGATCTTTGGGAAGGTCCCTAACTTGGGAAGGTATTATTTATTTATTTATTTCAAGCAGAGCAAACAGAAAGAAGCAAATGTATACAACTTGTACTTTAAATTAGATATAAGATTACATGCACTTACTCCCTAACTAGCTCCCACTAAAACACGAGGGTAATATGATTAAGTAGACTTACACTATTCACTGTGTTACATTAAAGTTTCATAAATTCTGCGGAATTTCTGGTTACGCTCCATTCCCAGACATTACGCACCCACAATCTTTAACAGACAACAGCTCACTTTATCATCTATCATACGCATTTGTTTAGCCTGCATTAGTCCCATTAGCTCACTGCTGGAAAAAGGCCTCTTCTATGGACTTTCATCCTGTCTACTTTCCTGGCATCTATTGATTTATTAATTGACATTTTTATACTTGTAGTGTGACAGTAACATCTTTTTTGACAAGGAATCATTATTTATATGAATAAACTTAGACATTTGTGACATTATATGTATTTTAATCTGTTTTGTTTTGAATTTTATTTATTTATAATGATTAATTAATTAATGTTCATTGTTAATTCTGATTTCATTGTTAAATATATCACGCCAATTATTATTATATTATGTTTTAGAATTATTTATTGTACTAATATGTAGCTATAACGAAATATACTAACAATTTTTATGGAATGAATGTTCTGAAATAAAGACATTATTATTATTATTATTGAGTGGTAACCCGTGTCCACCTCTTTGGGTGCACATACAGATTCAACGTCAAAAAACGCTAACGCCTGCGCTCCACGTACAACTGACTCTATCTTTATAAACACTTGCCTTGCCTGTCGCCGCCATAAATTGTCGGACACCACGTCGAGTACAGTGTTTATGGTAAAGATGGATAACCCATAGTGACATATAAACCGGTAGTAATAAAAAATTCCTTAAGTAATATCAAATTGAACGTCAATATTATTCTTTGACACAGAAATTGGTTGAAAAATGTGATGAAGGAATTTATAGCTTAATTGGTTGACCTTAAGCCTAGCTTTTGAATAATTTTAAATCCCACGGCATAACGGAGACAAAGTATTCATGTGTATTAATTAATTTTATTAAATTACTAGCTCTTGAGGACATCTGTAGAAGAACAAGGGTCACTGACATAGCTAAACGGATTAGCTCATTTAAATGGAAATGGGTGGGTAGCCCATATAGCACGCAGAACAGGATGGTCGTTGGGGCCGAAAATTTCTCGAATGGAGACCACGGACAGGCAAGCGCAGCGTGGGACGTCCACCAACGAGATGGACGGACGATTTAGTGAAGGCCGCAGGTTCAAGGATGCAAGCCGCTTCCAATCGTAATAATTGGGTACCTATCAATGAGGGAGCCTATCATGGGCTAAAATGATGATGTGATGGATGATAACTAGCTCTGCCCGAGACTTGTGAAGACTTCGTGTATCACTATTTTGCTTGAACTAAGCAATTTGTTTGGGTCAAAAACTATCCTATGTCCTTTCCGAGGTCTCAAACAAAGGCCTGTGTTCAAGTGGACATCTTTTATCGGATGATGAATATGACTTTTCAAGATTTTTTAAAAGCATGTTAAGGTTAACGTACGAAAGAACATTTTTTATATACACCGTGAAATTTTAGTGGTTGTTTTCCCGAAACGAGGTGATTTAGTTTCGATTGTACAATCGATTTATAATTACTATTTTGACTAGAGTCAAAAATCCAATTGTGAAAAACGAAAGTCGAAAATGACCGCAAACCAATAGTAACGCTTCGTTGGTACAAGTAGCGTACGATCGTACGATAGGTTAGGTACTAACGAAGCGTTACTATTGGTTTGCGGTCATTTTCGACTTTCGTTTTTCACAATTGGATTTTTGACTCTAGTCAAAATAGTAATTATAAATCGATTGTACAATCGATACTAAATCACCTCGTTTCGGGAAAACCACCACTAAAATTTCACGGTGTATATAAGAGGGGGCAAACGATCATGCGGGTCACCTTCGTATGGACAACTGCAACACGAAGGGTATCACAGGTGCGTTAGGTGCAGACACCACTTAAATCCATACTAATTATTATAAATGCGAAAATGTGTGTACCTCTTCACGCTTAATGGCCGGCGCCCACTGACGGCATGGCACGGCGTGGCATTTTATTACTATCAAGTTATTTTGAATCTTATTTCAATGAGTTTAGAATTCATGTTACTTTATTTCGATACCACGATGCCGCGACGTCCTGAGGACCGATGCCACGCATAACCAATAAAGTAACATGAATTCTAAACTCATTGAAATAAGATTCAAAATAACTTGTTAGTAATAAAATGCCACGCCGTGCCATGCCGTCAGTGGGCGCCGGCCCTAAGCCGCTGAATCGAATTAGATGAAATTTGGTATGGAGATATGTAGTTTGAAATTCTAGAAAGCTAGCTAGTTATAAATATACAAGTGAACAACAAAATAAATAGTCCCTAATTCGTTTATATTCAACTGTCAAAGTCATCTATTGACCTATTTTTTGTCATCAACATCCGATAATGATCTATAGATCAATGATCCAGATTGAGTCAGTGCCTGACGTCTCGACGTGATTGAAAGACGGATGGACAGACCGACTGATTGGATATAATTACTTGCATATTTTATAAATAGTATGAGTATTGTTTTTTTCGTTTTTATTAGGTTTGATTTGTTATTGTTTGGGTTGAGAGTAATATGTTGTGTTATTATCATCATGCCCTATTTTCTATAGTAATATAATATTTATGAAAGTTTTAAACACAATATAAGTCTCTAAGACCATTCAAATTAATTGCAACATTATACATTATAAACATACGGATCATTTTGATTATTTTTAATTTTTACCAGTTTTTAGTTTTTCGAGCGTATGTATGTGTCTATATCGTTTGCCCGAAATTCCTATGCCATAATGCAGTTTTCCATAATTTTCATTTGTTATATTATAAAATAGGTAATTTATTTCTGAAAAAAATTTTTTCAGAATTTTTATTTAACGAACCTAGCCTACTGTATTATATACGATGGCATTTCAAAAATGATGAAAACAGTACGCTAAATATGGAAGGAAGGGATTAAAAAAATATTTTTTATTGTAACAATATTGTTTTAAGGTGATTCAGTCTGGTGGCATATCAAATTTTTAGGTACGCATATTCTTCATTTCGCATAATGTTTTTTTCATAATAACCACTAATTATACAGGATTTTTTAAATGGTTATCCTGTAGGACTCAATAGGTTCATCATTCATTAATTCATTCATTTCAGCCGAATCAGCTCTATAGGTTAGATTAGGTTTAGTTTATTATAATTCTGAATAGTTTTTGAGAAAAAAAGAGTTACGCGACATGATAAATTATGCCAAATGATATTTTAGCTTTAAAATTTCAAAGATATTCCCATGGGAATTCAATACAATCACGAAGTTTCAGCTAAATCTGACTGTTTACGCGTGCAAAGTGGTAAAGTGGCGTGGTAAAGGCTACTATTTTTTAATGTAATAGCAACACTAAATTAAATGGCGGCGAATGAACGTCATCAACTAGAGATGTCAGATGACTGACAGCTGTCAATTGCACGCATCGGGTCGGCGCGCGCTTGGCGGAAATTGGTTGCGGAATAACCAAATAGTGGCGAGTGTGTGGGGATTATAATGGAATGGTAATTATCCAGTGTGAATTGAACATAATATTTAAAGAGAGAAAGAGTTAGCGCAAATGTTGAGTAAGTGTGAGTACACAATGACAAACTACCGTAAATTAGAGTTGGATTGATGGTTTTAAAATCGCCATAAAATCGACATTGTCCTTATGAGGCAAACGGTTGACCTGTAGATAGTAACTTTAATTTCAATACTAGATAAAAAAAATACCGCCTGTATAATTCTCGTCCCCATGGGAATTCCAGGAAGATATATACCCTATGTCACTCTCGGAACTGAGATGAATCTAATGACACCTCACACCAGTGGCGAAGGGTGCTAACAACTCGATTCCCAGCGGGTTGCCTAAAATTTTGAAGTAACCAAACGCTTCTCTTAGTAACCGATTGTTTGTATAGAGACTTACTCTTCCATAATAAACTTTAAAGTATTTTTCAAAATGGTGCAGTAACAAAACACATCAAAATATCCACAAGACCAATCAGTCATTCATAAATTCAGTATTCCGGCAGGAATTGTACACTCACACGTGTAAATATTCATTCATAAAACCATAGATTCACTACAAGCGTCTACCGTAAGAATAGGCATGGAATAGGCTGAAGATAACCCGGTCTCTATCGGCTTATCACATTTAAAAAAAGACTTTCTACATTGTGCATAAGGCTTAATTTCACTTTGACAGAAGCTTTTTTTTTAATTAATTTATCCCACTTGGAATAGCCGACGGAATTGACATTCATGCAGCCATTCGTAGACTTATTTAAAATTACTGGAGCGAAATTTAATTTTAAAATATCGAGTTTTAGTGTAAAACAGAAAGTACGATATTTTATCTATTTTTATAATAAGATTTATAAACAGACAAAATTAAACCGCCACGGGCTGCGCTCAGCGCGCTGCACAACACCAAATCGTATACGCTGTGCCGCGCTGCCGGAATGTGTCACTGTATGTACGATTCGGAGCCATAGAACGTGCCGGACGTGATCCGCTAGCGCGGTCGATTTGTTTGTGGTGTGGTATTTATTGAAATGACAACATTAGGTAATGTCATGTCAATCGCTCAGTGTTTTGTAGTTTGTTTATTTATATTATAATAAAATTATGTGAAATAATTTTAATAAAAACACAATATTAGATCAGTGTTGATACGCAATATCGGTGAAATTTAATCGTACATATTATCGTCTGTCAGGTTGTAAATCTGATTATAATTCAGTGTCTAATTCATGTATAAGTAACATATTGTTTTGATACTGATATCAGTGAAAGGATAAATATGCTGCAGTCTTATGGACCGAATTACTGCACGTAAGTACTAGTTTTCAAGAATATAACCTAGTATAACTACTAAGAAATGGGGTATGATTTTTGTTTGCTTTTTTTCGTCCGGCTTTACCTGGAAAAAAATTCACGCCTCGCCACTGCCTCACACTTCAAAATCCATTGAGCCGTTCAGGCTGCAGGGCAGGGGGGGCACACTTACATATATCACACTTTTCATGCGACTACAGCGATCTCTGGTTGTTTGGTGGAGAACTAAATTAGCGGCCATCTTGGTTGACTTGTCAAACTTGTCAGTTGTCATTCATCGGCCATGGCCATGGCGTACCAAATTGTACGGTCAAGGACTTTAATTGATAGGCCGCTTGCCAAAGTTCGTATTTTAGCCGTTTAGTGCAAATCGGGTTTAGCCGCTTATACTTCGTATATGCTGATTTGAATTAGACGGCTAAAATACGAATAGTGGCAATTAGCCTATCAATTAAAATTACGCGTAATTATAGCTGTACATCACTACCAACATATACATATAGATAGGTATACATCTATAGATACGTCACATTAGTTCTTCACCAGGGCGTAGGGCAGCAGAACCTTCCATACATGCATATTTGACCATAGAGTTGCCACTCTTGTTCATATAATATTACAATACTCTTTGCTGCAGGGCGTGCCAAAGAATGATACCAAGGATGATATAAGACTGGATTGGCAGTCGCCATAGTACGGATCGGCCGCGGCCGCGGTTTTTGTAGTTCGATTATTAAATCTAGATGGCGCTGAAATATAGCCAGAGGCTTTGAAGGCAAAACAATAAGACTACAGATGTTTCATATTACTACAAATGTATTATTTTTCAAAAATATTGCATAATTTAAATAATGAAAGCAAAAAGGTCATAAAGCTTGTATAGTCGCCATCATAAAGTTCAGAGGAGTCAAGGTGTTTAAAAATATCTTTTGCGATTGACAATACGGTGGAATCGTGTTCAGATATTTTTGATCTCCTTGAATCCTCCGATGTTTATGATGGCGACTGTACTTATTTGCGCTGTCGCTGCATTCAGAGCACGTTTTTCGGTAGCTTAGTGAGTATAATGACGAATCTTTACTTCGAATAATTGTCTAAAAACACATACTAATATTATCTAAGCATTTTGCTATTGTATGTGCAACCAAAATAATAATAGCATTAATTTATTAACAAGCAAAAATAACACGTCAATTTCAATTTGACGGTTGATTGACGGCTGTCAATGGCACGCATCGAAATTGCTTGCAAATTAATTCGGAATAGTGGTCAGTGCGGAGTTTGTAATTGGAATTATAATTAGAGAATAAAACTGCATAATGTAAACTAGTTGGGAAAAAAAGTGATATATAATTTAGCATAAAAGAGTAAATTAGCATTAAATAATAAAGTTTATATGTAGTATGTACGTACCCTTTACCGTACAAAAACGTACTTTGCTTAGGCACGTGCAATATTTTAGTGACACGCGAATCTTTAAGATCTTTTTTTAAAGAAATAGGTATTCTAACCCTGCCGTCGTTTTATATATTTGAAATAAAAACTTGTAAAATAATATTATTTTACAAGTTTTTATTTAACTTGTAATGTAGGACCTATGTATTGGACCCAATTCCAGTAGTCTAATTCATTTGAAATTTGGTATACTCATTACGTAAGTTGGATGACAATGCAAGTACAGTCAACAAAAAGTACAGTCAGCTAAAAAGCTTGCTCTTAAAATAAAATTTAAAACAAAAACTTATTTCTACTTACTTACGTTGATAAGTCCCAACTTACAGACACTGGCTAAAACCAAAAAGTCGTTTCTAGGAATTTTCGAATAACTGCAATCGACCAAATAGACAAAATTTAAATCCATCGCTAAGAAATCTTTAATATCTAAGGCGTATTATTAATAAATATTACTCGTATATTATGGACAGGGATATTTGTGAATAATTTCTATCCACATTAGCGATCCCTAGCCCCAAATAGTAAATTTACTGTGTTAAAAAAAGTTGGTTGTATTTAAATTTAATACATTAGATGTATGATATTTAATAAAATTGTAGATCTGTTTGTAAAAATATACCTTCTTGTTAAGTTTCTTTCCGGATTCTTTCCAACAGGGTTTTTCCAAACCTTTAATAGTTTCTTCCACTTCCACAAGTGCTTGTTATAACCTTAATTGAATAAAGATATTTTGAGTGACTTGAAATAAGAATAATTTAACAGTTTACCAAATCTCATTCACTTTCCCATTCATAGGAGATCCAAACTTTTTGCCCCTCAGAAGACTGCACGCACGATTCCCCAACTCAATTTCAGTATCGATACAATCAAAACCGAAACGATATATCATGGCATATACTGCTCATAATAGCAGCATCTTTACAAGTCATTAGACAGCCCCCCTCCCCCCTTCCCGGCTGTAATTAACTCAGGCCCATAAATTGACCGTAACTGTCATTTCATATTGATTTAGTCTCTCCCGCCCGGAGTCCCGAATTCAGAATTAAAATTGCTTTTTAGTTTGGCAGATTTGACAAATTCTTTTGTGGTGTGTATTATGGAGTTCCGAGTAATGAGTAATGAAGGTTTGGAGCAAAGGGTTTTGATAAGCATTTGAGATGCACCAAAATACCCCAAACGAAACGTTGGTAACGTAGTGGTGTGACCTAACGGACGCTGTAAATGAAACTGACACAATTCGAAATATTCTCATTTCAAAACTAAACCTAATTTTTAATTACACAAAGTTTAGTTTTGAAATGAGAATATTTCGGATCGAGTCAGTTTCATTTCAGGCGTGCGCTGTGGTCTCTCGAGAGCAGAGGACTCGTGGGTTTGAATCCAAGCTCGCGCCTTTGAGTTTTTCCGAACTCATGTGCGAAATTACATTTGAAAATTCATCATCATCATTTCAGCAAAAAAAACAAAAGACGTCCATGCAGCCTACGCCAAGGTTTCTCAAATAGATTAGTCCCGCGCCATCCGCATCCAACACGTTCCTTAACCAGGTCGTCTTTTCATCTTGTTGGAGGCCTACTTACACTGCGTCTTCCGGTACATGGACGCCATTCGAGAATCTTTTGGCTCCATCCGACATCAGGTCTACGAGCGATTTGCCTTGCCCACTGCCACTAGAATCTGGCGTTTCTTCGAGCTATGTCGATGACTTTAGTTCTTGCGCGATTTCATAATTTCTAATCTGACCCTGCAGAGAAACTCCGAGCATTGCCCTCCTAATCATCATCATCAGCCTATGTTTGTCCACTGCTTGACATAGGCCTCTCCCAAGGCACGCCACTGAGCACGATCCTCGGCCACTCTCATCCAGCTCTTGCCAGCCGCCTTGCAAAATCATCGCTCCACCGAGTCTGAGGACGTCCTATGCTACGTTTGCCGATCCGTGGTCTCCACTCAAGAACTCGTCTACCCCAACGGTTATCGGTTCATCGGGTTAAATGGCCGGCCCTCCTAATGCTTCTCCTATATTCCTTTCCTATCCTTCTCATATTATAAATGAGAGAGTTTGTGAAAATATTTGAATATTTGAATGTTTGGATGTTTGTTAATCAATCACTCAAAAACGACTGAATGGACTTGGATGAAACTTGGCGCACAGACAGACAAAAAACAGGATTGATACATATGATACTTAATATCCCAGTATTGAGTTCTCGTGGCAATAGAGGGCGCTATCCAAGAACGTTAAAGTATGTCAGCTTTCAAGATCAAGTGTTAACTACGTTTACAATCAATAGATGGCGCTGTCCGAGCGAACGTTGTGCTTTAATTATTATTATTATTTTTTTCCGTGACCTTTTCTTTTTCATTTTAATATTTATTGCATTTAATTGATTAAATTATTAAAATCATTATCATTATTTTAATTAATTACTAACATAGTTTATAAGATGTAAATGTACAGGTACCCACTAACAAAACTATGGATTCTCTGTGATTTGAAATAAATATTTTTTTTTAATTACTACCTATCGTAACTTTTTCAAACCAAAGTGATTGTTATTTTTTTTTCGTGTAAGTACTTAGCTACTTATTAATAACGCGGGCGAAGCCAGGGGTTAAAGCTAGTTTTATCATATAACAGCTTCATCGACCAAAAGCCAGAACAAACGCTACACCAAAACCGTTTGGACGTACTCCGGTAAATTACTTCAATAAACGTTTTGAGATCGCTGTTTGTTTTCTATCACTGGCTGGTTGTTTGATTGTGGCTTGTTTTGACAGGTTTCGATCGCGCCTGCGCGGTCATAACGCTGTCCGCGCGCAGCGGAATTAGATCATTGTGAGCGCGTGGTGCGCCGGAGTCGGTGTTGCCAACTTAGCGGTATAGTCGCAAAATCTGGTCTTCTTTTTAGAAATCTTTTATTTTATTTATTTACACATTTTTTATTTATACATCTTGGAAGTCGAATCTAACCCACTTCCAGTGATCAGATTGACTTAAGATTTGAAATAAGGCCAGCGCAGGCTAGATGCGTGTGCTTTTCGCATCAGGCACACGCACCAGTTGTAATAAATGAAACTGGAAGAAAGATGACGCACTAGATGTGTCCATGTGGTGTGCCATCATTCTTACCGTTTCATTCATTACAAATGGTGCGTGATACGCACACGCATCTGGACTGCGCCGGCCTTTTATATCTGTTTAATCACAATGCAAGTACAGTCAGGATTTTTTTTTAATTAAACTTGTAATTTATTTATTTAGTCAATTTTTGTCGGCCCCTAAATTAACGATTCTCTCATTCACTCAAAGTTTGTTTAATTGGTTTGTCAATTGTTTGTTTCTTTATTTTTATACAATAAAGAGGTACGCGCTTACATATACAATATACATAATTTTGGGACCACGATAGCGAGTTTTTAGTCATTTTGGAAAATTTCGCGACATTTGGAGACAATTTCATACGAACTGGGCGGCTTTTTGCTAGATTTTCTTGCAATTTCTGAATAATAAGGTAGCAACACTGGCTGGAGTTTTAATCATCTGAATCGAATTTACTTATAAATTGGTTTTATTGATTTCAAAGCAATTATGAATCTTATTTTACAATTGATAATTTTTAAAAGTAATTTCAGGACAAAAATAAAGTTAATTTTAACAAAGTTGTCTTAGAACTATTTTTTAATGATGTTACTAGATAGGTACCTTATTTTGGAAGACACCTTTGCTAGTGAACCATAATAACAGGCCTTAAAAAAAACTAGCATGTTTGTGCTCATACATACATAGACCACCACATGTCTTTAACACCAATTGTCTACTGGGCAACGCTATATAGGTAGGTATTACACAATTATCCAGATGCTCTGATCTTGAAAATATTTAAATAAAGTTAAATATAACATAAATATAAAATAAAATATAACATAAGAACAATTTCGCCCTATAAACAAATTAAGTTGCTGCCTGTATTTTTATTCAGTACACTTACTTACATTGTCATCCAATCTTATCTGTATCATAAACCAAAATTTCAAATCTCTTTGACCAGTCGAAATAGGTTTGCAAGATTTAGGCTAAATAATACCTACCCAGGAACACACAATACATGACCTAAAAATTAAAATACAACTAATTCAATTCATTATAAAACACGAACCTATTACGTACATTAATGAATTTGAATAACGCTATTGGCAGCCATGTTTTCGGCTACCCAGTGTTGCAACAGCAAAAAAACATTTTTTCAAACGCGCGTATGTTCTTTATTGCAAATGGCGCTGACTGATCAAAGATTCACGTCATCGTATCAATGATTACGGCGGCCTCGATTATGAATTGTTCAGCAATGATAGTGGCGATGCCTCAGATCTCGTATTTAATTCGAATCTTTTATCATACGGTTATTTATATTATTTTATTACATGTTTCCGTCAGCTGTTCAAACGTTGCGTTTCCTTTCATTTATTATTAAATTTATAGTGTTTTTATTCAATCAGTCAATACATTTGAAACATTTGAAATACGAAGATCACAGATTATTTCTTACACCCACTCTAAATAATCTTAGAAAGTCCCACTTCGGTACGCGTATTCTCGATTGTACTCGGTTTGTGGTACCAAATCAACTTATTTAACCGTGTGGTCAAATCAGGAACTAGTGGCATAATAGCGACGCCAAAGCACTTCACCCGGTCAATCAATTTTGCGGCACTGACTTTTTTCCTTCTTTTTAAAAGCTTTTTATGAACTTGCAATGTATGTAAGTATGTATGTACGGGTCAAGTATTGGAAGTAGAATTTGACCCACTTCCAGTGGTCGGATTTACATGAAATTTGATATACTTATGTAGGTTGGATGACAATGCAAGAACAGTCAACAAAAAGTAGAGTCAGCGAAAAATCTTTCATTGAAAATTAAATTTTTAACAAAAACTTATTTACTAGGACTTACCTTCTGAAGGGATAATGTTGCCAGGTTCAAAGTTTAAAACTACAAGTGATCGGTGTCGCTGTATCTTTCTTTAACTTGAATATTGTACAAGCTTGTTATCCGATGTGTCATAGAAAGCATAAAATTATAAAATAGATGAGCTTTTACTAGGCAAGCGTGCTTCATCGTAGGCCTCATCTTCGCTTTCCATCAGGCGTAAATTGTGGTCAAACGCAAGCCTATATTGTAAAAAAAAAAATTTCGGCTACAAAGCAATAAGGACGGGAGCTGTCTTTGGCCAGTAATTTTATTGGTCATAACCTGTCATTTTATTTAACAGGGGGGAAGAGAGGGCGTTACAATTCCCAGTAATGCTTTGTGACTTCGACTAATTCTACTACCTACCCTATTAAGTACCTTATATATCAAATAGCTGTGGTAGCCTAATGGTTCGACCTAAGTAGAGGATCGTGGGATCAAATCCCTTCATGAAACTTACCATGAGCAGGGTTGGCACGATTAAATCATTTTGATTTAAATCACATATCAATCAAACGATTTTTTTCAGTAAAAATCAATAATTTAATCAAATGTGTTTAATTTTACTTTTTTTCACCGAATTCAACATAAAACACGGATTTACAAATTATATAATAAACATTTTTTTAAACCTGAGAGAAAAAATGTCATTATTATAATACTTAAACAAAAATACTAGTTTTCCAGAATTTTCAATTCTCAGGCGGTTTCTTAATTTACTATGAACAATTCCAAAGGTGGAAAACTCTTTCCACAGCAGCTGAAGAATCGCCAAAAATAATTGCTTCAATATTGGTAAAATCTTCGACTGTTCCTCTTTACTAAAAAATCTTAATTAATTATTAGGATTTTTTTTTTCAAAATTCGTGCTTTATTCGTTTTTTTTTTAAATCATGATTTCTTTCCAACCCTGACCTCATAGGTCATGCCCGCATGCATGGTCAGCTCATGCTTTACGTTCATGAACGCACTGCATGAAGGCAATTCAATGGTGTGTGTGTGTGTGTGTGTGTGTGTGTGTGTGTGTGTGTGTGTGTGTGTGTGTGTGTGTGTGTGTGTGTGTGTGTGTGTGTGTGTGTGTGTGTGTGTGTGTGTGTGTGTGTGTGTGTGTGTGTGTGTGTGTGTGTGTGTGTGTGAGTTCTCAATCCCTACTGCTCAGCAGTGGGACGTATAAAAGCCGAGATGATAATGAAATGATGTACAGAATTCACTGTCCGCCGATTTAAAAAAAAAAAAAAATCTGTTTATTGCAATTAATGTTACAAAAAAAAAAATTTTTTTCTCATACTTAGTTACAATCTTTAAATATTTAAGATTATTATAACTAAGGAAATAAACGAAATAACATAAAACTATTACTATTACTAGTACTAGTACGGTCAGCGCCACAAACAAGCGACCACCTCTGCACCCCGCCACCTTAATATCATGTATATCACATACTAATCATTAGTAAGGGATGCAGCTACATTTAAGAGTAAGACCTATCACTCTATCACGTACAACATTTAATCCTAGTGATGTTACAATTTTATTTCATAAAAAGCGTTAAGTCCCAGAAGAGCAAACTGTGGTAAGTCTTTTTTACTTTTTTTGTTTCGTTTTAAACTCCTAGTCAAAAGCTACCGTCAGTTAAAAAGCATAGGTATAAGCATTAGAAAACGTTTATCTGCACCATTGACAGCCGGAGAGTAAATTATGTGAAAAAATGCTCGGTCTACGGCCACTAAAAAACTCGAGTGATTCTTTGTAATGTATCGTATAAATCGTCGAATGTGTCAATTAAGTCACATCTAATGTTGTATTTATGTAAATCGACTGACGTTTGGGGCTTAGACAAAAAGAGACGTTTGACCGTCGCAAGGTTAGAAAGAAATCGGTATTTTTGGAAAAGAACGGGTTTTTTTGTAGTGATCTATTACTTTGGTCCGTATCACGCAGTGGCAATTAATTTGTTACTAAAAAAGATAAAGTAACGATATTTATACATTTCAAAATGTTTAATGTGAAATTGACAAAAGTGATACATGTGTAGGAGCTATATGAATTAATAAATTTACAGGGTCAATGATAACCCGGTTACCAGTTTTGGAAAAAATCAAAAATAAAATCTATGTGGCTTAGTAAATCAATAAGAGATATTTTTTCGAAAATATCTAATACTAAAAGTCACATGTTATGGAGACTATATTATCGCTTAACTAAGTAACATGATTCTTGTTTCTTGACGATCTTTTATGACGACCAGACGCCTAGTGGTTAGAGAACCTGACTACGAAGCTTGAGGAGAGATATTTGTATGAAAAATACGAATGTTTGTTCTCGGGTCTTTGTTATTTAATATGTATTTAAGTATGTATCTATCTATATAAGTATGTTTATCCGTTGCTTAGTACCCATAACACAAGCTTTGCTTAGCTTACTTTGGGACTAGTACAATTGGTGTGAATTGTCCCGTGATATTTATTAATAATAAATAAATTATTTTCTCGACAAATCAGTCCGTTATACCTACTATCAAACAAAACATACAAAATAATTAAGAACCTTCTTTAAATCTCTGAAAAAAAAACTCAAAAATTATTTACCGAATTTTTATTCCAGAAAATTACACATGCCAGGCTGGCAAGTCTTTAATTGACAGTAAGCGAATTAAACTGTTAGCAAATCAAATCTTAATGTTCTTTGAAACGTCTTACCTAAGTAGTAATATTATTCCCTTCATTTTTATGACACAGTTGGCTGCACGAGGAATATATAACTTGATGGATTATTCATTTAATTGTATTTTATTACGAGCACAATATTATTCAATACTTATCCAGCTGTATAATTACACAGTAAGCTTGCATTTTAAATTGACTTTATTTTATGGGTGCAAGCGATTGCGTCTTGGTTATAATCCTAACCTACAATTATTACAAATGAGAAAGTACATGAAGGTGTCCGGATATTTGAATGTCTGTAAGTCAATCACTAAAACGTCTAAAATGTCTGTAAAACGCTGAATTTGGATGAAACTTGGCATACAAATTACAAAAATCTGAATTAAGACTTAGGATACTTTATATTCTGATAATGCTTTTAACAAGAATAGAGGCCACTGTCCAATAATGTTGAGGTAGGTACTTTGGCTCATAGGATGACGCGTTAACTTTGTCTACAGTCAATTAGATGGCGTTGTCGGAGGGAATGTTGTGCATATGCATTTAAGTATGTATCTATCTATATAAGTATGTTTATTCGTTGCCTGGTACCCATAACACAAGCTTGGCTAGCTTACTTTGGGCCTAGGTCAATTGGTGTGATATTGTCCCGTGATATTTATTTATTTAGACGACCAGATGGCCTAGTGGTTAGAGAACCTGACTACGAAGCTTGAGGTCCCGGGTTCGATTCCCGTGTCGGGGCAGATATTTGTATCAAAAATACGAATGTTTGTTCTCGGGTCTTGGGTGTTTAATATGTATTTAAGTATATATCTATGTATATAAGTATGTTTATCCGTTGCCTAGTACCCATAACACAAGCTATGCTTAGCTTACTTTGGGACTAGGTCAATTGGTGTGAATTGTCCCGTGATATTTATTTTATTTATTTATTTATTTATATATATATATATATATTTATTTATATATATATATATATATATATATATATATATATATATATATATATATATATATATATATATATATATATATATATTTATTTATTTATTTATATTATTTAACGACCGCTTTAGCCTAGTTGGTAGTGACCCTGCCTACGAAGCAAGAGGTCCTGGGTTCAAATCCCGGTAAGGGCATTTATTTGTGTGATGAGCACGAATATTTGTTCCTGAGTTATGGATGTTTTCTATGTATTTAAGTATTTATTTATCTATTTAAGTATGTTTATCCGTTGCTTAGTACCCATAACACAAGCTTTGCTAAGCTTACTTTGGGACTAGGTCAATTGGTGTGAATTGTCCCATGATAATTATTTATTTATTTATTTATTATACTAAATACAAACTGAAACATCGATGCACAGAAAAACCCAGAAAGAAGACTAGCTCTGGGAATCGAACCAGGTCGTCAGCATTCCGTGCTGCGTGCTAAACCCTTACACTACAACTGTTTACCAGAGACCAGTTGTGGTGTAGGGATTTAGCACGCAGCACGGAATACTGAGGACGTGGGTTCGATTCCCAGAGCTGGTCTTTTTTCTGGGTTTTTCTGTGCATCCATGTTTCAGTTTGTATTTAGTGTGATATAAATAGATTTCAGGGGATGACAGTAAAAATAAAAATTTGGAGTTGAAAAAATAAAAATACAAAAATACTCCAAAAAACCAATCTTGGAATATTGTTTTTTTAAAATATTACCGTGTACCAAACTCTAAGATTGTAAATATTTTGTCTGTAAGTACCTACTTCTAACGCAAACGAAGCCACGAGTTAAAACTAGTGCATAATAATATACATTCAGCCCCATAAAATGCATTGATGAATCGTAAACACGTTAGAGGCAAACCATCCTCAACCAGTCGCTTAAAAACATATATTATACATTAATGCGGCTCATAACAGGTGGTAAAGTGGATCGAGAAATTCCTTTACCAGCCTGAGGTTCAATGTCAGTTGTATGTCTTAATACATCAATAGTAGATTGTACACCAAGGGGATAAAGCACTGCATTATGTCACGGGCGCGATATGTGCGCATGTGTAGTAGATTTTACCTCGAACTATGACTATTAAAATTTAATATTGTATCTATCAACTGCACAAGTTTTAAAAAAAAAATTGAGGACAAAATCAAAGCCACAATATAAACGCCGGAATGATAAAATTGCATAACTAATATTTTTACGGAAAACATAATAATAAACTAGCAGCACATTTTACTTAAAAACCAATCAACGTTATCTATTCGTTAGTACAGCAAATTAAGCAAATCTTCGATAGAGCTATTGGCCCAACCAGTTCAAAGCACTTACGGCAAATATAAATATAATTAATCGATATAAATATGGCGGATGATTTACGGCGTTATTGACATTGGTGCGCAGGCGCAGCGGCCATCTTGGATTTAGCAATAAATCTCCGGTTTATGTCGTTAGATCAGTCATGGATCGACGATATATGGACGGATACATTTTTTCCTGGAACGACGAAAAACCCATGACTATTTTGGAATGTTATTTTTATTTATTGTCACGATTTATGTAGGTATAAGGACGCTCGTCTGGTTGGTAGTTAAGTTTTATTGCGTGCTTATGTCGGACAATGTGATTGGGGTTATCATAATTTTAGGTGAGATGGCGCTGTGGTATTTTTACTTCAAATAAATGATAATTAGAGTTCACTTTATTTACGTCACTTTTTTTGTTTAATCTTGCAATCTCCCCTGCTGGCTTATAACTCTTGTAAGCCACGAACCTTCGAAACGCTAATGATCAAGAAAGAAATTGCTTCATATAGCTATTGCCATAATACGAAGGAAGACTACAAATGCATCCAACCAAACCAATTAACAACAACAACAATTTGGTTAAAAAAGAGACGAGAGATCTATGATCAGGATGGTCTGCACATAAACCATACACATATAAACAACTGTACTCCACTGGCAGTAGGTTCCAACTCTACATACCAATGTCCAACATAATGTCATGTACAATGTTGGTACATGAGTTGGAACCTACTGCCAGTGGAGTACAATTGTTTATATGTGTATGGTTCATGTGCAGACCATCCTGATCATAGATGTCTCGTCTCTTTTTTAACCAAATTGTTGTTGTTGTTAATTGGTTTGGTTGGATGCATTTGTAGTCTTCCTTCGTATTATGGCAATAGCTTTAAGAAGCAATTTCTTTCTTGACCATTAGCATTTCGAAGGTTCGATGTCTTAAAACATTGTAGGTATTGCACCCATACATTATCATTCATTTTCATTTCGTTGGAATCGCTGCCCCATAGTTGTATGTTATGTCCAAATTGGCTTTAACTTTAAATAATATAAATGTAATTTTTGATTAATTTTAAGAATTCATTGTGTACTATCTATGTCATTTTTGACTCTTTAATTTTATTCAATAATAACTAACCTAAAGGTGGCTTACAAAATTAACTCAAAAACATAAAACGCAGTATTTGCATTAATTATGCTCATTCATCTACTGCGGTTATAACTCAATTTTATTTATGAATAAAAATACTTCACAATGAAAAGTTTCGATTCTCAAAAAAACAGTTCGTACAAGTAACATAGGTATGTCTACTATGTCTACATACGATATTTTTTTCGAACCCAAAAATACTTGGCACAAAAGCAAAATATCTAATAGAAGGAAACTAATGAACTACAATATTAGTCTTCGCAACATAACACCTGAATCGGTTAATTATTTAAAACCCATTTTGTTCGTTTCAGGAGAAAATGTCTTAAGTATTTTTTCCACGTTTCTCACCAAACTTTTAATATCGTATTAAAAGCACTCAGCTATTATTATACGGATATTTTTAACGGCAGAACTGTCAGTGGAGAGGCAAATTTATCGGCAGCATGTGACGCGACAGCTGCTACCTGCGACAAGTTATGTCGACCAGAGTTAAGGTTACCGACGTGACTAATTCGAAGATACCTGCTATGATGAACTAGTCAGAACGACGTAAGTGAAAGCAGTAAAATTTCTTGAGGAAAATGCGTAAGTACTTGAAAAGTTGACGCAAATTTATCTATGTTTTGTTGGATTTTATTTTAAATTTAATAGTAATCACAGTAAAAGAAGTGCATTTATTATAATAAGACGGTCACGGTTGTCTTCCCGTTCTACCCAACCTTGAGTTTACCATATTGAGTTGAGTTGGTTCGAGACATGTTGGGCTTACCTCGACTATTATACGTGAGTGATCCGTGTATCCTATTTTAATAATTATAATACAGAGTCAAATCTAAATGGTGTTACAAAATGAGTGCTTCTAACTCAATTAACGCTGGGTAACATAATGCATTTACTCAATTTTTAAAATTAGTTTGATAAAATTTGGTATCTTCATAATGTACTTTGTTGCCATGAAATCACCAACTCAATGTATGGTATGGCCACTTCAAATTAAATAAGACTAATTAAAACAAATGAGTTAGTGCGTTATATTGCTACTTTTGTATCACCATTTTGATTGCAGCCTGTATACCTAGTGTATTTAATTTACCTACTCATTATTACTAAAAATTCAAACAAAGACTGAACTTTTGAAAGATATAAAATAGTCCTAACTAAGTAGAACGATCACGAAAATAGAAAACTGAAACACCGCATATATTTTATGTAAGCTAGTGATTAATGTGAAGTACGAGCAAACTTTTTTCTCAAAGGACCGGCTACGTATACGTAGTTACGCTTGTCTTAGGTTGTCTATAGGGTGCGGGGATTACTTTCTATCAGGCGACTGACCTGCTCCTTCGCCCATGTGTTGAAGATAATAGTACATTACTGCAGCGGCCGCGAAATAGGGGATTGCCGGCCGAGTAGTAATAGATGGCCGAGTGTTAACGAGGCCATCTAGAGATACGAGGCCGGCAATCCCTGTTCGTGGCCAAGGCTTGTATAGTGCTTTTCTCAAATAAATCCAAGGAAATGATACGAATGTTCAACTTATATATTCATATTTAATTCAAATTGTTTTTTTTTTTATTCCCGCCAAAATATTTTTTTTTCCAGCAATTTATTTGTAAGCTGTTCCAGTTAATGTTTTTAACGCAAAATCTTGAGATGATTTATATTTATTAAAAAATTACGACCTTATTAATTGGTTATTTTAATAAATTGTTAACAATAAACGCCAATCGTTATTTATTTTATTAAATCTAGCCAAGTAAGATATTAAAAAGTAAATTCACAAACTAAATTTTTCTTAATTGGCAGTATGTCATTGATAGTCAATAAAAGAAAATACGACCCACTAAAACAAAAGACAATCTCTTTGCTGGCCTTGGCCAGCAATGTTTGTATGAAATTCCATTATTGTCGTCTAATTTGAAATTAGAACGAATCTTCCTCAACTGCTATACAATGGCATACTTCGTGTTCTATTGTCACGACTATAAGGACCACATTTCCTTGGATGTTTGAGAAAAAGTAGGTTCTATTGAAAAAATGTTGAGTACCTAGTGAACTTACTTTCCTATGTGTTAGCAGCTAAGATAAAATATATGAACTAAAAGGTAGGTATAAATTAATATTTTTACTAAAAACCTAAATATCACCATTATAAATTGTTGTAAATAACGTTTTTAGCACATGCGCAAAACAGTGTTCAAAAAAATTATTAATTACAATGTTGCAAAAGTATGTGAATGTAAGTACGATGCATTTCAAATATAAAAAAAATATAAAAAATGAAATTAAACTGTGTATTACAATTATTTTGATAAAGAAAACTGACAATCTACCATACTCTAAGTTTGTTATTAAAAAAATACTACAGGATTTAGATGTCTCTATCAAAAATGTCTTAAGTACAAATTTGAAAAAAAGCATTACATTTTTTTCGAATTACGAATTTACAATCATCCCCATCCCCACCGTTCAAAAACTTGACTGCATCAACTTGCAGTCTCGTCACCCCATGTGACATTGCGTCTCGCTCGCTCCGCCCCGCCCACCGGCACTAGACACTTGACTGTAATGACAACTCTGCACTGCTTTACAAAAATAAACATGGCGGATAGTGCGAAACGAAGGGAGGCATGCTTTCAGCTTTTTTTTAATCAGTTGAGATTTTTGTACATGTTTATTGAAATTGTTAACAGAGTAGTTGTTTATTTTTTTTAGAACAATAAATAAGCAATTCATTGTAACATTTGTGAACAATAAAAGCAAGGTTTTTATTTTTATTTACATTTATATTAATTTGAATATGTGGTGAACTATTTCGAAGATATTATTTAGTGTAACTTTTAGTTTTTTTTTTATACATTGGTACATTCATATAATTTAAAAAAAAATAGATTCAATTTTAATTTTAGCAAAGGGTAAGGAATTAATGTAGATAAATTGAGAAGATACTTTTCATTCTTTACTTTACATAGTGATTTTAAATAAAATAACTAAGAAATTTGGTAGGCATATACCGTTAGTTGTCAAAATTTTTAACTAACCATTCTGGAATCTCATTGCAACGTGTTTGGTGGCCCAAAACTGCCAGTTGATTCTTCAAGCATTACTTGAAAAAATATTCAAAATAATATGCATAAGTAGTTTGTTATACTTGATGGTATACACATTAATTAAATACTATTAGGCAGGTTACCTATAGTGCTTAGGTATAAATATTTTAATATGTTGCACTTTCAATTAGTTGACGACTACAATGATGGTAATCAATTTTTAATTTAAGAGAAAGATGGCTGCCACAGGTAAATATACCAGAAATAGACCATATACCTATATACCTATAGTTAGTTTATTTATGTACCAGTTTTTGATGTTACTATATTATTCTTTATTATTTACTTTTCTTCAAAATTATGGGAAAAATGTGTTTAAAATTACGAAACCGAGTACAGTAAAAAGGTAATTTTTTCTTTTATTTGTTTTCATAGATTACCTACCTAAAGAAAAAATATTGCCTTCATGCACTTATTAATTAAAATGTTTGTTACTACCAACGAAATTTCCAGCATTCTATTAATATTAAGAAGTAATTTAACAGACCTTACTAGACTAAATTCATTGGAACAAAATGGCCAATAACTAGGTAGGTACATATATTTATATATGTTTATAAATGCAATATAAATTATTCAAATAACCTCTCTCAAATAAAATGGAAGCTTTTTCTTTTCATTTTAATATCTTAGGTATCTTATAGATTAATGAAAAAATAATACTAGATAATAATAAAAAAAAATATTTCAGTCAATTGTTAGGTAGGCCACTGACCCCCGGAAAAAAAACAATGGCATTTTTTTTAGTTTAAAATTGGAATGCTGGTCATATTTAGTGTTGTACTCTAAAAAACAAATGTTGTTTTCAAATATAGAACATCAGAGCGTTACGTCATCGCACGGTCGTTTTCAGCGCGCAACCGTCGCCGCTCGCCGCCGCAAACCCACTGAAATCAGTTTGCCCGAACTTTGCCGAGCCTACAAACCAATGTTTAACTTCCGAACTACAAACAAACTTGCAAAACTCCTAGAAAAACTACCAAAACTCAAAAATAACCTAGAAAATCTTAATAAAAACATGCGCCAGTACTAAAAAGCAAAAAAAAATATTTTTTTGTGATCATTCTTACCGTATTATCCGACGAATTATAGACAGACTACGACAACACGGTTTCACCTGTCACGAGCACCTAAGCAAGCAGAGCTCAGGTATCCTTTGTTTTCCGAACTTCTGTTTGTTTTCTACATACGTGAAACGAATTCTTAGCACACCAAACACGGTCGTTGAACCAATCTTTTGAAATGACCCTGTTGGGTTTTGTGGGAAAAAGTTCACTTCACTAAACTGGCACTGAGTTTGCACTTGGCACTTCGCGTGTTTAGCGCGTTTGTCGCGCGGTACGTGGAGCGGGCGCTTTGGACGCGCGGCGCGGCCGGAATGGCGCGGCGGACGGCGACAGTGGCGCCGCGGCCGGCTTACGAACTAGCGCTCCACAAGACGTGATAAGATGCAACTTTCGATGCAGTCATTAACAATTCGACATAATTTTTAACGAACACTGTTTTAGACACACATAAAAATATTTTCAAACTTACGCATTTATACCGAAGATACTTCAAAAAAAAATATATTTTTCACATATTTTTATTTTTTTTTATTCAAATCGGAATTACGAAAAAAAATATTTTTTTTTTAAATAGACGTTATTTAAAAAACTTGTATGTGTTTTTTATAGTCAAAACTGCAAGCCGTCTCGACCGGTCTCGAGTGACCTTGCAGCGTGCATGTTGCGCCGTCTCCCTCTAGCAGGCGGGGCTCTGGCCCCGCCCCCCGCCCACCCGCGCCTCCCGCTTTTTACCTTTTTTCGCGCGTAACTCACTTTCGTTTGTAGTATTGTATTGTTTTTAGTGTTTTGACTATTTTATTTGTTTTAATTTTTTTTTACAACTTTATTTCAAAAATTTACCATGCACACTGATTTTTTTTCTATTATTATTTTTTACTTTGAGTGTTTTAAATAAGCTAATTATAAATGTGTTTTTTTTTTCTTATGTCAGTTTACCAGTGGGTTCTTTAGCATGCAGTTGAACAGTATTACAAAATTATTTAACAAGTCAAAAAAATCTATCATTAATTGCAAAATTTATTTAAATTATTGCGGGCGGTACGACCATAATAATATGCAAGATCCGTCCGTATCGCTACCACCATCTGGCTCATTAATCCTACCGCAAAGCACCAGTGCTTATGCTGCTGTGTTCCAGGGGATTAAGACTGACGGTGAAATGTGATACGATTTTTTTAGATGGCTTGAATGATTGATTTTTGATGATTTATCATCAATGGTATATCAAGCACACCATTAGGTAAAACCAAGGATACTGAATCACGTACCAACCAGGGTGAACGGTAAACTCTTTTCATTGCAAATATCATGTTGACATTCCATACATCTGCCAAATAAATCATCGTGAAATTGGTTGTGAAAAGGTTCCACCCTTGTTTGAGATTCAGTTTCGTTGACTTTCTACTGTTATGGAGCACTTGCTGGATGTAATTGAATCTAAATTTAGTCTTAAACGCAGATTTTTTTTGTGTGGAACTGTTGAGCTTAAATTCAATTTAATAAAAGATTTTTTTCCCAGCAAGTAATTTAATTATTTTATTACTATATATTTCAAACTAAATACAAAAATAAAAAAATAAATAGAAAAAGAAAAAGATACTTCATACTTAACTTGTATTTTATTACTAGCTATTGCCCGCGACTCTGTCCGGGGTTGGTATAAAAAATAACCTACGACCTATTCTCAGACCTGCCGAATACAGAGAAAAAAGTTTCATAAAAATTGGTCAGCCCGTTTCAGAGGAATTCGATAACAAACACCGTGACACAAGATTTTTATATATTAGAAGATGTATCTCTTTGAGCTGCTGACTTTGCAACTTTTACAAAATGGCTTAAATATTACAGTAGGTATATTTTTTACGTTTTCATTCATTAATCAAATGAGAAAAATCCAGAAACTGAAATGAAATAAATATCCATACTATAATATTTTATCGAACTTGCTATTAACAAAATTTCATGCGAATTGTTGAGGAATGCGACGTGTAGAAGAGCACAGCCGGACATTTACGGGACATCGGCCGGACATTTTCGCGCAAGCTGATACGAAGACGCTTCGTTCGCTCTTCGCCCTCCCTCGGTCAATCAAGCATTCATTAGTCTCTTGTTTCAAATTAATCTACCAAAGATGATTTGACTTCTCTCTCTGAAAATCCTTCCCTCATACATACGCTGTATCTACCACAGCTTTGACCTATGTTTCGTTTTTTTCCATATTTCAATTAACATAAGAAATATGAGCTTTCAAAAACTGAAAAAATCCCAATTTTAACATCATTTTCAGACACTCGTCAGAAAATAATCCTTTATATAAACAAAAAAAGGAAAACATACGGGCATAGCTAAATCTGTCCTCTAATTATTTTTGAAAAAAATAATTTTATTGGTCCAGTTTTCGAGAAGAAAACAGGGGACTACGAAATGCTGTTTTGATCAATTTTACGCGCCTATTAACGGTCTGAGCTGCAGTTGTCCCGCTCTCGCTGTACTGACACGGAGGGGTTCGGGGCGAGACAGCGACATTTCATTAAAATGCCTATTTCTCAAAAGTCTCTCAGCTATCGTACCCTCTTAAGAACAGAGTGTCAGAGAGTTAATTTTTCTGTCGACAAACTTTCACGCAGTTTGGCAGATAAGTATTTAATCTAAAAAAATATTATGTTTATTAATTATTACAAAAAAAAACTTTTTTTTAAATTCTCTATTAGGAATATAGTCTATCTATATATCAAACGTGACCCATATAGTTAACGCAGCCTGGTTAAGATGGAACCGAAGGCCAATAGAACTGAAGGTAAAAGTCTACAAAACATCAGGAAGACCCATCATCATGTATAACCAACCACACCTACATCCCCCGAGTGCCATCAGGACAAAGCACGAACAGAAGATGCATACAAATAAGTTGAAGATGCTACGGTAGGCAGGAGTGACAAGGCTTAATAAAGTACACAATGAGTAAGAGTACAATACAATACAATGACTCTTTATTACAAAGAATACAATACAGAAATACAAGTACATGTAAAACATATACAAGATAAGCAATGGGCGGCTTTATCGCTTCGAAGCGATCTCCAGGCAAACTTTTAGGCAGAAAGAAGGCGGAGGCCCGTCCAAAATTGCTCGCATTGCCGAGAAGACGGTCGAGGGCCATGTGAGGTGGGACCAGGGCTTAAAGTACCGGTATTTTCTGGAACCGGTATCGTGGCCTTAAATCCAGATTAAGAAGTTAAAATACCGGTACTCGAAAGTGCGCGTGGAGTGGAGTGAATGAGGGAGAAAGAGAACACTAGTTATCTACTCACATTATGAGTTTTTCCGTGGATGCGGGAAGGGAACCGATCATTCGCATCGCACCGTACTAAATGGCAACGTCGCATACCAGAAGAACAACTGTTATAGAGAACTGATATTTTTTCGGTGCTAATACCGGTATTTTGCTTTTACCGGTTGTCTGGAACCGAAATGAAGAAAACATATAAGTCAAGACCGGTATGTTACGTTGGAGGTAGTTTTGGTACCGGTTCCAAGATCTGGTTGTGGCGAAGAGTACGCTGTTAGAAAAGCCTTGGCCATCCCGCAGAATGGATAGGGCAGAGATATATAAATATAATTTTCGGTGAAACATTTTTTTTATTATAATAATACTGTAACTAAATTACATTGAAAAAACCAGAAAAGAAGATTTTTGTGTTTTATTATTATAAAAAAAAATTAAGAAGAAAACCGTAAAATGAAATATAAAAATCAGGAAATATTTTTTCTCAAACATGCTATGAAATATTGACGTTATGTTCCTTAAAATACGCCACGAACTGTCACGTTGCAGGTGCGGCTAGACGAGAGGTCAATAATGGAATTTCATACAACATTGCTGGTCTATGGTCGACGTGGATGGATGGATGGACGGACGGATGGACGGACGGACGGACTGACGAACGGAGGGATGGATGGATGTTGATGGATGGATGGATGGATGGATGTTGATGGATGTTGATGGATGTTGATGGATGTTGATGGATGTTGATGGATGTTGATGGATGTTGATGGATGTTGATGGATGTTGGTTGATGGATGTTGATGGATGTTGGTTAATGGATGTTGATGGATGTTGATGGATGTTGGTTGATGGATGTTGATGGATGTTGATGGATGTTGGTTGATGGATGTTGGTTAATGGATGTTGATGGATGGATGTTGATGGATGTTGATGGATGTTGATGGATGTTGATGGATGTTGATGGATGTTGGTTGATGGATGTTGATGGATGTTGGTTGATGGATGTTGATGGATGTTGGTTGATGGATGTTGGTTAATGGATGTTGATGGATGTTGATGGATGTTGATGGATGTTGATGGATGTTGACGGATGTTGATGGATGTTGATGGATGTTGATGGATGTTGATGATGTTGTTGGTGATGGTGATGGTGATGGTGATGGTGATGGTGATGATGATGGCGGTGATGATGGTGGTGATGATGATGATGCATGTTTGAGAAAAACTCTATACAAGCCTTGGCCACGAACAGGGATTGCCGGCCTCGTATCTCTAGATGGCCTCGTTAACACTCGGCCATCTATAACTACTCGGCCGGCAATCCCCTATTTCGCGGCCGCTGCAGTAATGTACTATTTCACACCACCTGCTTGACAATGCCTTATTATATATCATGCAAACCTCTCTCAAAATAAATCATTATAGCCCTTGGCTTTCGCCGGGGCGTAATGTTGTACTGAATTTCATTATAACCCGCCAGGCAGTAATGTTGTACTGGATTTCATTATAACCCGCCGGGCAGTAATGTGATTCTCACTTCTCGTAGTTCTTATTGATATGCACTTAAAGTCTAATTTTTAAATCGCCCCGCGTGCAGGCCCGCGTGCAGCACGTGCACGTGCTCAACGAGCTCAGCCCCGCGGTGCCAGCGGGCCGCGCCGCGCCTCATTTATTTGCAGTTCCGCGGCCGAACGAAAACAAAGTCAAATACTTAAACAAAAGCCGCGAGTGTTTCAATACGCTGCAATTTTAACTATCAAAACTGCAAAAGAAGATAAAACATTAAGAAAATATCGAGTGACGAAAGTGATTTGACTCCTGATTCCATTAAATTAGACGCCTTAGGACCACTTGCACAGTTCAGGGTAAAAAAATTAAATCGGTAACCCTGGGTTAAGAATGACAGTTCCATACATTTTGACACTTGTTAACCCTGGGTTAGCAGTTAACTCGCTCGGAGTTAAGTAGCTAACCCAGGTCTGCGCAAGCCGGCCTTAGAAATTGTTAATAATGTACTCCCAGAGAAGTCGAAGGAAAAATACTTAAAAGCTTACAAAGATTTCGACAAATGGAAAACTGCGAAAGGCGCTAAGTCAGCGTCAGAATCAGTGCTTCTGGGTCTATTTCGAGTATTTTTCTAGTAGCCTTTTTTAGTAGTGAGAAAAGTAGAGTATACTCCTCGGGGATAAAACAGATTTTGCCTTGGGCGCGCTTAAATCCTTCACTGCTCTCAGGACTCCATCTTAATTCCCTCGCTTCGCTCGGGAATCAACTAAAGACCCCCTCGCTACGCTCGGGAGTTAAATCTGGAGTCCCTCGATACGCTCAGGATTCAATATAGCGCCCGTGACATAATGCAGTGCTTTATCCCCTTGGTGTGCAATCTACTATTTTCTGAATTTAGATAGTATTTTTTTATTAGATGAACTATACTAAAGGTATTATGATAGAGTCTACAGATTCAGTTAGGTTTGTTTTGTAACAATCGTGTTTCCAATGAAAGGGTTGAGTGAGACCGAAAAGTTCGACCATCTTAAATGGTAGGGGAGACCGGGGACAAAACTAACATTTTGCACTTTTACCTCATTATCTGGTTAAGCGTAATATTTTTGATGAAATTAATATAGCTATCTATAAATTTCGTTCATGCTCTTCAAATTGGTGTCTTTAATTACCTAATTATTACTTATTTTGTGTGAAAAATAGGGACTTAAAAAAAATTCGCCTGTTGTTACTTTCGACCCCGATACGTTGCCGAAAGTAACAGGATAAAGAAGTATTTTTAAATATGAGATGAAGTATTAAATTAATAAGTTATGTATCAGAAAACATTGAATGAGCAAAAAAAAAATATTGGCACTTTATAAGTATATGAAAATATTGAAAAAGTATTTTTTAATGAAAATCTACAAAAAAATAACATTTTGTTAGCATTTATTGGCAGTCTAGGAAATGCCACGTTTTTTTGGCGTGACAATTATTTTTTCTATTCAAACTAAGTATTTGGTAACAGTGTTTGTTTCGGACACACACAGTTTTCATCATCATGTCTGTCTATGTTACTTTTGTACCCTGCCACATTTTTGTCAAAAAATTAAAGCTAACCTTGAAGTGGAACGTGATTGACACAAACGAACTCAAACACCGTGTAATCCATTTAATCAAGAATGACTATACAAATATTCATATAAGAATCATTCTTTTAATAATATGAAAACGTGACATGAATGAAAGTCAAGAAAGTTATTTTTAGTTCGTGAAATCACGTTTTGTCCTGTAGCTCAAAGTAGCAGCGCGGAACACCGACAGCGGCTGGATGCAAGTAAGAGGGGTGGAATCAACTGTCATATGATTGTAGCGAAGAGGTGTTTCGACTATTGGATAAAACTACAGAGCCTTTGCTACTTTCGACCCGCTGTTACTTTTGTACCCGGTCTCCCCTACCTAGTTAAGACAAAGCGACTGGCTGAAAAATATTCCGCTGTGTCACAATTTTTTTTATTATCAACCACACGGGATTGTTATAAAACAAATCTAACCGAATCTGCAGATTCAAACAAAGTAGTTCATCTAATTATTATCCACATAAGTACAGAGAAAAACTTTTTAGATTTTTTTATGTCACGGTTTTTTTAATTATTTTTCGTGTCACAACGGAACATTTTTATACTAATTGGAACCTTTTTATACTAATTTTAATTGCCAGCATTATGGTGTCCAACTTTTTAAACTCTACCTAAAGTTGCATAAACCAAAATAATGACCATTATGTATTTCGTCTATTATTTCGATTACATGCTGTTTTATATGTCCTTCTCTATCTTACCATGTTCAATTCATGCAGCAGCTGTACAAAGTGTACACGTCCGATACGTTAAACAGCAGTATCTTAATCAACGCCAGTGTACAGCGTCGTATTAACATAATTAATAGCCCTGCTTCGGCCACCAGTAGAAATGATCAGATTCTTAAGGTATAACAACATCGACGCTTCAAAAACATGCTGCGCACACGCATGATGCGAATAATATAAGTTATTTTCAAACTTTTTGTCGTATTGGCACAACCACATTTTTACAAGCTTTTATTCGTTATTAGACTTTAATCATCATCGTCATCATCAGCATTCCAGCCTACATACCCACTGTAGGGCACAGGCCTCCTCTCAGAATGCGAGAGCTTGGGGCCGCAGTTTCCACGCGAGCCCAGTGCGGATTGGGAACTTCACACCATTGAATTTCTTCGCAGGTGTGTGCAGGTTTCCTCACTATGTTTTCCTTCAAAGTATACCTGATGGTAAATTTCAAATGTAATTTGGCACGTAAATTCCGTAAAACTCAGAGGTCCGGGCTCGAACCCACGTCCACGGCCCTCTGCTTGAGAGGCCATAAATAGGTAAAATCACTAGGCTACCGCGGCCACTTATTCATCAGTAAGTAGGTATATATTTATTTGTCTGCGCGATCGCGTTAGAAATGCTGAAATCCGCGCAAGAACTAAAGTCACCGACATAGCCTCGAAGAATCGCCAGACTCAAGTGGCAGTGGGCAGGGCACATCTCTCGTAGAACTGATGGCCGATGGGGTCAAAAGTTTCTCGAGTGACGTCCACGGACCGGAAGACGCAGTGCAGGTAGGCCTCTAACAGGATGGAGCGACGACCTGGTTAAGGTTGCGAGAACGCGTTGGATGCGGATGGCGGATGGCTGAATGGTAATTTATTTACTGAACCAGTGAGATACACCCTTAGCCTCATCTACACTTTTGATCAGGTGAGATAGTGGTCAATCATGTCAACAAAAAAAAATAGTAAATAAAATATTAAAAATATTAAAAATATTAAACTGCCAATGGTTTAGACGACCAGATGGCCTAGTGGTTAGAGAACCTGACTACGAAGCTTGAGGTCCCGGGTTCGATTCCCGTGTCGGGGCAGATGTTTGTATGAAAAATACGAATGTTTGTTCTCGGGTCTTGGGTGTTTAATATGTATTTAAGTATGTATCTATCTATATAAGTATGTTTATCCGTTGCCTAGTACCCATAACACAAGCTTTGCTTAGCTTACTTTGGGACTGGGTCAATTGGTGTGAATTGTCCCGTGATATTTATTTATTACTAGCTGTTGCCCGCGGCTTCGCCCCGTTGTAGTTTTTCTTATTTTTTTCTTTCATAAGAACCTTCTCCAACAACAAAAAAAGAATTAGTGAAATCGGTCCAGCCGTTCATGCGTGATGCCGTGACCAAGGGAAATAGGGATTCATTTTTATATATATAGATTAACGTTGCGGAACGCGTTCATTGCAAATTGCGCAGGAGCGGTTCGTTAGGCGAATCTTGGGGGAGGACTTTCGGTCGGTCGACAGTGGACGTCTTTCGGCTGCAATGATGTTGGCCTTCAACGCCAGTTGCCAATACAAGATTTCATTTACAATAACAAGAATTACCAATTGTAATATTCGACTTTGACTGTGACTTTGGCAGTCACCTCTAATTACACATCCCCAATCACCCTAGTCCGCTTGCGCGCGCGCATATAATTTGCGCCCATAAACTGACGCGTGATGACAGAGAATTCGCCCCAAGATTGCCAACTTTACGATTCAAAATTACATATTGATCCTTCAACTAAAATGCCGTTAGCAACACCCTATATTAAATGACAGTAAAATTCAAATTGGAATGTTTCAGATGCATTGTTAAGGTTGTATATTTACCGCAAAATGCCTTTAAAATGTTTGCTTTTTATAGGATTTTCGAGTTTAAGTTTTGAGATATAAGGTTTTTGATGAGTGTTGAGTTAGCGTGGTGGGTGTTGAGTGAGACAGTTGAGTGATTGCTGATTGATAGCTTGATGACCTTGGGGTTGTTTATAGCACGTTTTTGTTAGGGATCAATGGAGAGATATCTTAAAAAATCTTGATAAGGATATAGTTTTTTCTTATTTCCAGTCTTCTAGGTCTCGTAGGCTCTCGAGAAAGAAGAAGGCTTGAGCTGTTGTACTGGAAAGTCAGTGCAAATCGGGAACTATTGAACTGAAATGGTTTTTTTCAAACTTTTTCCCGGTAGATGCCAGCTTATCGTAGAACTTTGGGACGCCTTGTAAGTTTCACAAGTTTTTTAACTGTGTTGACCAATGAACTGTTTAATTTTGACCATGTTTATCCGATGTGTGGTGCGGTGAAGTAGGTGTGGTGGGTACGGTTGGTAGCGGAGAAGGAAGGTAAAATTAATTTGGACCTCCGAAATAAAATGTCGACTGAATCAATCAATTAAAGAGTTGTCAAATGCTTCTAGCGGTCGTCGGTCGATGTTCAAAGTATCTTCTTTATATCCTATGTCCCCTCGGTGGGGCAGAGGGCGTCTACAATGCTTCACCAGGTCGATCAGTCTTGGACTGCACACTTTATTTCGCTCCACGTCTTGCCGATGCACTTCGCTCCTGTCGTTAAAGAACGTCGCCAAGTTTGTTTGGGGCGGCCGCGCTTTCTTGTACCTTGAAGGTTCCAGTGAAAGGCTTGTCAAGGTATGTGAGACGTCTCCCGACGCAGCATATGTCCCACCCAGTTCCATTTACGGCGCTTGATCTGTTGTTCTATCGGAGTTTCACGACAGCGGCTCCGCAGGTCAGCGTTGGATATTTTCTCAGGCCAGTATTATATCCCGAGAATACTACAGAGCAGTTAATGAATACTTGAAGCCGGCGTGTGAGGATTTTTGCTACCTTCCACGTCTCGCACCCGTACAGCAGAACAGACTTTACATTAGACCCATTGGACCGGAATGTTTTGGTCTTTATCCTTTGTGTTAGTTTCCGTGACCGCCACACCGGGCGCAGCTGTGCAAAGGTTGCCCAACCCTTGGCAATCCGCGAACAGATGTCTTCCGTCCCTCCATCCTCCGCTACCACGCTTCCTAGGTATGTGGATTTCTGGACACGTTCCACAACCTCTGTACCCATGTTCAAAGTATAGTAGTGAGTTAAAGGCGTGACTTAGTATTGAATCATAACAAAAATATCTTAAGGGTGCCTTACACTAGAGATGTGCTACGCTACATTGCTCACACCCACATAGCTTAGCATTGGTGTAAACGGGTTCATCTAATCCATGTTTTTTATACGAAAAGATGCGTGCCTCTGGATGCGTGCTGTGGATGCGGATTATGGATGTCCTTGTCCCTACTGCCGATACATCGCATAGCTCTTGAATCACTCCACGGCGTCAGTGGAGACGTTATAAAGAGAGCTGCCTCTGTTGTTTCTTTCTTATAAGGCAGTGACAGATGATGATGTATCCTGGACAAGTAATTATGGTATGCACTAGCGCACGCGCGCTCCCCATCGTCCATCATTGGTACCCCGATTAAACTATAGAGCTGCGAATCTCAAACATTGAAGACAAAGATAGCATCAAGAAACCAATTTTATTATTGAATCAGCTAAGCTTATACTTCGTTTATTTTTGCATTAGAAAGAAGATAAGCGATCTTGACGTGTCTTTTTATTGAAAAACACTTTTGGAAAATAAATCAAAGCAAATATTGGAAAAATAAAAAATTTCAAAAGCGTTTGTTTCAATAGTTTTTTACAGAAAAAGTTACAACTAAAGGTCCAGCGCTAGGATGTGTGTTACAGGACCCTTTCGTAGAGTTACACTATTAATCGCTATAAGCCGTACCAGGAATAAATAAATAGCAATAGAAAGGACTTTTAGTTTCATAAGGAATAGTTACTATTTTTTGAAAGGCGTTTTTCGATCAAAAAGACTCATCAAGATTGTTTACCCTATTTCTAATGCTAAAAAAATGAAGTATACTTAGATACTTAGATAAGTTTAATGTAATAGAATTGATAAGCAGTCGTACTGACATTGCTCGTAAAGTTTATTTAAATGCCCAAAGAATTTATCTAGATAAAACTTAAAACTTATCAAATTTCAATGATTTCAACGTTATTGTTATTATTAACAACTAGCTTTTGCCCGCGACTTCGTACGCGCAGAGAGACAAGTCCGGTTCTCCGAAGATCCCGTCTCACTGCACCTCTATGATCCTAAAATGTGAAGTCTCTATAAAAGCTAATCTGTAAAGCTACAGTTAAACCCAGAACATTGCATTACATTGCGCGGCCGCATAGCCAACGAGTTCGAAGTGGTCAATCGAAGGCCGCAATGTATTGCAACTTGGAAGGGTTTTTCTTGCAAATCTAAACTAGGCTTTTCGGACATGAGATTACTTTGAATCGAATATTTATCCTGCTTATTCTATATTCCATTGGATTTTCATTAAGAATCTTCTACAAAGTATTAGAAATATATTCTCCTGCCGCCCAGTGTCCAAATAGGATTTATTGTAATCTGACATCGAACTCACTCAACAAGTGACATAAAGTTAAAAGTTCATTAAAACAAAATTTGGCCTAGTGGTTAGAGAACCTGACTACAAAGCTTGACGTCCCGAGTTCGATTCCCGGTCGGGGCAGATATTTGTGTGAAATATACGAATGTTTGTGCTCGAGTCTTGGATGTTTAATATTTATATGTATAAGTATGTATTAATCTACATAAGTATGTCCGTTGTCTAGTTCCCATAGTACAAGCCTCTTTGTTTGGGACTAGGCAATAATGTCAATCATGCCATGACTTTTAAAAACAAAAAAAAAAATAAAACGAAGACGCTTATCACGCATAGTCAATAAATTTCAATAGCGCGCAAACTTTGAGTCCCTCATAGCACCTGACTCTGCTCAGTTGCAACTCAAACTATGAGTGCGTGCTAAGACCATATTTATTATCTACGGGTAAAGGTAAGGGGCAAGGGGTAACGGGTAAAGGGGGGTAATTAAAAGCAGGTTGCATGCCGCCTGCGCCCTTCCGTTGTGCTTCCTCCGTGGAACTTCATGACATCACCTGTTCAAGCTAAAAGGCCGTAGCTCAGAGCACCAGCGTTTCCATTTAAATCTTATTTGCATATAAATAGAGTTGAAAGTAAATGGTTTGTTTTGATGGAGTTGTTTATTTGTTTGCTTGGGAATGTGACATGTTCAACAGTCCAAGCTGAACTGTATGAAGTTGGTTTGTTGAAGTTAGTTTGACAGTTGGAATAAATGTTTTTTTTTATTGTGTTACTGGTGATAAAAGGCTGGGTTGAGATTGTATGGTGAATAAAAAACGGCAAGGTTCGGATTTTTCGCAATAAAACCTAGTTAGGTGCCTGACGTGCAAAATGGATGCATGTAATATTGTTAACTGTTTAAAGAGTTTACTATTAATGTTTACTAAATAACAGTTAGCGTCAGAAGCAGCGGATCGCTTTTCAGGGTAGTCCTATAAGGACTCTGTCTGTCTGTCCGTCTGTGGCTTATCTCAGAGACTGTTAATTTTGCACGTTGATATTTGATCGGTGACCAGGAGTTGAAAAATAATAATTCTTATCCAAAATGGAATTTAAAAGATGAGATCCCAAGCAATTAAATTTCTGATAACTTAAAAAAAAACTTTATTGTTAACTTCCTCCAATCATCGATGGCTGGTTATCGTACATTTGGTTGAAGTTAATCACTTTCGTCCAGTGTCATCGCTTTGGCGGGGAATTTGACAGGTCTCCGGTCAAAGTTTGTTTGAGAAACTGACTTGTCAAACAGGTTTTATCGTGTAGGGTGACAATGACTTTTATTAAAAAAAAAAAACAAAAAATCATTATTACTGATCTAGGAAAATTAGTTACTGATCACCGGTTACAAATCATCGTGAAGATATTTTAATTATGCGGACAAAGTGGTAAAACAAAAAGTTGAAAAATAATTTTTATGTGTTCCTCCCCCTGCACATAAAGTGGGTACCTAAGTATATTTTTTTTTCTCATCTAACTAAACTTATAGTGTGGCATATCATTGACTTTCAAACACAAACACATAATAGGTTTCGTAAGATCATTTTCGAAAATACTTACTATGCTTTTAGTTGCTCATTTTTGTTAGAGTCAAGTGTGTCCAATCAATTATTGAAAGGGAATTATCGCCAGCTATCAAAGTGTTATAAAAAAATAGGAATTTTGATCGTGATCGATCGCATTTGCTGTCAAATATAAGTATAAAGAGAGAGAGAAATATATATAAATTAATTAAAATGGTCATCAGCAGGCCACATCGCTCGTAGAACAAAATAACCGTTGCTAGGGGAGTGGAAGTAACTAAGTGGACCGGTAACGTAGGTAGCGAGAGTTGCAGGCAACTGTTGGATGCAAATGGCAAGTAGTCATGCATTGGCATAATATTCTACGACCTTTGTTCAACAGTGTACTTCTTCCCGCTGATTATAAAGATTTAGTTGAAGATTTATCTATTACTTACTCATTTAATGCAAAAACATCAAAAGCATCACTATTGAAGTCAAAATACCTTACAGTCACTTTACAACTCAATAATCCTGTGGCATAAATTTACGAAGAAATAGTAAACAAAATAAACAAATAAACATCTTTAGTGAAATCGACCCCCACGCATCACCATATCGAAACGGTGGTTAAAGTTCTAAAGGTCGTAAACGCCTCATAATAGAATTTTAAACCTTATTTCTACAGTTCTACAACAAAAAATCATTGCGTCACGATTTTATTAGAAACAATAGTTTACCCGTGGCTTTGTTCGCGTGAACCGTTACATCTGGTAGTCGCATTGTGTTTAATTTGTATTTAAGTACTTATTATTTATCTAGTAGTTTGGCTGGTACTGTAAACTCTACAATCATTCGATTGATGCTAGCACTCTAGTGCTATATTTTAATTTAAATTAAGAACAGATCGAATGACAGTATTGTAAAATATGTGAGTTGTGATTGGGCAGACAACAATTTTGGGAAAAATCCTTGAATGTTTTAACTAAAAAGTATTATAGTAAAGCTATACCCCGGGGCCCGAGCAGGCCCCCAACAGTACCCAACCCATAGTACAAGGTTTTGCTTAGTTTGGGATTAGGTCAATTATTTATTTATGTTTTCATAAAATGTATGTATGTATGTAAATACTTTATTGTATACATGAAACACAAAAAAATCATTAATCATTTTTGGACCACATTCTCTTTTGACCATCATTTTTGACCCTCGTTGGAGGCTGTGATGGCAAAAAAATACGATTTTTCTACTATTACATATTAAAAGCGCATCCCGCTTTTAGCTCGCTTGACATTTCTATTCATTTTCTATGTTCTATGATCCCAACACACTCATATTTCTACACCCCTTACGCCCTTACATGGACTTACGACATTGTTGGACTTACAACATACGACACTTCTTGACCAGAACACGTTAAAATTGTCTCTTGGCCACGTGGGCGAGCCCATTCAGGCAATTTATGAATGAGCGGGGTCAACGCCCCGCCAAGGCTGTGCAATTAAGGCTTTATGACGCATGGCGCCTATGTGTTTGTATTGTAAAAACTATACGTGTGGTAGGAGGAAAAAGTAGAATTGGAGTGAGTTTAGTTTCAATGCCTCTAATGTTAGAGTCGCTGCGAATAATAAAGGGGAGAGCCAGTATAAAATGGGCTCAAACTGCATGCATTTTGATTACAAGTAGAGCTCTGCTAATACTGGATTTGTATAGATACGGCTGATTATATATAGCATATATATTTTGAAATGGTCCCAAATTAGCAAAATGCCTATCTCAAGAAAGCCATATTTCTCAAGCTTTTATTTAACTTGCACTTCATGTTTGTCCGGGTGGAATCTTTCAACTCAATTTTGAAGCATGTAGAGATATCTTCAACCGATTGAGCTGAAAGTATGATGTAAATCGGATGACGTCATCATCATCATTTCAGCCGAAAGACGTCCACTGCTGAACATAGGCCTCCCCCAAGGCTCGCCAAACAGATCGGTCCCGTGCCATTCGCATCCAACGCGATCCTGCAGCCTTAACCAGGTCGTCGCTCCATATTGTTGGAGGCCTACCTACACTGCGTCTTCCGGTCCGTGGACGCCACTCGAGAACCTTTTTCCCCATCGGCCATCAGTTCTACGAGCGATGTGCCCTGCCCACTGCCACTTAAGTCTAGCAATTCTTCGAGCTATGTCGGTGACTTTAGTTCTTGCACGGATTTCATCATTTCTAATGCGATCCCGCAGAGAAACCCCGAGCATAGCCCTCTCCATTGCCCTCTGAGTGACTTAGAGCTTCCTTATGAGACTCTTCGTTAGCGGCCACGTCTCAGTGCCATAAGTCATCACTGGCAACACACTCTGGTCAAGGACAGTGCAATATTATTATGACATGGAGCTGGGAGGTAAAACGACACGAACGCATCAAGTTTGGGCTCGTTTGATTCGCCATGGCGAGTACTTTGTCCCTACATACAGTAAAATTACATAAAGTTTACCACTGACAGATGGTTTGCCTTCATTTCATATTCAACTTTAACGACCTACAAATAAAGCCAATTTTAGAATACTGTTACCCACGTTTGCCGATTTTGTAATAGCTACTTTATTTGTATGGTGTTAAAGTTGGAAATGAAATGAAGGCAAGCCATCTGTCAGTGGTAAATTAAAAGTAAACGTACTGTACCAAACAGATGCCGTATTCAAATATTATTTATTTTATTAGCAGTACGGCTGCTCACCGAATCTAAGATTATTTAAAAGCGAAAAAGTTTTCGGGTGCGCCGGTGGGATTCGAACCCACGCCTCCTGGGTCTCCTGGGTGCCACTGTTGGCGTATGTAAGCGATTAAGAATTTCGGGGGAGTCGGTTGGATGCGACGTGGTTCAATTGGTAGAACACCCGTTGGGGCGCATACCCAGGAGACGTGGGTTCGAATCCCACCGGTGCACCCGAAAAACTTTTTCGCTTTTAAATAATCTTAGATGCCGTATTGTCTAACGCGAGAACGCTTGCCTTACTTTCACCATCTCTTTCTGTCACCGTCTTACACCGTATGACAGAAAGAAATAGTGATTACGGAAGTAAGCGTCAGCGCCTTTGACAATAAGGCCGTGGTCGCTTTCACCCGCCGCACGCGGCCGACAGCGGCCCGCCGCCCGCGGCGTCTGAATGGTGTGTTCGGGAATGCTCGGGAGTGGTCGTTTTCGCCCGCCGCGTTCGGGACGTCGCACGCGGCGGGCGAAAACGACCACTCCCGAGCATTCCCGAACACACCATTCAGACGCCGCGGGCGGCGGGCCGCTGTCGGCCGCGTGCGGCGGGTGAAAGCGACCACGGCCTAAGCCTACACTACAGGCAACCATGGGCAAGAAGTACAGTTATCAAAAAATTAAAAGACCAGTAACTTGTTACTTGTCTTAGGGGTTGTTTCACCACTTTTCTTAAAGTTCGGATTAGCTTAATCATAACCTTATTTGACAGATGGAATTAAAATTTCCGTTTCACCAGTCTCGATTAGCGCTAAGTGACGGACAAACTGTTTCTTAATTTGACCATCAGATCAGGAGGCATTTAGCATTTTTATCCGTCACATAAAGTTAGTTTATTTTTTTGTGGCCATGGTTGGAGAGCCCTTCAGCCGGTTTCAGAAAAATAAATCAAAGTATTTTTTATTTTTTAAAGAAAGAGGTCATGCTAAATTGCATAAAATAATTTAAATATCAAGATTTGAATAAAAAAATGTAGGTACACTTTTAGTATGTAAAAATAAATCCAAAATTTCGTAATATTTTTTAATAACAAACTTTTTTTCAGTGGCTCAATCGTTTGTTCTACGTGAACTTGTATGTCGCCATTAAAAAAAAGTTTATCTGTCAAATGGTTTGGCGCCACTTTTCGATTCGTTTTACGTGATTTTATTTTTCTTTGCTATTGTTAACAAAGTATCGTGAATAAATACCGTTTTAGGATCAATTATAATGTTACATATTTGTTTATGCAAAAAAAAATAGATGTATTCAAAAATTATATAGTTAACCATTTCTTCTGATTTAATAATGAGTGACTCTTTGAACGAAAGTGTGCGAACAGGAACGCGTGGTCGTGAAATGCGACGTTGCCATTCCGACTTTTTGTTAAACCCACGATTAGTTAAGTGGTACTTAGTTTGCACAGGACCGGAGTGGTGAAACTGAAAAAACACTAGCTGACAGATTTGTCCAGTACTTAGTTTATTCATTGGTTACGTAACCAGTAGTTTGACAATAAGGTGGTGAAACACCCCCTTATTATATTAAAGTTCAATCTCTAAACAATTTCAACTATTTTTAATCTTAAGTTCCGACTTCGCATTAAGGCGATAAACCGACGTTCGGATTTATTTACGATAATTCGCCCGGATCGGACCGATAGCTCGAGTTACGATTAAAACAATTTTTATGTTAATCCGCCATCTTTGATCGCAGCAGTTGGTATTTTGTGGTCGAAGTTACGAGCGGGTCACTGGTCACTGATTTAGATGAATTTCGGTATAGGGATAGTTTGATACCCGGGAAAAGTCATAGGATAGTTTTATACCGAAAAAATGCAGTGTGGACTACAGCTAGTAAAAATATCTTTTAAAGTAGGCAACACCCGTGGCATAGTTCCTAGGTGGCAGGCAGCGTTTCCGCATTGAATGGCCAGGCTCAATCATTGGCGGAGACTGAGCAAGAAATCTCTTTCGCGAGTTCCTTCGCGTCTGGCAAAAGGTATTTTCACTAATGTGAGTTCATAAATGGCCACCAGAAGTGATAAAATGTTACCCCCTAAGCGCTTATGCCTTGTATTGCTTTTAAATCACACCGCAATGACAGACTTTATGACACCCTGTATAATACGAAGTTTTGTCTCTAACGCTGTTGCACTCATTTGCATACCTACTACTTGCTCCCCGCGACTTTATCCGCACATAATTCGTAACAATAAAAATTTAATTCGCACTCAGAGACGGCAATGAACATACACCGCAGTAATTTAATTATATCGACGGTTAAAAGGCAAAACGCATGAAGCGACACTTTTTGTCAAAATGAGTTATATACATATTTGAAATCAGCGAATTTTTCTCCATCGTTTGAGCCGGGTTTCATGTAAAGTTCAAAAAATGTCGCTTCATGCGTTTTGCCTTTTAACCGTCGATATGTTACAGAGATATTAACGTATATGTCACTAATGATCTCATGCTAGACCAGTTAAATGTAGATCTTGGCGTTAAACAAAAATCAATTGGCGTTTTTAGTAGTGGAAGAGCCATGTTGTAGCTAGCCGCTGCATCACGAATGGGCCGGCTCGTCCGGGGCAGTACCACCCTCTCACAGAACACCGGCGTGAAGCAGCATTAATCCTGCTTGCGTTTCGTACGGTCAGTGAGAGTGCCGGGGGCCCAATACCTCACCCCTTCCCTCTTCCCCTCCCTCACCCCATTCCCCTGTTCCCTTTCCTTTAGGGCCGACAACGCACTGGCATCGCGTAAAGCGCTGCGGGTGTCTATGGACAGTGGTGATCATTTAACATCAGGTGACCCACTAGTTCGTTTGTCTGGCCTTTCTAACATAAAAAAAAACATGGCTTAAGCTTGCCAGTTTCGTACATTATGACACTACTAAAATGAGATTAGCACTACTTTTTAGGGTTCCGGAGAAAATGGCAAAATAAACCTTATAGTTTCGCAATGTCTGTCTGTCTATCCGTCCGTGGCTTAGCTTAAAGACTATTAGTGTTATAAAGCTGTAATTCTGCATAGATATACATAAATATGTAGTAAGTAATTATCCCGACAAATTACCAAAAAAAGTAGACGTAAAGTAGGGGTGATTTTTTTTCTCGTCTATCTTTCCCTATATCTAATCTCTGTGACGGTTCAGAAATTTTCCCGATTCGCTATTCCCTAAGCAATGAATACGTCTGTCTTAATTTGGTTCACTGACCTGCAACTACCCTCTTGCTTCATAAGCCTGACGCAGCGCTAAAGAGGTCATTTATGTTGCTACCTGTTTCTCATGTATGGATTTTTAGGGTTACACAATCAAAAGGAACTCGAAAACATAGTTTATCTCTTATTCTGAGAGGAGGCCTGTGCCCTGCACTGGGAAGTATACAGGCCGAGACGATGATGATTATCAGATATTAAATTGAAAGCATTCGAAACTGTTATCCGTAAACTAGAAGCCACTCACGTCAAAAGCATGACCTAATTGACCTATCCGTAGTCTCACCAATTTGCAACACTATAAATATTTAATTTAAACCAATTCGACGGAGCCCTGCTTCGCGGGTCTCCTATTTCTGGGCAGCAGAAACTACCTAACTAACCTAACCTACCTATTTTCTCGACTGAATTATGGTTGGGGGTGCATTGGTGTGACCATAGCTCGGGTAAAATAAACGGTAGTCACACCAGTGTGCTTACGGATAAATAAAATGAACCTCAGTCACACCAGTGTAGTAAATTGGTGATACTACGGATCAGTCGTTGTCAAAAGCGCTAAAAGCGTCAATCACTATTAACAAAAATACAGTAGGCACGTTACGTATTGTAAATTACCGTACCCTTTGTGAGCGCCAAAACAAAAACAGTTCTAAATCAACCAACACCCGAACCTACTCTGCAATAAAGGTTCGCAGCAAAAACGCGAGCGAGCACATTTTATACAAACGATGACGTAAATACTCATTTGCAAGAACAATATCCGATATTGAGTGAGGCCTGTCTTGCGGGGGCGTGCTTCAGGCCGTTCGAAAAGGGGTAGCGGTTGGAAATGAGGCTTTTTAACCCCAAACACTAAAAGCGGGGTGTTATAAGTTTGACCGCTGTGTGTGTGTCTGTGGCATCATAGCCGTGGTGGCCTAGTGGTTTGACCTATGGCCTCTCAAGCAGAGGGTCGTGGGTTCAAATCCCGGCTCGCACCTCTAAGTTTTTCGGAATTTATGTGCGAAATCACATTTGTAATTTGCCATGAGCTTTACGGTGAAGGAAAACATCGTAAGGAAACCTGTATAATATACCTGCGTAGAAATTCAATGGTGTCTGTGAAGTTCCCAATCCACACTGGGCCCGCGTAGGAACTACGGCCCAAGCACTCTCATTCTGAGAGGAGGCCTGTGCCCTGCAGTGAGACGTATATAGGCTGGGATGATGATGATGATGAAGGGGGAAGAGGGGCGCACAACAGCCAAAAGACTTAAGGCCTCAAAAAATCCAAATTGAGCTGAACCTCAAAAGCCGGTTGAGTGCGAGACGGACTCGTACATGAAGATTCCGTACCTCCGTACAATGTTTTAAAAACAGTTCAGTAAAAAAATATGTTATTTTGAAAACGCTGAAAAAAAATGTCCTTTGTATGACGACCCTTTTTTATTTTTTTTATTTATCTTCCTTTTAGCATTTGATGTGGCTACAGTAACAAATAATCGGTGAAAATTTCAAGTGTGTAGCTATTACGGTTTAAGAGGTAGAGCCCTGTGACAGACGGACAAACAGCGGAGTCTCAGCACCTACCCTTTCGGTAAGGTACCAAAAAAGAACTTTGTGTTGCTTAGAAACAATAAATTACAAAGTTATTTTTAGCACCCTATAAAATTTGTATTACACCTTTACTTTGCGAGTCCGACTCGCACTTGGCCGGTTTTTCCTACCTTGTATCATTTCCCTCGGCCGCCAGTGCAGTATTCGCTGCCCCCCGATATATTTATTGGTTTGCATCCACCCAACCTACGTGGAATTTGGTATACGGGCGCGGCTCAAAATTTGTCTTCCACTTTACTGCTGTATGCAGATTCGATTTATGGAAGTTAAAGTGTTGGTAGTAATGAATAATATAGAGAAATATACAGGTTTATCATTGTATAGAGTATTCGGGAAAAGTAATTTAGGTAAAAATCTTAGGCTTTTCGTAGGAAAGGGCACATCGCTCGTGGAACAGATGGCCGATGGGGCCAAAAGGTTCTAAGGGAGTCTTTAGACCGGAAGACGCAGTGTACATAAGTAGGCCTCCGACTACTGGTTCTGGAACTTTTTGAGAGAGACCTTTGCCCAGCAGTGGACGTCTTTTGGTTGATGTGACGATGATAATAAAGTAAAGCTGGACATAAAAAAAATACAAACTAGAATCTTCTTTTTGAAACCGGTTTAAAATTACAAATTGAAGCTAGGTATCTTCCACCGGACGCGCTTGCGTAAAGAATCAATCTCGTTTGCCCTTTGACACTGGGACTTTACCGTCCTACAAGCTTTTACTGCTAAGTAGTAATTATTGCATATTAGAGGCTTTTTCTTCTCTGGTATAAACAAAATAGGTATCGCTGAATTTAGGCTAATAAACAGATGGTGTCAAATTTTCGACACCTATTTACTCAAATTATAGTTGCTCGAATAGCTTTACGCAGCACTGCGGTAACAATTTATTTGCCTAAACAGATGGTGTCATATTTTTGACACATACTCAAATGATAGTTCCTTGAATAGCTTCACGCAGCATTGCGCTAACTAGGTTTGAACAGATAAAGTGCACAATCATGGAATGCATCCCCACTTTATGGGCGGGCCAATAAATCCGACTCTAACAAACGGTACGGCGCACCGTATTGTTTTCCGATACCTTAATAGAGCTCGAATGTGGGTCAAAAACGAATCAGATGACAAAATGTCTGAAGACATCCAACCCAGTTAAAACATCGGAATCCGTCACATAAGAAAATTTAATTATAAATAAACGAGGAACATTTGCAAAGTCTGGCCTGATTATTATTTTCGAGGTGTCTCTTACGTATCCTCCAACGAATACATTGGACTCATTGAGAACTCTAATGAGGCCTGTCTCCACAATAAAATCATCGTAGCGACGACCTGGTTAAGGTTGCTGGAACGCGTTGGATGCGGATGGCGCAGCACCGATCTGTTTGGCGAGCCTTGAGCCTATGTTTAGCAGTGGACGTCTTTCGGCTGAAACGATGATTATGATGATGATGACTCTTGACCGACCTACATGATGCATGAAGTCAAGAAAAAAAATGTATGTAACTTATTGCACTCGCAAGTCGCAACTGTCCAGACGTGAATTATAGGTCATTAATTAGGACAAAATAAGACTTCACGCTGACACCTTAGTTATCGAGTTATAATTGACTGACGGCAAAAGGTACAGTTAACTGCAAGCGCAGTATAGAAAAACACACAAATCAATGATTATCAGGCGATCGTGAAACTCTGATATGTCTTCATAAGACAATAGTGTGTTCTAAGCAAGAAACAGCAATTTTGATTGACATTGAAATAGTTTAGTCGAAGTTAGGGTTGCCTGTATATCACAGTTAAAAAAGCTATTCTAGTGGTTTGACCTATCCACATCTGGGCTCACACATCTGAGTTCTTCGGAATTTACGTGCGAAATTACATTTGAAATATACCATGAGCTTCGTGAAGGAAAACATCGCATCTTCAATTCAATGGTGGGTGTGAAAATGCCAATCCGCACTGGGTTCATTGGCTCAGATGATGATGATGATATATTAAAGACCTTGTTACACTTTCTTCGGCTCAACTAGACACTAGTAAATAACTAAATAGATAGTGTTAATAATAAAATACCAATTAATTCTGACAAGATTGGTTCCGGAAGAATTTCCTCCCGCGAACACCCTGCATGTGGAATGAGCTTCCTGCCGTGGTTTTCCCTAAGAGACTACAATATGGAATTCACTAAGGCTACTACAGATTTTTAACCGACTTCAAAAAAAAGAGGAGGTTATCAATTCGTCTGTATGTTTTTTTTTTTTTGTATGTTTGTTACGCGATTACTCCCTCAATTGTGAACCGATTTTCAAAATTCTTTTTTTGTTTGAAACAGTATACTCCTGAGGTGGTCCCATTGGCACCAAGTCAAGATCTGATCATGGGATCCTAGAGAAATCGAGGGCAACCTTCAAATTTTACAGGCAAACCTATGGTGATTTTAGCATTTTTAGTATCAAGTGAAGTATTTGCATTCAGAAAGTATCATTTGGTAAACTGGACCTGATGAAGAAGACCGTAGATGGCCAACGGAACTCCTCAACGGGTCAAATCTTGCAAGTTAAATTTGACCCACTTCCCGGTTTCCAATTGAGCTGAAATTTTGCAGACATGTGTGAATTGGATGACAATGCTATATTATTATGACATAGAGCTGATCTAATGATGGAGCTGAAAGATGGCCATAGAAACTATGTAATAAAACGATACGACCGCATTGAGTTTGAGCTCATTTGATTTGTCTTGACGAGTACTTTGATTCTAGATGGTAACTAGGGTCTGAAGATGGAGTTGGAAGGTGACCATAAGAACTCCTTAATAAAACGACATAACCCCATCGAGTTTGGGCTCGTTTGATTCGTCTTGACGAGTACTTTGGTAACCAGGATTAAAAAGTACAGTCAGCAAAGAGTGCCTGTTGTATCGCATAATGTTGATTGTTCTAAAATTTTCTGGCGAAGAATGTTTGGCAAACTGTTAAAAGTCCTAAAGCATATTTGTTCGTCCTTATATTGATAACAAGAACACCGAATTACATACAACGTTTTATTACTACTATTAATTGGCCAAAGCAGTCCTAAGAATTGTATAAGTTATTCACCTAACTAAACTATAGTAAGTAGGTATGGCACCTACAAAGAAAAGGGGGCAATAAAAAATACCTACAAACCACCTCTCGGTTAACCTTGTTAGGTTCGTTAGTTATCTTGCGTCCCGTAGACTGGGAATGGAAGTGTAGTCAGCGGAGGGGGGCTCGGGGGGCGAAGCCCCCGCAGTAAAAAAATAATTTCAAACCATCCCCGTTTAACCTGGTTAGGTTCGTTAGTTACCTTGCACTCCTCAAAGTGATAATAAAGGGAGGGCTAAGGGGCGAAGCCCCCCGCAATGAAAAAAATACTTTCCAACCATCCCCCGTTTAACCTGTTTAGGTTCGTTAGTTACCTTGCGCTCCTCAAAGTTATATGAAAGGGGGGGCTCGGGGGGCGAAGCCCCCCGCAATAAAACAATACTTTCAAACCATCCCCCGTTTAACCTATTTAGGTTCGTTAGTTACCTTGCGCTCCTCAAAGTGACATTAGAGGGGGGGGGGAGGCTTGGGGGGAGGTGCCCCCCGCAATAAAAAACCTGTCAAACCGCCTCCCGTTTAACCTAACCAGATTCGTTAGTTATCTTGCGTCCCTCAGAGTGGAAATTGAAGCCTTGGTAGTCAAAGGGGGGCTCGGGGGGCGGAGCCCCCCGTAATAAAAAACACTTTCAAACCACCCTCTGTTTAAAACCAAACCTGTTTTAAACTCTGTTAGGGGCGGAGCTGGTTAGGTTCATTAGTTATCTTACGTCCCTCAGAGTGGAAATAGAAGCCCCGCTCTTGGAAGGGGGCTCGGGGGGCGGAGCCCCCCGCAATAAAAATACTCTTAAACCACCTCCCGTTTAACCTGGTTAGATTCGTCAGTTATCTTGCGTCCCTCAGAGTGGAAATAGAAACGTCGGTACCGGTAGAGGGGCTTGGGGGGCAGAGCCCCCCGCAATAAAAAAATCTGTTAAACCATTCACTTGGTTGGTTGATTTCACTTGGTTAAATTCGTCAGAATACCTTGCGTCCCTCAGAGTGGTAATAGAAGCCTTGCTACTGGAACGGAGGGCTCGGGGGGCAGAGCTTCCCGCATTAAAAAAATACCTTCAAACCACCCCCGTTTAACCTGGTTAAGTTCGTTAGTTACCTTGCGATCCTCAGAGCGTAAACAAAAGCGGGGCTTCCTTTACTGGCTACGCCTACGCATCTTTTTTATACCCATACAACTAAAAAGCCAAAAATAAAAAATTTTAAATAAAATATAGAACCGCCTTCAAAAACACCCAAAAAATATTAAATAAAAATTTAACCACTATAATGAGCATTATAATATCTTTCTACTAATCTGTTTGAAGTCGGGCCTCAGCTCGAGCCAGCAGGAGTGGACCTAGTAATTAAATTAATAAATAAATATCCCGGGACAATTCATACCAATCGACCTAGTCTCAAAGTAAGCAAAGCTTGTGTTATGGGTACTGGGCAACGGATAAACATACTTATATAGATAGATACATACTTAAATACATAATAAACTCCCAAGACCCGAGATCAAACATTCGTGTTTTTCATACAAATATCTGCCCCCACGCGGGAACCGAACCTGGGACCTCAAACTTTATAGTAGTAATTTAACTTACCTACCTATTATCCCTATTATACCTACTATCTGTTGGGTTTCTGCCACTCCTGCTAGCTCGTGCTGAGGCCCGACTTCAAACAGATTAGTAGAAAGATATTATAATGCTCATTATAGTCGGTTAAATTTTTATTTAATATTTTTTTGGGTGTTTTTGAAGGCGGTTCTATTTTTTATTTAAAAATTTTTTTAAAGGGTTAGCAACGCGCATGCGAATACTCTATAGTGGCAAGTTACGATATGAAGGTTTGTATTGTTTTTATTGTTTGTTGTCTATTACGTAATACTGCGTTTCTCTTGTCTGTTATTTCTGCCACCTACATTAGTCTGTTGATATTTATTAATTTCTGAGTAATTGGTTGTCTGGAAGAGATCGCTTTTTAGCGATAAGACCGCCTATTGTCTACCTGAATTTTTATTTTTGTAATGTCACTGTACTGTTTTTGGTGATCAATAAAGAATATTTGTATTGTATTGTATTGTACTCTGGCAAGTGCATACCATCAGACAGACCCTATATCATCAGCTGGAAGACTTAGACTGTTGAACAGAAAACCACAATGATCTACAGCAGGCCACCTGCATTAATCGGTTTCCCGTAACTCTCATATGTCACGGTCCATCTAGCATGAGTCCTGCCGGCTGGATCTTCCATTTCATGACGACCATTCTCCTCCAACAATTACCGGCTCTTTGAGCCATGTGGTCTGCCTAAATGCTACTTCAAATTACATTTTTTTCTGAGCTTTGTCGGTGACTCTAGTTCTTCTGGAAGTTTCTGCATACTCTTATCATACTTCACTCTATACCTCATTGCAAGAGCCAAGCTTCAATTATTAGCCCGCTTCGCTTGGCATAATAGGGATGTTTCCTAGGTAAAAAAATAATAATTCTTATTAGTCCGTATTTTACATTATCAAAAAATATTAGACACGTAATTTTTCTTTTGACAATTAAACAAAAAATGACGAAGATATGGCGCGTTGAAGTTCCGCGTGACGAGGCGTGACGTCACTTGTTCCTAAAACGCTCATACAAAGTGTAGGAACAAGTGACGTCACACGAAACTTCAACGCGCCATATCTTCGTATTTTTTTGTTTAATTGACAAAATAAAAAATACGTGTCCAATATTATTTGATAATCTAAAAGACTGACTAGTTAGGAAAGTAGCCTATTGTATTGATTTTTGACCATTTTCACTTTAAATGCTGTAATGTCAATCAATGCTGCCGGCTGCGGCCCGCTGCACCATTGCTACAGAAAATTTGTGTCACTAAGAGCAGACATGCAGGGCACAAGCCCCTGCTCAAAATGAGTACGACTGCTCTAAGAGGTAAGTAAAGGTTGTTAAAGGGTTGGCAAAACGCATGCGTTTGCATTCTGGAGTTACAATCAGGCGCGTATCATGTTTGCCACCGACGTAGAATAAAAAACTTAGAAGCATCCGATGCTAGCGTTCCACCATTCCATTCGTTCGTGGTAGCCCTGGCGGCTCTCACGGCTGCGCATGAGTAGCTGCGTCCATCACTGTCTCGCGCATCGAGTAACTCGTACAGCGATACATTAGAGAATCAGTTATTAATTTTTCATAAGCAAAAAGAAAATTGGAATAATTTCAACTTAGCTCGTTACTTTATTCTCCGCATTCTGTGGTTTTAGCTAAATAACTTATAGGGGAGTCTATCGCAAGATTAAAAGGATTTTTGGCATAAGTGACAAATCTTTTTATATACTTCCTGAAGAATTCATCTGATTGTCTGTTTATTCAAATTAGCCTGACGAGTCCTTATTTAATAGTGCGGGTCGGGTAATCTTCTCGGGTGCCCAAGGGCTGCGGTTCCCTTCTGGATCCATCCTGGGGAAGAGCAGTGTTTGGGCGGGTGCACCCTGGGCACCGGTCAATGTTTTCCTGACTAATTAAGGCTATTCATCGGCCGATGGCTAATAACCAGACACGGGAGGGGGAGATAATTTTACCAAACAACGGTCGACATGTTTTAAATTTGCCTTCTACTGGACACTAACAAAAATTGTTCCCCGATAGCTAGAGCCACATTTATTATAAAATAATAATAATAATAATTTATTGAATAATAAGCCACACATAAACAAACAATGCAAGTCTTATGTATAGTAAGCATCTTAAAATCACTCGAAACAACTAAAATATGTATAATGCAATAAGTAGGCTTGCTAAAAGACATTAAGGTAGATCCTCTGACCTTCATGCTAGGATAACCTGTGTTATGAAGATCAGCGGTTTGGTATTAGAATACTAAGGTAACAATTTCACTTCAATCCTGCGCAACGATGCATTTCAGTTTTATTAATCTTATATTCATTGACAATAAAGAATAATAATAAATAATAATACATGTTTATAAAAAGTAATATAGTCCGTGTGTTTTTATGCGTGTATGTGTATGGGTGTGTATGTGTGTGTTTGTATGTGTGTGTGCGTGTGTGTGTGTGTGTGTGTGTGTGTGTGTGTATGTGTGTGTGTGTGTGTGTGTGTGTGTGTGTTTGTGTGTGTGTACGTGTGCGTGTGCAAGACAAATGAAACAATGAAATTAACTTAAAGGAAACAATGGAAAGGTATACTTATGTAAAATATCAAAATATTGTAACATTAGTATGATAAATAAAATGAATACCCTAACAATAATATTATAATCGCGAAAGATGATGGTTGGCGACAGATTTCGATGAATTTTGGTACGCAGATAGCTGGATGTGTGGAATTACACATAAATTACTTTTCCTGATATTCTCACGTGATCGGTAATGCAGGTAAAATACCAAAATCTCATCAATATCTGTCTCTATTTTAAGATTAGGTTAAACTACTTAGATGCCGAACAGCGGTTTAATAATACCTGGGCATTAGTGAAATGATTAAAAAAATCAATGGAGCTGTATTTAAAAAAAATGGTTCATTTATCTCTATTCTTCATCACAAATTTTTTCACCGACACATCCTTCGTTTGCATGATGTCTATAGTGCCAGTTGATCGAGTCATATATATCATGAAGCGCACATTGCGCAAAATAGACGCGCACGCGCTACATGATAAACCGTGATAGATACGATCAACCACGTTAAGTTAATTAATACTAATGAGTTAAACAGTATGTCTGTGAACACGCTATGCTTTAAAAACTGGAGGAACAGTAAAAACTGTAAGTAAATCTTCGTATGCGAGAAAAAGTTTGATGTAAGTGTTTGTTTCTTAATTTCAAACTTGATTTGTCTCATCATCATCATTGTCATCAGCTGGTAGACGTTCACTATTGAACAAAGGCTCGCCACCTACATAAGCGAGTAAGATGGTAGTAGTGACTCCGACGGACCTTGCATAAGATTTTATCACCCGCAAAATTTCCTTTTTCCTTTCTATGAATTTCCTTTCTACTTTTTGAGACAGCGTTGCAAACGTTGCATGTATTTTATAATCTTTAAATCACAGTTTTACCTTTTAATCATCGATCTTAATATTGGAAGCTACATCTGCATAAATGAATGAAATCATAATAGGAAAATGCTTTAATTTAGTTTAGTGCTGTATTATGTTTATATTTTTTAAATTAATCTAATTTTTTTGTTAAATAAATAAAGATTTAAGTACAATTATTCTATCAAATATCTAATATAACTACTTACTCAGAAGACACAGTAGAAAGAGACTAAAGATAAGTTTAAAGACATTGGATATTTTTGTTATAAAAAAATTGAAATTGTCGTTGGAAGTGGTCAAAAATTAAAATATCTTATATCGAAGTAGTTTAATTGTATATTTACTACAGTTGACCGAACAAGCACGATTAGCACGAAGCGCCAGTGAAGCGTCTCCATTTTGACTTGGATACAAATGCTTTCGTGTGTCAGAAGGGTCTGTTCCCCCTAAAAGAGGCATTTTTCAACCGATTCTCTTGAAAATTTGTAAGCAGGTTCGATAATAATATGAACTTTTGTGGTAGATTGAATTTTTTGGATTTTTTTCAAAATCGCAGAGCCATGGAGTTTGAAAACTTTAGTCTTGTGAGATCTACAGTTTAGGGTCATACAACATTATTTTGTTCACATTCCTCCTGTGGGCATGGGAAAAGTTAAGAGTATAGACTTAGCCAATATTTTTAGTTAAGTTTATATCAGCGTGTGGGGCGCCTGGCCACCTTTCGCCACATTTAAATGAATCTTAAGCTTGCTGACTCGGAGTCGCTAATTTTATTTCCACAAAGACTGTTTTTGTTTTTTACGGTGTGTATGACCCATACCAGAGCCACTAGTATAATTATAGAGGTTAATCCTAACAGTATTAAAGTCATTTAGATGCAATAATGCTTCACTGCACTTGTGCTAGAACTCTGATGTGCGCCGGTGCATTTTTTAGCTCGTCTGTGACAGACGCTCATCAATCAAAAGCAGGGTTGGCGATTGATTGTCAGTGTCAATTATAGGAGTCACTCCTATAATTTACACAATTGGCAAAAGCTGGGTGGTGTCCAAAAAGTGGACCCGTGTTAAAGTTATCCGGTAGTCAATACAAAACGACAGAAAGTAAAAGTTCTATTGTGATACGAAAATTGCCCATTTTGTAAGGTTAAGTGTTTATTACACAACGGATTGTTTCAAACTAGAGACATATTGTCCAACAGTGGACTGCTAAGAAAAGAAATCCAAATTTTTTTTTTTTAAATACTAACGTGATGCTTTTTGATTAGGAAAGGTTAATAAAGAATTACCGAAAATAAGCATAGACATAAAATCAGATAGTCAGAAATCATATAGTTAAATAAAAAAAAAACATCGTCTTTTCCACTAAAAAAACACAAACTTTTTATTTTTCATTCCTAAAGATATTTGGCCTCAAATTAATTTTGTAATTTTTCCTAAGACATCATAATTATGGAGTCCCCTAGCAGCTATGAAAAAATAATGCGTGGTTTTTTTCAGAATAAATAAATATAAAACCTTAGTTAATCAGGTTAAATGTTCAAATTTTTTTAAGCAATCAAGCACAATTTATAGGTTATTTAGGTACCGTTAAGTAGGGTAAATTTGGGCACTGGATTAACTCGGTGCAAATTTTATTATTACATTAAAATTATTAGCTGACCGCCCACGTTTTCCCTTGTTTATTTTTTCTATTTTTTTTAAACCCTTTTATATGTGGTTTTCATTTGGGTCAAAATTACCCTCTATCGGGTCAAAACAACCCGACTTTACGGAACATAAAGTGGCAACCCTAACTAATAAATTACATGTGGTGTGAAAACACTTGCACGCAAAAAACATTACTTGATTACGCAGAGTATGATTTCTGTCTTTATAGTACAGTCGGATGTAGAAAAGTATTCCCCCTTTTAATGACGATCACGCTAGTGGCTTCATGGCTTTCCGTACAAATTACTCTAATCTGGTTTCATATTAGAAACAATAAATTAAAAGATAGGTAATTTACCGTATCGGTTAACGTGTCAAAGTGATAAGTCGTGACCGCCACCCGAGAGAATCACCAACCCCTTGAGAGTTTTCTGGTGTTTAAGGTAACAATGTACCCTAAAGTCGGGTCACTTTGACCCGGAAGTGTAACTTAGGTCAACGGATTAACTATCCTCAATGTCTTTTTTTTCCTATGACTTTAGAAAAGGAAAGCGACAGTTTTAACTGACGGATACATTTATCTGGGGATTGAAAAATCGGCCCTCGACCTCCGACGCTTCACTTGTATCCGCAGGTTAAGGCTAGAACATGAAACAATGTATTAAAGTTCAATTCAATTTTATTATAGTCAATGTGTATTGTAATTTTTCTCACGTTGCTAATTTCACTTATTTATACACGTTTAGTGTGTGGTCTGGACAGGTGCGGCTGTACATACATACATACTTACAAAAGGTCACAGGCATTAGCGGTTATGTTTGATGTTAACTTCTGCTTGTTTTAAACATGTCTGCTGTGTCAACGTTACATTCCAATTTATATAGCTTTTATATCTATGCCAGAGCTTTTAATGTAAGTTTTATATCGCAAGTACAGTCATCCAATTTGAATCCTAGGCCACTGTAGAACCATGTCATAATGCATCAATTTGTTTATCTTCTACGAAGCTGCGAAGTGATTATTACGTGATGTATGCCATGGTCACATCTCGATCTTTGCGACAATATTGTGTCAACGATGATGATTAAGAAAGGAGTTTGCTTGTTTTAACTTAAATTGTCACTATCAGTCTGTCAAAACTTCTTTTTCTTCTTATGCCATAGAGCGAAAACGCTTATGACTCTTTACTTTGTGATCAGAAAATTGATAATCCTTTGACCCGCGCTGACGTTGTAATTGTTTAGTAGTTAATGCAACAAAGTTCCATAGTGGCCTAGGAATCAAATTGGTTGACTGTACGTCTCAAACGCAGTCTAAAAATATTGGACGACCGGGTAGCCTGTTAGAGAACCCGACTACGAAGCTACGAAGCTTGCGTGCTCGATTCCTGGTTGGGGGAAATATTCGTGTGAAAAATATGAATTTTTGTGCTCGAGTCTTGGGTGTTAATCCATTGTCTATCCGATATCCCGGGAATCCCGGATGTTGAATTCGCCTGCCAGATCTAATAGATTAGGCGAACAAAGTCGCGGCTAAAAGATAGTTATGAATTATAGTAGTATTGTCTTTGTTTCACTGTAATTACGGTCCATGGAGCCAATCAAACGTTTTACACTCCCGCGCATCAATCAGTGAGACGAGCGCTATTATTTACATCGTGCGCGCATTATTCTCGCAGTTTAATTGTACGTGTTGTAATAAGTAGGTATCCTACTAATCAAATGAATTACAAATTATTATTAGGGTGAATGAGCATTTACTAGGTAAGCGTGCTCCATTGTAGGCCTTATCTTCGTTTTGTATCAGGCGTGATTGTGGTCAAACGCAAGCCTATACATATTATATAAAAAAAAAATTAAAACCAACAGTAGGTACTGGCTGAAAATCAGCGCTGGGGTGTTATAAACGCCTCAGCATTATGCTAAGCCAGTGTCCGATTTGCAACCGCAATGACACATTCTACCTATATCTTTAGCTTTCGTGCTGTCTTTTGTTTTGTAAAAATATTAATGATGTGTCTTGTCTTGTGTTGTTGTAAATGTATAGATAGCTGGACGTTCGAAATAACACACAGACTACTTCTTATCCCGATATTTTCACGGGATTCGGGATAAAATGTCAAAATCTGAACCGCTAGAATTGGCACGGGTGTTTCTCCTGCAACGTCAATGAAGAGCAAGACGTAATTTTTGGAAAATCCTAGGGGAATTTTCGGGAAATCCCGGAATTTCTATTCGACTGCCACATGTTTGGTATGTAGATAGAAGGACGTCTGGAATAACAGCTAGGCTACCTTTCATTCCAATATTTCTACGGGATTGGGATACGGTAAAGGTACATCTCTCTGGTTCGGTAACAGCCTATTCACTCTAGCCTTGAAGAGCCCTAGGTTGTAACTATCTGGAAATACAGACGACGGGAGCGAATTTCATTCTGTTGCAGTCACAGGTTGCAGTTCATATTAGGAAATAAATAAATAAATATCACAGGACAATTCACACTAATTGACCTAGTCCCAAAGTAAGCTAAGCATAGCTTGTGTTATGGGTACAAGGCAACGGATAAACATACTAATATAGATAGATACATACTTAAATACATATTAAACACCCAAGACCCGAGAACAAATATTCGTATTATTCATACAAACATCTGCCCCGACGCGGGAATCGAACCCGGGACCTCAAGCTTCGTAGGCAGGTTCTCTACCTACTAGGCTATCTGTCGTCACAGATAGTTTGTCGTAGGAAAGAAGAAGCGAACCGCTTCGTGTGGGCCATTGGAATGTTAACCACATAGGGGTGAAGTCGCTCCCCCCGCTTGGATGTTCGTTGGTAAAGTAGAGATGGAGTAATTGCATACATACATACAATCTTTAGACGACCAGATGGCCTAGTAGGTAGAGAACCTGCCTACGAAGCTTGAGGTCCCGGGTTCGATTCCCGCGTCGGGGCAGATGTTTGTATGAATAATACGAATATTTTTTCTCGGGACTTGGGTGTTCAATATGTTTTTAAGTATGTATCTATCTATATAAGTATGTTTATCCGTTGCCTTGTACCCATAACACAAGCTATGCTTAGCTTACTTTGGGACTAGGTCAATTGGAGTGAATTGTCCTGTGATATTTATTTATTTATTTTATTTATTTATACAATCGCGCCTCCTTTCCAGCAAAAGCGTAGGCAGAGACTATATTTTGTTTCCACCTGCTGAGATCCTGACATTCATCTTTCGCTTCCACAACAGTCATTAAAAATAATCAGGAAGAATAAAATCGTGTAATCCCTGCGCACACTCATGAAATTGTCTCTTCCTCCTACTTTTCTGAAGTCAGTTAAAAAGGATTGTAAATAAAATTCATTGATATAGACTTGCGTAAAAACACACCGGATTCGGTCAACGTTTTCTCTGTTTTCCTATACCTACAATGATTCATGCTCATGCATCATCCCTACATTGTCTCAAGTAAAAGCAATAATATTTGCAGAATCCGAAGACCTTCGAGCACGAAGATAGCCGACCGTTCGCGAAGATACCCGAAGCGTAGGCTACATTGTAGCCCCAAGCACAATGTCCTGCCACTGCGCACTCGGGCTACTAAGAAGCTCCCGACGTTGTAAAAGCTCGCTGCAGGTCCATTGTTCAACGAGTTGTCGAGAAAATAAAATCTCGTAAAAACTGAATAAAAGCTTTTTTGCTGACTGTACTTGCATTGTCGTCCGATTTACGAAATTTCAAGTCAATCCGATCACCACTAGGTTAATCGACATTTAAGCTTTCAGTATTTCGTACTTTAGTAGTTCAGACAAACTGTCATGCAGTTTGGCAGATAATTAATCAAAAATTTTAACTAGAGAAATAAATAAAAAAAACATATTTGAACACAGTAATTTAAGCATAAATTATTTAATAAAGAATATTTAATATTTGTATTATATTGTAAGCTTCGCTAATTCCTTTATCAGATATAGGATCGGTATGAAGAACATTCCTACTTTGGCATGGTGAATAGGCTCAGAGTCGCTCAACGAGCTATGGAGAGGGCTATGCTCGGGGTTTCTCTACGGGATCGAATCACCGTACGACGTCACCGATATAGCAAAGCGGATTGAAGTGGCTATGGGCAGGTCATATAGCACGCAGAACAGATGGCCGTTGGGGCTGAAAAGTTCTCGAACGAAGCCCACGGCATGGCAAGCGCAGCATGGGACGTCCACCAACGAGATGGACGGGCGATTTGTTGAAGGCCGCAGGTTCAAGTTGAATGCAAGTCTCTTCCAACCGTAATTTATTTATTTATTTATTTCTCATGGAGAATCAACAGAGATAGAAATATGACAAAACAATTATTGTAACGAAGTTAACAAAAACAGTAACTTAAATCTAACTCCTTAACAATTCTCACCAAAACATATATGGTATTAACTAAAAATAACTTGCTTAATTAAAATAACACTTCCTGACTGTATCATTCAAATGTGACAAAAGAAAACAACAGTGATACAAAGAACAAAAACAAAAAAATAAATACAACGGGCAAATCTATTGTTAGGGCATCTAATGGGGAATTTGATTGGGCATTATCTTAAAAACTTGAGTTCTGAACTGTTTCATGGACATGTTGAAGATGTCGACAGAAACGAGTGACTTATTATTCTCTCTCTCTCTCTCTCTCTCTCTCTCTTATTATACGCAGTACATAGGCGGCACAGCGGCGCACGCACTCCGGCCTTGCTCCCTGATGTGGGGACGGCGAAGAGGGCCACGGACCGCGTCCTGCATCGAGGTGGAACTCTAAATTTTATATTATTTAGTAACTCCGCACTACTGTACAGACCTTGACAGATTTTATACAGCGACATAGCATCTGATACATTTCGCCTCACTATAAGCGAAGGAAGTTTATATCGCGTTAATAGGTCACAATATGACATTCGAGATCCAGTCAGGCGCCTGTGCATGATTCGCAGGAACTTCTTTTGCACCATTTCAATACTCTGCGAGTACTTAGCATATAGGGGGTTCCATATCACTGACGCATACTCAAGCTGGGGCCTAACTATTGACTTATAGAGAAGAAGATAATTGGAAGGGCTCTTAAAAACTTTGGCTGACCTTAGTACGAAACCTGACATTTGATACCCTTTCGAGACAATGCGTAATGATTGGGTATCAATGAGGGAGGCCAACTTACATAATGCACCTTCAGGACGAGACTGACCCAATAGGAACTATTCTCGTTTCATAATTGAACTCACAAGTTTAGCACCGAACCGCGCGACCTCGCCATCTGCTACATAAACCAGTTATGTTTTTAAGAGTGGCTAGCAATGTAAAAATGTAGAAATCCATTATATGAGTAAATAAACTAAAAAAAAAAGTTTTGGAATGAGAATAATTCATATTGGGACAGTCTCGTCCTGAAGGTGCGTATGTCCAGCAGTGGACGTCCTACGTCTGAAATGATGATGATGTAAAACTTTCTAGCAAACGTACAAAGGCGACCTTAACCCTTAAAGGAATATTTTCCAGTTTACCAGTTTCCAGTGGTTACAAGGAGTTTTCCAGCCGTCATTCGGGCCGTACGCCGTACCTTAAACATCCGTGCGTCGTGCAGCAAAGCGCACGCGCCCACACAATGTCCACGCTATCAGATGACGAGGTGAGCGGGCGCATGTTTACGGCCGCAATCTAATTTATTAGGCCGGCGCAGATTACGTCCGCCGGTTAATGCTGCTCGCGGACCAATAACTTGTCGATCAGGCGGTTGGCGGCTTCCTATTGTTTAAGAGCTAGCTGATAAGTTTTGTTTTCGCAACAACAACGAGCGGAGCGCCTAGTGGTTTTAGAACTTGACTACGAAGCGAGAGGTCGCGAGTTGGATCTCCGGTCGGGGCAGACATTTGTTTTAAAATACGAATGTTTGTACTCAAGTCTTGGGCGAACACCGTTAATAAGATAGAGGCGATTTAGCGACCAATGCATTGAGTCGGAAATTCAACCTTATTGGTTTCATTACACGTCACAATTTCCATTGTAAAATACGACTAGCTTTAAAAATATCCTTTGTCAGGTATGTATTCGATAGCTGCTTTTGTTTTTGTGGTAGTATACTTTAGTTAATGTGTTTTAAAGTATGTATGATATAATATACATATACGAGGGGCGTTCAATATAAAGTGAGAATGGGATGCAAACTCTTTTAATATTACGATAAATACTGGCCGGTAAAGCTAATCTATTTAGCTGATTGCTATGAAAAAAAAAACTAACTGTCTTTTGTTTAAAAAAATATACGGTAATTTCTTTGCAATGCTATTGAGTACGTTAGCGAAAATGGAGAAAATTGAACTGCGCGCCGTTATCAAATACTTGGATTTGAAAAATTTTTCTACAGACCAAGTCAATTTGGATTTGCGGGACACTTTAGGGTCTAATGCTCCTCCGTATTCGACAGTCGTACGTTGGTGCGCCGAATTTAGACGTGGAAGAACATCGACAATGGACGACCACCGCTCCGGACGCCCTACTACAGCAGTAACTGAAGAAATTGTGAAAAAAGTCGAAAACTCAGTTTTGGCGGATCGTCGTGTCACAGTTCGTTTTATTGCTGAAAATGTAAAGATTTCAACGGGGAGCGTGCATAATATTTTACATGAACGCTTGGGTATGAAAAAGGTATCTGCGCGTTGGGTACCAAGAATGCTTACTGACACGCAAAAACAAACTAGAGTCGAGATTTGTCAAGAAGCTTTGAACCTGATGCAGCAAGACCGGGAACTTTTTTTGGCGCGATTTATAACAATGGACGAAACATGGCTCCATCATTACGACCCTGAAACGAAACTGCAGTCTATGACATGGAAAAGACCATCATCTCCAACTCCGAAGAAATTCAAGGTGAGCTCATCTGCCGGTAAGGTCATGGGCTCTATTTTTTGGGATGGTAAAGGGGTATCAATGATTGAGTATCTCGAGCATGGAGCCACTATTACGGGCACTTTATACGCCAAACAAATAGCAACATTGCGCAATGAGATCCGCGAAAAACGGCGAGGTAAACTCTCGAAAGTTGTGCTGTTCCACCAGGACAATGCCCCGGCACACAAGTCCGCCGTTGCAATGGCTGCAATTCGTGATGCTGGGTTCGATATCCTTAAGCATCCTCCGTATTCACCAGATCTCGCTCCCAGTGATTTCTACCTATTTCCGAGATTGAAACAATACCTGAGAGGCCAGAAATTTGAAGACGACGACGCGGTAGTCGCTGCAGTACAAGATTTTTACAGTACTCAAGATGGGACCTTTTTTAAAAATGGAATTTTAAGTTTAGAAAAAAGATATACTAAGTGTATTATGCTAAAAAGTGACTATATCGAAAAATAAAATGACATTTAGTAAAAGTTGTTTATAACATACTCATTCTCACTTTTTATTGAACGCCCCTAGTATGTTATTAATTTATTATGTATGAAACACAAAAAAAACGATTTTAACAAAAATCAATATACCAGGTAGTTTCTGTTGTACCGATACACGTGTCGAATTTAACGGAAATCAAAAAATACGGTTTAGATATGTTACATATGATATTATACACTTGTAATATGAATAACACGCATAGCTATACGGTATGTAGCCTCATAGACTCTTGCCCGATGCTGTATACATGGGCATTTTCATTTTAACGTATACCATTTACTTTGTTTTTACTGAGGAAATTTTGGGATTTTGGATTCAAATTTACGAGCAGTACATATTCATTTTCATAAAGAAAATAGCGTCTTTAATTTTGGGTCAGTTTTGTGGCTGATTAAGAAATTGTGTGGAAAATTAGGGACATTTTTTTATCATCAAAATCAATAGCGCTTTTGATCCCAAGTAAGAAAACCCCAAAATTTCCTAGTTTATCAAAAAATGGTGCATTTTAAAATGACAATGCCCGTATGCTAAAGTGTAACATGAAACGATAAAGACTCATCATCATCATCATCATCATCCCAGCATATACATATATGTCCCAAGGCAGGTTTCAGGCCTCCTCTCAGAATGAGCCCTCTCATCCGTAGTCCCCACGCGGGCCCAGAGCGGATTGAAACTTCACATACACGATTGAATTTCTTCGCAGGTATATGCAGGTTTCCTCACGATGTTTCCCTTCACCGTAAAGCTCATGATAAATTTTAAATGTAATTTCGCACATAAATTCCGAAAAACTTAGAGGTGCGAGCCGGGATTTGAACCCACGACCCTCTGCTTGAGAGGCCATAGGTCAAACCACTAGGGCACCACGGCTTTTTTAATAAAGACTCATGCTAAAAGTTATTCTATCCTTCGGATCACACTAACCACCCTTAAATGTTTTTCCGTGAAATCACTCGGGTCAATGTTTTGTGGTATAAATAATGATTGCGATTGGCTCCCGCTAAGAGACTAGCCGGTCCTACGAGTTCGCGCGATGATGTCATTTGCCTGATGCACGGGACTTAATGTTAAGGGTCAAAAGCATCCGGATGCCTTGTTATAACTAATTAAATTAAAATGTATGCAGTAACCTTAACCAGGTCGTCACTCCATCTTGTTGGAGGCCTACCTACACTGGGTCTTCCGGTCCGTGGACGCCACTCGAGAACCTTTTTGCCCCATCGGCCATCAGTTCTACGAGAGATTTGCGCTGGCCACTGGCACTTGAGACTGGCGATGCTGGCTTGACACTTGACCTGGTTAAGCAGCGATATTTTCTATACATACATATTACATATACCAGAGAAATCTGTTGAAAGCCTATGGTCTTGAAATAACGTGGCCAATATTATTTATATTATTGGTGTACTACAGAACCCTCAGTGCCCGAGTCTGACTCGCATTTGATTCGTTTTATATCCCGTATCAATTGTAATGAATATAATCCTGTTAAAATACAAGTTGTGAACCAGTTAAATGCAACTTTCTCATATTAGTCCAACAAACTCACTTACATCTTACATTGTAACTTTGTGCGCTTGATAATGTGAACGAAAAGGGGTTTGAAAAAGAGACTTTTATATAGAAAAAATTCATATGCATTTAGCAGGAAACAATGCATTTACCACGGTTCATTAAACCAAGACTGTCAATCTGCAGTTACAGACGGAAGTAACGTTTTGCAGCTCCATGCATATGGCATACTAATCAGGTGAGGCATAGTAAAAATGGCGAAAATAAAAAAAATAAACCGGTGACCTTGAAATAATTGATTTGTATTATAATTCGGTCGAAAAAACTTCATCATCATCATCATCATCAGCCTATGTTCGTCCACTGCTGGACATAGGCTTCTCCCATGGCACGCCACTGAGCACGATCCTCAGCCACTCTCATCCAGCTGTTGCCAGCCGCCTTGCGAAGATCATCGCTCCACCGAGTCTGAGGACATCCCACGCTACGTTTGCCAATCCGTGGTCTCCACTCAAGAACTCGTCTACCCCAACGGTTATCGGTTCTTCGGGTTATATGGCCTGCCCATTGCCACTTCAGCGTGCTGATGCGTCGGGCTATGTCGATAACTTTGGTTCTCTGTCGGATCACTTCGTTACGAATTTCTACAAGACATCTTTTATCATGGGCTAAAAATATTGAACGACCTAATATGCAACCTTGTGGCATGCTATCTCTCAATTATAATTTTTAGTTTCTATTCTAGTTTGAAATGTTTTAAACTAGGTTTTTTTTATTTGAAAACGGGAAATAAACACCACGAAGTCCCAGTTCCACACAAATTCACAGATTTATGCCCTACTATGTGAATTATAGTGTCGAAAGCCTTTTTGAAGTCAACAAAAGAGCAGATCCAGTTTTTTAATCAATAGTGTATTGGGTATAGGATAAGCTGTGACGTTTCTTGGTAGAGACCAGAAGCTGAGGCTAACCTTTAATGAAATACATCAGAAAAACCCAACTTACGTCAAACGGATGGTTTTTGTCCATCTGAACATCTGGCTAATGGATATACCCTGCTGCACGACGACATCCGGTCAATTCCAATCGATTCAGTGAAACATTAATATCAACTTAACTTCAGCTAAGTAGTTGCTAAAACGTTTTCCTTGCAATAACTAAAATATTAGGCATCCAGGGGTCTTTTTGTAGTACATGCAGAAACGTCACTGTCTTACCTCAAATTATCGCCGAAACGATTCCTTGCAAGTAGTCTTAACATTATTGTCGCGGGCTGTCTAAGATGTTATTTTATTACTGTTCAGACTTAAAGACAACAATTTTTGCAGAAACTACTTTGACGTTTCGACTAGGTACATTGCAGCGGTCGTGGTGACGTGTAGATAAATAGTCACGTTTAACGGGTGCTAATAACTATGGGTGAAAATTGTAAACGTTTAATAGATATTTCTGTGACTGGTGCAGATAGGGATTCAGACACGAGTGTGGTTTTATGAAAATAACAAAGTGAGTTTCATAATAAGAACACACTAGTGTTTAATCCTAATTATACACAGTCGCATATATAATTTTATCTACATGCATATCATAAGTCTCTGTTATTTTTTCACAGGATATTTCACATCACAAAATACGCTAAGTAAGTTTATATTCTGTTCTTCGACAGTTCTAATTGGAAACAAACTACTGACATTTATATATTATTTAAATTCATGAACAATCGAGATAGACTTGAGTCGATTCCGATACTCAAATCGACTGTAATATTGGAGATTCAAAAGATGTATGGAAAATAATTTCACATTGAATGCAAACACAATCGACTAAATAATTCGATAATCACAACCAAATGTGATTCTTTTGTTTAAAAAGATGTTCGAAATTTCGTCACCGTCGCCCCAGCCTATATACGTCCCACAATCCCACTGTGCCTAAGCCACGGGCCTCCTCTCAGAATGAGAGGGCTTGGGCCGTAGTTCCCACGCGGGCCCAGTGCGGATTGGGTTCGAAATCTGAATGTACTTAATTAAAGTATCGATTTACATACTTTAATGAACTTAAACATTATGATGCAGCCACAGACACAGGTTTCTTAATATAGGCCATTTGCTAATCGCTTCTGAACAAATTATAGGGAAGTTTTAACATGGACGTAGATAAAATGATATAGAGTCTTATCGATGGTGTTCTCAAATGACCTAACTGCATCTTCAAGCAAACGCCTCACGTACAAGGGGTAGCCACTCAATTAGCATGTTAATCATTTAGCCCACTGGACATGGCGTGACGCAGGGCTACGAGGTAATCGCCTTACGAGGCAATGGACGTGACCACTAAGCAAAATTGAAGTACTTGCGTAGAAAATATTGAAATTATCATCATCCCAGCCTGTAGGACACAGGCCTCCTCTCAGAATTAAAGGGCTCGGGTCTCTTTGGGGAACTTTATATATAGCATAAAATTTCTTCGCCGTGAATCTCATGGTTCAAATGTAATTCAGAACAAAAATTCCGAAAATCTAAGAGCTCTGCTTGAGAGACAATAGACTATCACGACATATTTTATTGATTTTAATGAGAAGTATGAAAAAGTAATTCATTCCGAATGCAGAAGTCGTATATCCTATATGGCCTCTATAGCAGAGGGTCGTGGGTTCAAGCCTGAGCTCGTTCCTCTGAGTTTTTCGGGATTCATGAGCGAAATTACATTTGAAATTCACCATGAGCTTTACGGTGAAGAAAAATATCGTGAGGAAAGCTGCACATGCCTGAGAAGAAATTCAAAGGCGTGTGTGAAGTTCCCAATCCGCACTGGACCCGCGTGGGAACTACGTCCCAAGCCCTCTCATACTGAGAGGAGGCATGCACCCTGCAGTGGGACGTATATATGCTGGGATGGTGGTGGTGACAGTGGAATTCACCAAAATTTTTACGTAACAAAAATTATGTTTTATTTGTAATTAAAACATTACTTTCACGATTGGAAGAGTCGAATCAGATAGGAGTATGTCATTTAACTTCAAAGGCTTAAAGGCATCAAAAAATATAAATTACATTTTACATATCACATTACAACCTTTGAGTCGCGCCGCCAATAATTTTATCTAAGTAAGTGAGAAAGTACCTACATACATGAAAGTTTTAATAGTATGAACATTATCCCTCTCCCTTTCTCAGTCGGTGTGGGCGTGGGTATGATAGAGAGGTACATGTAGTAAGGTTCTAGTAATAAAAGCAGCGCGGGCGCAGGTTGCGCGTGAGTTGGAGGCAGGTGGGGCGTTAGTAAGTTGTGGTGTAAGGTATAAGAAGCTGGCGATTTTCAACCGCTTATTCTAACTTACTGTGCTCAAACGTAATCACTTACCTACTGAGTTTCAGAAGGCCAAATTGACGATTTACCAAATAACAATGGAGCGCAGTATGCTCGCAATGAAGCGAGTTGACTATGATGATGATGATGATGATTGTGGTGAATAAATTAATACACAGGCAGACCCAAAAATGTCGTTAAATTTTTTTTTTTTTTTTTTTCTAATTCCAAAACATATCTTTATTCAATAGGTTAGATTAATTGTCAAAAATCCATACTTGTATACTTATTTTAATTTTTACATTGTTTAAATAGTAATAATCTAAAGTATGTACAATTTATAAATAAAGGAAAATAAAACTGAACCTAAAACTAAAAATTTATAAATAAAAAATATCTTTTAGGATGTCACCCGACGGCATAGTTCCCAGAAGGCAGGTAGCGTTACCGCGTTGAATAGCCAATAGGACTCGTACGAGTCCTGAGATAAACAGGTATTGTCATGTATTTATTTCTCAACCAGAGACAAAGAAAAAACATATACAGTTGTAAATACAAGACTAAAACTACTATTAAATTAAAATAACTAAAACTAAACTTAATTAAAAAAAGAGAGGTGGGCCTCTTGGCATGGTGCCCATCACGCAGGCAGCATTCCCGCGCTGAACAGCGATTGCGATTCTTTGCGCGAGAAAGCTGCCGGCGCGAGGGTTGCCTGTTGCCTCTCTCAACCTATTGCTGAGCTCCCTGTGTAACTCCAGTGCACCCTTACCCCAAGGACCTAGAGTCTCGACGCCGAAAGGAAAAAAAAAAAAATGTTATTGAGACAAATGATTTTTTTTTCATACTAAATTAAATGTACCATTTACTACTAAATTTCAACTGTTCATCTACTTTTTTTTAATTAAAGATCACGTCACGAGTAGGCACTATACTATCTAAATTGTACCCTAATTTAACACATGTAACACACATTATGGAAAAGCAATAAAAATTTGAGTATTTGAGTATTTGAGCACTATTAATTTGCACAGAGAAATAAAGTGTCCTCATTTTTTGAGTCAGTTTTGTCACTTTTTTCATGCAGTTTCGTCACAATACTGTTACAAAAAAATTGCATGGAAAATTAGGGACGTTTTCTTATCTTTAAAATCAATAGCATTTATGATTCTGATTAGGATTTGTGTTAAATATCTAAACAGCGATCCGGGTGCCACCAACGGTACTAGCTGAAAATCAGCGCTGGGGCGCTTTAAACGCCTCAGCGTTATGCTGAGTCAGTGTCCGATTTGCAACCGCAATGACACATTCTATCTTTAGCTTTCGTGTTGTCTTTTGTTTTGTTTGTCTTGTGTTGTTTTAAATAAATGAACCATACCAATTCAGCCCATCACTAGACAAAATTTCTACCCTTCTATTATTATTATTATTATTATTTCTTTTCCTTACCATATTATCCAACTTTTCTACGGTATAACGGGGGTTAGAAAAAGGAACAAACATTCTTTATTCACGGCGGCGCGTTGGGTCGAGTTCCTGCTCCCTTCAAAGTTTTCCCACGAAATACGATACGAATCTTTCTACATTTTCAACCTGGGGTGGAAGAATCAAGAAACAGAACCAAGTGTCCAACAAGATCCAGCATGCGAGGGAAAGTAAATTTCGAACCAGGTTAAACTCCCTTATTTTCGCCTATTTCGCCTCCCCAATCTTTATCAAAGCTTTATATACTTAAAACATTAAAAGTTGATTTGTATCGATAAAGTTTTAGATCGAGTGAAAAAAAGTTTAAGTTAACTATTAATGTATTTTTTCTTGGACTAGCGTCTAATTTACACTAAACATTACATTATAATCGACGAAACATGTGTAATTGCGCACATTACAACCTTATCATTATCATTGTATGATAATTTATAATCTATGGATTGTATTTGATCTTTAACTTTCTCGGCTTCACGTTTCAGGTGTTAATTGCTGGAATTTACAAGTTTTTCGTTAACATACTGCAACATTCCGAAGTTTTTTTTAAAATCATGGAATGATTGGCACTAATTGGCCTATTCCCAAACTAAATATAGCTTGTACTAGTATGGGTACTAGACAACGGATAAACATACTTAAATATAAATAATATACATATTTAAATACATATTAAACGTTCAAGACTCGAGCGCAAACATTCGTATTTTTCACAAAAAATATCTGCCCCGACCGGGAATTGAACCCGAGACCTCAAGCTTCGTACTCAGGTTCTCTTACCACTAGCACAGAATAAGTAATAGTACTAACGTACAGAAGGATCACTCTCGAACAAAAGTCAGCTTTAGGTATAAAAACTTGTCTATTCTTACTGCTTGCATGCGAAATTGAAACTTATCGTGTGATCCGAGCGTTCATATTCCGTTGGGCACCGCTGATCCGAAACCGACTCGACTCGCCGATGTTTGGTAGGTATAAAAATCAAGAAAGATAACAGTCAGTGTGTATTAATTCAGTAAACCACCTTTAGTAAGTAAGTAAGTTATTTATAAGATCGTTTAGAAGTCATTGTTTGTTGCAAAAATCACAAAAAAAAGATTCTTAATTACGCGCGACGCGGCTAGCGTGCGAACTGAAGGCCAATTGACAACCTACTGCCATACTCCGCCCGGGCGGAGCGCCGGCCGAACATACCTAAACTGCAGAGTGAACCCCCCCTGCCACTAGGCTATCCGGTCGTCAAATGGTTGTATGTAGGCAATTAGTTTCAAAATTTGCAAACTATTTTTAGACCACTTTCTGGTATCCGTATGAGCTGAAATTTGGCATACTTCTGTATGTTCGATAACAGTACAATAAGCTGGTAGTGAAATATGGTATAGTTCTGTAAGTTCGATAACAATACCATAATCTGGTAGTGAAATTTGACATACTTCTGTAAGTTCGGTGACAATACAATAATCTGGTAGTGAAATTAGGCATACTTCTGTAAGTTCGGTAAGAATACAATAATCTGGTAGTGAAATTTGGCATACTTTTGTAAGTTCAGTAACAATACAATAATCTGGAAGTGAAATTCTGATGGACCGGCCAGGATCGTCTCCGAAGGACGGAACTCTTCAACGGTTATTGGCATCGACTTGAAACCTGGTACAGAGGATGTACTTTGGATGACAATACAAGTACAGCCAGCAAAATTTGTTTTTTTGTTCGAAAAACCTATTCATGTGTACGTTTTTCGCATTCGTAACCTAAAAAAAGTCGAAGTAATTTTAACTTTACTGTGTAAAAATCTAGGCATTTTTACTGAGTAAAATATATTGAGAGCTTAACTTAGTGCTAGAAAGCTGTTATTTTGCATAGATATATGAAGCAATTACGCCGACAAAGTGGTAAAATAAAATGTAGATTGTTTTTATTTGTAGATATAACTTAATTGAATTATAAACAACTGCAATTCTTTGAAGGAAAATAAATAAAAGAATAATTGCTATACTTAGTTAAACCCAATGTATTTTAAAATACTATTGCGCAAATAAGTTAACATAACCATAAAATTGTAGTACTAGATAAACTCTCTCACCTCACCACACATGTACACTTTGGTACACCTGGCCTTTTCAGAACATATTTACTAAATCTATTTACATGTAAAGGAGAAAAAGTGACTGACTGATTGACCAACTGACAGACAACACACAGCCCAAACCACAGGAGCAAGAGTTTTGAAATTTGACAGACGCCAATTCACTATACACTAAGAAGGGACTTCTCGCAGTTGCAACTGGTTGTAAGTTATTCTATTTTTGTTTTTCTTGGTTTCAATAATAAATTAATAAATGCTGTATATTTTCTGGACAAATAGCCGACACTAATGCCTACAAATTAATAATTGAAAGAAAAAGGTATGAACAATATCGATGACAGCATAAAAAAATATGACAAAATGAACACCTTTTAGACAATGACTAAGCGCAAAGAATAAACAATGTAAGTACAGACAAGTTAATCTATCAACCAAGAGCTGATATTAACGTTGTCTATGTATAATATTATTATAACACCAATGCGCTGTAAAATTTAAAAATACGTACGTACGTATTATAAACTTAATACCTATATTATTTTGAATAAACGACAAAAACGAAAAGTAGTATAGTAGAGTAGTATAGTAGTATAGATAGGCGGGAGTCCCACCCGCAAAAGACGTAAAAGGAGATGAATGTAAGAAAGACACAGTATGGAGAGTAAAAGTGCGAGAGGCATAAGTGATGGAACTGGTATGGAAGTCGTATAGATTAGTACAGGCCTTGACCTGAGTCGAGGGTAGATTGTATTTTTGAATAAAAAAAAAAACTTAATATACCTAACTCATTAGGAATTTTTGAAAGTAGTCTTCGTCGCTGCCCTAAAACGACGGAACACCACACCCTCCGGCCAGGAGTCAGAGCGCAAGAACATTTGCTGGTGCTTGGCAGGCACTTGGAGACTAAAGGAGCTGAAGTTATTAGCCCTGAGACTTGAGCGGGCTGATGTACAGCAGAGATCCCTGTAACCGACGCCGCGCCTCGCGGACGTGCTCGAATGTCTTCTCCGTCGTCGTCTTCTTGTCCAAGCGGGACAGATAGATATCCACTAACGGTACTGCAGCTTGGGTACAGGACGACGCTGCAGGAATGGTCCCACGCTGATTGCGATTGCGCTTTAGACGGCGTTTCCGGTTCACCACCGGAGTGAAGCCATCTCCATCCGCAATTACTTTCGGCGCTGGTTGATCGGCGGCCGCATAGGTTGCTCCTGCGTACCCTTTACAGAGTTCAAGGCAAATATCATCTTTTAAATTACAAATGTAATTTCGCACTTAAATTCCGAAAAACTCAGAGGTGCGAGCCGGGATTTTAACCCACGACTCTCTGCTTGAGAGGCCATTACATTTGAAATTGACCATGAGCCTGTGAAGGAAAACATCGTGATCCACACTGGGCCCGCGTGGGACCTACGGCCCAAGCCCTCTCATTCTTAGAAGAGGCCTGTGCCCTGCAGTGGGACTTATATAGGCTAGACTGATGATGATCATCTTTAAGGGTCATAGAGGTCAAGTGCAAAAGGATTTTTGGACCCGCGAAATGGAGAACGTATGTTGTCCATACATTTCATTTCTGCGCGGGCGAAGTCGTGAGCACAGATGATAAATGTAATGCCTAGCATTTAACGCTATAAGTAACCACCTGTCGTTGTGCGTGTTTTGATGGCTACTATCAATAATTTGCATTTTTCTTGATAAACTCCGCATCATTAGTAAATTCCATTACTACAATACACCATGTTTTTTTTATTTCCTTTGACTTTAAGGGAACACTGAACAGGTCAAATAATAGTTATTTGTTATACAAGGGGGGAAAGTTGTATTTTAACTGCGAGTGTTCATTTTGAAACACGAGCTATCGAAAGGATTCTATGATTGACCACGAGCGAAGCGAGTGGTTCAAAAATAGAATTATTTCGATAGCGAGTGCTTCAACACACGAGACGTAAAATAACTTTTCACCCGTGTATAACACAAAACTTTTCACCTCATTACAGCGAGGAAAATAAGAAAAAGGTGTGTACTATCAATTATTATTTATTTACCTCTTTGTCAATACAATAATTTTGAAGTACTTATAGTAATATTGGTAAAATCAAAAATAATGCAAAATAGCCTAAGCAAATCCAGTCTTTATGGAACTATTCCAATACCGACATATCGTCACTACTTTGAAAAACTCGTATCTCCAATCAATTAATAAACCAAACTGAACTTTATTGCACATCGAGTAAAGTTCAATTAGCCAGATTATCGATTTTGAGATACGAGCAAACTGTATTACTGTTAAATTGTATACAGTTTTGACTTAAGTTTTTTTTTATTATTTCGGATGCGTTTTGTTCGCACATCGACTTACTTGGACTGTCAGAACATTTTATCCGTTTTTACAACAAGAATGAAGGTTAATGTTGAATGCTGATATTTATGAATTAAAATAAAGTTGTAAGACTGTATTTAGTGTTTTTTACTCGATGGAATTCATTAATTGTGATGTTAAAAATTCAGCACTTTTAACATTTTACGTTTTGTTAGCTGTCAAATATCACTTAAGCTGCCTTCAAATGTCAAAACTCTTTCTTCACTTGTGGATAAAAAGCGATTTTCTCAATAGATGTCAAACAAACAAAAAGGGCTTTCCGAGCTAGTGAGGTGAAAAGTTAATTTCACTAAGGACTGGTTTTTCAATGTTCAGTTAACAATATCTGTCAGATAAATGTAAGCTCTGTCCTTTTTTAGGGTTCCGTACCCAAAGGGGAAAAACAGGACCCTATTACTGAGGCTCCGCTGTCCGTCTGTCTGTCGGTCTGTCACCAGGCTGTATCTCATGAACCGTGATAGCTAGACAATTTAAATTTTCACAGATGATGTATTTCGGTTGCCGCTATAACAACAAATACCTACAAAAACCAGAATAAAATATTTTTTTAAGGGGGCTCCCATACAACAAACGTGATTTAAAGCTCTAAAGGAAAGCGATAGTTTTAACTGACGGATACTTTTATCTGGGGATTGAAAATTTACCCTGAGACACTAGCATCCTAACTAACTGTCTAACTACATTTATACTAACTATACATACAGGGTTATTTGTAATTCACTAGCATCCTTTTAACCCTAAACTCCTACCACTTAAACAAATGTTTTTTGTTTTACGGCTTTTGTCATAACTTAATATTTTTGGTGTAATAACGTTTTGAAAATTTGAGATTAACTATTATTTTTACGATACTCTGTGTATGGGAAAAAAAGTGCTTCATTTTAAAAAGTCGTAAAACAAAAAACATTTGTTTGAGTGATAGGAATTCAGGGTTAAGAGGATGTCAGTGAATTACAAATAACCCTGTATACTATCCAACTGTTATTGTCAAATAAATAATTTCGAAAATATACTTAATGAAGGATTAAATTTAATTAGTTATCTACGCGGTAAACCAGTGTAAAAGGTTCTTAATTTATGACGTCGAATTTAAAACACTGTAATATTTGAAACTGACTTTTTCAATGACTGACTGCCGCCCACACCTCTCTCAACCCCCTTTGTCGTCATACCCCCCAGCCCCTGTACCGCGCGGGCGAGAACTCATTTAAACGGTTTGGCTATAACACGCGGACGCTTGCCTTCGCTTTAATTTCACCGTCTCTTTCTGTCACCGTCTTATACCGTTTGACAGAATGAAATAGTGATTGCGGAAGCAGGCGTCACAGCGTTAGACAATAAGCCTGCTAAACGAGCTTTGTTACATAGTATAAAACAAAGTCGCTTACCACTGTCTGTCTGTCTGTCCCTATGTATGCTTAGATCTTTAATGCTACGCAACGGAATTTGATGCGGTTTTTTTTTAATAGATAGCGTGATTCAAGAGGAAGGTTTATATGTATAATACATGCATAATTGCACCAGTGCGAAGCCGGGGCGGGTCGCTAGTAAATTATAAAGTTAAAAGACCTAAAACCTAACCAATAAGCAACAATGTCTGACTGACCTTTTGAAACATTCAAACATTCCCATTGAAAGTGCTAACTTGCCTAGATTACGCAGATAAACACTAAACAGGTGTTTTTAATTAATTATTAACTAATTACTCTTACGGCTAAGGTGTTCAGTATTATTAGGGTTCCTTGCCACAAAAGAAACAACCACTATAGGGTCCAAAGATACGCACAAAGGATTTACTGCTTCGTGATATGGTATTTTTGTTTGGAACGTGGACTGTAGATTTTTTCGTGGGATTCAAATGAGACGAAAGATTGCTGTTCACTGAGTTTTTTAATTAAGTACACCAAACTAAAACACTGTACAATTTTATGCAAGAAGGAAGAAATTTAATATATTGTTGCAGTAGACACATTAACATATATATTAGAACAATTTGTATACAAAATATTTTTAATTTTCATTCAATTTTTATGGAATAACCGAGAAAAACTAACAAAAATACAACGTTGCCAGCTCAGCAGGTATAAACCCTCATAAATTTGGGAAAAACAGTATCATGTTGGCAGAACTTTTTTCTTCCCTTTTACCGCTACTTATGGTGGTCGCATAACGAATTGTGTTTGTGTCTAATAATAATTCGTGATAGACTTTTATTTTCTTTAAAAACGAACAAATTATTACCTAACGGTTTTTAAAGAAAATAAAAATCTTATCACGAATTATTATTGCAGTAGACACATTAACTTATATATTAGAACAATTTGTATACAAAACATTTTTAATTTTCATTCAATTTTTATGGAATAATCGAGAAAAACTAACAAAAATGCAACGTTGCCAGCTCAGCAGGTATAAACCCTCTTAAGTCCGAAATTACATTTGAAATTGACTATGAGCTATACGGTGAAAAATTCAATGGTGTGTGTGTGAAGTTCCCAATCCGCACTGGGCCCACGCGGGAAATACGGCCCAAGCCCTCTCATTCTGTGAGCGCTTAGCAGTGGGACGCATATAGGCTTGGATGATGACGACGAAGTGCATTTTTGCTGGTGCTTAACGGAACCCTCAGGACGGGAGTCTGGCTCGCACTTGGCCGGGTTTTTTTTAATCAAATGGTAGTTTTTATTGATATTTATTGGAGTAATTAAGAAAAGGAAGGTCTTCAGCTTCACCTTAATGCAAAAATTTATTGAACCAAAACTAATTACTTTGCTTGTATGTACGCACACGCAGATAGCTTCATCAGGGGATCCTATCGATGTTTAGAAAATTTTATTTCCGAAGGTTTAGAATCCCGAAAACTTCATTAGTCCGAAAGCATTTTTTTCTGAAACTGTAAATACTTCAGGATTTATTTCAGGACCATCGTGTAGAACCCTTTAGGTTAGGTTCGGGTTGTTTTATAAAAATTCTGAAATATTTACAGTTTCAGAAAAAAATGCATTCGGATAAATGAAGCATTCGGGATTTTAAATATTCGGAAAAAAATAATTCTTAATTTTGATAGGTAACCCTTCATCAGCGCACAAAGCCAAATATGGCTATATACTCGTAGATTATCCCACAAAGAATTTTAACTTACCAAATTATGCCACAACAGGGTGAACCTAATATGATGTGTCGCGCTGATAATCTAAAGCGCTAACCATTCCTGGTCGCTTCCGCTCGGATCTGTCTTGCTCGCTCGCTTTGCTCGCTCGGACTCGCTTAGTTTCTCGGACCTTAGTTTTTACGCAAATTTCAGAATTTCTAATGTGATCCCACAGAGAAAGTCCGTGCATAGCCCGCTCCATCGCCCTCTGAGTGATCTTGAGCTTAAAAGACCGTAAGCCCCACTAGTCTACCGCGTGTTTATAATATTTACACACCAGTTCCAAAGTTTAAACCTCTTCGAAATTTCCAATAATTCTAAATGCGCGGAACACGTAAATAACCTGTCACAGCCGTCGCCCGGTGACAGTTCATATCGCGTCACTGTCAATCTGCTCATTTAAATTTGGATCGCGATTGCCGTCACCTGATTTTGACACGACGGGCGATGCGCGATTGTTTGGAACATGGCTTCGAATATTTTGAACGTGAACGATGTGAATTAGGTTATGCTACGAAGTACAGTCGCCATCATAAACAGCGGACCTGTCTAGATGCTTAAATTTTTTAACACGAGCGCGATTGACAATTCTGCTGCCACCTCGTCACCTCTAGTAAGAAGAGTGGTTCTAACTGTTATAAGTTTTACGTTTAAACCTTACAGAGGTAAGTATAAAACTGACCATAAATAGAGAAGAAAGGAAAATACGTTACTTTTAACGTTTAGAAAACGTTTTTAAGTATCAAATATTAACCTAATATATAAACTGCGATCGGATTGTTCTGCCCACTGAGTCGATTACTTGGAGGTTAAAGAAGTCGCAGAGGCCCTTAAATGGCGGGTGTTGCGGAATCCGCAGTGCTCTACTGTCCAGACAAGAGCAGGCTAGAGACATCCGTGGAGTAGATAGATATTAGGTACAGTTATTATTGGAAAGATGATTATCATTTCAGCCGAAACACGTCACTGCTGAACGCAGGCCTGCGCCAAGGTTCGCCAAACAGACCGGTCCTGCGCCGTCTGCATCCAACGCGTTCCCGCAACCTTAACCAGATCATCGATTCATCTTGTTTGAGGCCTACCTACATACAGTTCGTCTACCGGTCCATGGACGCCGAGGACGTAACGTTTGGCATAATAATCATTTTGACATAACACTTTTCTCTGAAATCGTAAATTTTCAGGAACTTTGAATTGATCATCCTGTAGGTAGGACTCTATACGTTAGGATAGGTTTATTTTATAACGATCTAGAACAATGCAATACAATACAATGACTGATTGTACACCACAAATAATACAATACAGAAAAAATAAGTACATGAAACAAAATAAAGTAAGCAATGGTCTGCCTTATCGCTTCGAAGCGATCTCTTCCAGGCAACCTTTAAAAAAAGAAAGAAAGCAAGGAATACATTTCAACAACAATAACAACAATTAATAGATTCAGAGAAAATAGAGTTATTATAGACCAGATAAATATGAGTGCCACTCGATAGATAGAACATTTGATATAACTGTAACATTTGTTATATTATAATGCAGATTTAATATAATCCGATTTACTCAAGAAGTAAAGTTTGAAGGTTAATATAATAAAATAAAAGACTATTATTAATTCTATTTAATATGCAATGCGCTAGGTTAGGTTAAGTTTATTTTATAAAACAATCGTAGAAAGTTTACTTCTCGAGTGAATCATACAATATTAAATTTAGCATTTTACCAAATGTAATTACACACCCAATAAAATAAATATTCAATAGGCGTCTCCATAGCACCTCTGCGCGCTGACAGGATCGCGGCCGGCAGATAGCGCGGCGGCGGACATTTTTTTCTTGTCTTCTTGTTTTTCTGTTTATCCCCTGCATACGCTAACTGAGGCGGTGGCATGTGATCTATACTTTCGAGGAATTTCCTTTAGTGTTTATATTTTTTCCTTATGTATGCTGCCGCGAACTGAGATAGTTTTTGAACCAAAATATCCCTTGTGTTTCGATTAATGTAACAAATTGCGCTTATTTCTTGCGCTCTCAACTTATCATCCATCATCCTCCACAGGCCTCCTCTCAGAACGATGCTTGAGCCGTAGTTCCCACGCTGGCCCAGTGCGGATTGGAAACTTCACTACATCACCGAATTTCTTCGCAGGTGCATGTAAGATTCCTCACGATATTTTCCTTCACCGTAAAAACTCAGAGTGGCGAGTGTGGAGTTTGCTTAAGAGGTTATAGCTCTAATCTTAGGCTACCATGACTTTCACAAGGCTCAAGCACTCTTATTCTGAGAGGAGGCCTGTACGTTCGATTAGGACGTATATACGACTAGATAATGGAAAAAAGACAGGTCCTTTTTGGATGTGGTAGTGTACGGAACAATTTGGAATTGACCACTTCAATGTCACGATGCAATACTTTTTAAATCCCACACTTTGTGCTAGGTAAGGGTTTTTCTACTCATTCATACTGCTAAAACGAGGGCATTGTACCACGTTCAGCAAAAAAATCAGTACAAACTTTCCTCCAAAAACGAGGCACATAAGTAAAGCCTCTTAAGCTTATCTGAAAATACTCGAATAAATTCTTGGATAGGGACCGTCAACTTGTCTGCATGGATACGGTACTACTACATGCTAGAGGACCCTTGCTTTTTAGGGTTCCTTAGTCAACTAGGAACCCTTATAGTTTCACCATGTCTGTCCGTCCGTCTGTCTGTCTGTCTGTCTGTCTGTCCGCGGCTAAGCTCAGAGATCGTTTGTACTAGAAAGCTGTAATTTGGCATTAATATACATATCAGTCACGCCAACAAAGTGGTAAAATAAAAAATAAAAAATAAATTTTTTTTAGGGTACCTCCCATAGACGTAAAGGGGGGTGATTTTTTTTTCTCGACTAATCCTATAGTGTGGGGTATCGTTGGATAGGTCTTTTAAAACCATTGCGGGGTTGCTAACATGATTTTTCTATTCAGTGATCTGTTTGCGAAATATTCAACTTTAAAGTGAAAATTTTCATTAAAATCGAGCGTCCCCCCCCCCTCTAAAATATAAACTGTTGGGTGGAAAAATTTGAAAAAATTCAGAATGGTAGTAAATATATCAAATTTACTAGGAAAATTATAGTGGCTAAGATTGCTTGGAAATTATTTGTAGTTTAAGAGTAAATAGTAGCCTAAGGTATAAAACATACCTAAACTTGGATGATTCCGTACACATACGAAATCCTTAGAAAAATATTACTTGATTTTTTCGTAATGGCTACGGAACCCTACCTTGGGCGTGTCCGACACGCTCTTGGCCGGTTTTTTTAAACTAGGTATACTCTACTACAAAGTGTACCTAGACGAAAAAAAGCGCAAAATTAAAAACTTATCCAACTTTTCTACTTAAATCAGATACGCTAAAAAACAATTTCATAACAAGCTGTGGCATAATCTAAGGCTTTTATGCCGCTTTATTTTAATGGTTGCCATTGTTAGATTTAATCGGACGCGTCCGCTCCTGATGACAGATAGCGACGTAATGCGTTTAAAATTAAAAAAAAGTCAGTGTTGCCAGTTTAATGAGCAGGTGAGCGGTATCGCGACGTGTGTTGCCAACTTAGTGTCGGCTGCCGGATGATAACCATAAATATCTGTTTCTTTCATTTCCAAGTAATTGGTTGTGGTTTTCGTTTAACAATTATGTTTAGTGTTTCTGATATGGGGTAACAAGGTGCGTGGCGGTGCGCCGCTTCTCAAGTTATCAAGGCCGCACACGTGCTAAATGGAAACTTTTGACGGCATCTTATTCGTTTGAAACTGATATTGAAAGTAATGATATTTAATAAGCCGCGCTAGTGATTTTTTTTTTGCTTCTAAGATTTTCGGAATTTTTGTCCCACTGCTGGAGAAAGGGTTCCTCTCGGATCGATGCTTGGGCTTGGACTGTTAATTCCCACGCAAATCCAGTGCGAATCGGGAACTTCACTGAACTACTTCGCAAATGTATACTGTTTTCCTCGGGATGATTACCATCATCGAAAAACTCATGGTAAATTTCGAAAACTTAGATGTACGAGTCCGGATTCGAAGCCATGATCCTCTGCTTAAGAGCCCGTAGGTCAAACCACTTGGCTACCATCTTTTTCTTCTTTTTCAACCTTAATCTACTCATTGCTGAGTATAGGTCTCTACCAATCTTCTCTATGTTGTGCGGTCGCGTGCTTTCCGCATCCAGTCTTTCCCCGCCACTCGTGACAGATCGTCAGGCCATTTCGCGAGCTGCCTTCCCACATTTTTGCGCCCGGTCCGCGGTCTCCACTCCAGCACTTTCCTTCCCCACCTTCTGTCAGACCTACGGCGTATTATGTAACCCGCCACCACTTTCTTTTGACTGTTCTTTCCGCCATATCAGTTAGCCCTGTTCTTCTACAAATTTCGGTATTCCATAGATCGCGAAGAGTAATACCCAACCCAACATACCTAGTTGGCAGAAATATTCCGTATTAATTATGTAAAACCCTTGTATGAAGCTTTCAAAAGAGTTAACCTAACCGTTTAAACAAATAAATAAATAAATATTAGGGGACAATCTTACACAAATCGACCTAGTCCCAAACTAAGCAAAGCTTGTACTATGGGTACTAGACGACGATAAACATACTTATATAGATAAATAAATACTTAAATACATAGAAAACATCCATAACTCAGGAACAAATATTCGTGCTCATCACACAAATAAATGCCCTTACCGGGATTCGAACCCAGGACCTCATGCTTCGTAGGCAGGGTCACTACCAACTAGGCTAAAGCGGTCGTAACAAACAACAATAACCAATAGTTAAGGCACATTTAACGTGCATTAGTCCCTTGTTCCTAATTAGTTGCCCTTGCCAGTAACATAGGTACGTCGCGTCCGTTCTCCTCTATTATAGAGCCATTACAGCTCTTAAACGACGAGCGGCTCGCCTCAAAAACAGCCACTGTATATGAGCCGTGTAAGAGTTATAGAAGGTGATGCTTTTTGATGTGTGCTTAGAGTAATTTGGAAGAGGGAACTGTATAAATGAGGTAAATAAGCAGTAACTCTATGACTCTTTACGCGTAGACACCAAAAGGTTGGACTACGTTAAATCATGGTTAATCATACAAAACCGCTGACTGGAAAAAAGTTTTTTTTTTATGTTAATGAGGCCAGACAAACGAACTAGTGGGTCACATGACGTTAAATGATCACCACTGTCCATAGACACCCGCAGCGCTTTACACGATGCCAGTGCGTTGTCGGCCCTGGGAAAAGGAGACGGAATATGGGAGGGGGAGAGGTATTGGGCCCCCGGCGCTCTCACTGACCGTACGAAACGCAGCAGGAGTACTGCTGCTTCACGCCGGTGTTCTGTGAGAGGGTGGTACTGCCCCGGACGAGCCGGCCCATTTGTGATGCAGCGGCTAGCTACAACATGGCTCTACCACTACAAAAGTAACCTGTATGAGTAAGTTGTGATACGCAAATCACTCATACAGGTATGATGGTAAAAAAAGCCGTGGAGGCCTAGTGGTTTGAAATATGGCCTCTCAAGCTCGTGCTCGCACCTCTGAGTTTTTCACTATTACATTTTCAAATTTTAGTCTGTCATTTCTGATTGATGGGTCGTCAATCCAGACATAATCATAGACATTCAATTTCAATCATGCATGAGACAACGATAAAATGAAGGTTAGATAGAGTGGTGCGAAACAGGAATCTCTCTGATAACACCAATGATAGATTATCGTCATCACCGTACAATGTTATCAAATTGATTTTCCACCGATTACGTGATAGAAGATGAAAATTCATAACTGCCGAAATAACTTACTAATATTATAAATACTATAATAGCGATGTTAACAGCACCAATCAACTGACGTACTTTTTATGAGCTGTCAAAACACAATTGGGGATGTCTATTTTTTTGCAATGTATAGTAAATCGAAAACCATTTCGAGATAAATGCTTTTTAACTCGTTTTCTGTAGTTATTTAATTTTAATATTATGTAATGAATTTATTATATAACAAATAAGCAATGACCTTCATTTGACATTGGTGTATATTGCGTGACCGGTTCAAGTCGTGCTTTATTCTGTGTGGTTAGAATTCTTCACAATTTACGCGTGGATTATACTACGGAGTTTGATTTAGACCCGCTGTCTGACATCTAGCACTTTGACAGTGCCAGTAAAGTGACACAGTGTATAGTGTACCACTACGCAAAAAATAATTAAAGGGGTTGTCTTATCGTACGCATTTAGATAGATTTAGAAATTTGGCATTGTGGGGGCCCTCAATTATAATCTGACGTCATCAACTAAAATAGTTTCAATAATTAATTTTGAAAAAAGTAGAGCACTAAATGACAAAATATTGAAATTAGTTTCTTATAATTGACTTTTCTATACAAAAAAAATATAAAAACCACTGGTAATTTTTTTTAGACATTCCCAATTCTCCCATAGAGTTTGAATGGCAATAGCAACTTATGACGTCACTTGTTCGCCTACTCAATCAACTATTTTTATTTTTTTTAATGCAATGAGGGTTTTCTGACAGGTGGAATATCGCTAGATACCTAGCGTTAGTATCGTAAGGTCTATTTGACGTTACACCCACACAACAAATGTCAAAGTTGTCAAACGGACCTGACGATACTAGCGCCAAATAGCCTCTAATAGAAAACCCTCATTAATCGAAAATTAACCTGGTTTTCAAAGCTAAAATAAAGTGTTTTTTTCTGGAGTCGTGTCTTCGAATTATTTTTTAATGGCGTCAACATTCCTATTGGTATAGCCAGTGTCGTTCGCGAAGGCGCGTGAATTTGTCTAAATTAGACATTAATGCCAATGCAATAAGAACCACGGCACGCGTCATCATGAATTTATATATACAGATAGCCGCATCTTTGGAAAAACACCAAAAGAAAATTTTGTACGCAGATAGGACTATTTCATTGGAATTCGTCTGATTGCTTCAGCGCGAAAACTACTTAACAAAAATACACACACGAACTCACTAATTTTCTCATTTATAATGTTTCTAGTATCATCGTCATCATCATCCCAGCCTATATACGTTCCACAGGGCGCAGGCCTCCTTCCAGATTAAGAGAGCTTTGGCCGTAGTTCCCACGTGGGCCCATTGTAGATTCGCAAAATTTCACACATAAGTACCGCAAACTGGGGTTACTTTGAAATGCGGGGGCTACTTTAGAAAACTCTTCTTTTTCTTTTGTAGTTTTTTACGCCGTGTCCTTATTTTTTTAGACCATCTGTGGCAGTGAAATAACTATCTTGATAAAAATATTGATTGATTATTTTTGATTATTTTTTATTTAATGATTTTTTGTTAGTTTTGTATTATTTGCTGTACCTATTTAATTATTTATTGACCTGTAATTAATGTATAATTGTTTTTTTATCCTTGATAAATCACCTAACTTTTTATGTAATTTAAGTAAAAAAAGCATGTAGCACCAAAATTTCCTAAAGTTTACCGGTACCTTTGAATTTGTTCTCAGATCTGTGCAAGTTTCCTCATGATGGTTTCCTTGACAGTAAAGTCCATGGTAAATTTCAAATTTAATGTGTATTTCTAGGATGTATAATAACATATCAAGTGTCACCAGCTCATTATTATTCAAAATCATATTATTCATAATAAAACCAAAAGAAAAACAGAACTGCAGGAACCGAAATGCACTCATTGCATACCTGCTATTGAAATGCCCCTCATTATTAGGTCACTGCACCAAGCAGGTTGCAGTGCGCACACGCATATGCCACAGAAGCACGTGATGCAGATCAGAACTAAACTTTTAAAATAAAACCGGTCAAGTGCGAGTCGGACTCGCGCACGAAGAGTTCCATACCATTATCTATAAAAGCGGCAAAAAAACACGTTTGTTGTATGGGAGCCCCCCTTAAATATTTGTTTTATTTTAATTTAATTATTTATTTTAAAGTGAATATATAACTAAATATTCTGTGAATATTTCAAGCGTCTACTTGTTGCCGTTATCAATATCGAGCAAAAACGAGCCAAAACATCACGTTTGTTGTATGGGAGCCCCCTTAAATATTTATTTTATTCTATTTTTTAGTAATTTTTGTTATAGCGGCAACAGAAATACATCATCTGTGAAGATTTCAACTGTCTAGCTATCACGGTTCATGATATAGAGCCCTGTGACAGACGGACGGACAGACAGACAGAAGCGGAGTCTCAGTAATAGGATCCCCGCTGGCACCCTTGGGTACGGGAACCTAAAAAGGGCCGTCAGTAACTAAGTTGCCTTGTATGAATCGTATAAAATACTTTCAGAAGTCCTCATAGCATAGTAGTTAGCATGGCCTCTCAAGTAGGAGTTGTGGGTTCGAGTCAATCAATACCTTTGAGTTATTTTGGAATTTACGATCGAAATTACATTTGAAAATTATGAGCTTTTTTTCATTTATAACGCGTTAACTTGGTCTGCGACGGGCGAAACCACAGGTTAAAGCTAGTGATTTTATAAGTAAGGCCCAGAATACACATGCCTGTAGCTTGCACGTTTTTGTGCCAGTAGCTGGCCCATGTACGTCAAACTTCATACAAATATGACACAACCATGCGAGCAACTTGCACAAAAAAGTGCAAGCTACAGTCACGTGTATTGCGGTCCTTAGGATACGTCATATCACAGGTCATATGCTCACAAAGCAAACGAAAAACATGAACCGAACGCAGCGGCAGCACGCACACATAAACACGCCGTATGTCATTTTTGCTCAGTACCACTAAGTACCATGAGTTTACAGTGACGGTACTCGATAGCGGCTGCGTAAATGATTTGTATGGAGTCTCCATACTGGGTGGGGGGTTACTACGAAATTCGAAGTTCGAAGTTCGGATCGTGCGGTCCCTCTCACTCTCGTAATAAATACCATTAGCGTGAGCGGGACGGCACGAAACGAAGTTCGAATTATGCACTTCGTGGTAGGGCCTCTGGTTATTAAAGGTATACGGTTGTCCTTTTCTCTCATGTCACGTAAGGTCAGAGATATTTGTTAACTTTTTTTAGTGTTACCATACAAAATCTATTATTAAGTAAATCGTGTTTCGACAGCTCCTAAAAAGAATATCAATTTATTAGTGGTGACAAGTAGCCTATTATTATTATAACCGGTTGGCCTTTTCGATACATATTTTTAGTCTGTCAATTTTTTTACTGACATATCTTTAGGTAATGCCACGAGAGTGCCACAGCGGGATTTTGACATTTATTCGTACCGATAGCAAGTTCAAAAGACTGACTAAAAATTTCTTCAATCTAAGTATTTCGTTAATATTTATTTAGGAAAGTACATCTACCTAGTTCAAACAAAACAGAAATAGTTATTTGTTATACAAGGGGGGAAAGTTGTATTTTAACTGCGAGTGTTCATTTTGAAACACGAGCTATCGAAAGGATTCTATGATTGACCACGAGCGAAGCGAGTGGTTCAAAAATAGAATCCTTTCGATAGCGAGTGCTTCAACACACGAGACGTAAAATAACTTTTCACCCGTGTATAACACAAAACTTTTCACCTCACTACAGCGAGGAAAATAAGAAAAAGGGTTTGTACTATCAATTATTATTTATTTACCTCTTTGCCAATACAATAATTTTGAAGTACTTATAGAAATATTGGTAAAATCAAAAATGATGCAAAATAGCCTAAGCATATCCAGTCTTTATGGAACTATTCCAATACCGACATATCGTCACTACTTTGAAAAAATCTCGTATCTCCAATCAATGAATAAACCAAACTGAACTAACTTTATTGCACATCGAGTAAAGTTCAATTAGGCAGATTATCGATTTTGAGATACGAGCAAACTGTATTACTGTTAAATTGTATACTGGCCCTATACTACGAAGCGCGAAATTCGAACTTCGTTTCATGCCGTTCCGCTCACGCTAATGGTATTTATTACGAGAGTGAGAGGGACCGCACGATCCGAACTTCGAACTTCGAATTTCGGAGTAACCCCCCTGGTTTGACTTAAGTTTTTTTATTATTATTTCGGATGCGTTTTGTTCGCACATCGACTTACTTGGACTGTCAGAACTTTTTATCCGTTTTTACAACAAGAATGAAGGTTAATGTTGAATGCTCATATTTATGAATTAAAATAAAGTTGTAAAACTGTATTTAGTGTTTTTTACTCGATGCAATTCATTAATTGTGATGTTAAAAATTCAGCACTTTTAACGTTTTACGTTTTGTTAGCTGTCAAATATCACTTAAGCTGCCTTCAAATGTCAAAACTCTTTCTTCACTTGTGGATAAAAAGCGATTTTCTCAATAGATGTCAAACAAACAAAAAGGGCTTTCCGAGCTAGTGAGGTGAAAAATCTATTATTAAGTAAATCGTGTTTCGACAGCTCCTAAAAAGAATATCAATTTATTAGTGGTGACAAGTAGGCTATTATTATTATAACCGGTTGGCCTTTTCGATACATATTTTTAGTCTGACAATTTTTTTACTGACATATCTTTAGGTAATGCCACGAGAGTGCCACAGCGGGATTTTGACATTTATTCGTACCGATAGCAAGTTCAAAAGACTGACTAAAAATTTCTTCAATCTAAGTATTTCGTTAATATTTATTTAGGAAAGTACATCTACCTAGTTCAAACAAAACAGAAAATAAAATATTTTGATCTATTTTATTATTTAAATCAGATAAGCATATTTTTCACTATTTATAAAATACCGATTTTTTGTTGCGAATATTTGTTATCAGTTTCGTCGGTTGAAAAAAATGAAATTATAATATGCATAGTTTCATTCACTCACTCATTTCATTCATTCAGTAGGTACTTCTTTTGAAATCAGTACTTTATGTAGCTGTGTCGTATCATTCGCCTCAACTCTCGTGGCGTTACCTATATCTACTGACATTGGCACAAGCCCAAGCATTCACGAATAATAATAATGGCAAAGTTCAGTCGCCATGTTTTGTAAGTTTAACCCTGCGACCTTTTCGTCACAATCGTCTTATAAAAAAAAACAAAATGGTGGTTAATTAAAAGTTGGCCCGTGACTGTGGCGCTGCTTGCCGCGAACGGCCGAAGTTAGATTGGCCCCATAACCGCCCTATTACCAGCTGATGAAATGATATTTTCGACTTAATAAAATATGTATACAAGCTCAGATTTTTTTCAAGTCACCCCAGGGGTTATGTGAAGGGCTTTTGTAGGGGCAATCAGGCTGATGGGTAAACACGGCACGTGTGAGCGTGTAGTGAGAGAATGTTTAGTTTACGTTTCTAAAATGATACATTGCAAGTTGTTTAGGAGGCATCCATAAAATAATTACGTCACACCAATTTCGATCAATTTGGACCCTCGCCCCCCCCCCCTTTGTCCACTTATTACTATGAAAATTGGGATTTTTTTTGTGTCACAGATCGCTTGACCCCCTCACATCCCCTCTAAATGCGTGACGTACTTTATGTACGGTTAAAAAAAGATTTTTGAAAAACTAAGACTTGCACCTTCATCTCATCACTCACTTATTTGGTTCATAACCATGATTATCTTACTTTTATGGACAACTACCTGTTGCCTCGCCTCCGTCTGCGAAGAATTCACTTAACGTTACACACATACGTAAAATCTTTTTATCCTGGAAAATGGCGTAGTTCCCGCGGGATAGCAAACCAAGGATTTCACAAACCAAGTCGCGGGAACAGTTAGTCGTTTATAATGTACGATCTTTATAATCATGAATAATGTTGAATATCGTTAACGTAACATAAATATGAATTTTAATTTACGACCGCATAAAAATTATTTATCGGGCGTCATGTTTCAAAATCAAGTTTTGTGAATCGCAATCATTATCTTATCAATCATTAATCATATTTCGGGATTCCTGGTGCTATGAAAAATTTAAATTAACGTCTGTGTTAATAAATCAAATTATACTGTACTCATGTTAAAATAAAATTAAAATAAACATCTTCGCACATTTTGAGAATTGTCAAACTATTTAGTTACAAGTTCATAATAATAATGTATTATTATAAAAAATAAAAAATAAAAAAAAATATTAGGGGACAATCTTACACAAATCGACCTAGTACCAAACTAAGCAAAGCTTGTACTATGGGTACTAGACGACGATAAACATACTTATACAGATAAATAAATACTTAAATACATAGAAAACATCCATAACTCAGGAACAAATATTCGTGCTCATCACACAAATAAATGCCCTTACTGGGATTTGAACCCAGGACCTCTTGCTTCGTAGGCAGGGTCACTACCAAACTAGGCTAAAGCGGTCGTTAAATTAAAAAATTAAATTCGGTCGTTAAATTATCAATAGAGACCACAATGAGAACCTCTAACATTCTAAATAAAATTATTTGCAACTTTTTAGACTGGTGGCGCCATCTCTTGGTGACTAGACGAAAAGTACAAGATACTTTTTCGTAGTAAATTTAAATTACATTCTTAATATTCTTATATTGGCTTGTTCGCGTGCTGTTTCCTTTAATATTTTTGTAAAACATTGTACTTTTCATATAGGCCGGTCTCGTACAAAAGTAGATTTAAAAATAAACACCGATCAAGTCCTCGTCGTGTTTTATTTTTATTTATCATCTTTAATTAAGCGAATCGTGGCCTGGCCATTGTCCGACTTACCTGCCCGATGATTTCAATCTCAGCGAACCGGTTACTTCTTGACATTCGCCCTTTTTTTTTATTTAAAATTTTACCTCACTCACAAAAACAGGCATTCGTCAACAAACATCGTATACTTATTTGCACTTGAGTCATACGCTCATACGTCAGTTGTTTATAAAGCATCCATTTTCGTATTCACGATTCCGTGGAGTCGCGGCATTTTGCAGTTTCGCGCCGCGCGTTTGAAACATTTGGCGCGTCAGAAGCGTCTGCTGTCACTTCGGCAATCGGGGGCGTTCACGAGGGCTGGGCTCGGCGCTCGGCAAACTTCGGCAACCGTCGTCTCTTTCTGACACGGCTCAACAGTCTGTAGTGTCTGTACTCATAACAATGAACTGAGTCACAAGCGCTGTATCGTTACATCATGTTATTTTCGTCTCTTTGACTCCTAATAAGCGGTGAGTGATTTTTGTACGATATTATTCTCAATTTTATACACATGTGTATGTGTAAAATTACCTAGTTACGTGGTTCTCCAGTTTTGGCGTCGTATACGGTTGTGTTGTTGTTCGTTTTACGTCTGTACTTTCAAGTGTTGTTTATACTTTAATAAGAACTTTTACCTAAATCTAAGCATATAAATAGTAGGTAATTAAATCAATCTACCGTGTTTAGAATCATTTGTGATTTGCGATACTGTTTTTGTTAGGTTTTTCTTCACATTTGTAAACATAACCTCAAAATGTTTAGTGTTGTTTGGAGTTTGATCACGGTGAAACACAGATGGCGCTAGTAAGGGGAGGAGCTTACTAACGGACACTAGACGTATGTCATTTGCGATAATTGAAGGCATAGACGAATTTAAGATAAACAGTTATTTATTTTTATGATTCACGCCCTTTTATTGCCCGTAAATTGGGGACTGAGCGGATATTTTTTCGATTGTTACGGTCAAGGGTTGCTGTTGTAAACATATCGTTGGATTTTGGTAGATTTTTTTAACAGCCAAGATTGTTTCGTTTATTTGTGCATTTCTCTTTAGTTAATTAACTATAGGTTTATTTTTATATTCGTATCTCACCAATCTGCGTGCAGTTTTCTTTTTTCATTGATGAAACGAAGTTACTCGGTTAAGGTAAACGTCCCCACGCTCGACACTAAACCAGTAGGTACATGGCACCTTCAATCTTATGTCATAGTAAGACAGATGATAGATGGGTGTCGTCTACTGTGCGTTGAGGTGTAGAGCATTGCTACGTTTACCTTATTTACCTACTATTGAACTAATTCATATACATTTTTTTAAGTTTTGTTCTGGCCATTACTGCAAGGCCCTTTGATCAAGAAACTTTACCTCATTTTAATTAACTTTTCTTTCTATCTTTTTATTTGTCTTCAGAAAAATAATCCGGTAGCAATTAAGCTGAATTAATTGTCTTCGACCATAGACATTTTTTTAAACTGTTGTAGGAGGTTGTAGGTCTACTTACAGACAATACATAAATTTCAAAATCACTTTGATAACACGGAAAGTAACTGGCCTGTAATGACAAACAAATACTAAATTTTAAAAAGAAAAAATCCTGTATTAAACTTTCGCCATTCCCACTCATAAATTAATAAAAACGACTAGGTAATTTTAGCACTATTTATACTTCTATATAGTTAGCCCTGCTTAAGTTCCGGGTGATATTTACACTAAAATTACTTTTTTCCTTTGTGTTACGTTTGTCAACAACCTGACTAATCAACGCTGATAGTACTATTTGACCCAAAATCGATTGACTTATAGTTATTTATCATCGCTCTGGTAGTAAAATTCTTTGTTTTATGACCGCTCGGGTTAAACCTACTATCCTCCCACAATTATTACAACTGTAAAAAAAATCGCAAAACGCCTTTTGTTTTTATAAAACTACTCTTACTTCTAAACTCCTACTCCTAAGGTCTCCTCGACCGATCTTTTCCTCTATTGACGTTAAATTTTGAGCAATCTTGATTATCAAATCGGTCAAAAAATAGTACCTATAGGATCGCAGTTGTCCGTTGTGTCACGCACGTCAACAGTTATTTTTATCATCGCTCTGATAATAAATTTATTTGTTTAATGCCGCTCGGGTCAAATGTTATACCTACCTATTATCATCCCACGATTATTAACACCGGTAGAACAAATCGCAAAACGCCTTTTGTTTTAAAAAAAAAAACTACTCCTAATGTCCTCCACTACGTGAGTCGTTTTCAAAAAAAGTGTACACAATTAACGTATTTAATAAAAGCAAAACTACATTGATTCCTTTGTGTAACGAAAGTTACCCATATGGTTTGTATGACAACTTTCGTTACACAAAGGAAGCGATCGTGATTTTGTTTTGATTAAGCCCTTAACTGAGTACGATTTTTTTGAAAACGACTCACGTACAATTTTCAAATCGGTCAAAAATAGTAGGACCGCAGTTGTCCGTTGTGTCACGCATGTCAACGGGGCGATCGCGGACGCTGGCAGTGTGAATCCCCCGCAGTAAATCCTGGGTAACGCACTCTCAACACGGAACTTGAGTGCGCACTATTTGACTCGAACGTCGCCTGATCCACCGCGGGTAGCGACAGCAACGAAAGCTAATCCAGAATATTTTACCAGGCTGTTGGGTTTATTTGACTGCACACCCTTATATGTATGTATTTCTGTTTATTATACAGAGTGTTACAAAATAACCCATAAAGCCTGAAACCCCATGAACAGTAAATAAAACTGTAATTTTGCGCGCTGTTCTTTTTTTTGTATTTTTTTCTTAATTTTTTATTTATCCTATTTTTGTGTCCCACTGCTGGGCAAAGGCCTCTCCTCTCTTGCTCCACTCCTGTCTATCAAAGGCGAGCTCCCGCCATCCCAAAAAAAATATATACTAATTTAATTCTTTACTGGAGTACTACCATACCCTTCAGTTATTACGGGTAATTTTGTAACACCCTGTAGTTCGATCAAGAACATCCTTTACCACCGTAAGGTTCAATGGCTTAAAACATCAAAGGCTATTTTGACGTACAAGTCAATGTGACAGTCAACCTTTTTGTTTTTATTCTGATAGGAACTGTCATAAAAAATAGTAAAGCACTTAATCAATTAAACGCAAAATACAATACAACAAGGAAATCAGATATACAAAGGCTAACTCTTTCTTTGTCTCTTATAGGGATCTCTTCTAGTTAATACGCAGGAAAAGTTAAAAGAACCGAAACCTAAATAAAATTATCATGATTTCTTTAAATTACATTTCATTGCCTCTCTACTCTTGTTTCTGATGTCCTGTCAATCGTTCACAGATTAATTGGAAGAGATCCCTTTAAGAGATAAGTTCGCCTTTGTGCATAATATGATTCTATTGTTATCGTTGATTTCATGTTTTTATGTAAAATAAGCCCTCTCATTCTGAGAGGAGGCCTGTGCCCTGCAGTGGGACGTATAATAGGCTGGGATGATGATGATGATGTATTTAGTATGAAATATAATATGTAAAATAAAGAGTTTTACATACAGTCAAGGAAAGTGAATCGCGTACTAGAGTGGAACCTTTTCACAATCAATTTCACGATGATTTCTTTGGGAAATGTATAGAATTTCAACACGACATTTGCAGTGAAAAAGTTCACCCTGGTACGTGATTCAATTTCTTCGATTGTACCTAAATAGATAAGAATGTTTTTACTTGTAGTACATTTTAGTTTAGCCAATGTTTAATTAAGTGACAAAAAAGTGTGCCGTGATACCTTGTGTATGTCGACTTGCGTACCCTAGTTTGAACAGTTCCTATATTTACAAGTTGTCAGGCAACAAATACAGGATCAGTAAATGAACTAACTAATAAAACACATGCTATACCACATACGAACCACGCAAACATAAAAACCGACAGCTACATCGTTACGTGTAAATCATGTAAAACAACAAAAAACCTAACGTCTTATAAACCATTCCGGTATCTCTATTAAGCATTAATCACATCCCATCTGCTCATGTACACTTATTCGTCATCTGTTCAACTCCAAACTTAAAAATTCGAGCTTCATGCCATCCCGCTCACGGTAATAGTATTTAATAGGAGAATGAGAGGGATGGCGTGATACGAACTTCGAACTTGGGACCTGTTCGTGTTTAAAAAAGTTTTTTACGTTGTCTGCGGACGGTCCAAGGAACTGACAGATTTATGGCATGCGTGGCTCGCACGCATCCCCTCTCCCTTAAAATTAAAACGTTTCGAAAATTCTTCTAAACCCCACGATTGAATTTATTTTTATTCGACTCACACCTGAATTTTTATTGTGTGTCCTGTTTCTATTATATCAAACTAGCTTTAACCTGTGGCGTCGCCTGCGTTACAAATACATTCGCGAGGACATCGATAATCTTACAGTTCTGACTGTAAAATGTTTTCGGTAACATTTTTAAACCAACGCTCAGACAACGCCATCTTTTGATTGCAGAAAAAGATAACACGTCGTCTTGAAATTTGAAAGCCGATTGCCTCCAACATTCAGGGACAGCGCTCTCTATTCTTGTCTAAAATCAAAATTTTATCCCATTGCATTGGAACGCATTACCAGTATATAAGTATCATATGTCTTCATTCAGATCCTTATCTGTATGCCGAGTTTCATTTAAATCCGTTCTGCTGTTATTATACGATTGATTAGCGACCATCCAAACATCTAAACATCCAAACATCTTCATAATAGGATAGAACAGGATAAGTGTATTAAGTAGATTATTTTAAAGAAGGTTATTAAGCAAAACCAATGATCACAAATGCAAAACTACGGTAGGTTGGAAGGTACGTCGGTGTGAAAAATGCACATTTCCGTGATGATATGAGTTACTCTTATTTCGTCAATTTATACCTATGTATACGTTTAAATATTTGCATAGTCGACCAATTTCATTTTGAGTTTTAAATCTATTTCACTAATTGCAACATCAATTTTTATTAGTATTTATTGATGCATCTTCTAAAAGTCACCCATGACGTTTGCTCTGCCTTCCAGTTACGCTTCCCTTTACATGAATAAAGCATACTATGCTCGACATTCCGACTATACAAAACACCGCAAACTTAATCAGTTTGCATATTTAACGAACCCCTACTTTTCTAAACACGACCCGCAACTTTTTCCAGACAATAAAAGTTATTTATGACTCTTCAGACAATGGCTGTAATGCATCACTCGTCATAAAGCGAGATTACGTCACGGCCTTGATTTACTACCGTTGCATAATAGTTGCACAGCTATTGTACCAATATGATATGAAAGGGCCTATGTCCAGTTCTACAGTGAAGCTACGTAGGCCCTTTTAGGCTTGGGCTGGCGTATTGTTAGCAAAACGTGAGACCTTCAGATTTTTAACACTGCTTTCGTTTTTGATACAACGGATGCTGTATTGAAGTTTGCAAATATTTGAAAAAGAGCAGAGGCCATAAATTGTCTAACGCACGGCCGCTCGTAAAAGCATTCTCCATCTCTTTCTGTCACTTTCTTATACCGCTTCATAGCAAGAAATAGTGAATGCGATAAGCGTACAGAAGCCTTACTGTCTAGTCTAACTAATGCACTCGGAATCACAATCGCCACAATCGTTTTCATCACTTCTCTCTCTCACAAGGTGAGGGTAGAACGAGATGCTAAATACGATTGCGAGTACCCGCACGTTTGGCAATACCTACGGCCTTTGAGGTCAGATGCTCGCGAACGCACTCACCATCTGTCTATACCTGCATCCTGCGTGTGACAGAAAGAAGCTGGTAACTGTCCCAATAGCCGCCATCTTTAATTTTATGTCATTAGCAGAAGTGACAGCTGGGTTTCATCTATTGGGCATTATTATATCAAACTGTAGGAGATTTACCTTGCTTCTACTAACATTCCTCTGTGTAACGACTTCTCTATACTTTAATGTGTCACTTTGTTGTACATGTAAATCAAGACAATGCTAACTATTCCTTAGTAGCTATAAAGCATGTTAATGTCAAGATCAAATCACTGTAGCTCGTATTTAGCACGAAAACAAACACAGATATTAAAACAAAGGCTATATTAAATAAATGCTTCACCCACCGGCTTACTCCACGAATTTATGTAATTCCCGAAAAAACACATAAGCTAATTAATAATAAATCAAGAGGCAGGATTATCCGTGACGCGGCGGGACAAATGTTTCCGGGCATTTATTTATTTTTATTATTTTTATTTAGGAAATAAAAATTTATGGCCGCCGACCGCCTTCCGAGAGATTTAGCGTGAGTGCCATAGAGTCGAGCTGAAAACTGGATCGGTTTTGAATTATGAACGGGTTTAATGGCCACGCGGTTTGTGTGTCGAAGGTTGCCAGTAATATATTACCTGTTTTTATTCTAATTCCATTTTTGAATTTGCGCTTTTTTTGCTCTTTTAAAGGCGTTCTTACTTGATTACGATTGATAGCCAGCCAGTACTTTGTAATGAATAAATATTCTAGAAAATTTAAACATTACCTTTTCTACATCAGTATTTCAAAACTTAGTCCAACCCTTTATTTTATAAACACAATGGGCTTATTACACAGAGAAAGAAACTATCTCATTCAATTTATCTGCAGCTGTATCACACATATATTCATACACACAAACTTGTATTACAAGGCTGCGTACAAATTTAGTTATCCACCCACTTGGAGCCGGTCGATTTATAATAAAAGAATCCTTTTTATACATTTTGTTTCCAATTCAACATAAATAAGATATGTTATTTAAGGCCAATATATCACTTGACAGGTGGTACTCACGTCTTACTGAACAGCGCACTGTAATTTGAACCTTGCTCATATAATTTAAAGAGTGATTCTTTATTGAAGTTTTTTCAAGTTCGTCGGTTCATATCACAAGATTTATACATATATCGATGTACGACTTTGTGGTTGTAGCAAGAGATTTTAATCTTACAAATGCCTGCAACGGGTTCGAGACGGGATCATGCACAGGATGGATGGGAGTTATTAACGATTAATTAACTATATCTTGATTTTTTTGATTGAATTCCAATTCTGAGTAGGAGGTTTAGGTCTGGTTCATCTTTCATTAGATCATTCGTATGTACTGATTGTGATTTTACCACACTTAAAGTATACAACCAATTTAGGTGAAACAAAGAATTGTATGTACTTCATATACAACTTTGAAAGAATTACCATTTGCTTTTGCTCATCAGTGTATTTAGAAAATGATCGATTGATTCAGGCATAACTTTGCATTTTTTTAAATTTTAGCGTTAAAACACACGTGTCGCATAGATGTAGCCGTCTTGCACGAGTGGTATCGAGGTAAAGATCGGCAAAGTAAATCAAGTTTTACTAATCCATAAAAATTACAAATTATGTACGTCAGGGCGTAATTAACAATAACAACTACATATTATCTTACTTACAATATTTAGTATTTATTTATATATAGTTAAGCAAATAGAATCTAAACCCATCAACTGACCATAAATGTCAAGTCCATGTCTATTGTATTCTATGTGTTTTACGTAGATTTTTACAACTATTTAAAAACAACTTCTACCTACGACAAATAAATCGAGATCATTCAATAGTTACAATTAGTAACTTATAAATTCACATTATCAACTAATTCAATAATAACTAAGTATTAACAAAATAATTAACTCGCTTCAGTTAAAAGGTAAAAGTATAATGTCAAAAAAACTTCAACAATAATTTAAAGTTAAAATTATTTTAAACTTACTAAGTATACACGGTACATTAATATAATAATGTTTCTTGAAAATAACCAGAATAACATCTGGTAATTATCGACTCATTAATAAAAGGAATAAAATAATGTAGTTGCACAGGGGAATTGTCACTCATAACTCCCGTTTATATTTTCCATTGTGCAACGAAGAATGTCGAAGTTGGCCCGAGTAACTTTTATTACTTTACGTCAGGATGCTACCGCGAGCGCCATCTAGTGTTGTGTATAGGAACTAAAAGCTTAACAAAGATTACGACAGAAGTGTAAGTTTAGCATTAGTGTTAGGGATTGTTGTAAAAAAATATTATTTTTCTTTTTGTCAGCATAATTTTATTTCGATCATAACTGTCTTACAATGTTAATGTAGTTTAAAGGAAATTGCATAATATTGGGTGCATCGTCAACATTAAATTTAGTAAAAAAAACTTAAGAGTTCTTAAAAAAAACAGTGTTTTCTGGTACTAAAGTCCACCCCGAAAAAGCACCCACCAGCACTGGCCGCAAAGAAACCAACTTTCCAAAGTTCGAATTCAAATTCCGAGCGACAGTGATACCGTTGCGTCGGCGTCCGCTAATCGATGCGCGGGACTGCGCTGTCTTCCGACGGTGGCCATTACGCACCTTTATGGGCGCCCGCCCTCCCCACTACCCTCCAAGGCGGCACATGACGAATCAATATGCCGCCACCGACTCAACACTTATTTATTTGACGCAATTTATTAGTTAGCCTGTAAACTTTTATGCCCGTGGTTTATGGGGGGCAGTGAAATTCTATGTTTCGGGGTATTAGGATGAACAGATGCCTGGGGATCGTTTCCGTGATGGAAGATGGCATTGATACAAAGGTTTCGGTTATGAAGATAATGCGGCTGTGAGGGTTCAAGACATTCAAGGCATTAAAGTTAAGGGAGGTACTCGTAGGATGTCAATTACAGTGCTGTCTTCCACGTTTTTCTGTACATGACGCGATGTCGGACATCTTACTTTTCCTACGTTTATCGTCGACATAAAGTATCTGTGCCTCTCACTCGAGCTGACTAGTTGGAGAGGGATGGATGCGTTATGTCGGCGATAAAATCTAGTGTGCTCAGGCCTTTGGATCCATCAGTCCTATCGCTAACGTGTCACGCGCAGACATTAGGGATTGCGATCTGTTTTGACAAGTTTGTTTGATATATTCGTTTGTATTAAGGTATATGTCATCGCAGCCATATTTTATACTTATACTAGTAGATTCAGTAAGACTGACAGCGTTTTATTGGAATAATTTTGTAAAAAAAAAATTTTGCTTAGTAATATTAATCAGTCTGCTTGTGCCTTCGAAAGTTGTAAATTGCTTGAAACGCCGGGTTTTTGAACAATCATGAAACGCTACAACCAACTGACCCATTCTAGATATTATTTATTCATGTATTTTATGACAGGTATCTCAAATACTACGAGAGATGAGAACAGTTTGTAACTAATACACACCACCAGAGGCGCATCCAATTTGCCCATAGTAATTGAGACGTTAACACGAACCATTAATATTTTAACTATGTTAAAAAACAACACTAGATACTCAGGCGGCAAAGTAATTTTAGTTGCCAAACAGTTTCTTGATTGATTGGTTTGATTGATACCTACTAACGACCCTGTTTACTAGCCGAAATTGAATACTGTGAAAAGATAGAACTAAACTGCCTAAAACGTGTTTTGAGCGAATATTGACAGCCAGTTTGAATGTGGGTCCTTAATTCAAAACTGTTATCCTTATAAAAGAGGCAATTCACTGACTTAAAAACAAAGCAAAGACTAAACTAAAAAAAAAATTGGCAGAAATGTTCCCTTAAGATCATATACTTAGCTGCACTCCTGGGGGATAGAGAGCTAGTCAATTCATCATTCGTACACGGGAGAGAAGTCACGGAATAAATCTTGTTGTATTATAAAGTAAAGTATTAACGAACAAACAATAACCCTATTCCTGAACACTTGTTACGTCAATATTAGTTAACAATAACATACAGTTAACAATAATTAGCTTTCATTATCTGTCACTTTGACATTCTACTTTTCAGACACAGTCTAAATACTGTACAGATCTGTGACTTTTTATGAATTAAGTGGCTCCAATCCAAATACTTTGAGTCCATAAAAAAACTCCGAAAACATAAATTTAATGATACCTGTCAGTCTACTGTGAATTATTGGCATTAAAGAATTTTCAATAATACAAAAATAAAACGCTAGGGGTGTTCATTCCCCCCGTCTGAACGGTGTTGCCATAACTTAAAATTTATGCGGTGACGATGACCCGGTGTTGCCGCAACTTCTTAAGGTGTTTTATAGGTGCGTTTAGTAGTTTTATTTGGGAACGTTTTATTTTTACTGTTTCGACTTAATTACTGTTTTTAAAACAATTGAAACTGACCTTGTATGTCACAACATGAACTAAATTCAGAGGTAGTGGGTTATGGGCACATAAAAAAAGTCACCACTTAGTTTTCGTGGGAAGTAAAGGTTATAAAAACATCAATGTATCCTTATATCTTCGGGTTATAAGGTCCCTGCCTAGTATTTAGTCAAGAGCACAAAAAAGAGATAGATCCTTTAGAAACTCACATAAAGTCTCACTCATTTTTATTGTCATTATTAATATCATCATCGGCTTTTGGCAATCCAGTGCTCGGTATAAGCCTCTCCAAAAGATGCGATTTTACCTTGTCTTCATCCTGTTGCGTCCGGCTTTTGTCAACAACATTCCGCAACACGTCACACCAAACTAAAAGCGTCCTGCACTAGGTCTTGAATATATTTATAAAAACACAACTATAAGTCAATAACAACAGTCAGAAAAAACGATAAAAATAATTAGTTGATTCAGTACTTTACGGAAGACCACATCAATAATAGTGATAATATCAAGGGACAATTCCCACCAATTGAACTAGTTCCGAAGTAAGCAAAGCTTGTGTTACGAGTATTTCAATAAATACCTGCTTGCACTGACCGGGGGTCGAACTTGGGACCTCAAGCTTTGTAGTCAGGCTCTCTAACCATTAGGCCATCCGCTCCTGAAGCACTTAATAAAATTATAACCTTTTACTTTTTTTACGGTACTTTTACGTTACTTTTGGTAAATCGTTGCATTTCATTCAGAATCATATAAGTCGGTCAGGCGTGTCAGTATACAGCGCTTTTCAGCTTTTTTTGTCAGTATCCATTTAGCATTATATCATGTCCTGACTCTGAGAGACGTGCAATAGTCTATCCAATTTAATTATTAGATTAATAATTATAATAGATTAATAACAATTAATTTAATAATAATTCTACTTTTCCTTGTCATATTCGGCAAATATTGTTAAAAAAAGACAATGCAGTGTCTAGTTTGATTAAAGTTGTTACAGGTTGTCCTACCGTTGATTTAATAATCGAATTAAGAGGTCAAAACCCGGAGGCCGTATTGTCTAACACGCAAGCACTCACGATCGCATCCACCCTCACCCAATACCGTGTGCCAAAAAGAAGTGGTGTAATCGATTGTAATTCCGAGTGTGTTAGACAATAAGATCTCTGGAGTCTTCACCTAAGCGCCGCTCACCAAGAACGCCATCTAGTTGTGGGAGTGTATAATAATAGACTTGCGTTTTTTTCTAGTTCCCTGATGAGTTACGACTCTGTTATTTAATAGTTCACTACGTGGTTATCAAATATTATTAATGTAGGTATCTGTCATCGTTTTTGTTTCCTATAAATCGTTGACATCGTCTCTATTAACTCATTGTAGAATTGGTTCTCATAAATATTTTTTAACCATGACTAATATTGGCTCTTATTTATATTAGGTACTTCTTAGAAAAAATCTTAATTTAATCGTGTGGGTTTTTAGGTCAATGTAGCTATAACCAGTACCTATGACATACATATACAATACAGCTGTAGACTTTTATATTTATGTGACTGTTAGTATTGATACTTAAATCTCTTTAAAGTTCTATGTAGACGTAAATGAAAAAAATAATAATTAGTAACTACACATAAGTATCAAATTCAACTATTACTAAACAATTAAGTCGAGACTTGTTGAGTTATGGATCATTTCAAAATTTTTATTAATGTTTTGCCTAATGACACGCGCATACGCATTACATTGTGCTCCATTTCACGCATTCGAGCACGAAACATTCCTAAATATTTAATAACACAAACATCTCTCTTATCCAAATAAACAATAATTACCAATGACGTTCGCAAAACAACATATTGCAATTAACACGGCTAATTCTCAATTTAAAAACCGAACAAACAAATGTATGTAAATTGCGCTGTAGGTAAAAGCCGACGACGCCCTTGCCAACGTATTAGCGAAACGACACAATGTAAAACCACCCTTGTGTCAATAATGTGCAAGTTCCATAGCAGCCGCATGGGTGCCCGTGTAAAATTGAAGTGAACTCAAAACAAGCACGTTCAGAAACTGCTTACACGAATTAGCGCATCAAAACGGCGCAGGGGGCGAAATTAGAAAACTCTTCCCCCCTCCCGCGCCCCCGCGGCCGTTCCGCACGTCATAAACTGACAATTTACGATAACGTTCGGATTAGCCTGTTGTCTGTTATGCATTCACGGAACGTCGGGGGTGCCGATGTTGCGTGGATTGGAACTTTTGAGTTGCCAGTGACAAAATGCTTGACGTAGGTTTGATTGGCAAGCTTTGGGCGCGTGAATGATGCACGATAAAAAACCTAATTAATATAATTTTTACGCATTACAAATTGAAACGTACCAAATGCTGAACTGTACTGTAACGAAAATGATATGATTCGAAAACGGTGAAATTCGTTTAATTTACGCCAAACCAAACCTTACAAACAAACTCAAACTCCAACAACAGACAGACAATAACTCCAAAAAGGTATAAAAATAAGAATAGTTAGATATAAAAATTGCAAGAACATTGCTACAGAAATGTTAAGGTCCGAGAAAACATACAGTATTGTCTTGCTTTGTTACCTACTGATATTAGTAAAGTACTTACAATTACATTACATTAAAAATTAACTAAGTATACTTACATTGAAATAAGTCATCAAATTTTGGCACAATTGGACCATTCATTTCACTTACTAGGGTTAAAAACACGTACATATTCATATTTGCTCTACAAAGTTAATTCCGTTAAATGTACAAAATTACGGAACCCTTCTGTCGGCAACGTTCCGTTATACGCAGATGAAATTGTAACGAAATATCAGAACACTGGCAATTCTTAACTCCGGCTGCAAATGAATTGGTATATTTGAAGATATCTCGGAATGTATAGTACCTATAGCCTTGTACAGGGTAGAGTAAAAACCTTGTTTCATTTCATATTTAACACTTTATTTCTGACAATGAGGCAATAAGTGTAATTATGTAGGTAGGTACTTGAGTAATTTCTTTACAGTAAACAATTACCTGTCAAGCCAAAATTAACTACCTATTTATTTCCGATCTGTCTAAATTTACTTGTTTATTTATTTTACTTCTTTTAATTTTTTTCTATAACTTGTGTATTGTAAAACCCAAACCCTGTTAGATTTACGGAACTCTAATGACAGCAAAAAACCACCAAATTTTCGGAGGTCTTTTTTTTGGCGACATAGTTATTCCTCCTAATTTCCAGCCATGAATAATCGCGCTAAGAGTCGGCAGCAAATCTTCGCGATTACCATAAAAAGCACCTAAACAGGCACACTAGAGGAAGCCATCGCCTTCCTTCCGTTATTTTCCAGAAAAAAAACTTCCGCCATTTTGTCTACGCGCAAAAATGTAACGAAATGTTAATTGCTTCATAAAACGACGATTAATGAAACGAAATTATTAAAAGTTAATTGTTATTGTTCGATGTCAGGTAACTATTCGTTTTAGATCTAATTTTGCTAAAATTAGCTCGATAATATCTACTTTTGTTATGTGCGATTAGTTACTTTACATACCTATATAGAGTTTAATTCAAAATGTTTTTTGATTGTCCACTCATAGCTACTTACTTTGGCGTTTCTACTTTTAGTGCGTTATATATATGCCTACTTGGTAATAAAAATATGAGATAGGTACGCAGAATTCCACGAAAATATGCATTCAGTGACCTTAACAGGTTTTGATGATTCACGGGTCACTTGCAGGTTGCGGGATGGATCACTCTATCTGTGATTATGATGCAAGCAACTGCGTCGGAATATCGGGAACTGATTAAAGCTAATCACTTGTAACGCTTTTGTTTTTTAGTGGAGTGTGAGAGAAACAACCAGAATGATTTTACAATGTTTATTCTGAATTTAAATAACTAATTATACAACATTATTGCCAAGCGTTAAATTTAGAAGATCTCAGGGGGTGGATTCTAGATATTCACTAACTTCAGAAGAAATTTAGATTTAGCGATTAAATGAGTCTAAATACAATTAATAAAAAGAATGAGAGAGAAAGAGTGAGAGAGGAAGAGTGAGAAAGAGAGAGAGAGAAAGAAAGAAAGAGCCGTGAACACTTAACACCGTCCTATTGGACAGCCACTTCCCTGTAGTGCGACGGCGGCGTGTAGTTGCGCACGTCCAGTGACGTCACGGGTAGATCCGGGACGTAAGCAGGTCAGCAGAAGTGGTGAGACGGGTCAGAGCACACGATAACGCAGCTAGTACCAAAAACCCTGAAATATCCATTTTTGGCCATTTAGTGGAAAGTCTGATTCCACGTTACTGACTGCAACATCCGGCGGAAGGTGAAGATGGAAGCACTACTTGCAGGATGACTACCAAAAGCATTAAATAGTGATCAATGATGTTGCAGCAGCATACAAAATCAGCTTAGTAGGTAAGAAGTACTTTGTCACAATAAAATTTGTAAATGAAGTGCTATAATCATTACAGAAATTGGTAAAAATGGGTACAGTAAATTAGAAGCAACTGGGGTTTGATATTATTGAACGTTTAAGTTCATAATTACAATTAAAAACCAAATTACAATTATTATTTTTTTGACAAGTGGGTAGAAAAATACTCAGCTAATATTAACTCAGGTATTTAGTTTCCTCAAATATTTATCTGCGACGATTGCTATAATAACAAAGAAATGAAACAAGCCAAACACATGATAATTAAGTAAAATTAGGCATGAAAGTAACTATCTACTGATTCATATTAGTAATAAATTGCAACACTCACCCGGTCGGGGTAAACTCGATTCACTTTTATTTTATTACGCAGCGATGCACATAATAAGTATTTTACTGTTTTAATTAGATGTAGTTTCATGTAAAATAAACGAATTAAAATATAGTGACAAGAATTAAGTCCAGAGGTGTCTAGTTCGCTCGCCGCTTCGGTAAAGAAATGAGTGACCTCTTCCCTCTGCCGTGCGAGACCCTCTCCGTAACAGCGCTTGACCTCCGTGCGCCTGCTACTTTCTATTAGCCAAATTTTAAAGCAATGTTTGTTGATATTGTCGTAGTTATAGGATCCTTAGTTAAGTATTGTACATAGTTTCTGTTAGCTTAAGTTATTTTTAAATTATAAATAATTAGATCGTAGTATAAAATTGTTTACTTAGAGGACCGTGTAACGATTACGTTACATACCCTCCCTTTTTGGGTAGAATTTTGCCTAGGTAAAATTCGCTATCACTTTACTAACTCAGTAGCTACTAGTTATACATACAGGCTTCAACTACATACCTCACTCACTCATACCAACCATTTATTCATCGTCTTACATACTAACTCTAACAAATTAATTTATATGCTATAGTTCCTGACATACAGAGTTGTTTTTATTTGAAGAAAAAAACTCACCAATAGCTAAAGATGGATTTTAAAATTTTATTAGATCTCATATTTTTTTCTATTCTTTTTTTCATCTCCTTTTATTAAAGATAGCTTACATAACTCATTACGGTAGGTAGTACCATAATCAGTTGAAAACGATTTTTGTGGTGAATTCGGTAGAGAATCATCACCACACACATAGTATTTATTTAGAATATATTTGTAAATATGAGAATCAGTTTAGATAGTGATAGATTTTATTTAGTTAGACTTTATAGTTCGTTAGTTTTATGTCTTTTATGTGCCAATCACCTATATTATTACCCTGTAGATCTTCGAGTACAAAAACGAGAGGTGATTTTTTAGCTATTATACGACATTTGACAAATTTTGGAGCTAATTTTTTCGCAAACCTATTGTCTTTGTCGCTTTGATAGTATGTGCGCTTCCAGACGAAATCGCCAACATTGAAATCAGCATGTTTCCTACGTAAGTTATAGCTGCCACAGTTTCTAGAATGTGCTTTTAGTAAAGAACATTGAATTTGATCGAATATTTTCCGTAATACGCCCAAATTTTCTGCATATTCTTCTCTTGGCGAAAAAATGAGATCTTTTACGACGTCCTTGTCTAAATAGTGGGAACCACAGTTTACTAATTCCCGGCCGTAAACAAGAAAAGACGGTGTGAAACCAGTAACTTCATTTATAGATGAATTTATGGCAAACTGTATTTTAGATACGTTAGCGTCCCAAGATCTGTGGTCGTCGTTTTCGACAAAAGAAGAAATTGCTGTCATTATTGTTTTGTTATAGCGCTCCACGCTGTTGATTTGTGGAGCGTATTTAGGGGTAAATAAGACGTTAGGGACTTTATATTTAGCGAACAGAAGTTTCAGAGTATTGCTGGTAAACTGTCTGCCGTTATCCATCAAAACAGTACTTGGAATACCGTGAACCAGAAATACCTTATCCTCTAAAATATTTGAAATAATATCAGCTGTAGCGCGTCTTATAGGAAACAATAGGCAGTATTTAGTGAAGCAACAAGTTACAACAAAAAGAAAAGTGTTTTGCTTTCTGGATGGCGGCAGCGGTCCAACCAAATCCATACTCAGCATCTGAAATGGTCTGCAGCACTCTTTAGGACGGCCCATCGTACCTAGTGTGGTATGATTAGCGTGTTTGTATGATTTACAGACATCACAATTGCTTATGAAATTAGTCACGTCGCGGTGCATGTCAGGCCAAAAGTATTTGAGAGAAAGCCTTTTGTATGTTTTTAGTATGCCAAAATGTCCAGCTGTAGGACAAGAATGATTTTGTTCAATAATATTGAGTCTATTTTCTAGAGGAATGACTTCTTTCCATTCAAAATCTCTAGTCAGCGGATTTAAACTTTTTTTGAAGCGGAACAGTTTATTATTTATAACTTGATAGTCTAAAAACGATGTCGGTGTATTTTGACAACCGTTATAGATACTTAGATACCAAGGATCAGTAATATTCTGAGTTGAGTTTGATATTGGTGGGTCTATTACTGTAACATGTATACGAGAGAGACTATCTGGCACTACATTATCGGAACCACGACGATGTCTAATTTCACAGTCAAATGTAGAAAGTCTTACTCCCCATCTAGCTAAGCGACCTGTAGGGTTATTAATGTTTAAAAACCATTTGAGTGCAGAATGGTCTGTGTAGATAACAAACTTTTGACCATTTTCCAGGTAACATCGCCAATGTTCAACTGCTGTTAACACCGCTAACGCCTCGCGCTCTGTAGCACTGTAGTTTTGTTCCTGTTTAGACAGTGATTTGCTCATGTACGCTACGACCCGCTCTACACCGTCTAAAGTTTGTGTAAGAACTGCGCCAATACCTACATCGCTCGCATCTGTATGTACTTCGAACGACTGCGAGTAGTCAGGGCAAGATAAAACTGGAGTAGAAACAAGGCATTTTTTTAGAGCTTTGAAGGCCTCATCAGCCTGAGTAGACCATTTAAACGGAGGTGCAGTTTTGGCTTGAGACGTTAATTTATTTAGTGGTGCAGCCAACGTGCTGAAATTCGGTATAAATCGGCGATACCACGAAGCAGTGCCGAGAAATCTTCTGACTTCTTTACGGTTTTTAGGTTGAGGATAGTTCACGATTGCAGCAACTTTCTCAGGGTCAGCATGTAAACCGTTAGAATCGACTACATAGCCTAAGTATCTGAGCTGTTCTCGAAAAAATTGACTCTTCTCAAAATTAATAGTTAAATTTGCCGTTTTTAGTTTTTCCAATACGCGCACAAGAAGTGAGATATGTTGATCAAAAGTAGGTGACACTATTATGATATCGTCTATAAAAACAAAAACTTTGTGCTCGAATTCTGGGCCATAGAACAACTGGTCAACTAAGCGTTGTTGTGTAGCGGGAGCGTTAGTAAGACCGAAAGGCATCGATTTAAATTGGAAGGTACCACGAGTTGGTATATAAAAGGCGGTCTTACATCTATCCTCTTCCTTAATTAATATTTGCCAGAAACTTTTAGACAAGTCTAGACTAGTTAGGTACTTAGCGTCGCGTAGATTGTCTAAAATCTCGGATATATACGGTAAACTATAGGCGTCTTTTTTCGTAACCGAGTTCAATTTTCGGCTGTCTAGACAAAATCTGAGCTGTCCATTTTTTTTAGGGGTGAGAAGTACAGGTGAAGACCATGCACTTTCACAAGGCTCGACTACGTCTTCTTTGAGCATTTCATCCAGCTGTTCGATCAAAACGCGTTGTTTTTGTAGTGGCATTCTATAATAACGTTGACGAATGGGGGCAGCATTCCCAGTGTCAATTGAATGCGTAATTAGAGAAGTCCTACCAAGACCACGTTCCTCATAAGAATGTCTATGGAACTGCGAGATAATGTTATCAGCTGTGATCTTTTGGTCTTTTGATAGGTGATCGTAACTATGTAGATTCGCGTTTTTGTCTATAGTGATCTGAGAAAGAGCGGCATCAGATTCTGAACACATAATAACTGAAGCTAAATGTTTTGGAAATAGGCCAAAATCGTTCCAAAAGTCCATGCCTAGAATAAGTGAATTTTGTATCTCAGGGACAACGTAAATTTCTAAAGTGTGTGATTGGTTCATAAAAGCTACAGGGAGGTAGATACAACCGATACTTTTTAATTTTTGACCACCAGCGGCTACGAATTGTAAAGGTTTTCCTTGTTGCAGCACAAAGCCTTTACCGGTGAAATATTTATGACAGTTATTTCCTAGTATTGACACCGAAGATCCAGTATCTAGTAAACCAATTAGTGGTTTATCGTGTAATGTTACAGAAACATGAGGACGTGAGTAGTCAAATTGTAGATTGTGGGTTGACGAGACAGTATAACACGAAAAGAATTTGGAGATAAAGTCTAGCCAATTAGACCATTCAGAACTATCAAATTTAGTAACCTTAGTCTCATCGTACTCACTGCCAACGCAATCCACAGTATCTAGTTTTTTTGGTTAGGAGTTGCTTTGCAATCTAAACAATCCGGATAACGGACACCTTTCTTGCCACATTTGAAACATATCGGAAAATGCGGTTGGTGACACTGTCCTAAAGAGTGAGTGTCAACACGACATCTTGGGCAGTATAGTACTCGAGTATTCGAGCTAGTTTTAGTATTCAAGGCATTGATAGTAGGTTTTTTATATTGTTCCGGATTATTTTTACTGTAAGCATTATTATTATTATAGTAAGACTTGTCATTTTTAAATTTTTCATTATAATTTTGTTTGTAAGTAGGGAAACTGTTACTATTAGGATTGTAACTCTTATTGAATGACGTACTAGAGGATTGTCTGTTATATGCGAATTCCCGAGCTAGCATCTCTGAATTTATTTTAGGTGGTTCGTGAAATTGTGCTGTACGAGACTGAATATTTTCATAGCAGCGACATAAGTCTTTAAGAGCATCTATAGTTGTTATATTTGGAGATGCTGCTAGCGTACTGGCATAAGTAGGACGGATATTATGTAGTAATATATCTAACTTGTCTTCTTCTGATAGCTCTTTAGTTAGTCGTGAGAACATACCATGCATTATAGAGATATAAATTGATATATTTTCATGTTCACCCTGAGTACGCATCCTAATCTCCGATAGTAGACGATAGTCATAGTCACTTTGACTAAAGTCTTGTTTGAGAAGCTTAACTAGGTCATCCCATGTCTCAGCTTTATCTTTGATGCACCGGTACCAATGAAGAGCATCGTCCGTAAATATCTCGAACGCAAAAGTGAGCAACTTGTCCTTAGGCATACTTCTAGTGATCATTAACTCCTCAGCTTTTTGTATAAAAGACCTAACACACGTCTTACCGGAATATCTCAGTTTGCCGACAACATCAGAAACTAGTTTTTTTTCGCAAGTAACTGAGATAATATCAGATAGGGGTTCAGCTGTACTCGATGAAGTTGAAGGTGCCTGCATTTTTAAATTTTTTAGTAGACCAAAATTCTGTTTGAAAGTATGAAAGCACTCTTTATAATAAGATTCTGTAGCTTCTTCTCTATTAATTCTAATAAGTCTATAGTAAATATGATGTAGCATCGTTTCAGTCCTAGAGTAAACATTTTTATCAAATTTAGTTTTAAGAATATCTAAACTTTCTTTAATTTTAGTTAAAGTATCCTTAACTTCCGACAAATCAACACTTGGGTCCAGATGAGACTCTAAAATATCCTCCGGTGGTAGCACTGGAGCTAATTTAACTATTTGTTTTCTAAGTTCTTGAACTGATTCTCCTGTAGAACCTCCTCTAACACCAACCTCATACTCAAGTTCTGATTTTTGAAGTGAAAGATATTTTATTGGGTAGGTCATTTTTCCTCGTACTAGATGTGTGTTGCAATTTAAAAACAGTTAACAATAATTATCTGAAGCAGAAAAGCTAAATTCCCAGCGCAATAATCAACTTAAAATTTACTAAGTGGTATCACCAAAAATGTGGGTGGATTGTAGAAAAAAAACAGCGGTTAGTGTAGTATTAACCGTAAGAATTGCGATATTTGCAGTTAAATTCTTAAATTCGAAATTAGTAGTACAGGACACAATTTTTGGTGATAAACTGATTGTACTTATAGCTAAAGCAACCAACACCAAAGATAACTACAAAATACTTAAAACAAGTGCAAGTGAACACGGCTCTGTGAAATACCTACGTAAGTGGCGCCATTGTAACGCTTTTGTTTTTTAGTGGAGTGTGAGAGAAACAACCAGAATGATTTTACAATGTTTATTCTGAATTTAAATAACTAATTATACAACATTATTGCCAAGCGTTAAATTTAGAAGATCTCAGGGGGTGGATTCTAGATATTCACTAACTTCAGAAGAAATTTAGATTTAGCGATTAAATGAGTCTAAATACAATTAATAAAAAGAATGAGAGAGAAAGAGTGAGAGAGGAAGAGGGAGAAAGAGAGAGAGAGAAAGAAAGAAAGAGCCGTGAACACTTAACACCGTCCTATTGGACAGCCACTTCCCTGTAGTGCGACGGCGGCGTGTAGTTGCGCACGTCCAGTGACGTCACGGGTAGATCCGGGACGTAAGCAGGTCAGCAGAAGTGGTGAGACGGGTCAGAGCACACGATAACGCAGCTAGTACCAAAAACCCTGAAATATCCATTTTTGGCCATTTAGTGGAAAGTCTGATTCCACGTTACTGACTGCAACATCCGGCGGAAGGTGAAGATGGAAGCACTACTTGCAGGATGACTACCAAAAGCATTAAATAGTGATCAATGATGTTGCAGCAGCATACAAAATCAGCTTAGTAGGTAAGAAGTACTTTGTCACAATAAAATTTGTAAATGAAGTGCTATAATCATTACAGAAATTGGTAAAAATGGGTACAGTAAATTAGAAGCAACTGGGGTTTGATATTATTGAACGTTTAAGTTCATAATTACAATTAAAAACCAAATTACAATTATTATTTTTTTGACAAGTGGGTAGAAAAATACTCAGCTAATATTAACTCAGGTATTTAGTTTCCTCAAATATTTATCTGCGACGATTGCTATAATAACAAAGAAATGAAACAAGCCAAACACATGATAATTAAGTAAAATTAGGCATGAAAGTAACTATCTACTGATTCATATTAGTAATAAATTGCAACACTCACCCGGTCGGGGTAAACTCGATTCACTTTTATTTTATTACGCAGCGATGCACATAATAAGTATTTTACTGTTTTAATTAGATGTAGTTTCATGTAAAATAAACGAATTAAAATATAGTGACAAGAATTAAGTCCAGAGGTGTCTAGTTCGCTCGCCGCTTCGGTAAAGAAATGAGTGACCTCTTCCCTCTGCCGTGCGAGACCCTCTCCGTAACAGCGCTTGACCTCCGTGCGCCTGCTACTTTCTATTAGCCAAATTTTAAAGCAATGTTTGTTGATATTGTCGTAGTTATAGGATCCTTAGTTAAGTATTGTACATAGTTTCTGTTAGCTTAAGTTATTTTTAAATTATAAATAATTAGATCGTAGTATAAAATTGTTTACTTAGAGGACCGTGTAACGATTACGTTACACACTGTCTACATCCTGTAGCAATATCTCTAATTCAGTGACCCTTCTTACTTTAATAAATGCAGTCTATCAATGTAAATATATCGATAATTGGCCGGCAATATTTCCCAGCTCGTTTATTTTTCTATCCGACGGACAGACAGACATCTAATATCCCACGGACATCTTATATCCCACACTGAAAAGTGATCGGCAATGTTATTCTGGATTATGTTCGGAGCGACAGTGAAACTGCAACAAAATAGAGTGGGTTTTAAACTCTCTTACCTAAGACTTACTTAAATAAGAGACAATCGATGTTGTTTAACATTATACGTTACCATCGGCTCATACTGTGTATCTCACGGCTGTGTGCTAAACACACAATATCAACATTAACATCTCGCCAGATTTCTTGCGGATTAGTTGTTAAAATAAAAGTGTTGCCGTAGGTACAGCCGCACATGGTTCCTGTTCCCGAAAGTTTAATTATGAATTATTTTCAGTGACGTTTGTGTCTTTGATTGATTTTAAGTGGGTTTCACTGCAAGATTATGCCGAGTGGGCTAGATTTTACACTACATACTTTTAACAAATTTTCATGTTATAAATTGGTTGTCACAAAATTTGCGTGACGTTATTAGTTTTTTTTTCTATGAGAATATTGCAGGTAAAAAAGAAGAATAACGCACGTGTCTAGTTCGTTAAAATAATTCTCTCTTTTTTACCTCATCCGTCATCGTTGTTCCACAAAAAAACTGAAACACAGATCCGAATAGATTACTTTTATTCAAACAATAATCCAGTTTATGATCCAATCAGAATACTCCGCCGATCCATCGCTGCGCTCGCGCCTCGCATCAACAATTAATACTCTTCATTTAATCGATTCCTTCAATTATTCCAGCTTGATATATGTTAATCCTTTCCCTCGGTTATTGTTGGCTATAATTACGTGGGAGGCGCGCTATATTGACAAGTATTGATGTTTTTAATCTGATGTTAGGATAAGACATTAGTATGCGCGTACGACTGATTTGTGGGGCGGCTCATTGGCTCATAATTATTGGATTTCGGGGTTATTTATTTCGTTCACGTCATGGGCTGAGGCTTTGTACCTGAACAGCTTGACGCTGCCCCGAGGAATGAAAAAAAAACAAACGAACAAGGTCAAATCGTAACAGGTTTGATACATAAAGTACAACAGCAAAAAACAACATTCAGATGAATTGAGAACCTCCTCTTTTTTTGATCGGTTGAAAATAGAAAACTGATGAAGAGATACTAAAGATTTTCATGCGAGATTGTTGCCATATTCAAGTATTTTAAGTCAAAATTATGACAGTGGCGCCCTCGTTTAATTCCTAGTTTTATTTTTGTACACTGGTCGGTCACTAGGTACCTACTGTCTGTCTTCACTCGGTTACTTTGTGAGAATAGTTGAGACATTTTTGAATGAAATTCTGTTTGGGTATTTTAAAGGCGCCTTTAAATAGTAGAACTACATTGATGCAAACTGTACTTAGTTTGAAATATATTAGTGAACCTTCGATTTGAACAATCGTGTGATAGATTAAAATAGATTACAAGAATCGGGAGGTACGTAAACAAACAAACAAACAAAAAAACATACATAAGACATAAGTAATTTTTCAAATACAGCGTAGAGACGCTGTCTTTGAAAAATTACTTATGTCATTGTAAAATTTAACACTTTTTAACATTTTTTAGCCTATTTAGTGTCCCATGTCGGGCAAAGCAAAGGCCTCTCCTCTTTTGCATAATAATAAAAATGATTACAGCCTAATAACGTCTAATACTTATAACTCCGCAACTGCAGACTCAGCAGACGCATCAGAGACCCGATTTGTTCATGTCATCCGAATAATCGAGATGTTTTTTTGTTTATCGATGTCTCCCAGGGTTATAATACGTCATGTCGCGTACACATGATCGCGTATTACGTCTCCTCCCGACGGATTAGACCTGTCTATGCCCAAGTAATGAGGGAATACGACAATAATAAAGGCAGCAGATGGTGCTTGCCCGTAAAATTTGTCAATTACGCTTTCGTTTTTATGTATTTTCCTTTGCGTTCTTTTATGTTAATCATCTGCTTGAGTGTTGGTAGGGTTTTCAATCAGTCACAAAGTATGAATGTATCTGGTTGTTTTTGTGGTACCTATACCTATAATACAATTATTGGGTGACGTCGTAAACCGTCGTTGACCGGATGACCTAGACGTGTTCCTTCAACCGACCGGACGCCAACCATTGGATCTCGAAAATTTGAAATACTTAACTATACTTACAAATGTCTCAAAATGAGTCCGGATTCAGCAGGTGCTTCAAAATAGATCGACTAAATAAACATCCCCATAAAGTTTTTCAAAGGATTTGTTTTCCTCAAAAAAAGGTTTTTCAAAGGTTTTTTTTCTGTACTTTTTTGGTAATCAATAAAGAATATTTGTATTGTATTGTATTGTATGTAGTCGCGATTTAACGCGGTACACTTTCAACATCGAACAGTGTATGAAAACTGATATGATTCGCATGTAAAATCCCAATATATCAACAGCTAAGTCTGGAGTCATGAAAATTTACAAGTTTGTTCTTCATACAACATAATTAAATGAAGTCCAATGGAAAATTAGTGAAATTTGTAAACTGCCAGATCTAACTTCACGTGAGCGAAGCCGGACAAAAACTAATACATTATAACATAACGACAGTGCTAGTCGAAGTCAGTCGTGCTAGCTGTCCAAAACAGAGTTACCTAGATAAGTATATTATGTGCCTCATTCGTCGAACTTAAAAATAAATTAAGTTTTATTACTAATGATGATAAAATATGTTTCGTGACAGAGACATGTGGTTCTGCTAACGGCTGTCTTACATTATTTATACCTATTAATTATTATGATTTAATGGTTCCTAATTGCATTAATTTATGTCTTGCGTCAATATTGATGATAAAAATGAATACGAGAAATACTTAGTTGAAATTATTTTTACTTCGTATCACGTGGTAAATTTATATAACAACATAAAATTCCATCTCTTTCTGATTGCGAAAGTAAGTACACCCACAAGATGAAATGTTTAGTCCTTTATACATTTATTAAAATGGCGATACGAAACACAAATCGAGATGGCCGAGTTAATAATAAAGTAAATCAAAAAGCTTGATCATTTTTAAGACTACTAGCGCCATCTAGTTGTACCAATAGGAACTAACAAAATTTGATTACTTCAAGTCACTGTAATATTAAATTAAAATTAATAATATTAGATAACAACACAATGAGTTCCCATGAAAATAGTGAACTAATTTTATAAAGATTTTAATGTAAGTACATTCGATTCTTATACAAAATCTTTAATAAACGCTTTACCCCACTTTAAAGCACCTCATTTTCCCGCGCTTTGAAAATGGCGCCGCAGAATGATGGATTAACGTCACACGGGTTTTCTTTTTAAAAGGCAAACAAAAGCTGCATCCAGCCAGCTAATATCCGTTAATACCTTGCCAATCATGTCGCGAGTCAATTTTCAATTTTCCGAGTTAATAAGAACGTCAACGGCGAACAAAACGCGGTTATTGCGTTTCGTTATGATAAAAAAATGTTAACAACGGCTTGTTTCGTATTTTTTAATCAAAAAGTTTTCAGCTTTGAGATGTGGTGATGACGTGAAATTAATTTGATTATTTTATTTGGGGAAAATGATTAATAAAAATGTGTTTTAAGGTACTTACTACCTAGTGACGAAGTAAGAAAAAGATAAAATCCATGGCCTTGATAAACGCGTATACATAATGATAATTTGATAAATTATGTGATATAGGCAACAAACGGACAGATACAAGGCTAAACACATTGCTAAACGACCACTAGAAGCTAATCTATATTTTCACATGCTGTCATAAGAGCAGAGTGGCGCAGTGGAAGCGTGCTGGGCCCATAACCCAGAGGTCCGTGGATCGAAACCACGCTCTGCTAAGATCTTTTTGTATTTTTTTTTTGCTTATTTTATTCTTTGAACGTTTTATATGTTTCTCCCACAATTTAAACTAGACCTGCCCGCGGCTTCGCTCGGAAAGTTTTTTTTGTTTTTTTTTTGCTTTTAAAATAATAACATTATATTTTTTATTTTGTGGAGTTCATTTGAAAGAAGTATCGCACTGTCGAGTAAACCAGCTCATTTAGTGCTAATGAGTCATAATAATAGTTTTAACAAATAAAACAAAAAAAGACTTGCTATAATTATTTAAAAGTTAACTTCCGTAAGTAACAGTGCCATCTATCGTAAATAAGTATAATTTATGTTTCAATTTTAACACCTATACAGGAGCATTTAACAGGTACAGTCAAAGTCATAAATATAAATACCTATATACGTTTACAAGGCGTCTAAAATATCTATTCGACACTATGCCATAACCTGGTGTTTACAATGAGACTATGGCTATGCCTTTGACTGTACAAAAGCTAAGTGTAAAACAAATTATTGTAAAAAAAATCCTCTTATATTTACTTACAATTTACGAAATATAAAAATTATTTTAATAGCAAAATAAAGCTATTTCTGACCTCACGCGATCAAAACAATGTCCATTGTAGAGTAGCCGTGAGCGCAGCCAACCCGTCATTATGAACAGCTAAATCAAAATGGTGGCAAGCGCGATTTCAATTAAACATAAATCAAGCGCGGCATAAACTAATGGTTTCGATTTAACTTTGATTTTACTTTCGTTTTTTGACCGACTGCAGCGGAAAAGAGGCCCTTTCGAATAGCCTGTAAATGCATGTTTTTTTTTATTATTACCTGTTTAAGATTAATTCGGAAAAATAAGTACTTACCTTCTTTAATTAAGTAACAGATATCAATAAAAAAAATTAAGTTGAAAAGTTCACAGTAAATTTGATTTAGGTTTATCTAATTTTTAAAACAATTGCGTTGCGTGTGCCAGTGCAGATTACGAATTTCATACACACCATTGAATTTTTCCGCAGGTGTGTGCAGGTTTCCTCAAGATGTTTTCCTTCGCCGTAAATTTCAAATGTAATTTCGTACATAAATTCCGAAAATACGGAGGTGCGAGGCCAGGCTTGAGCCCACGACCCTCTGCTTAAGAAGCTAACAGGTCAAACCTAGTTGGTTAGCCTAGTGGCTACCACGACTTTTTAAAAATAAAGATAAATAGGTAACTTAATGAAAAACCTATGTACTTACCTACTTATCTTAAAATTGCTTCTCACTCCGATAGTAGTAATATGCGTAGTACCAAGGATGATATACAGGGTTATTTGTAATTCACTAGCATCCTTTTAACCCTAAACTCCTACCACTTATACGAATGTTTTTTGTTTTGCGGCTTTTGTCATAACTTAATATTTTTGGTGTAATAACGTTTTGAAAATTTGAGATTACCTCTTATTTTTACGATACTCTGTGTATTTGTATGGGGGGAAAAGTGCTTCATTTTAAAAAGTCGTAAAACAAAAAACATTTGTTTGAGTGATAGGAATTCAGGGTTAAGAGGATGTCAGTGAATTACAAATAACCCTGTAGACTGGATTAGCAACCGCCATAGTACATATCGTCCGCAGAAAAATAGTTCGATTATTAAATCTAGATGGCGCTGAAATATAGCCCGAGGCTTTGAAAGCAAAACAATAAGACTACAGTATGTTTCATATTACTACAATTGTATTATTTTTCAAAAATATTGCATAATAATACATTTGCAGTAATATGAAATATCTGTACTTAGTCTTATTGTTTTGCTTTCAAACTTTCGGGCTATATGTCAGCGCCATCTAGATTTAATAATCGAACTATTTTTCCGCGGCCGATCTGTACTATGGCGATTGCTATTCCTGTCTATATCATCCTTGGTAGTACCTACCTATATATTAATAATTCAATTTCATACATAACCTCTAACCTGGCCAGTTCAAACCTTCAAAGTACTTAGGTACATTCCATTGAACTGAAATATAGTACCTAAAGCGGCGTTTATTCTAACGCGTGAACCAGGAAGATACATCTCTCATTTAACATAAATATTTCGACTTGACAAAACCATGAATATCAAATCTTACTTAACTAATCTATAAACGTTACCTCCATTGATTTATAAACATATTGGTACATCATTTTCATTACAACTCGATGATTACGATCCACAGTCATGCGATCCGAAAACGCTGACATCTCAATAAACAACGCTTATCCCATCGGAATAAGACACACATCAGTCTGTCAGAGACATATTAAAAACATCAATATCCAAAAGCCCCTTTTCATTCCTTATTTATTGGTCGCCACGTTTAACGATGACGAATAAGAGATAAGTTTGTAAAAACCCTTTTGAGAGCTGACGTGTGATATATTCGTGCGCATGAGTGTTATAAAGAACTCTGCGGGGTGCGCGCGCAGCGGCCTCTGATTGGTCCGCGTAATGACCGCGCGCTCGCCGCTCCATCTTCGAGGTGAGCCATGACATGGAGTAATGGTGCTGGCTTGGTAAGCCAATGAGTGATAGGCACCTTTGAACCTATTGTGTTTGTAATATATAAGCTGTTGATCTGTGAGGATGCGCAGGATTGCAGAGTTGTGTCGATAGTATTTTTCTATTTTTATGGCCGTTTATGAGGGTGGTGTGGATAGTTAACTATTCTGCACTATCGACACTTCTAATAATGTATAATATGTATATTGTAATATTGGAATGAATTAAGACTTTACGCTGTGCCACTGTACACACTGTACAGGTGACAGCGATAACCACCACCAACCAGGTGAGAAGCCAATAGCAGTTCTGGAAAAATAAAAAACCATGTCACTAAATGTCATGTCACTATAATAAAATTCCAAAAACTACATATAACCGACCAATCAGATGCACACTTCAAATCCATCGTCAAGAAAACATTACTATCTGGGGAATTTCAGAAATAGGGTACAAATATTTTTTTTTCTTCGATTTTAGAAATTATTTGCATGGATCTGCTCATAATCAATAGCACTATCGATTAAAACGGAGTAAAACAATGTCCCCAGTTTTTCATACAAAAATAAGTGTCGGTTTTGTTACCTTTAAACACCAATGTAAGAAAAGTAACAAAACTGACCTCGATACACGTTTTTTTTCTCTATGTAGAATCGATAATTCTACTGATTCTGTGTAGATCCATGCAAAAATTTTAAAAAATACGAATGTTTGCTCTCGAGTCTTGGTTGTTTAATATACTTAGTCTTAAGTATATATTAATCTATAATGTTTATTCGTTGTTTAATACCCATAGTAGGGGGTCCAAGGTTTGCTTTGTTTGGGACTAGAGCAATTGGTGTCAATTTTGTTTATTTATATGTTTTTTTATACAATATACCTACCTAGGCTTGCGTTTGACCACAATCACACCTGATGGAAAGCGAAGATGAGGCCTACGATGAAGCACGCTTGCCTAGTAAATGCTCATTCACCCTAGACTTGAAAGCGGCCAAATTGTAGTGTTCAGGGAACACAGTCGCAGGCAGGGAATTCCACTCCTTCCTTACTCCTTGTTTACGAAGACGGATACATACAAGACTCAGACTCGGTGGAGCGCTGATCTTCGCAAGGCGGCTGGCAAGAGCTGGATGAGAGTGGCCGAGGATCGTGCTCAGTGGCATGCCATGGGAGAGGCCTATGTTTGAATGAGTCGCCAGAGGGGCCAAAGACGCGAAGTCTTTGCTGTTTTTTACTTTAAGGATTGGAAGGGTGACTTGTGCTCGGGAAAAATCCCTTCGGACGAACTGGGAATGGAGGGCCCAGACAGTGTCCGACTTGCACGGACTAAAAAACCCGGTCACAAGTCCCCTTCTCTATTGGTTATCTTATCAAGACAAAAAAAACGTATGCTTTAAATTTTGAGGAGGGGAGGGGTAGGGAGGGGAAGATGCCTATGTTATGTCCAGCAGTGGTCGAGCATAGGCTGATGATGATGATGATGATACATACAAGGAGCAACTTTCTTCCATACTATATAAGGCTAACAAGTTAATGTAGAATACCTGCAATAAACCTAATGACACAAATACGGCGTCGTAAAACAAACACGCGAGCTGTCACTGCGCAGCGGGTCGCGGATTGAGACGCATGCGCATTAACTCAGGGTTTTGTGACTTTTTATTGGTTTACCGGTTTTTTATTGCAGTCTTACCACCAAATTTCAAGCTTAAATAACTCCTTAAAGTTCTGAAGTTCTTTAGACATTTGTCAACCGTCAATTTCGTTAACTATAGACACTGCCAAAATTGTCCTCTAATGGACAGAGCTAACACCTATTTATATTTTTTTAAACTAAACTACTATACTTGACGAACAGATAGCCTAGTGGTTAGAGAACCTGACTACAAAGCTTGAGCTCCCGGGTTCGATTCCCGGTCAGGGCAGATATTTGTGTGAAAAATACGAATGTTTGTGCTGGAGTCTCTTTGAGTTGAGTATGTTTATCCGTTGTCTAGTACAAGCTTCGCCTAGTTTGGTACTATGTCAATTGGTGTCAATTGTCCCATGATTTATTTATTTATTTATCCTTATTTTTGTGACACCATCGAAAAGCTGCACCTCTTCAACCTTACACGAGCGGGCCAGCCAAGCTTTTCGCAACTGCATAGAAAATCACCATCTGCTTGCGGAATGCAAGGTGCAGCCTATAAATCAACCGGCACGCCCTCTTCTAATGGAAATTATAATTGATTCCTGCTCCGCCATTGCAGTTTTAATTGTTCTTTAATATGTTTTGATAGGTTTACGTTTTAAAAATACTGTGTGTACAAAATAATGATTTATTAAAGACGAGGTATCAGAAAATATTCCAACACTAGCGCCCATGCAATTTGCCGAACAAAATCGTATGAGCATAGAGCGCAAAAGTAATACCTATGAATCGTAAAAAGTAAACTAAGCCACTTCAAAAAATGATTTATCCCAATTTCCTAGATAAATAACATTATTATCATTCTTGAAATTTTACAAACATGAAAACATTAGGTCTGACAGTCAAATTAAAATTTCGGGATTTTATTCTATGTAACTGTAATTGTATTCTCGAAAATTACTATGTTATGAACAAAATTGGCAAAACCTTGGCATTTTCACCCTTGAACCTGTATCGACACAAAGAGATATAGATAAACTGAAAGCTTTGATATGTACCTAGTGCTGGAGAAGAATATAGAGGATAAGGTGGAATGTAATACTAACGAATTTATAATACAAAATATTTTAGAAGGCAAAATTGAAGGGAGGAAACGAAGAGAAAGAGAAAGACACATTCAATCAAATTTTTTATTTTATTATTTATTTATTTATTAAAGTAATCAGAATTAAGGAAAACGTTAACGCTGGGCTGTATAAAGAAGCCAAAAGGCTGACAAAAGAAAGAGAAGTGGCAATTACCTACTGACAAGAGTTAATCATGATGATTACTCTACACGAAAAAATTACTAAGTATGTGCCAAATTTCTTGCAGCGCATTCTACTTGACAGCCACGGTCTTATCGAAAGAGCTGGTAGACTAAAAAAAATACAAGTACCCAAAAGAGCTCTGAACGGCCTATTACAGAGATACATTTTTGATTTTTGACACCGACCTTGTCAGAACACTAACATTACCATATTTCTCACAAAACGAAATATGCTAACTGCATAACATATGTATACATAATGAATGGTCTCTAAGGGGGCATCTGTCTACCAACTTCAGGAGCCATCGGATATTTGGATTTTAAATGATTAGCCGAAGGTCCAGGGTCAGGGGACTTGGACAACGGACAGACATGTTTGATACCTTGGGGAGGAGTGATCCGTCAGTTTGGTTCTGAACTTGTTCTGGTTGATTTCACTGAATCACGAATTTATTTATTTTCTTTAAGTCATCTCTTCGACGAGTCTGTCAAATACGTTTTGTTCTAATATTTGGTCGATAGATAGGTTGTTTCATAAAAATAAAATTTCATTGAAATCATCGACGTGTCGGAAAAATTATGAAATACACCTAACGTAACCTAAAGATTTCATGTAAAAGGTTTCCGAAATACTTTGTTTGTTGTACGTGACGTAGCTAAGCTAGGTAACCAGGACCTCGGTCCAAAAAAGAAATTAAGTAAGACCCAAATTTTTGCAAATTTTATCCAAATAAATACTTACAAAATAAAATGTGCAAGCACGCAGGGTACAGTAAATTAAAGCTCACTAAAATCGATATCTAGTGGCCAGCAAAACAAAATCGATAAAGATTAATGGGTTAATTAAGTTAATTAAGGTTAAAAATCGGTCAGACAAAATTTTCGATTTTGAGTTCAGGCAAATGACCAGCGCTGGTTTTAACCAGCGATATGCTGAGTCGGGTCCCTTTTGTGACAGCATTAATATGTACATAACTCTATCTATCTATCTGTATATGTCTATTGTATTCTTATTTTTGCCTGTGTACGTGTTATTGTTGTTATAAATAAATGTTTTTCTTTTCTTAAATGGCAAAATGAATGCCACAAAAATTAAACTTCGCCGCTTGCTTCATTCTTGAATAAAACGATGCAAATCTTTTTTACTAAATCTCTGATTGAGTTAATTTACGTCTCTGATCGCGACAGTTTGACTTTGGCGGCTTAAGGCAGGTTTATACAGGGTCAGTAACTGACTTCGAATTCGAGACAAGTCAGCGCTGACCCGAGAAATGCCCAATGTAAATTGATTTGAAGTCAGTACAGCGGTGGGAGGTCAGCGCTGACTTTCAATTTACATTGGGTATTTCTCGGGTCAGCGCTGACTTGTCTCGAATTCGAAGTCAGTTACTGACCCTGTATAAACCTGCCTTTACCTTAGATTACACAGTGCATAATTATCTAAGTGCATAATTATCAAAGTACATAATTAAAGAATGAATCTATGCATTCGGTTTATCTTTGGTCTGCGTAAGTTCGATCATGTCTCTAATTTTCGATCACAGCTCAAGTGGCTCCCAATCCGCCTTCGCCGTAACTCTCACGTTCTCCACCTTCTTTACGGCATTCTCTTTAACCCTGCAACTCCTCGCTACCTCAAAGAGCGGTTTAGCTACGTAACTTCTATTCGATGCTCTCAGAACTTTCTCCTTACCGTGCCTCTCTCTAACTCCAAATTCTATGTCTATTCTTATACTGTCCAGGCTATTCGGTTGTGGAATGCCTTGCCGATTGACTTACGACGGGCAAAATCTCTGTCTATCTTTAAATCAATGCTTAAGGTGTACTATCTGTCTTCTTGTAATTATTAGCTTTGTTATAGTTTATTTATTTATATGTGGCTGTTTATCCCAATGCTTATATTTGTTTTAGACGTGTACTTATTATATGTACGATATATGTATGAGTAGATGTACTATTTTTTGTTGCGTTTTAATTTTCTGATCCACTGTTGATGCACCACCTGCTGTAAACTAGTCCTTCCTTCTTTCTGGTAAAGGGTTGCCTGGAAGAGATCGCTCTTAAGCGATAAGGCCGCCTATTGCTTACCTTGTAACTTACTCTCTGTGTACCTGTTTTCTGTATTGCTTACTATTCCTGGTGTACAATAAAGAGTCATTGTATTGTATGCCTTAGAAAATGTCAATGCTGTCAACTTGCCGCTTACTTCGTTCTTGCAAAAAATGATGCGAAATCGTCAAGCGATTTGATTTTGCCGGCTGACCTAAAGGCGAAGGTTTAACGCAGGTTTAGACAGGGTCAGTAACTGACTTCGAATTCGAGACAAGTCAGTGCTGACTCGATAAATACCCAATGTAAATTGAAAGTCAGCGCTGACCTCCCACCGCTGTACTGACTTCAAATCAATTTAAATTGGGAATTTCTCGGGTCAGCGCTGACTTGTCTCGAATTCGAAGTCAGTTACTGACCCTGTCTAAACCTGCCTAGATTAGCAAGTGCAATGTCAGGCCACAGAAAATGAATCGCATGCCACAAAATTAAACCTCGCTTGACTTATTCTCGAAGAAAACGATGCGAAACTTCATTCCTAACCTTTGATTGAGTTAATTGACGTCTCTGAGCGCGACAAACTAACTTTGCCGGCTGACCTGAGATTAGTAAGTGCATAGGTGTCAAGGAATGCCAGCCGCGTCGCAGTTCTTCGCGCCGATCGATGTTGCCGTCGTTATTCGGACGACAGCCTTTGACGGCGACGCGTTCCGATACTCACGACACGTGTCTTAAGTATAAAAATAAATTTAATTTATTGAATCAGGCGTTACTTTGCGGAGGTCCATATTAATGAACTAAAACAATTACTTTGCTCACCCGCGACCTTATAATAGTTACGTTTATGCAAGAAATGTGCGTTTAACGTTTGGTGGCATAGCATACGGTTGTGGTAACTCTGAAGATGAGCTCTGGTTGAGTTCGAAACGCGTCAGTGTAGCTTGGTGGTGGTGATGGTTGGGTTTATGTGATTTGTGTGTGTTCGTACAGTGTGGAGGTGGAGGAACTGCATGAACGCACATTTCTTGCATAAACGTAACTATTGTAAGGTCGCGGGTGAGCAAAGTAATTGTTTTAGTTCATTAATATAAAAATAAATACAAGGTGATAGTTAGAATGTGACAGAAAATGAGTATAACTAGTTCAGGTAAAGCTGGACAATATAAATAACTCAAAGATTAAAATTACTGCGATAAAGTTTAGATTGATCTTCATTTCAGCCGACTGATGACGTACACTGCTTAACATAGACCTCCCCCTAGGTTCGCCAACCAAACAGGACGGTCCTGCGCAATCCCGCAACCTTAACACAGGTCTTCGCTCCATCTTTTTGGAGGCCTACACTACCTACGTCTTCCGGTCCATGGACGTTCATACTTTGTTGAAATTAAATTACAAACTCAATGTATAGACAGTATGGAAACCCCAAATTAAAGAAGACTAATTAAAACAATTGAGTAAACTCATTATGTTCTGCAGCATTAATGTGAGTTCGAAACACTAATTTCGAATTTGAGAGTCTTGAAATTTTGATTTCCCGTCAATTTTATAAGCGCATAACCAAAACAACAGAAGTTACCCTATTCTACGTACATGTACGAAGTTTTTACGTATATGTACGTAAAAACTTCGTCCAGTAACCGCAAAATTTACTTCAAATATTTTACTAAGTAGGTACATACCTAAGTCAATATAAATAGAACTTTTTCATGAGAAATTGAAACGCTGTAATTACTGTCAAAGTTGCCACTTCGACGAAAGGAAGCTACATTTACTGTCACCGCAATGACGAGTTACTGACAGTTGGGAAAACCCACCAGTCGATATTTTAATATTATATTATTTATGGTGAACGAATGAGGTGGAATAGATATAGCAACTTAAAAAGAATAGATGTCATATTTGTACAAATAAATGTTAGTAAAATTTAATTTAAAAAAAATAACGTAAAATAGAGTTCCGGTACTTAAATTTACAACTAGAACAAAAGTTACTGCCAAACAACGCCCAATTTTATCTTAATAAATATCTAATATATAAAAATCTCGTGACACGGTGTTTATTATCGAACTCCTCAGAAACGGCCTGACCGATTTTTATGAAACTTTTTTCTCTATATTTGGTAGGTCTGAGAATATGTCGTAGGCTAACTTTCTTCGCAGACGGAGTCGCGGGCAATAGCTAGTAATTTTATAATTAGAACCATTTTTAATCCGAAGCTACAGCAAAAATGTCTACACAAAATAATGATGGTAGGTAGGTATAAAAACAAAGCTTTCCACCGTCTGTGGCTCTGTTATGTACTCTTAGATTGATTTAAACTAAGAAACCGATTTTAATGCGGTTTTTATCATTGGTTATATATTTTTTAATGGAAGATTTTTATACATAATTATGTATAATACTCGTTTAATATAAAGCGACGCGCCGCAGTTTCAGACTAACTAATAGAATAGTGTAACTTTTGTGGAAAGTGAGGTGAAAAACGTGAAGTAACCGCCTTTGATTATAGACTTTCTTAATTTTTCATACCATAGTTAGATATTAGACCTCTACAAAACTGAGGCGGGTCGCTAGTATACCTCATCGTCCCTCATTCTCACTGTGCCTCATCTTCGCTTTCCATCAGGCGTGATTGTGGTCAAACGCAAGCCTAAATTGTATAAAAAAAAAAATTTTTTTCTGGAATCTCATCCGTGTATCCGAACGCTAGGTCAGGCCATGTGACTGACGGAATGCACACAGCTGCACTCACACGCACACTAGCGCCTGACAAGGTGACGTTGCAATCATATCCTAGATTATCGTTAATTTTTAATATCTAGTATTTATTATGAATTTTAGCATTGGAAACAGTATTCGAAAAGCTCATGTAAGTCTGAGTGGATTTGAGACGGTTTTTAATTTAAGTAGATTATTTTCTTAAAATGAATACATTTTTATTTGTTATAAGGTTAAAAAATAGTATTAAGAAACATACATCATTTAAAAGTAAAACGATATTTACGGGATGGGAACTCTGCTAAAACTATTTTTTTTTAAAGATAATTTTGAATTTTTGTTACATAAATCTATCTACAGCCATTGTCCGTCCACTGCTGGACGTAGGCCTCCCTCATATTGCGCCAACATTCGCGATTCTGGGCTCCCCTCGTCCACCCACTGCCAGCTGTCCTCCTAAGGTCATCAGTCCAACGTGTCGCAGGGCTACTACGCTTTCCCAAACGTGGTCTCCACTCCAGGACACGACTGATCCAACGATTGTCAATTATATGTCGGGTTGTATTTTTATTAGTATCTCGAATAATTCATTGTCATGCAGTGCATGACACCACGCTTTATATTCAAAAACTGAGAAAAGGTGAGTTTTGTTTAAGTAGGAGAAACACGACACACACGACACGACTACATTTTTTTTTAATTATTGCTACATATAATACATCTGCAATCGGTCTTTAAACGGCTCTGGCCTCTGGAACGAGAAGTCTATTGACAGATCAGCAGCATCGGCATTGGGTATGTTTAACATATTAGTTAAGAACGCACAGGTACGACTACCTAGTTGAGCATTCAAAACCGGTTTTAGTTAGACGAGTAAAACCTGTTTTGAATGCCCTACTACCTAAAAAATTTGCCAAGTAAAATAATTCTCATAGGACAACTATTTCCTCATAGAATAAAATTACTTCCTCAAACAAAATTAACTGTCAATAAGCAACAATAGCAAAAACTCCATACATCAAACTAAAATAGACAAAGCGAATTACAACTAGTTCCGGGGTGTAATGACAATAATGACAGTGTCCCATTCACAAATTACAAGGCAACAACTTCAGAAAACGCGCTTGCAAATTACACTTTATTGTACCGCGTTGAAGTTGTAATTCAAAGGGTTGTGTTTGGAGTTGTAACGTTTTGTTTTTAAGCGTGCGAGTTGACGCCATTTGTCAGGTGACAATGGTGTCAGGCGGGGACGGATTGACGCTTGACGAGCTTTAACTCGGAAACGCGATTGTGACTCGATAGTGAATTTGAACCCAAAGGTTACATGATAATGTTCCCGCAAGATGAGTCTTGACTTGAAGTAGGTAGTTCTAGGATCATAGTCCTTTGTATCAGTTTTGTTTAATCAGAACAGGGGTTTATTCGAGCGTTTTAATCGCCTCATTTATCTGGTTACATTTTTTAATAAATGGCTGATTTTGATGGGGCTTTCGGTTGTGATTAGAGGTCCTTTATGTCTACCATATAACTGCTGGAAATTGTATCAGAATCTTCTGCAATTTCTTGAAATTTGGCCAGATAAATGAGGCGGTTCATCATCATCATCATTTCAGCCGAAAGACGTCCACTGCTGAACACAGGTTTCCCCTAAGGCTCACCAAACAGATCGGTCCCGTGCCATCCGCATCCAACACGCCTCCAACAAGATAGAGCGACGACCTGGTTAAGGTTGCGGGAATGAGGTGGTTGAAACGCTCAAATCAACCCCCAACAATCGTCTCAAACGCGTTCGCGGTAAAATGCCAATAATTAAGTGGGCATGTCATTCTATTTTGTCGGTTATTCGTCAGCCCCCGATCTGCGATTGCGGTTGCCCAATCCATGTCCGGTGCTGTAGTTTGATGACAACACGCGCTGATGGAACGCTGTCATCAAAACAACGCTACTGAGACGCAACGCTATTGAGATGTTTCTAGTGTCAAAAGTCGTGGACGGGTAGAAGTTTCCGTAAATTCACTATTTTTAGTCGTCTGTAACACCCATCTCCAATTGTGACAATGGGAAGTTCCCTGACGTAATAGTAGTATTTACTTAAGATACTGGCAGCCAAACAACGATCATATTAATGTTTCTTTTCCTATTGAAAAATGGAAAGAAAAATACATAGACTGCTAAAATCATTACACTTCCATAATTTGGCTTTGACTTAGTCGTGTAAAAATACCACAGATAACAAATCTTTATCGACTCGCGTCACCGTGGTAAGCGCCGTGCGAGCGGACAGGTGAGCCTATTATTAATGGATCGCAGGACTGTCCTCACAACGCGGAATCGCATCGTCACCCTAGCCAGGGGACTCACTAACCCAATGACTTTAGCTGACATTTTACCTGTGACTTGTATACTTTTTGACCTGATTTTGACGAACGATTAATGAATTTGGACAGTTTTCTAATATTGCCGTTACAAGACACATATGATAGAAGCAGTAGTATTGAACTCCCAACATTGTTACCTTGTTCCTCCGCTACCACACATGAACGAAAGCTACGTCTGTGCGATATATATACAGGCTGTCCCAAAACTAAACCATAACCTGGTACCAGGTGAAAGGCCAAGTTATGAAAGTTCTGGAAAAAATAAGAAAAAATCCATGTCACTTAGTTAAGAGATATAATAAGCCAGTTTTTGTTGATTTTTCTAGATGCTGTCGCTACGAGACGACGATGATGATGACAGTCACCTTTGCATCAAGTGCAACGCCACCATTATAGGACTTGAGAACTACGTCAAGCACAGAAAAGAACGATGCGCCAAAACCAAACCGGTACCAAAAGTTGACCTACCGATAGATACTCTGGAACCTACGTACAATCTTGGGGCTGATGTTTTCTTTCAATCTTTGGAACTCCAGAGTAGCGTTAAAAAGACATCATTGTCACGATTAACACCGCCTATACCAATATCAAAGAGTAGTCTAGATAGGAAAAGTGCTTTGGCAGTGGCATCTACTTCAAGGGAGATACCAACTATGAGTCCGGTTGAGAGCAATTTTAGGGGTGGAGACTGGATTGGAGGACACAGTTTAAGAATTGGTAGCAACGAAGATAATCAAACTAAATTGATTAACGCTGTTGCAAGCATTAGCGGAGCGGTAAAAAAAGATATACCGACATCTTCGTACAGTATCGGACCGTTCAACGATTTTAAAGCTGACGACGAATCTGATGAATCCGAAGACTCAGAAGATGATGATGATGAAGAACCTCCAACCGGTGGTAAATGGAAACCACCTCCGAACTACACTGGTGGTAAATGGCGCCCTGTGTCCCCGGAACATGAAGAGTGGGTGATGAGAGATGAGCAAGAGCATACAGGAGGTAAATGGAGACCTATCATGGCTGATACTAATGAAAGAGATGAAGATTATGATGCTCCGCCCCCAGGACATACTAAAGGAAAGTGGGTCCCAGGAGCCAATGAGAAATCTCAGATCATGCAGACAACTTTACAAACAAAAGGATCTGTGCAGTACTGGTGTGGTCCATGTAATAGAAGATTAGGTTCACGTGCAATTTATGAAAAACATCTCATGTCAAAGTTGCATATGAAGAAAGTTCTGCCAGAGCATGAACTCGAGTTTTCCGGACACCTGCAGCCTTTGAGGCATACTGTTGAACAGAACAGTCGAAAATTACGATCTATAACCAAACCTGCACCCCAGAAAAAGAAGCCTACAAGCGTAAAAGTTAATGAGATCGAGAAAAAAACGAAAAGAAAACGGATATTACGTTTTGTCAACTGCCCTGGTTGCAAATCGAGAGTAAGGCAGCATTTGATGGGGAAGCACTTAATATCTCATTATCATTTTCGAAAAGCTTCAACGGTACAAAGCCAAGTCTATCGCCAGTTGATTTTAAACAACATTGACGTCATCGTGCACCAATCTCCATTTCAATGCAGCCCTTGTAAATTCTACACAAACTGGCTACCACATTTCATGCGGCATTGGTCATCTGATGAACACAACGAGAAAACCCTATCGATGGATGGAAGATATTGGTGCTCTTTTTGCAAATTCGAATGTGATTCTTCCGTCGAGATGCTTCTCCATCTTACCGGAGCTGATCATAGCGAGGTCGTCGCCGTCATCAATAGATCCATGCCCATTATTATAAGAAAAAGAAGCATTCTGAAATGCGAGACTTGCTATAAAGAGTTTAGATACAATGCTGAGATTAGGAGGCACTGTGAACTCGTAGGTCATCAGTTAACATACACGGCTACCGATGAGTACCAGGAGCTTCATAATTGCCAACAATGTTCAGCGAAGTTCAAGTCTTCGCTCACTTTGGCAGCACACTTAAAGTCTGTTCATAAACAGAAGACTCACTTATGCTTGGTATGCTCCAGGACATTCTGTTCTTCAGAAGAAGCAAAGCAACATAGAAATACATCAGAGCATAGATTAAAAAGAAGGGCTAATATGAAAGCACGTGGTATTCCAGTCAAAGAGATAAGTAAGAAGTGCCCGTATTGCATTGAGAAAAAAGTTGTTTTACCGAATATTTTGGAACTGAAAGATCACATTAGGAGGATGCATCCTAATAATAAAAAGAAGTAAGTATAGAAACGTTACAATGAGTAACTTAATAACTGTGTCTTTTATAAACTAATTATTTTCATAGTTCTAACTCTAAAAGAGCTTCTCAAGATTGTCAGCTGACAAATAATTTCATAAGAGCAATCAAACAGCAAAATCAGATTTCCGAAACTAAAGGTAATCGATTTTAAAATCATCTCACATACCTACTTAAAAGAAATAAAACTAATTTATTTTAGATAATTACTTATTTTATAATCATATTTTGAATCTTTTCCTATTGCAGGTGTCCTAAATGCGGCATGTCCTTCCTTCTTCACCAGGAAGTAACTCGACACATCAGATCCAACGCTTGCCAATTCCGGAACTGGCTAGCTCCCAGCTCTTCACAGTCCTTCCAACTCTGGAACTGTAGCCAATGCCTCTTCACCACCGACTCTCAAGCCGAATGCTACTTCCATGAAGTCCTGCACACCGTTCCTGTGAAAGAAACCCTTACAGTTGAAAACAAAGAGAAAATTATTCTTAAATATGAGTGCCCTCTGTGTCCGAAAAGCTTTCGAAAGTCTTCGCTCCGGTTGCATTTAAGACAGCATACGTGCGAAAGGCCGTTTGTTTGTACAACTTGTGGAGCCAATTTTACGAGGAAGAGCAGCTTATGCAACCACGTGCAGAAGGAACATGAGATGGCTAAAGAGGACAAAGTGGAGGAGATCCAGTGTGGGAAATGCAAGAAGAAGTTCTCTAGCAAGTAAGTATTTATTGCTTGTCGTAGTTTTAGTGGTTTGACCTATGGCCTTGCAGGTGAAAAACTTAAGTAAAAAACCAGCAGGCTTATTGTCCAACGCGCTAACGCTTGCGTTCGCATCGCAATCACTATTTCTTTCTGTCAAACGGTATTAAGACAGAAAGAGATGGTGAAAGCGAATGCAACTGTCCACGCGTTAGACAATGCGGCTTCGAATGTATGTATGTAGTTGTAGTACTTAGTAACGTGTCCGTATAAACAAATTGACGTTCCAAATTAGAAAAAATACTTAAGCTCCATGTCAATTCTGTGCACTTCTACACACAACAGGACCTTTACTTAAGTTTTTCACGTATACTGGGTTTGAGTGCGAAATTACACATGAAAATTTACCATAAGATTTACCTACGGTGGAGGTCTGGACGCACTGGACTCGCGTGGTAACTACGGTCCAAGCCTCATAATGAGAGGAGGCCTATGCCCAGCAGTGGGACGTATATAAGCTGAGATGGTGAATATTTATTTAGAAAATTTACATGCATGTTTTTAGCTAATGTAATGCCCCACTAGGTGAACCGAAGACTTCGTCAAAGTTGCGGGCAACTCATGGATACAGGTGGCCAGTTGTCTTTCATCGGTGCTTTCTAATGATAATGCTTTTATTCAACAGTGGACGTCTTCCGATCAGTGATTTATTATGTATTTACCTATATGATGACGAATGAATTTCTTTGACTCAAAATCAGAGGCTGAAATTCTCGTTGGACTTTTGAGCTGTCATAGGGTATATTAATTTATCGACTTCCGATATACATATATATCATAACGATAAATACAGTAATATACAATATTTAAAGTATGATTAAGGATATAAGTAGGTAAACAACAGGCAGTCTTATCTATCACGTCTCGGCTCAGTGTCTGGGTTGCCTAACAAAAATGTTCTCTCCACGCTACTAGACCTACCTAATACAAACTTTCTTACAATATCTATACCGAGCGTAAATGTAACGCGCCACAAAACCTCTTCAAGCCATCCTATGACCACAGACAATCACACATGCCCATTAGAACTAGTTCTAGATCCAAACGGACGCTATTTGAGTCTACTGATGAACAAACTTACCTCGTATCTTAGCGTTATAGTGTATTCATGCACTAATGTTCTTGCTTTAAGGGGTTTGGTACATGGTACGCTGTTGACCATAGGTTCGGTATCTTGGTAACAGCCCGGCCACGAATTCCCGCGACTGGCGGCAGCGGTGAGAGTTTTATCAGTTCATTGCGTGTGCCGCCAGATAATCACTGTGCGGCGAGCGTCTCGGCCGCGCAATGAACAGAGAAAACGCTTGCCGCTGCCGCCGGCCGCGCGAAGCCGTGGCCGAGCCATTTAGCTAAACCGACTAAGTGCGAGTCTTTACGCCTGAAGGGGTCAATGCGCCCTTTTAATTTGTCAAATACAATAATTGTGTAAATAAAATAAAATAATTTTTGCATTCCAATGTATTTGGTTAGACGTGTCACTGCACATTAAGTATACTATTTACTAAAACCGATTGTAACCATAATGTCTAAAGCAAATAAATTATTTAATTTCAACACAAAATAAAGACGTGAAATGAAGCCGTGGTGGCCTAGTGGTTTGACCTATGGCCTCTCAAGCAGAGGGTCGTGGGTTCAAATCCCGGCTCGCACCTCTGACTTTTTCGGAACTTATGTGCGAAATTAAATTTGTATTGTAATTTACCTACCATGAGTTTTAGGGTATGTATTACAATACCGAAGTACGAAAGACCGAATGTATTAAAACATCGAATGGATCAAAAGACCGACACGATTTTTACCTGAAACCGTAAACATTTCAGAATTTTTTAAAACGGCATCATACAGAACCCATTAGGTTAGGTTGGGTTTGTTTTATAACAATCTTAAAAAGGTAACGGTTTCAGAAAAAAATCGTGTCGGTCTTTTGACCCATTCGATGTTTTAATACATTCGGTCTTTCGTACTTCGGTATTGTAATACATAACCGAGTTTTACGGTGAAGGAAAACATCGTGAGGAAACCTGCATACACCTGCGAAGAAATTCAATGGTGCGTGTGAAGTTCCTAACCCGCACTGGGCCCGCGTGGGAACTACGGCCCAACCTCTCTCGTTCTGAGAGGAGGCCTGTGCAATGCAGTGGGACGTATATAACCTGGTATGATGATGATGATGATGACCACAAAATAATTAAACTATCTATAGGTAGGTCAACCATTACTAAACAATATTTCAGACACCTCAATCGATAAAGACACAAATAAACACCGAACACGAACCTGGGACATCGCGACACGTGCACTCAATAAAGTATGTCGTCTTGAAATACTTTGATGGACACTGCATCCGGAATTTATTTCCGTGTTGTGTTAAAACGTCAACGGATCAAGCTCAAAGAGACATGGTGTACGAGAAAAAAGTACAGCAGGACAGCAGAACGAGTCCAATAAGCTGTTTGGACCTGCAAGAAAGATCGTGCAAGGTGCATTACATCGCGGCGCTAGACAGACCACATTAAATTCGTTCGCTTTACGACCTGGCAATGTAACGCAACTTGCACGATTTTTTTTCCTGGTCTAAAAACGGGCTAAGAAAGCCAAAACCAATCGTGCAAATTACATTACATTTTGAAATTACATTCGAGTCTGTAAAGTGAACGAGTTTGGTTGAAGTAGTCAATCAAGCTTTTTTTTTTGCTTGCTTGGTAAAAACGAACGTCAGATGAAGGGCATCTAACTAAAATAAATAATTTTATGTAAAGGAAACCTTCCTTTATTTTTAAAAACAATAATTACTACGTTTATGGATTTTTGAAAAATCGCTTAATTTAGTCGGGCCTGGAACCCGTCAAATGCGACAAAAATAAAATGCCGTATTTTATGATGCATATGAAAAGGATTACTGATAAGGTTCGTTTATCTCTAAATAACACACACAATCAAAATAACAGAAGGCCATGAAAACATAGGGTCTACTCCGAAATTCGAAAATCGAAGTTCGTATCGCATCGTCTTGCTCGCTCTCGTATTAAATACTATTAGCGTGAGAGGAATGGCACGATACGAAGTTCGAATTTTGCACTTCGTAGTATAAGGCCAGAACTAACAATTACTACGTGTTAATTTTGTTTTCACTCGTCATTAGGAAATGGACCGCAGCTGCCTTAAACATTTTGAAATAGCAAATTATACGATTTCTACACAATGGAGACTTATCTCTATTTTTGAAAATAATAAATACTTTATTTAAGGATTTTTCCTAAAATAAACGAAATAATGTTTATAGTGAAGTAGGTATAGGTTACATAAAATCCCCGAAACACGAAACACTGTCACAGTAGGTCTACTGTGACAGTGTATCGTGTACATAAACGTCAAATTATGAATATCCAACGATAAAGTGTGAAGGAGTTGTGCGACGCGGGACACGGCGTATCCTCTCGCAAATCCACTCTGGCGCAGCTTTCTACATTTCCGTTACTTTGTGTTGCGATTTATTAGGAATGCGCATGTAGTTAGTTTTGTATCAACACACTAAGACATTTTGAATTAAATTTATTGATTGAATTTAAATATAGTAAACTTATAAATTTCGTTTTTATGTTAACTGACAACATACTAACCTGTGGCCATATTGTCGAACGCGCGATACGGGTATACATGTGGCCCATTGGGTCAGTATGAGTAACTCTCACTCAACTCAAACTACTTACAAGCAGAGGTCGGAATTTTCACGGCAAAACAAAAGACTGTCGCAATCAAACTAGTCTTAGAAGCATTTTTTAAAGTAACGATATCGATAGAAGTAAAAAAGGTCCACCAAATAAAAAATATAACATGTTACGCAAAATTTTAGGTGAGGTTTGTATAAAATTATAATAGAGACAGATGCATTTTTTTTTCTAAATCCACGTCAGTACACACAGCAGCACCATTACATTTTATTTGGTTTGTGATAGTGGTAAGAGTAAATAATCATTAATTTCTCAACATTATTTGGGAGTAATCTGTTTCGTTCATTTGTATATTATTTAAAGCTATATAGTGGCAGTGGGTAGGGCACATCGTTCGTAGAACTGATGGTCGATGGGGCAAAAGGTCCTCGAGTTGCGTCCACGGACCGGAAGACGCAGTGTAGGTAGGCTTCCAAGAAGATAGAGCGACGATCTGATTAGGTAAGGTTGCGGGATCGCGTTGGATGCGGATGGCACGGGACCGATCTGTTTGGCGAGCCTTGGGGGAGGCCTATGTTCAGCAGTGGACGTCTTTCGGCTGAAATGATGATGATGATGAACCTTCTTCTAGGTCAAACTCTTACATTGAAGCCACGTGTTAAAACTAGTAAATGCATAAATAAACGTGTATGAATAAGTTAGTAGTTACCTATCCAAAACTGTAGTTGCACTGCACATGCCGACTGCATTTCTTGGCCTCTGTCCACTGCATGTAAGTGATGTTATTACTGCGCTCAGTTTATTTATTAGGCTGCTTTGTTTTCGCATTTTTATTGTATGTATGAATGTGTAAGCATGCGTATGTGAAGTTTGTAGGGAAATCGTAATGCGAAAACTGGTATCGTACAGGGGTTAAATTCAGGAACGGGCCTTCACGGGTTTGGTTGCGGTAATCAATCGTTTGGGTTGGGTTTGGTTTGAACTGTTATTCAGGAACGCCAAAAATCACTGGTTTGCGAGAGGTTTGGGCTGAGTTTGGGATGAGCCTTATTTGTTTGTCTATTTATTTATTTACAAAGCGAATTAACAGGAAAATAAGGCTCATCCCAAGCTCAACCCATTCCTATCCTCTCCCAAACGATTGAATTACCACCGCTCGCAAACAATGTTGGGCCGTTCGTGAATTTAGCCCCTGGTATCTACGAAGCAAGAGGTCCGGGGTTCGAATCCCGGTAAGGGCATTTATTTGTGTGATGAGCACGAATATTTGTTCCTGAGTTATGGATGTTTTATAAGGGTTTAAGTATTTATTTATCTATATAAGTATGTTTATCGTCGTCTAGTACCCATAGTACAAGCTTTGCTTGCTAAGATTGTCCCCTTAATATTTATTTATTTATTTATTTACTGTACCACTATGAGTTTACAATGACCGTACTCGATAGCGACTGCGTGAATGATTTGTAGGGAGACTCCATACAAATCATTTACGCAGTCGCTATCGAGTACGGTCACTGTAAACTCATGGTAGTGGTACTGAACTATAAAAAATAATAATTTGAAGAACCTTTTAAAAGTACCTACCTATGTTTTTATATAAAAACTTAGGGAATTAAACTTTTATAATAATAGGTCATTTCTTGTCGACAAGGCTTCACAAAACAAGTAAAAAGGCAGTGATCCGCCAAAAATAATTATTACTTTGGTTTGAAAATTTTTCGAAGTACAGTCGACCTAAGTGCTTTGCAATTTTTTTTTACCGTTCCTGTAACAAAATAATCTAAGAACAATAAGGCTGATAATCACATTGTCTTGTAAGAGAAAATAACCTTTGATGTTTTAATCCGTAAAACTGACATTGAACTTGGGTACTTATACAAACTTATTGTTTGCCAGTTTTTAAATTTATTCAGGACCCTCAGGGCGCAAGTTCGGTTTGCACTTGACGGTTTTTTAATAACCACATTTTTTTATTTCAGAAACGAGCTTTCGCTGCATTCTTGTTCTGCTACACCGGAATTAAGCTGCCATTTCCAACAGTGTACTTATGTTGCATCAACTTCAACACAATTAGCAAAGTATGTTTGTTTGCTACATTTATTTTTATATTATTTTAAAGAATCAAAACTTTTCCTTATGTTAATAAGCGCCATCTCACGACTACCTGTGGAAACCTTTGCGCTTTGACGTAGCTTCTGCTCAAGAGTTAACAAAACCAGCGAGCATTTCATTCTATTGTTGAATCTGCCGCACCAAGAATACAGATGGCGCTGCACTCTGACCATACTTTAGACTTATTTTCACACAATGTTGGTATAAAACAGAAAGTTTAATTGGAAATTCTGATGCATTAATGCATATTATTATATGCATCTGAATTTCCAATTGGGTGAATCAACTTTTTAGTGACACCCGTTGCTATGGTGATGTCCCTTGGACAACCTAGAATTTTCTGTGAAATAGTATGAAGTGTCACTTGGACGTGGACGACTGGGGACAGAGTAAACAACACAAAAAGTTGATTCACCTAATTACACTTTCTGTCTTATTTTCATTTGAGTTACTGTACGATGGGTACGACAGCATTAACTAGATGGCGCTTTTATACGTTTTTCGTTTCAGACATTACGCGACCCATGGCGAGCGGCTGAAACACCTGAAATGTTCACAGTGCCCGTTCAAAACTGACCAGAACAGTCACCTGAAGAGACACTTAATAACTCACCAAGCTGCTAAGCCGTATAAATGCCCTCATTGTGACTTCACTTGTGCTAGTTTGGTAAGATTTGCAGCACTAATCACAAAATCAAAGTTTAATGCTGTTCCATCTGCATGGTGTACTTTCGTTGGGCAAATTACGTTTCCCAAACTGATTAATTTGGCAAATGTTTAATTTCCCAAATGTTTATTTTTTCTGAAACTGTAAACTATTCAGGATATATTTCAGGACTATTTTGTAGGTTAGGTTACGTTAGGTTAGGGTTGTTTTGTAACAATCCTGAAAAGTTTACCCATTTCAGGAAAACCTTCGTAAGCACGCTCTCCATCGCCGCTTGCATCCTGGTTTGCCACTGTACCGCTGCCGCGTCGGCGCCTGCGCATACGGCGTCAACACGGCCACGGAGCTGCGCGCGCACTTGACGGCAGAACACGCCGACCAATACGGCGTGAAGGAGGCTGTTGATGCCGTCAAACGGCATCTGATGATAGATTAAATAAGTTCATGTAAAAATATTTTGAATAAGTACCATGCTTTTTTGCTGGCTTGGAACTTTTTATTGACTGTATTTGCATTGTCCTCCAAACCACCTCTGAGTACCAAATTTCAAGAAATCCAATCACTTTTCACGAACGCAAGATTTGAACTTAACAAGAAGGAACCTAACCAGCATACAAATAAACATTGCAAGATAAAATAAAAGCTAGTAAATGTAGAGAACTACCAAAATAAACTTTTATATTTTGGAAGTTCGTTGGGAAATATTCAGCGTTTTTACGGCGGTTTTTTTTGTCATTACCATTTGAGCAGAAATTATTAAAATGGATGATGCTTAGGGTTAACTTTTTATGAAAACTTAAGACAGTACCGATGCTGAATCTAGTTTGATGAAATTTCGCGCGATTTGTCCTTTGGTTGTGGTAATAATCGTCGAATGGTAATGACGTTTAACCGCGCGGTCAAAACGCTCGAATATTCACCCCGTTACATTTATTAGCGTTTTTTTATATCACAATGTTCGTTTGTACGTTGGAAAAGATCAAAAAATCTTGTTTTGTTGTTTTTATCCTCATAACCTAATAGTTGTTAAATTACTATTCCATACCGCTTAAAAAAATCAAGATAAGAGACATCTAACGGTAAGTTATTGCATTAAAATTATAGTCAAACAAGCGCTCAACTTGTGTCCGCTTTTCTGGTCAAATCTAGATGGCGTAAGGATCTTTAACATGAAAATTTCATTTTGCCAAAATAGCATTAAATATTAATGTTTTTAATATTTCACCAGCAAATATTGAGAAACACAAACCACATTGTCATCGGAAGAACTCGATCAGTATTATTTGAACCTAGCAACCCAGGAACATCACACATTCACACCAAATCATCTCTGCAAGTGGCGAAATCTGGAACTAAACTTAACACCTGCATGAACAACTTGTCGCGTAGACGCTGGCGCCACAAGCAATTGCATTGATAGTCACTTTATAACCATAGCTATAAAAGCGGGGGAAAAAATAATCGGTTCCGAAACGTCAATGTGAAACGACGTTCGTGTGGATTTTGCGTAAATTAAAATCGTAAATGTCAGTGACTATTAAATAAACCATTAGTTATATATCCTCAGTTTTGGTTCGCTGTGCCTTTGAAAGTCCTTATGTAATTTTATCGATTAGCTCTGTGCAAATATTTTGTGCGTGCTGTGAAAATTGTTTTTTAAAATGACCGTTTGCTGAAAATCGATTGAAAAATAAAATGTCTCTAAAGGTAAGTCATTTGTTTTAGTAATTTAACATGACCTTGTGTCATTTTACAATGACGTTAATTCTCTGTTTATCGTGTTTAGCAGCGAATTGTAAGTTTGTCGTTTTGCAACTAAATAAACATTGTTGGATGTTTTATTATTATTAACCTCATTTTTACACCGTGATTATCTTGTAGGTACTTACATTTCATTATTTTCTTAGCCTGGAAAATATAACATTTAATAAGAACGTTGGTGCGGTTGTATAGCGATAAAAAGGTAGGTACATACGTAAATAAAATTGAAGTACTCGCGATATTACTTTAATATTTTGCTATCTATCTGCAATATTAATGCTACTGTTCGGTATTTCATGGTATTGTTTCACTAACCGGCTGCCAGACGGGCGGCTGCTGGCTTTTCTCACGCTTCATTTTGACCACGTGACGGCAGACAGCTGACTCTGACTGACTTATTTTTATTATCATCGCTAAATACGAATACATAACACGCGGTCTCGTCTTCTTTTTCGCTAATGGGGAGCGAGAGAATATGCACCGATTTTTTTCAGCTAAATATTTTTTAAATTTCTATACTTATACTAAGTATCTATACTTTCGTATTATTTGTTTTAAAGCAGCTAATCTGATTTGCAGTTAGTTAAAAATTGATATGGTTTTTAGGGCAGGGCTAAATTAAAGTACACCTAAGTATTTACCTACTATGCACAGATCCAAACGCTATTGTTTGGCATTCTTAGATCATTTATTTTTATCTCCTATCGTCATACGTGCCTTTAAACTTACACAGTGAAAAAATAGTGGTACCTAAGTAGGTACATACAGTCAAGTGTAAAAATATAGGTGCATACAACTTGCTCATAAATATGTCCCATAGCTCTTATGTCGTTGAATTAAGGTATCGGTTCGTAATTATGAGAGGATTAAATCGATACATATTATTGCACTTGACCGTACATTGAGTTATGGAACTACTAGCTATTGCCCGCGGCTCCGTCTGCGGCGCATTTGACTGTCGTTATCCTGCGGGAACTATGCAGTTTTCCGGGATAAAAAGTTCCTATACCTATATTAATTCTATCTGGGTCTCTATGTGCCAAATCTCATCAGAATCCGTCAAATCGTTTTAGTGTGAAAGAGTAACAAACATCCACACATCCATCCATACATCCTTACAAACTTTCACGTTTATAAGTTAGTCCTGTGCCATCCGCTTCCGTATCATACAGGGTTATTTTTAATTCACTGACATCCTCTTAACCCTGAATTCCTATCACTCAAACAAATGTTTTTTTGTTTTACGACTTTTTAAAATGAAGCACTTTTTTCCCATACAAATACACAGAGTATCATAAAAATAACAGGTAATCTTCAATTTTCAAAACGTTATTACACCAATAATATTAAGTTATGACAAAAGTCGTAAAACAAAAAACATTTGTTTAAGTGGTAGGAGTTTAGGGTTAAAAGGATGCTAGTGAATTACAAATAACCCTGTATTTTTCGCTATTTATAAAAAAACGATTTTTTGTTGCGAATGTTTCTTTCTTATCACTTTCAAATTGTTTTATTCCAAAAATAGGTTATATGATAAAAGAAAAATTATAATATGCATAGGTAGTATTTCGTAGGTATTTCACCATAAGATCATTATAATTCACATTTTCATTCACTCACTCATTACATTAATTTACTAATTTTTTTGCAATCAGTACTTAATGTAGCTGTGTGTGTAATCATTCGTCTCAACTCTCGTGGCGTTACCTAAACTAACGCACGCTTCTCTCCCCGGGTTCCCTAACAGAAATGTCCACTCGATGCTACTGCACCTACACCTAAAAATACAAAGTTCAGACGTACACCTATATTAGTAAAATAGGAACATCATGCGCCGACGCCGTCGCCATTTCTTTTCAATTTCGCAGACATAAAACCAGTTCGTAGGACATGTTGGCGTCGTATTTAGCCCGAACCCGTTTACCTACGGCAAAACTGGACTGGACTGATACATGAAACAAAATAATTTTCCAACCAGGAACGACAATAATAATAAAACCATGTTAGTTTATCATCATTATCCCAACCTATTATCTATTTATTATATTATATTACCTTTTTTTGAGGCCGATGGAAACAAATAATTCACTCCAAGTGTGGACCACTTGTTGATGACCACGATCCTCAGTCATGAGGGAACGACTGGAGAGAGAGATATATAATATATTATACCTTTAAACGAGCAATTATATAATCTGAATCTCAGAAACGGCTCCAACGATTTCGATGAAATTTGGTATGTGGGGGTTTTCGGGGATGAAAAATTGATCTAGCTTGGTTTTATCTCTGGGAAAACGCTTGGTACCGAGTTTCAGCCCGAGCGGAGCTCGGTCGCCCAGGTAATCCCAACCTATATACGTCCCACTATACAGATGTAGTGCAAAATGATTTCCTTCGTACTTTATTTATGTCCTTCCCAGTGTCTCAAATTATCTCCATACCGAAATTAACTTCTTGAGTTTCCTGTCGGATTTTTCTGAACCTTCTGTTGATATTAAGAATTAGGAAAGAAACTCAACAAAGTAAGTATATAACTTACAAGGTTATTTGTTAAACTATTTTTTTTTTTAAATATAAGTTTAAAGTTAATTAATTACATCTACAATATTTAACGTAGATACGCTGTTTAAAACAAGGAATCGCCAATGCGGATCGTACGTATCTATTCACAAACATCTTAGATATTAAGTAGTGTTTTCTTGACGAATGGATTTGAATTTTGAATTTGTTTATGTCTGCAACGTATGCAATTTCCCTGAAACAACATTTTTGTTTTAGCCAGTCTGCGAGATGGAACTATAAGCTTCCCTGTGTTTTTTCTTTGCCTTTGGCTTATCGGCTCAGGCCTGAAATATCCGTTTTCCTGAAATGTATCTTTCCCATAATGTCTGTTTTTCCATAATATGTCACGTTACACCATCTAATGAATTATAGTACCTGGCTATCATGTTGCCAATTTCTTTTGCCATAAAATAGGAACAAAACTGGTCGAACTGACGGGGTTTCATCTTACCTCAGGCTCAAACCCGTTCGCCCCAACGCAGGCTTCCGAGCCGTTGAACCGAGATGTTTTGCTTATATTAAAGTCAACTTTCATTAATTCTGCTATTGATAAATTATTTATAAGCCAATTCAATTGAATAACTATTTAAAATGAAAAAATAATAAATCTCGTAGAGGCGAAGGTCAAACCTACGACTTTTTCCAGGCTCAAATTAAGTAAATGTTTCTTTAGCCCTTTTGACTTTTTTTTAACTTTGTCAGAGACTAAAGCTGAAGTGTCTTTAAATTCGCAATACAAATGAAAACTTCGTAAAAGTCGACTCAATAGGACGGGACGTAAATTCTATATTTATTTTCGCCAATGTTAACAGATATAAATCCAAACCAGACGGAGTAGGTCGCCTATAAATATCGCCTGACAATCTGCAAAACGACTATACTGGAGATAAAACATTCATGGTTCGTTCTTAGTGTTGCCGATCGATAGTCGACTATCGATGATTTATCGATGGTCTATATCGATAGACCGATCAGTAGCTAGACTATCGATAGTCCTGCTACTACTACTACCAATACTATAGACAGCTCAGAATAAGGGAATACATACTATCTGATGAGCACAATACTCGTACTATCGAAACCAGCGATAGGTAGTATTGTTGCTCGTGAATACAAAACTATTATATCACGGGACAATTCACACCAATTGACCTAGTCCCAAAGTAAGCTTAGCTATCGATTGTTTTACCCTATCGATAGTTAACGAATTATCGCTAGCTTATTTACGAGCAACAATACTATCGATATTATCGATTCTCTCGATAGTTTGCTCTTCACGAGCAACAATATTATCGATAGCAGCGATACTATTGCATTCATTCGATAGTATTGCCGCATTCTGTACCTCTACCATGAGTTTACACTAGTTCACAGTGACCGTACTCGCTAGCGACGGCGTAAATGATTTGTATGGAGAATTGTACTTCCGTAAGTGACCGCTAGAAGCGCTGTACAATTCTCCATACAAATAATTTACGCCGTCGCTAGCGACTACGGTCACGTAAACTAGTGTAAACTCATGGTAGTGGTAATGAGCTATTGATAGTGTCGATACAATCGACAGAATACCTTTTTTCGGATGAAACTATCGATAATAAAACTATCGATTGTTCGGCAACACCAAAAACGACACACTGGAGATAAAACATTCATGATTCGTTCTATATTCTTACTTGTCACTAATGGGGTGTCACACGAGCCACAGATTGCGGGTAGTCTGAAATTTAGCATGTTTCGTGCGTGGGTTGAAATAATAATTAATGACTCGCATTTCTTACTGTACGTGTCGCTCAATACTTTTCTGGACGTTTCTGGAAACAGAATCAGGCCCTATTTTTGTATACTGAGCTCTCGTGCCCTCTAATCTGAGAGGAGGTCTGTGTTCAGCAATGGTATGTATGTACATTATACAGTTTGACATTCGGGTGAGATTCAAACCTTCATGTTATTGTCATAAGACTCATAAGGGTTTGAATAATCTGGTTGTGCATTACTGACGTTCCGCCCTAGTTCTGAGTCATCCATCATAAAGATCTCTACACAAAATTTCCACAGCAGTTCTTTCAGAAAAAAAAATCAATAAAGCTACTATAACCTCTCGTATGCCCGTCTCCATTTAAGTGCTAAAGTCTAGACTAGACGTGCCTAGAATTTGTTTTCAAAATCGTAAAATACTTGAGGCGTGTGGCAACTGTCTTCACTGCACTATCCTAAATGGTATTCAAGGGCGCTGCGACTGTCTGTCTGTGGTTGATAGGGTTGCCACATTGTCGATGTTTTCTGAAAAAAAAAATAGAACAATAACATCCAGTTTATACCGGACTATATAAGAGTGTGACTCACTGATTCATAGACTGACAGATAACGCATAGCCTAAACTGTAGTAGAAATTGAAGAACTTGAAATTTGGCCACCCAAGACATCCAGGCGAGAGTCTTCCCCCTTACTTGGTTAGTATTCCATCGGCCCGCATGAAGCGGTCCGCTTCATCTTTCCATAAACGAACTGCTAAGGAATGGAATCCGCTGCCATCTTCTGTATTTATACAATCTAGGACACTTCAAGACTAGAGTGACAAGGATGTTACTGATACTGATGAACCAGTGAGATACCTTTATACCTTTGGCCTCATGTGCACTTTTCACCAAGTGAGATAGGGGCCAATCACGGATCAGCAAAAACGAAACAAACGACACAAATACGTCAATGTTGTCAAACAGACTTCATGAGCGCAGGTAGCCTGTCACAGAAATCCTCATTGGACGTATCAAATTGACTGGAAAGATGCCGAATTCGAATTGATTTGGTAGGTCTAGTTTATTAAAAGATTTTAGGACACAATGAAGTGGAAGGCACTTTTCAAATTTTATTCTGACCAGGGCGAAAAGTAGTATAGCAGGGTAGATATGTAGAACAATAAAATGTGTACCTACCAAGGATGATATAGACTGGATTGGCAGTCGCCATAGTACGGATCGGCCGCGGTTTTTGTAATTCGATTATTAAATATAGATGGCGCTGAAATATAGCCAGAGGCTTTGAAGGCAAAACAATAAGACTACAGATATTTCATATCACTGCAAATGTATTACTATGCAATATTTTTGAAAAATAATACATTTATAGTAATATGAAACATCTGTAGTCTTATTGTTTTGCCTTCAAAGCCTCTGGCTATATTTCAGCGCCTTCTAGATTTAATAATCGAACTACAAAAACCGCGGCCGATCCGTACTATGGCGACTGCCAATCCAGTCTATATCATCCTTGTACCTACTTATTGAAAATGAAAATATTATTTACAGAAAAAGCGTTTACATAATCAGTATCCAGTGGGTCCCAAACTTGGCTGAGCCTGTATCTTGGGGCCCGTGGAATTAAATAACATTAATTGCTGTTACGGGTTACTTATAGTTATTGTAAGAAATGTTTTATCTCAAAAGTGTAGAACGAATATACTTACACAGATTGTAAGTTAAATAGAGACACTAGCGGAATGTGGCTGTGTCGTAAGTCGGTAGCCCTACCCAATCCTATGTGTTCTGTAACTTTTAGTCTAGACTAGCCATGGAGCACTTGAACAGGAGATGTCTTTAGCTTATTTTCGCACTACTATGTGTTTCAAATAACTTTAGGCAGTGGCGGTCCAGGAACTAAATTTTGTGTAACCCACCGCACATTAAATGACGGATTTTTAATTGAGCAAAAAACGAGAATCTTTCGAGGCGCGAGGCCCCTCAGCCCGCGAGGCCGTGGGCGAAGCTGCCCTTCGCGCACGCCTGGCGGCACCGCTGGCAATTTTAATCACTCAACATGCTGATAACTACTGCGTGGGAATGTGTAAGTTTAAAAAAAAAGATAAGTTTGTTGTGGAATTTAAAAAACAGACTTCGAAAAAGGACAACCCTGATACCTGATTTACACTCTCGCCTCGTCACCTCGCCTCGCGCCTCGCCTCGTCGTCTCGCTCCGGACGCGAGCCTCAAAATCAAGGCAAATCACGAGACGAGGCGCGAGGCGCGCCTGTTCACACTCTCGTCTCGTGGCTCGTCCCGCAGTTCGTCTCGCCACTCGTACGCGAGTGTAAACCAGGTATGACATATTTGGCATGCAAACGATATTAGGTAATCTATTTTAAACATTCACACAGAAAAACAAAACTGTGGTACAAATTTGCCTTACTTGTCATATTTTTTACCATCTCCTGTTATGATTCCTCTATGACACCAGCCTTATCTGGTGAGAGATCGATTCGCAGAACCAGTCCATCCGAAGATGGCTATGTGTGTCATGGGACAGAGTAAGCCGCAATGGGATATGCGTTGTAATGCATTACAATTAGGATTTTCGGACAAGTCGAGGTCCGTTTGACGAGTCTTGCTTGCGATATGCTCATCAATACTTCTTCTGTAAAAATCTCGTGTCACGGTGTTTGTTATCGAACTCCTCCGAAACGGCTTCACCTATTTTTATGAAACTTTTTCCCAGTGGTGGGGCGTGAAAATTATTGCAAGTAAAGCCGGCGCAAAAAAAACTACAAACCCCATTTATCCTCTTCTTGAAAGTGCAGCAATGGAAGAGAAGCGTTTGGTAACTTCGAAAGATTAGTCAACCCGGGGGAAATGGGGTTGTTAGTACCCTTCGCCGCTGTAATTTTTCCTCTGTATTTGGTAGGTCTGAGAATAGGTCGTAGGGTATTTTTATGCTGGACGGAGTGACGGACGGAGTCGCGGGCAACAGCTAGTAATATACGAGTATTATAAATGTGAAAGTATGTCTTCTCTCTTCACGCTTAAACCGCTGAACCGATTTAAATGCAATTTGGTATAGGGATAGTTTGAGTTCCGAGAAAGGACATAGGATAGTTGTTATCCCGGAAAATTGCATAGTTCCCGCGAATTAGCGATAAACGAATTCTTCGTTGACGGAGTTAGTTTAATTGTAAACCAATCCCAAACGCGATACAAATGTCTAAGTTGTGTATCTGCCTGCAGGTAGGTTTGTCCAATATTATAGGACGTACTGTAAGTAAAAAAAAAACTTGTTATTTTGCTACCTTTTTTTTTAATGCAGATTTCTTAACGACTGAAGGTTTGATAAAGTAACGACCCGCGTCGGTACGCGAGCCGGTCGTAAAACTAAATATGCACAAGTACATCATTAACACAGTTTTTCACGTAGGTCTGAATGTATACAGATGGCAAAAAACTTTACGTTACTGCTTTGAGGGCCGCTTGCACGGGCTAGAGTTAAAAATATACACCCTTGATTATGATATGGTTCCATACATTTTAAGGTAACTAACCCTGGGTTAGCACGTAACTCTGACTTATGTATATATTCGTATTAACACTGGTCCGTGCAAGTCAAAGTATTTTTGTTTATTTAGTTTAGGCTTCATTTGAAGCTCTTATTAATGTCGAAGAATCTACACCTCAAAGGCCGCCCTGACGACTAGATTCCTGTTTAGACTGTACGCTTGCTTCAGTATCGAAAATTACGTGATTCAAATTTAAAAAAAAAAGAAAAAAAGAAAATTAGAAATATTGATTGAAAATATGAAGTATTATTAAAAGGGCGGATTAGGGGGTTTGACCTATGGCCTCTCAAGCATGGCGTCCGCATCGTGGCTTCGAGCACGGACTTGCTCCTCTGTTTTTTTTTATATATGCGATATCACATCATCAATCACATGGAGGCAACTTACATACACTTGTGAAGCAATTTATGGTGTTTGAAAGGCTGTTTGTGAACTTCCTAACCCGCACTGGGCAAGCCTTCTCATTCTAACAGCCTTGTGTCCAGCAGTAGATCTTATATCGGAGATAAAGTATTTGATTTTACTTAGTTTCTATAAGGAATTTTAATTTGAACGTGTTTTACCAATTCGAAACTATCTGACGAGCAAAAATTACTGCGTATGCGTACTTATGCACGGACAACAATATACTGCGAAAAACATAAAATACCAAAAAATAAGTTATCTTATCTCACCGCTCTATTTAATGCATTGCTGGCAACTAAATTGCCTGACACTACAAATCAAACTAATAAACATAACTCCAAAGTAATTAAACGAAATGAGTATAAATACAATCGCAAAATCAATCTTAACACTAACGCCACTAAGTCTATAACCAAAGAAATTATATTCTGTCTCACCCTTTTGTCATATAACAGTGCTATGGCCGCTATTTTGATTCCTTGTCACGCTAGTCACAAGGAAGTCTGCAATTACACTAAGAACTAGCCATTTAGTTAATTAAAACTAATGGTCGGTGTATGAAACTAATTGACAGTGTGAGTGAGTCAATCAGTTTTGATTGAGCGACTTTCGTTCTCGAATTTAATGGTGTGTGAATTTTGACGGTTGACATGATGTCATATTAGTTTTATAGTTGCTGTATAAGAGTGTTTTTTGTAACGTTAACACAATTTTTATTAATAGCTTTACCTACCTCGCGGTTTCGCTTGCCTCACAGATAATATATATATATAATATATATCAGTTAACTTAACACTGATCTCTGCGATGTCAAAAAGTCCATATTTTTTTTAATTTCTTCGCAGGTGTATGCAGATTCCCTCATGGTAAATTTCAAATGTAATTTCGCATGTAAATTCCGAAAAACTTAGAGGTGCGAGCCCGGGATAGAGCCCACGACCCTATGCTCGAGAGGCCTTAGGTCAAACCACTAGGTCCAGTGACTAGATTACCAAGGTTTTCTCAAATCATATGTGTGCCTAATATCAAGTCTCTAGGTACAGTGGTTTAGGTTATGCGTTGTTTGTCAGTCAGTCAGTAACGTATTTTATACGTATAGTTATTCAGGTAGACAAATATAGCTTCCTACTAAACTTATAGTGGTATCTGTTCCTGACAGGCTAAATCCTCGTAAAGTTATGAATGTTAAGCTTATTACATTGCCCGTGTAATGGCTTAGCCCAGTCTCGCTTCAAAATAAAGGTGGAAGGCAATAAAATCTAGAGGTACAAGACAGTTCAAACTAATTTCAAACTAGTTATTTTATCGTATTCTAGTTTTAATTTAGACCATTTTGTCACATATGTAAATGTATGTAAAATAAATTAATAATTCTATGTAAAAAAAATCAGATTTAGATTAGACACAAATTTCTGGGTTTTTAGTGTGAGGCGGTGGATGGAGCTTTTGTAGCAGCAGTAGTAGTATTAGGGTGGCATACGATGTAAGTACATTTAACTTTTTGTTTTTTAATGGTTTCTGTAGAACCGGTATGTACAACCTATCTCTTCATCTAGAACCTGGATTCTGCAAAAGTTTGCTGTATATCTCATACCTACGTACTCTGTGTACCTTTTTTGTATACAGTACTGAACGACAGTTAACGTCTCGTTAAGCAGAGCTTGCGTAACTAATTAGTCAAACTTAAACCGCTGTTGGTTAACCGCACTGCAGCCGTTATACGCCTAGTTAACCGCTCGCTGCTGAAAATTACGGTCATAAACGTGTAGTTTAAGTGATTATAACAAGATTTAAGTAGCAAAAATAGTACTAATTTGGAGTGCTCTCCGTCGTATCAAAGACAGCAAAAAGGAACCTGTATTATGCATTTCTCTTTATAACAAAACTAACAAATTATTCTTAATGGTTGGACGGAATGGTGATCTTTACCTTCATAAAGCGTTGTAAATTAGTATCTATAGGCGTTAGCTACTCTTGAAGACCTTACTAATGTTTTAAAACCCTAATACCAAATATTTTGCTATTCGCTCCCTAATTACTCTTTCTTTACATATTGATTTACGATGCATAAGTTTTTGTTGACTGCACTTTTTGTTGACTACTTCTTATCTTATCTTATCTTAATATGCACACCAAATTTGAAGTCAATCGAATCACTAGAAGTGCGTGAAATTGGACTTGCGAAATTTTAAGCCAAATTTACATACTCATACGTTTCGGCGTTAAAAAACGTACGCATTTAGAATTAAAGTACAGAAGTATAGTATTCTAATACGAAACTCTTGGCGCTCAAGCCTTTAGGTTAATCCGAAGATAATGCTGTCGGGTACTATTGAGAAGTTTTAGCACTTTAGAGGTATCGTAATATACTGTGCTATAAAAATATCGGTGTAGTTAACATTTCAGACGCTAAGGCGGCCTTACATGACCCAAAGACAGGATAACTCCGAGTTAAGTGCTAACTCAGAGTAAGGTTGTAAGTAAGTGTCAAAATTTATGAAACTCATCTGTATTCCGAGATTACGAACTTAATTTTTTTACTGTATGCCGTGCAAGCGGTACGAAGTGTTTTATTAACAAATGTTTTTTTTATGAGCTGTATAAAAGGTCATAGAGCTCATCTCTATTGCTAAAAACGTAAAATAGCACACAGAAATTTACCTTAGATGGTATTTAATGAGAAAATAGGTCCTAAACATTTTTTTTCGCCTCTTGTGGACATAGCAAAAGTTAAGGAGTTATAGCCAATATTTTTAGTCAAGTCTATATCGGCGTGTGGGCCTGACCAACTTTCGGCCCAATCAAATAAATATTAAGTTTGCTGACTAGGTGTCGCTAATTTTATGTCCACAGAAGAGACAACCTTTGTTTCTTACGCTGTGTATGATCCAAATGCACAAATTTTTTTTCCAGACGAAAATAACGATACACAACACACACAAACGGAATCGCTGATGTAGGCAGTCTATTCCTTATTTAATTATTTATGCGAATGTAATGTGTACATGAAATATTCTATACCTAGACTTATTTTTTTTCTTCTTTATTATTCCATATTTAATCAAAATACTGAGTAAGTAAAACACGTTCCTTTTAAGTAAACAAGGTTGAATATAAACTAATTTTGCTTCAATTTACATATTTATGTAATGGCAAGGTCAGCTTATCAAAGTAATAAAATACTGACGTAACCGCTATCTGACATTTTGCTGTTGTGACAAATTCAATCAAATTAATTACTTACATTATTAATAAGTCCAGTGTGAACCTGCAAAAAAAATCTTTTAAATTGTATTACAATGCAGCACTTGATTGACCACTTCAAACTCGTTCGATTAAGGCGTAAGGCACATGTATACAAGAGACTTGAGACGGGGGCGCGTCACAGTCGCGGCGACCCTAATCAGTTTTCATACTAAATGAACTTAGATTATTTATGCACTAGATAGAGTGTCAGTAGCAAACATTGCGATACAAAACGTCCACAAATTTCTTTTGCCAGCTTCATATATTACGATCGCGTTACGTCATTCAAACTGAAGGGAGGCAAATGACATATAAACCAAGTTGGCTTATATTTTTCGGGACGTTTTCATGCCGCCGAAGCTGTATAGAAGCGTCGCGATCCAAAGCAGACGGGCGGAGACGCGGCCTGCGAACAAACGACGCGGACTGCGACGCGCCCCCGTCCCACGTCTCTCTCTTCTGTGTGGCTTGCGCCTTACGATTTTGAGACTTGCGACGAGTTGCCAGAATTTTCTAACCGGTCTAAATTAGGGTTTATTTACTGGTGTCCTAGAAAGCATGATGGTGAGGTCCAGAGGTAAAGCTCCTCAGGGACCGTTCGAATCACCAATAAAAATAACTAATATATAAAAACCTCGTGTCACGGTGTTTGTTATCGAACTCCTCCGAGACGGCTTGACCGATTTTTATGAAACTTTTTTATCTATATTCGGTAGGTCTGAGAATAGGTCGTAGGCTATTTTTTATACCCCTGTTCTTCGCGGACGGAGTCGCGGGCAACAGCTAGTACTTCAATATTAATAATTACTTTAAGGTTAATTTTTATTTTGTGTGATTTGCTAAGTATTAATTCCAACTTGATACCTACTCGAAGTATTCGTAAACGTCATCTAGTGAAAGTTTTGACAGAAAACATGGGAACAAAGTTCCTTTTTTACTTTTGAAGAACGAAACTCTAAAAAGTGACTAACAATAGTTGGAGGGGCAGGACATACCTTGATACACCGGAATGTAATGCTTGTCTCCAGCATTGAGTTTCTTCAGTGGTGTTCGTATTCGACACAACACAAAAGTTATTATTTACAATAAAAACGTTCACCAACACGACACTTCACACTTTTCGTAGTTTTTCACAAGTTTGGAGTAAATAAAGTTAATTTTGCGTTATAAATTATAGCGTCACTCGCGAGTCATTTGTTTCTTATTCGAAATTCGGTGCACACTGGTAGCGGGATGGGAAAGGAGGGATGTGTTGCCAGAGTGTAAGGGTGCGTTCGAGTTATGCGTGTTATGTGTGCGTTCAATAAACTTAAAAATAAATAAATAACATAAATGGCACAGCCAACTTCGGGGGGCCTAGAGGTTTCCTCTACATTGAGAACTAAAAATAATGCTTACTACTAGAGCGGTGGATAAACTTAAAATTAAAGCGAGAACTTATAATTATTGCGTAGGTAGAGGACAGAGTCGAGTTATCGGACGAATGTACGTCCCAGAAGCGGTTTTTATTTTAGCGACACGAGTTATGTTATCCTTCCCAGGAAAGACCTCTGAAACAACAGCCAGTGGCCAAAACATTGGGTGCGTATTGTCATCTTTGACAACAACTACGGTCCCTACACTCACAGGTTTGGAAGGCGTATTCCATTTGTTGCGTTGCTGAAGTGAAGTAAGATACTCCATACTCCATCGTTTCCAATAGGTTTGAACTATTCTGCTCAAGAGCTGATAGCGTGTGAGTCTGTTGTCTGTGAGGGTAGAGTCAATATTTTCAGCGGGTAAAAATTTAAGCGGAGTGACATTTAAAAAATGGTTTGGAGTTAAAGCGGTGAGATCAGATGGATCTGATGAAAGTATGCAAATCGGTCGGCTATTTAACAATCCTTCAATTTGTACTAAAATTGTATTAAATTCTTCATACGTGAGGATTTGACTGCCGATTGCTTTGTATAAATGCGTCTTAACATTTTTTATATTTACCTCACTAAGACCATTAAAATGTGGTCCATAAGGTGGGCTATTCTTAAATTGGACTCTATGTAGAGTGAGATAATGACTTAAATCACTTTGGTAATTAGCTGATTGTATTATGGAATAAATTTCATTTAATTTGCGTTTAGCGCCAATGAAATTGGTGCCTCCGTCGCTATATAATATAGAGACTGGGCCTCTGCGTGAAATAAAGCGTTTAAATGCGTCAAGAAAGCAATCTGTACTCAGATCAGAAACTAACTCTATGTGAAGAGCTTTTGTCGTAAGACAAACGAATAAACAAACATAAGCTTTGTGGCTTTTAACACCACGATGGCGGATGTGCGTGATATGAAAGGGTCCAGCGTAGTCAACAGCAGTATGTACGAAAGCTTTGACTTGAGAGACTCTAATGGAAGGGAGATCGCCCATTGGAGGGTTTGTATTACGCGGTTTGAGTTTAAAACATAAGTTACAAGCATGTACTCTTTGACGTACTAAATTTCTAGCAGAAAGAATCCAATACTTTTGGCGTATTAAAGCCAGTAATAAAGCAGGACCTGTATGTAAATTCGATGTGTGATAGTAATCCACCAAAAGCGAGACTAAGCGACTTTTGGCTGGCAGCAATATTGGATGCTTCTGATCAAAACTTAACTGAGAATGAGTAAGGCGACCACCTACTCTTAATAGATTTTGGTCGTCGAGAAACGGGTTGAGTTTTAACATAGTTTTATTCGGACAAATTTTATTATTTTTAATTGCGCTGATTTCTTGAGAAAATGCATTATTTTGTAAGTAGCGTATTGCGTAACGTTCAGCGTGATCTAAATCAGAAACAGTGATAGAACCGCGTGAATTGAGTAAGTTTAAAAAGCGAAGTACATAAACTAGCGAGCGGATAAATTTGATCCAAGAGGAGCAGCGTTCGGCGAGATCATGCATAAAGTGAGTATTTTCTATTGAGTTTAAATTTTGCGAAGGCATTGATACAGTTTTAGACTCTTGTATTTCTGATATTTCATTGTAATTAATTTTGTATTCTTTTACAGGCCAGGTGTCGACGGGAGCGGACAACCATTGCGGACCATGAAACCAGAAATCATTATTAATTAAGCTTTTTGGGGTTACAGGACGTGAGACGATATCAGCGGGATTTTCTACACCACGAACGTGAAACCAGTGAGATGCGTGTAAATAATCATTTATCTGAGCTATGCGATTAGCTATAAAAGTATGAAACTTATGTGCAGGTGAGTGGATCCAAGTAAGCGTTACTGTAGAGTCAGAAAATGCGTATATTTTATTTATGTTACAGCGTTTGCTGAGGACCGTGCGTACTGAATCAATCAATTTTGCGAGTAAGACGGCAGCACAAAGTTCTAAGCGTGCGAGCGTTTTATTTGGAGTTGAAACTTTGGATTTAGAGGTAAGTAATCTTACGGACTCTGCGGGCGCGTTATTATTTGAGTCAATTCGAACATATATGACCGCACCGTAGCATTTTTCACTAGCGTCTGCGTAGCCGATCAATGAGATTCTACGATTTGAATTTATGCCTATATGACGCGGTATTTTGAGTTCAGAAAGAAGCGGAAGTTCTTTATGAAATTTTTCCCATTTAGATTTTATACAATCAGGAACCTCATCATCCCAGTCGAGTTGCAATTTCCAGCACTCTTGTATGAGTAACTTCATGTGCGCTACAACAGGACTTATGAGACCGAGTGGATCGAATAAGCGTGCGGTAACTGAAAGGATCGTGCGTTTAGTACAATTTTGCGGTAAATTGTTATTAATTTTATATTGAAAATTGTCATCATTAGGTTGCCAGTGCATACCTACGATTTTAGTATCTGCATTGGGGTCTTCGTCAAATTTAATAAGAAGCGGACTTTTGTGAGAAAGTGGAATGCGTGACATGAGTTCTTTGTTATTTGAGATCCATTTAACTAAGTTGAAACCTCCGGATTTAAACATTGAAATCATTTCTTTATATGTTTTTTCAGCATTATCTAAACTGTCAATAGAACTGACATAGTCATCCACATACATATGGTTCTCAGTTTCATAAGCGGCAAGCGGATATGAGTCGCGACTGTCAGCGGCGAGCTGACGCACAACGCGCATAGCGAGGTAAGGCGAGCTAGACACACCAAAACACACCCTATTGAACTGGTAAATTTCTATTGGCGAATCGGAGTTGAAACGGAACAAAATGCGTTCAAACGGATGATGTTTAGGCGCGAGCTTTACTTGGAAGTACATCTTTTCGATGTCAGCGGTTAGCGCGATTGAGAACATGCGGAGGTTTAGAAGCAGTTCGAATATATTATTTTGCAGAATTGGACCTATATATAGAATGTCGTTAAGCGACTTGCCTGATGTGGTTTTACAGCCAGCATCGAGAACAACACGAGTTTTGGAAGTTTCTTTCTCCGGACGATAAACGGCTTTATGCGGAATGTAATAAACGTTATCGTCTTGAAAGTTATTTGGAACCTTTGACAAGTAACCATGATCAATGTAAGATTGTATAGTTGCGTTATAGTCGGAACGTAAGTCACATGAGTCGAGTTTCTTTTCTAGATTTAAAAAACGGCGTTTAGCTATAGCATAGGAGTGACCTAATTCAGAAGGTGAGTATTTGAAGGGAAGATCTACAGTATATCTACCACTTTCATCGCGTGAGTAAGTACTTTGAAATATTTTTTCACATGCTTCGTCATCCGGACTAAAATGTTTTTTATCGGGTACATTTTCAATTTCCCAAAAGCGGTGCGTTAATTGATCAAGCGAAAGCGACTCTGTTTGGCAGAAGAACGCTTTGTTAGAGTTAGGCGCGAGTGTAGCGGGAGCGTTACGCGAGAGTGTAACAGGCGCGTTAGGCGCGAGAGAAGCGGGAGCGGTTTCATTATTTTGGGCGTGCGTATTTATTGCGATGTGCGATTCAGCTTTTAAATGGGGTGCGTATGAGTTTTGCGGAGAAGAGCGAGATTTATGCGAGGGAGAGAGAGCGTGCGAGTTTTGCGAGTGCGAATGAGTTGCGTCAAGAGAATGCGTGGAACTTTCCGAGTGCGTATGCGTTGAGTTTGTAGCTAACAACGAGCGTGAGCTGCATTGGGCTTTACCCATGGCTACATAACCGAGAGTTGTTTCGATACCTACGACCGACGAGTTCGGTGAGGTCGATTTATTAGATCCGAGTAAAAATGGGAATAACTCGTTGCCTATCAGACAATCGATTTCTCCAGGTGCGTAATAAAATTCATCAGCCATTGGCAAATCCTGTAGATGCATTAATTCCGTCCTATCAATTTCAGCGTTAGGCAGAAAATCGGTTATTGTATCAATAACACGAGCGTTTACTGTGTAAAAACAGCGAGAGTCAAAACGCGAATATATTTTGAATTGCGTTATTCCGAAGGAGCGGTTTTCAATCTGACCGATACCTTTAACCACCGACGGCGCAGGAGTTATTTTTAAATTTAAGCGTTCGCAACAAGATTTTGTGACGAAATTACTCATCGACCCTGTGTCGAGGAATAAGCGTATGCGATTTAATTGATTATTATTGAATACATTAACAGATGCGGTAGGTAATAATACTGTAGTATTGTTACTTGAAACGCGCGCGGGAACAGTAACAGACATCGCCCGGTTATTATCTAAATTATCAACATTTGAAGTTGCGCGCCAAGAAGACGATTGCGTATGCTCATCGTGAGTGCGAGCAGTATTCACTAGCGGCGGTCGCGGCGGCTGCGAGTGCGAGTGAGACGGGTAGCGAGCGCCAGCGGCAGTGGCGTCGCTCGCCTGCGACGGCGTCGGAGCGAACTTCGGAGCGCATTGATAATGAATGATACGGAGTTGGGTTGTTGTTTTGATTACGACTGATAGCAGCGTGTTGAAAATCAGCTGAGCGTTGTGAGCGATTTACGTTAGGATTATTGTTATTTTCATAGTGCAACAACGAGTGATGTTTGCAGCTACAAATCGAGCATCTGTTTGTCGATTTACAAGTATTTACATGATGAAAACCTAGGCAATTTATGCAGAAAGAGTGTTGACGAACAATAGTGTTGCGAGTTTGTGCATTTTGATTTAAGAAGTAATCACATTTAAATAAGGGATGAGATGCGTTAGCGTTACATACTTTGCATTGTTGAAATTGCTGAGTTTGGAGGTTATGATAGTTATCAAATTTGTGAGACAACTGAGTAGTTGAGTTCTGAGAGTGAAAAGCTTTAGTTTTATTTATTTGCGGTAATTGGGGAGCGGGTTTGCTATATTGTTTGTTACTAGACTGAGCTGAGGATAGCGTTGGGCCATGTAATGCAGTGAGCTTTGACTGTTCACTTAAGAACTTTTTTAAATCATAAAATTTAGGGATTTCAATATGTCTATGAGCTTGTTCAAATAGGTTCAGAGTTGCTTTATCAAGTTTGCTTAAGGCAATGTGAGTTATCATGAAATCTGACAAGTTATCAATTTGTAATTGTTGAAGAGCGGCTTCAGCTGTGCAAAAATTGTCTAATAAATTGTCAACTGATTGACCAGGCTTTTGGTTAATCATTTTATCCAAGTACATAGATGCTTGCACTCTTGTATCTTGGTATTTAGCTAGAAGAGCTTGCCAAATTATGTCATAATTTTGAGAGGTTGGTGTTAGACCTGAACAAATATTTAAGGCCTTTCCGGAGAGACAGCCAATTAAATATTGAACCTTTTCAGCATTTGTTAATTGAGTATTGTTGTGTATGACACTGCTGAAATTCTCATAGAATACTGGCCATTTACTAGGAGTACCATCAAAACCTGTGAGTTGAAGCGGAGGCAGTTTGATATTGAAATTATTATTTTTATGTTTAACCTCAAGTTCCTGTCTCAGAGTGGTTTCCTTTTGCCTGATGAAGCAATATAACTCATCAAATGTATTGAGAATACTATAACTCGGTTCTGTGGTTGGTTTTTCTTTGAATTGTTCAATTAAAAGTTTATCAACGGTATCTACATAGTCAGCGCGGGTCTTGTCTAGAGTTTGAGTCCTAGCAAGGAATTGAAAGCGATGTGCAGGGTCAGAAACCTTTAGGCTTAGATTATACACTTCCTGGATAATGTGGAACAAACTTTGCCTTTTACTTTCAAGGAATTTAATCATAATGTTTTCATGACTTGAACTGGTGCTTGCACTTGTTTCTGGCATTTTGGTAAGAAAAATGCGGAATTTATATTAAAGCGAAGCACAACTTTAAGATCGAAATGAATATTTGAAATAACTATGTACAGTACAAATTTCTAGAAACAATTATAGTTGGCGGAGCGTTTATGGCAAATATGGCGGGTAGATATGGGCGGTGCGTTGAGAGAAATTACTACGAAAAATAAGTATGAATTGCGTGAGAAGAACAGTAAGTATGGTAATAATTCAATACTTTAATCGTTATTGTTGAGAAATAAGTAATATTTACATATAAATATATGCGACTATGCGAAATTATAACGTATCAAAGTTGGGCGAAGCGTGTGAGAAAAAGATGGCGTAACTAACATAAAATTGAGTTTTTGAGTATTTGAGCGACTACATGAGTAGCGTGAGTATATTGAGGAGGATATTAGGAGTGAGGGAAAGGATTTGGGATCGAAGGACCAGACTTGGAGGGGCAGGACATACCTTGATACACCGGAATGTAATGCTTGTCTCCAGCATTGAGTTTCTTCAGTGGTGTTCGTATTCGACACAACACAAAAGTTATTATTTACAATAAAAACGTTCACCAACACGACACTTCACACTTTTCGTAGTTTTTCACAAGTTTGGAGTAAATAAAGTTAATTTTGCGTTATAAATTATAGCGTCACTCGCGAGTCATTTGTTTCTTATTCGAAATTCGGTGCACACTGGTAGCGGGATGGGAAAGGAGGGATGTGTTGCCAGAGTGTAAGGGTGCGTTCGAGTTATGCGTGTTATGTGTGCGTTCAATAAACTTAAAAATAAATAAATAACATAAATGGCACAGCCAATAGTAATGGTCAGAGTATTTTTCTAGCAGTGACATAATGCCTTTAGGTACGTAGCTGTCCATTCAAGAGCACCCTAATTGTCATGACGTGATGCCACTTGGTAATCTTGGTATGTAAGCGGCTTAGCATGACCCTGCGCGTGTCAAGTCATTGTCGTACTTGCTTACCTTCAACCGTGCTAACGGCTAAGTAAACCACCTGTTTATGATTGTTATATGACTACTATAGCACACATTAGCAACTGTGACTGTAATACGAATACTACACTAGTGTAACACTACACACTGCTTATGCTTAAATGGTTTGCTTGGAATTGGGTCATTCATCATTATCATTATCATCATCATGCGGGTGCGAGCCCGGCCTCTAACCCACGGCTCTTGAGAGGTCGCAACGCTAGGATACTACTTCAGTTATTTTATGTGGAATTTAGTAAATACCAGGAAATTTAATTCAACTGTTAGACATAATGGTAAAGGCTAGTTTCGTAATCATCACCATCGTCAGCCATCCAAAGAGTCGCATTGGCCGGTCCTATGCCGCCCGCTTTCATCATACTTCTGTGACCTTCAATCAGTTCACCTGGTCCACCATAGGCTAGTTAAAAATAATATTTATCTTCCCTATATTCTGCCCTGGTACACTTAGCAATCAATTATCGACGTCAAGTTACACGGACGATTACTTGTCACCTTTTCACAGGCTAAATATATCGCTGCCCTTTACAAGCGCTTCAGCGAGCTAATAGCACTAGCGCTGGAATATGTCAAAGAATCTATTTTTTTACTAAGTTTTTTGACGGGGTGCCCCAGGCAAACCCCCCCACATGAAGTGCTCATATTCAATGGGGGTACTCTAGAGCAGCGGTTCCCGAAAGGTGGTCCGCGGAACCCTGGGGTTCCGTGGAAGGGCAATAAGGGTTCCGTAAAAAATATTTATTATAATATTTTCATGTTTAATTGTTTTTCATTTATACCTATTTTAAGGTGTTATCAAAGAAGGGTTCCGCTAGGAAAAATGTAATCAATTAGGGTTCCTTGACACAAAAAAATTGGGAACCCCTGCTCTAGAGGGTATAAGGTATCCCCCCGTATATTAATCTGCCGCGCTCGAATAAGTTAGATAAGTAATACCACTGCAAAATCATAAAATGTAGATAAAACTCGCCGAATTATAAGGGATATCACGTCTCCAGAATCAGCTTGTATCGGAGTCAATACCCAGATTACCTTTGATGAGTTCCTAATAAGTACCCATGACCATGACGCGTATAACGGCCTCGAAATACTTATAGGGAGCACATCATTAGTAATCGCAGTCGAATTCTGCACATGTCGGTTTTTATAAAACCGTACACTAACTCTTAGAATACTTTAAATGCCAAAAATATCCCAAACGAGGTAAGCAAGGAAACAAACACTTCCTTCAACTTCAAAGCGCCGAGAGCGTGTTAGTTGCTCGTTAACTGTTTTCCGTAATATAATTTATGAGTAAGTTAACACTAATCTATTCATTAATCATTGAGCGGAGATCCTGGTGTTTGATTAAGCTGAAATTGTTATGTAAATAATCCTAAACATTTGGGTAATTAGGAAAAAGCAAAACCTGTCAAATTCTGACATCGGTCGTAGAATCAATGCCTTGATAAACGGGGTAATTTATGGGGTAATTTTAAAATCTTATACGTTAATAAGCTGTATCTTGAAGACAACAAACGCCAGCCATTAACCTGTATAGGAAAACTAGTGTCGTAAGTGGCTCTATGTTATATAGTGGTCGCATAACATTTCTTGCACACTTCATTTCTCTCCAGAAGGATGACCGGCACCGGCTGTAAAGCCAGCAATATGCTGGATTGGGATCATTTTGTGACCCAAACAGATAAGAACACAGAAAAAAAAAGAAACGAAACGGGACGCGTGCTGCGTACTGAACCATTACACCAAATTGTTTCTTTCTCTATGTAGTTTTTTTGCTATAACTGCAGTGTACCTACGAATAAATATTTTTCAATTTATCATTTTAACCTCTAGCAGCCCAACGTCTAACTTTTTTGTGATAACTTGAAACTTTATTTCACTGATAATTGAGTTCGATGTAATATTTGCAATGTGTCCTATATAATATATCTATACATATAATAAATCTGTAACAAGTCGGTGTCTGTACATTGAAGATATTTGAGAAAAACTGTCACTAGGGCTATTTATTAGCGCAATAGAACCCAAAACAATGATTTTTAGAATTATTGTCTGTTTGTCTGTGTTTGTGTGTGTGTTTGTATGTTGGTATTTTCTTGGATTAACATTTAGTGTTTGTTTCATTTGAATCGGTTCACAAATAAGAAAGATACGTCTATTTTAAGAATTTATCGAACAGGTTTTTTTGTTTGAACGCGCTAATCTCAGGAACTACTGCTCCGATTTGAATAATTATTTTAGTGTTAGATAGCACATTTATCGAGGAAGGCTATAGGCTAGGCTATCATCACGCTTACACCAATAGGCGCGGAGCGGAGCGGAAGAATGTTTCAAAATCGGGGGTTTTTGAAGTAAAACTTCTATAGGCACGCTTGACTTGGGAGTACGGTGTTGAATGTGAACGCGGGTGTGCGGGGGGGGGGGGGGGGGTGCGGGGGCGGGTATTTTTTTTATATCGAGGAACTAAGGAGAGCCGTAATTGATGAAAAAGCAAATTGGATAAAAAAATAAGCTGCCCAAATTACTAATTCTACGCGGACGGAGTCGCGGGCAAAAGCTATACATAATATAGGACGTTGGGCCGCTAGAGGTGAAAAGATACTTAAGCTACTTGTATTGTTTGAGTGTTCTTAATATCATTATAACATCTATTAATCATAAAAAGGGATTTTTTTATACAATGTTTTCCGATATCTCAATTTCAAGTACACCGACGAATTCGTATTCCCGATTTGAAATTACTCCTACAAGACCCTCCACGTTCTTCTTGATGTAATGTAAATATATCACTATCTTTTACGGTTTAGCCTCGGCTGGTTTCAGTTTTCTTGCCAAGAATCGTAATTTACAAGCCGCAGCGTCAAGGCTAGTTGTAGGTAACCTATGTTGGTATAACTTATAAATTTTATGCTATGCTTTGCAGAATATCTTGCTTAGTCAATTTAATTCTTAAATAGGACAACCAGCCATTAACCGCTCCCAAGATTCATCGCTTTTTCTGTAACATGCTCTTAGTTCGTGAATTTAGGCACAAAGTCTGTTCTAATAAATTTGATTTTGTCGTAAGTGATAAGAATAAAGAGATGCCAGAACAAGAGTGAATAGCGAAAATGTAAGTAAATAACACAAAGAGTCCGTAAAATATAGCTTTACAAGTATTTTAGGTATACACAAGTGGTATATCGTTTGACATTAGTTATAACTATAACGATTAGGTATTAGTATACAAAGGGCTTAATGTGTCATATCCTGTTGTTACAGTAACTTACAGCAAAATTGCCGACTACGTGCTTAAATTCAGTCTTATAACAATATACTTCGTACCACATTACTCATTACATGATCAGCAAAGGGAGCACTTCTTTGTTTTACGCATTAAACGAGCAAAAATGTCGTAACTGCCACAAACGGGCCTTTGAAACACCAACAATGATTTTTACGCGTAAGCAGTTCGAATTCTCTAACGGTTGTGTCATTATGCATTTGTCTCAAGGTCGAACTGTGTCCGTCTTTTCACATTCAAATTCGTAACTGCTTTGTCGCAATGCAATTAGTTTTTTTGTTGATGTAGTCAAGTGGAGTGGAATATTTATTGTGTTTTTTTGCAAGTAAAATTGGTAGCGAATAAATACAAAATTACTTAATGAACAACAAGCCTATGCGCGCGGCTTTGCTCCCTTGGAAGAATAATCCTTATTCCGTGGGAATTTTAAAGATCCTTTTTTTAATGCACTCCATATTTAAGGCATAAAGTCTGCCAAATTTCAAGATTTAGTTTGTGCGTTGTTTGTCAGTAAGTCAGATGTTATTGATTTTTAAGCAAGTAGATGTAAGTGAGATATTATGTGTATATAAAGGACAGAGCAAACTAACAATAAGGTAATAAGGGCTATAAGACAAAAGTTGTGAATTTTTTGTTACGGCCTTCTACGTTTACATACATCAATCAATTCCTTGGTTTCATACCTTGTCTTCCAGACGAGTAAAAATATCGTTTTTTAGACTTACAACGCTTTTCCATTAGCCGCTTAACATTTCAGCATGCCGTAGGACTGGACAACAGATATACTTACTTACCTACTTTAAAAGGTGTTGGATACATTTGCATAAGCAAGCAGTCAAGAACATACTTGTAGTTTCTAACCCAGCAAAATAAATTTACGGGTACTTTAAGGTCCGTTACACCTTTTGTCCCTTCAAGCCTTCAATTAGCGCAGCCTGCGGGGTCAACGGCCGCGTGCCCTTAGTTTTTGTGGAGCGCGCAGGCGCACGCGCATTGCACAACGTTGTGATGGAATGGAATCAATTTTCCGTTGCATGCAACTGCAACGAGATACTCGGAATTTTGGATGATCGATAAATAGTTGCGTAATAATGTCGTATCCGTTGTTTAATTTATATATTTTTTTTATTTACTTACCCTTAGCCGTGAGGTGCTGAGCTGTCTTTGTGACATGATATCCCATCTGTTGCAACAAAACTTTACACTAAATTACCCAGTCATAGTCTAATATTATAAATGTGAAAGTGTGTCTATCAGTTACCTCTTCACGCTGAACCAATTTAGATTAAATTTGGCATGGAGATACTTTGAGACCCTAGGAAGAACATAGGCATCCCGGAAAATCGGATAGTTCCAACGGAATGGCGATAAACAAATCTTCGCAGTCGGAGTCGCGGGCAACAGCTAATAATTAATAATTGTCACCAATTGTCTAGTCTCAAAACTATGCAACGCTTGAACGGGTACCTATTATTAGAGAATACATATTATATTAAACATCCAAGACTCGAAAACAAACATGCGAGACTTATTTATAAAAATATCGGCCCGGACCTGGGATTGAACTCTGAACCTCAGGCTGACCTGACTAAGGTCCACTAGGCTATCCAGTCGTAACCAAGGGATTTGTATCTTTCCCGACACGTGTGTGAACTAATTTTACTGTGCCATGTCAGGAGGTAATGAAGCGTAGTAGGTCAACGTTGTTGATAAAGCCGGAGAACAATGTCGTAACAACAGTTACTGGATTAGTGTACTTACAGGAGGAAATCCGGACGTTTTAATGGGGCTTACGTTCCCTAACGATGCTTCTAAACAGCTTTGGAGATAACGAGCACTACTTTATATGTCTGTGGGTGGAAACCTTTTCGAAATACATGCAGCAGTAGGTACATGCTGAGTCAGCGCCTATTCGTAACATCATCGCATGGCTCTTAATTTAGGGATTATGTAAGAAAATTTATTACATTTGTCTAAATTTCATTTCATTTTTTCTGTTTTTACAATACAATACAATGACTCTTCATTGTACACCACACAGAAAACAATACAGGAAAACAAGTACATGGAAAAAATATACAAGGTAAGCAATAGGCGGCCTTATCGCTTCGAAGCGATCTCTTCCAGGCAACCATTTTACGAAGGAAAACAACAATTAATTTTCTGTGTAAATCTTTGAGCTTTGTACGTGTTTGTTGTGAATAAAGTTTGTATCTATCTATCTATCTAAATGTTTCGGAAGTGCTCGGCTAGTTTAGCTTGGGCAATTTGCAAGATTCGTCTCCATTCCTTATATTTTTTTTTATTTCTTTATATATTTAATTACATCTTAGGTAAGTAGTATACCTACATACACCGTGAAATTTTAGTGATTGTTTTCCCGAAACGAGGTGATTTAGTATCGATTGTACAATCGATTTATAATTACTATTTTGACTAGAATTATTATTTTGATTGTACAATCGATACTAAATCACCTCGTTTCGGGAAAATAACCACTAAAATTTCACGGTGTATATTAATGTTTTTGCCAAACTGCTACGTTTAATGGCGAGTCGCGCTCAGTTTTTATACAAATTAAAGAAAATACTTAATAGCTTCATGGGTCATACTTTAGTTAGTCTGTAAAAGGAGTTATGCCGAATGTCAGCTTTCTGGGTCTAATGATTTGGACTGGGCGTTGATGAAATTGAGTCAGCTGATCAGTCAGATTTTTTTAACCACACATCACCACCACCAAACTACACTGACCCAACGTAACTATCATAAGGTCGCGGGTTAGCAAAGTAATTGTTTCAGTTCATTAATATGGACCTCCGCAAAGTAACGCCTGGTTCAATAAATTATTTAAATAATAATATTTACTTAGATTATGTTATGTTCTTTGTATTGCTTGCGAAACGGTTCCCAGCTTAAGCTTTCACCCATGACTCATCGTTGACCCGGCGAATTACTCCAGACCAACGACGCGCTATAAAATATAACTATTGCCTTGTCAGTTTTATGTACACTTTTATAGCTGACACTATATTAGGGTCATAGACAGCGTAAAAAACAAAAGTTATCTCTCCCGTGGACATAACTAGAATTAAAGTTTACGCGCTAGCGCTAGATTCGATTTCCACGTACGCCAAGTTTTTCAGCCGTTATTGCGTGATTGACTTGCAAACATTCAAACATCTACACAAATTTTTTCTTTTATAATTTAAGTAGGATTCGTAGGTTACTTTTTTAAGGCCTAAATAAAGCCCTTTGTGCCATTTAACATAATTTATACAGTGTTAAATTAAAGTACATAACATAAGTAAAGCGTGAATAATTAGCAAGTCATAGTGACTTTCTGCATTGAATTTTAATTAATTGGCACTCATTTAATTATTCATTAGTATAATTAATTCGTCTGGGACCACCTTAAATTAGTTCGAAAACGTTTCTCTGTGACACTTGCGCATTTTTATTTTTAAATTTAATTTATTCTAAAGAAGGAAAATTTTCTTAGAGAATTTTAAATGGTCAATGATCATAGATAACTGAAGCAAATGAAAGAAGGACAAAGGCTCTAGACAGAAGGACTGCAATGCAACTGCAGTCCGGCTGCTAAATTGCAGTTCAGTTGCAGTTTGATTTCAGACGGTGTGCAGTCGTCGTGCAGTTACACCGAATACACACTGCCCGTCAACGTGCAGTTTGATTTCAGTCGCGGCAACTGCATACAAACTGCATCTGAACTGCAATTTGGCAGTCGGAACGCAGTCTGCCTAACTAGACTCTAAACATAACTGCAGTTTTTATGAAGTATCTTTTTGTATTTATTTTTTCAACTTCATTTTTTATTACTTTTACGGTCATCCCCTGAAATAATATATGTATTTCGTACTAAATACAAACTGAAATATAGATGCACAGAAAAAACCCCAGAAAAAAGACCAATGCTGGGAATCGAACCCAGGTCCAAAGCTAACTTGTATAAAGTTGCACAGTAGCGCCATCTCTTGTCCTGGTGAGTGGTTAGTTCCGAAGGAGTGTTAAAATCTCTCGATAGAGGGTGTAACATAAATGTGCACTTGTCACTGCATAAGGTGATGATTTAGCAGACTGAAATGTATGATGTATAGGAAAGATTCGTGTCTAATCTCTAGACCAGTGGTGGTGTAGGGGTATGGCACACGGTGCGGAATGCTGAGGACCTGGGTTCGATTCCCAGCATTGGTTTTTTTCTGGGGTTTTTTCTGTGCATCTATATTTCAGTTAGTATTTAGTACGAAATATATAACTGCAGTTGTCGACTCATACATTTAATTCGCAGCTGGCGTGCAGTTTACGTGCGGTTTAGCCGACTGCAATACAACTGATTGCAGTTTATTACCAGAGTCATGCTATAAGTGGTCATAAACTTTTTATGCGCTATTTTCATCGTCATCCACAATTTCTTGGGGACATTTGAACACTAACTAGTATAAACCTGTGCATTAACTTTCCCACGCACGGATTTTAATGCAGTAGGACTATAACTATATACATATAAAACGTGTGTAAAGATGTCACTCGGTGAAAGTGACACGGATCCTGCGCGCGCGCATTTGATCACGATAACGCGCGATAAAATTCTTTGGGTTGCTAAACGTCACTCTCAGCATGTGTGTACAGTCGGATAGATACAGCAAAAATTTGGTCATATATTACATTGTTTATTATGATCTTGTTTTGGTAAATCATTGCTATTTTAGGCACTAAGTACCAGTAGGTATGGCTATGGAATAAATCTGTATTTTTTGATTCCGCATTTTTCCCACGTGATATTAGGTATATCCCCACGAGAATAAACGGGATTTGATGTTCGATTCAAAATGTCGATCTCTGTAACTATGATTACTATAGGTAAGACTTCTGCTATTCATAACAGTAAATAAAAGAACTGATTTCAGTAAGTATTTTTGGAAATTCCTACGGTACAAAAAAACGAGCTTTACCACAAATTTTAATTCTGGGCGGACTAAGTCGAGGGTAAAAGCCAAAAGCCTTAGTCTTCGTCTAAAATAAACAAACAACCAAAATAAACATAACCAACTTCCCTTTCTTTTGTTTCAAAGCTAAACAGTATTGCTGTATAGATTTCAAGGTTGACAAAAAAACTTGAAAGACTGCCAAATTCAACAGTCTGTAGTTTTCAATCAATACACAGAAAGAAATCACGCCAAGTGGCAAACTTAATTAAAGTTTTATTCTTTTTTTATACGGCCGCTGTTAAAGTTTTATTTCCTTGGCCTGAAAAGGTTAATACGATTGCGTTGGTTTAGCGCGTTTGCGACATTATATGTTAGTTTTTTAATGCATTTCCATTTCCTATTAAAAGCAGAGTCGAATAAAATAGTATTTTTAACGGTCTGCTGAGTTTACTGTCTATTGAAAATAATCGGCAGAGCAGTTAACGTGTAACTTGAAGTATAGGGCACAGGCCTCCGCTCAAAATGAGAGAGCTTCGGCCGTAATGCCCACGCGGTCATATTTTGCATCAGAACTCCACACACACCATTGAATTTCTTCCCGTGTGTGTGTTTTCCTCACGATATTTTCCTTTAGGGGCCATCCATAAAATACGTCACACATTTAGGGGGGAGGGGGGATCAAGCGATCTGTGACACTAGAACGAAATAATGGCGATTTTCATAGTAACAGGGGCCGGGGGGGGGGGGGGTCGAAATTGATCGAAATTGGTGTGACGTAATTTATGGATGGCCCCTTACCGTAAAACTCATGATAAAATCCAAATGTAATTTCGCATAACACAGAGTGACAGAGGTGCGAGCCCGGGCTCGAATCCATAACCGTCTGCTTGATAAACCATAAGTCAAACTTTGCCACGGTTGCCACGACTTTTTTACTGGACGTAAGATTCTGGATTTATGTTCTTATAGCTTGTCTTTAAGTTACTTACGCTAACCGCGGATATCATGTAAGTATATGAACCTAACAATATTCTAACAAATCATTATAATTTCCACGTTTATGTGAAAGCATTCAATGTTATTACGCGCTCACGCACGCTCGTTACCGCGTATGAGAAAGCGTCAAAATGTTTTTATTTACGCCTCGTTTTTTACGCGTAATTACGCTAGCGTTAGTGTAGTTACATTTGCGTTTGACGACTGTTTTACGGTTCTTTTGTCCACATAATACTTAAGTTTCGACCGTCATGTAGTTTTAAGGTTTCCTTACCTCAAAAGAAAAACATATTTTAAGATCGCATGGCTGTCTGTCTATTTTTGTAAGGTACGTATGAAGGCATCAAGCTGAAATTAATATGAAACATTAAAAAAAGAAATGAAAAACTCAGTCACGCGATGAAAATACAAAACAAAGTGTATTTTAAAATCCATGCATTATATTACAAACTAGCTGCTGCCCGCGACTCCGTCCGCGAAGAATAAATAACCCTTCCTTCTTCGCAGTCGGGTAAAAAATAGCCTACGACCTACCTTCTCAGACCTACCGAATACTGACAAAAATGATTCATAAAAATCGGTCAAGCCGTTTCAGAGGAGTTCGATAACAAACACCGTGACACGAGATTTTTATATATTAGACTAGCTGTTGCCCGCGACTCCGTCTGCGAACAATAGGGGTATAATAAGTAGTCTACGTACGACCTATTCTCAGACCTACCGAGTACGGAGAAAAAAGTTTTATAAAAATCGGTCAAACTGTTTCAGAGGAGTTCGATAACAAACACCGCGCGTGACACGAGATTTTTATATTATAAGATATTGCTCAAATACTAAGCATCTTTTTTCGATTCCTGTAATCAACAATTATCTGTGATAATATATTATAGCTGATTACAAATCATCAATCGTTTCACTCAAATAACCGCAATAAATAACAATACGGAAACAACTTTTTTAAAATTTGGTCAATTTTACTTGTGCAAAATTTTAAAATGACCCAACTACTTCCTGTGGACATAGAATAACGAAATTTGGCAAAAACAAAACAAGCAAAGGAAAAGGAAAAATATGTACATGTATGTGCGCAATCTAACTCGTACTTGGCGATTTTTTTACAGACTTAGGCGGTGCATCGACCGACTGACAGTCAGTGACTACTTCATCTATACATATAATAAATCTGTAACAAGTCGGTGTCTGTACATTGAAGATATTTGAGAAAAATTGTCACTAGGGCTATTTATTAGCGCAATAGAACCCAAAACAATGATTTTTAGAATTATTGTCTGTTTGTCTGTTTGTCTGTTTGTCTGTTTGTCTGTGCGTTTGTGCGCGCTAATATCAGAAACAGCTTAACCTAGAAGGATGCGGTTTTCACTGATATATTGGCATTTTCTTGGATTAACATTTAGTGTTTGTTTCATTTGAATCGGTTCACAAATAAGAAAGATACGTCTATTGTAAGAATTTATCGAACAGGTTTTTTGTTTGAACGCGCTAATCTCAGGAACTACTGCTCCGATTTGAATAATTCTTTCAGTGTTAGATAGCACATTTATCGAGGAAGGCTATAGGCTATATATCATCACGCTAACACCAATAGGAGCGGAGCGGAGCAGAAGAATGTTTCCAAATCGGGGGTCTTGGAAATAAAACGTCTATATCTCGGGAACTACTGCTCCGATTTGGAAAATTCTTTCAGTGTTAGATAGCCCAGTTAGATAGGGCGGGTTGGGAGCGGTTGGGGGGGCGGGTTGAGAGCGGGTTGGGGGCGGGTTGGGAGCGGGTGGGTGGGCGAGTAGGGAGCGGGTTTGGGGCGGGTTGGTAGCGGGTTGGGGGCGGGTTGGGAGTGGGTTAGGAGCGGGTTGGGAGCGGGTTGGGGGCGAGTTGGGAGCGGGTTGGGGGCGGGTTAGGAGCGGGTTGGGGGCGGGTTGAGAGCGAGTTGGGGGCGGGTTGGGAGTGGGTTGGGGGCGGGTTAGGAGCGGGTTGGGGGTGGGTTGGGAGCGGGTTGAGAGCGGGTTGGGGGTGGGTGGGGGGTGAGTTGAGAGCGGGTTGGGGGCGGGTTGAGAGCGGGTTGGGCGGATTGGGAGCGGGTTGGTTTATTATGAAGTTTCACTTCTTCCGGAAGGATCTAAGGAGAGCCATAATTGATGAAAAAGCAAATTGGATAAAAAAATAAGCTGCCCAAATTACTAATTCCACGCGGATGGAGTCGCGGGCAAAAGCTAGTAATTACTATTTTGACTAGAGTCAAAAATCCAATTGTGAAAAACGAAAGTCGCAAATGACCGCAAACCAATAGTAACGCTTCGTTGGTACCTAACCTATCGTACGATCGTACGCTACTTGTACCAACGAAGCGTTACTATTGGTTTGCGGTCATTTTCGACTTTCATTTTTCACAATTGGATTTTTGACTCTAGTCAAAATAGTAATTATAAATCGATTGTACCATCGAAACTAAATCACCTCGTTTCGGGAAAACAACCACTAAAATTTCACGGTGTATATTTAAGCAGAATAATAGTGACATATTACATTACTGTTTAGAAGAGAAAAATAATAATAATTAAAACTAATAAAACTAAATGGTTTGTAACATTAACAATTGGCACTCAAATGTGAGTGATGAGTGTGTGTATGTTAAGTCCGTGTATGAAGAAGAGCTACCGTGCCGTCATAAGACAGAAGTATAAGCTACCTTTACAAAATTGACTGCACTTGACCTATAGTAGTTATAGTGGACTGCTGAAGATTATGAACCTTACAAATGTTGTTGGAATTATGAATTTTAACCCAAATGTTCTAATAGCACAATTACCTCATTAATTGTGTAACGCAATTACTCAACTAACGGGCCAAGTTCTAATGGAATAGGAACAAGAGCCCCGTGCTCTGACGCAACCGCCATCGAAATAGAGAGTTGTTTACAAGTACGTTATTCGGCCACAAAAACAGATTCAATGGACTGGTACTGCACGGGAAAAAAGGAAGTACGGGTCGTTCAAATGTTGATACATAGTTCCGTGGAATATTTATTGTCTGCTTTGTTAATGTAGATATAATGGATGCATCAATCTATAACTTCGTATGTATTGTTAATTATATGTTTGTTTTATATATGCTCAGAAATACATACTTATGCTGATAATTGCAACACCTGCTTAAATATATTTCTTTCTTTTTAGGGTTCCGTACCTCAAAAGGAAAAAACGGAACCCTTATAGGATCACTTTGTTGTCCGTCCGTCTGTCTGTCAAGACCCTTTTTGTCAGGAACGCGTGGAGGTATCTAGCTGAAATTTATATCAAATACTCAAGTCTACTGTCCCTTGTAGCTGTGAAAAAATCAAACTTCTAAGCCAACGCAATCAAAAGATACAGCCGTTTATGCTGCAAATTTGCGCAAATTTTCGAAACTCGCAAGGGAATCAAAACCTACAGGGTACTTCCCGTGAACTCAGAATCTTGAAATTTGGTACGAAGCAAGGTCTTATAGCACAGATAAAGGAAAAATTGCGAAAAGAAAAATTTTTAACGCAATCAAAATATACAGCCGTTTATGCCGCAAATTTCCGCAAATTGTCGACACTCGCAAGGGAATCAAAACCTACAGGGTACTTCCCGTGAACTCAGAATCTTGAAATTTGGTACGAAGCAAGGTCTTATAGCACAGATAAAGGAAAAATTGCGAAAAGCATAAATTTTTGTCTGTCTGTCTATATCACTAACCAATCTACAATGTTCCCACACTGCGCACATTTTGCTTAGGAGCAGGGGTCTGATGAGACTGGATGTTCATATATACATATAAATTTGTACGGAACCCTCGGTGCGCGAGTCCGACTCGCACTTGGCCGGTTTTTGTTTTTAAAGCTTGCCTGGATGAGTTTGCTCTGACTGTATCGATAAGGTTTGTAATTAATTGTAGCAGTTCCTTACAAAAGTACGGTAGGTACCTAAGCTGTACATTTCTTAACATACTTTTATAACTGTTTAAGTATTGTGCGCTTAAAGAGTTATTGTATTTGTATTGCATTGTCACATTGAAAATGTTGGAATAAGTTTCATGGATAGTCACTTCCAATTTATAAGACGGCGATTGTGTTTTAACTGAGTATGGATGGATGGCGTGATGATGCAAATTAAAAAAATCCTGCGTGTTAATTTGGTTACCAGAGTCAGATAGGTTGAAATTAATCAGGTTCATAGATGTACTGGGAAAAAGATACAGGGGTGTGAAATAACACCCGAAAGGGTTTGTTAACCATATATTAGTTGGTAGATACTGTGTCTATGATAGGTAGATAATGGATGAAGATTGAAGAAGAGAAGATATCTATGATTGTCACTGCAGTGCCGGTCGACTTTTTTTAACGTTGGCTGGACACACTACCGTGTGTGTGTGTCATAAAAAAATATATTAATAAAATAAAAACAAATAAACTTCGCATGTTTAAATAGACCGTTGTTTTTATTTCATTGCGGAACCATGATTTAGACAATAACAAACAGTAAGTTTGCTAGGCTACTACTATTGAACGTAAAAAACTTTCGCTTCATAAGTTTTTGCTTTGTAGTAGTAAATAAGCATTGTGCTGTACGTCATTGTTGCGGTTTGTTATGACTTTGTACAAAAGAGTAAGTTTGTATATAAGTTGACTTTTGTATTTCTACCCAATACATAATCGAAAACAATGAATGTGCTGTGTTAGGATTTTTTACGGATGTAAATCTCATGGATATGTTTGCCGATTCGTCATAGGTTTATTTTAAATCGATACCAAATACACCAACATCGATCATATATATGGTATTTTTATATAAATTACAGGGTCAATTGAAGGTCGATATAAATATTGTACAGGGTGGTTAATTAGGTCGTTTAGATAACAGTAAGCAAACTTACCTTAGTCCTAAATTTTTCCGTGTTGGGATCATTCTATAAATTACGTTTCTACGTTACACGATCATTTTAGTATCTCATAATATCTCATATCACAAATCGACAGAACCTTCCCCCCGTCCCCCGTCCCCCTAAATGTATGACATTATGGATAGCCCCTTTCGAGATAACCATGAATCTTGATCTTTTGGACTTTATAACAGTCTAGCAACTATTTACGCGTATACTTACTAAGTACGTAAATTTCTGCTAAGGTGTCATTATAGCCAAAATTTAAAAAAGTTCTTTTTTTCTTAATAATCAAAATTACATGATTTTTTCGAAAACGGTAAACTTTCGGACTAAGGTATCGTACTAGCTTATAAATTATCGACACGACTTCCCAAATGAAATTTGCAAAAATTATAATCCTACTAATATTATAAACGCGAAAGTTTGTAAGTATGGATGGATGGATGGATGGATGTTTGTTACTCTTTCACGCTAAAACGGTTTGACGGATTCTGATGAAATTTGGCACACAGATAGTTTATAATCCGGATTAACATATAGGATACTTTTTATCCCGGAAAATTGCATAGTTCCGGCGGGATAGCGATAAACGAATTCTTCGCAGAAGGAGTCGCGGGCAGCAGCTAGTACCATTATAATACATACGTTGCTTGAAATTCCTATTTTACAAACACGTAGTATAGGTATTAATAAGCTCATTAACCTCAGTATTTTAGGATGCTACCTAATGTGACAGGCGAGGGACAAAAAAGTTGTCATGCAAGTTTTTTTCTGTAGTTTTATCACGTAGACGAACAAATGGAATCGCCAGTTTTTGCACTCGCTCCTAATTGTTCGCAGTCACACGATAGGTCTAACAACTCATTGAGAATTTCGGTGTGAATGTTACGGCCAGCGAAATAGTTTTTAGGGTTCCGTACCCAATCCATCCATCCATCCATGGGTGTCCATCGGTGGTGGCGATTGCTTTCTATCAGGTGACGTTGATAAGGTGGGATGATTTGAATGCAAATGACTCCGCCGCTGTTTTCGGTTTCATAGAGATCAGTCTCTCTCGCGTTTTTTTTTATGTACGAGCCTGGCTCGTACCTCTCACTTTTTCAGAACTTTACAGTGAAGGAAAACATCGTGAGGAAACCTGGACACACCTGCGAAGAAATTCAATTGTGTGTGTGAAGTTCCTAATCCGCACTGGGCCGCGTTAGAACCACGGCCCAAAATCTCTCAGTCTGAGAGAAGGCTTTTGTGCCCTGCAGTGGCACGTAGGCTGGGATGAAATGAGACGAGATTCTCGTAACGAATCCCTTCATTTGATATGTAATACACATAAACATTTTTTTCTTATTTACCTACCCTCAAAAATAACCCATTTTTTTTTGTTAGCTACATGTTCGTGTTTGTGTCACAGAATTGCATTTCTGTACCAAAATTCAAATTAATGTTTTCAGTAGATTTCACGCTAATCGGCTGTGATGAGTGATCCTAATAAGTGTAGAAGTGTAATAAGGGTAGAAGTTCACGGTACACCTACATAACCCTAAATAGACTATATCGTTAACTTTGGCCCATCTGCTAACTCTATGGGGCTTACTTACTCACTATTTGTAAGCACTTTTACTACCTTCCGAAGCTTTCCTCGACTTCAAAGCTTCAAAAGCTCGTTTTAAACAAAACGTTATTTAGAAATGATTGATGGTTCTTGCGGAAGCTGCTTTCTATTTACGTGTAGTAGGTAGTCGACGACTGAAAAATGTGCGTTAATGTGTTTGCTTCTGTTAAAGAAAAATTGTGGGGTAATAAAAATTGGGATCAGTTAAATTAAGACCTGTATTTGTCGCTCATTCCGGGTTAACAAATAAGGGATCATGCAGTAACCGCACCCAAAAAGTCCGTGATTTCAACTTTTTAGGTATCCGTACGGTCGGCCTCAGAAGTAGCTGAATACTTTGGTACTTTGTCACTTTCACTAACGTGACATATGTATTTCAAACTTCACAGTAGGTACAACTGGTAATTGCGACAAAGTAAGTACTAAAGTGTTCAGCGACTTCTGAGGCCGACTGTACATCCAATTCTCGGACGGAACCCCTATAGTATCGAAAAATGCCTACACAATATGTTTAACTAGTTGTATGTTGTATATAATACATTACCCAAAACAAATTAGCTTTGTACACTGTGGTACAATGTGGAGCACTATTTTATTATAAGACCATTTCGTACACCCATTTTAACAAATAAACATGTATTTCATTTCATTTCATGTAATCTTTTCAACCCTCTGTCAAATACAACAGCTCTCACTCATACGCCATGACATCGGAATGTCAAACGCGAAGTTGAACCCTACAGAAATGCATGTAGGTAGATATCGCTCTGACGCCGTGACTGATATATCAGTCGTTGGCGTAGAACCTGCGGTGCAGATATATGTCGTTGGCGTCGAAAAGGTTAAGAGCGCGATCAGGACGTATCGTATACATGAAACACTGACTGAATACTCTTTTGAAGGGTCCCACTTATTTATTCCCGCTGCTACAGTTTGCAAACCACATCAGCTTTAAATTTTAATCGATTTTTGAAGTTCCCTACCCTATAGGTCTCACTCTAAACCTCTATTCCTCCGCAGACAGAGTCGGGGGCAACAGCTAGTTTTTTTATAAAAATCGTTTACTACTTAGTATTTATTTTCCTAGAGGGACCTGTTTCCAAGTTTTATTCTAAAATCACTTTACCTCAATATTCCATTTGACAATCAAATGAACTTTATCTAATTTGGCACACCTATATCATCTTCAAGCCGTTGGACGTTTCAACACCCCCGCAGGGGTGAACGAACCCTCACCTCACCCCAGGGGTTGCTAACAGTCAACGATTCATCCCCTTGTTACAGGATTGTTAAGATGATGGAGTAACTTGTAGCATCTTATTTTATGTAGCATTACACAAAATATCAAATATCAACCTAGTTACCGGTCTCTCCTGTCGACATGGCAAAAGTTAAGGGTCTACCTATATAACCAATCTTTTTTAGTCAAGTCTACATCGGCGTGTGGAACGCCTGGCCAACTTTCGGCCCATTTAAATACATATTAAGTTGGCTGACTCTGAGCCGCTAATTTTATGTCCACAGGAGAGACAACTTTTGTTACTTACGTTGTGTATGACCCTTACGTACTCCGTCCATATTAATATTACAAATTCGAAAGAAACTCTGTCTATTTGCAAAATTTTGTCTATTTGCTCAGCAAAATCGGTCAACCGATCTTTATGAAATTTGACGGGAGGGTAAGTACTTTCAACATTAAAGAATAAAATAGGATACTTTTTGTATCGGAAAATTGCATAGTTCCCGCAGGATAAGACTGTTAAATATAAGAAAATATAGTATAAGAATAATACCTACTACATATTTAGGTCATTGCGAAAATACTTACACAGGTGTTTTGTTCTTTTGTTTCTTCATTATTTATACGTGTTTTAAAGGTGTTTTACTTGAAATTCTAAACCTCTATTTGACGCGTACAGTTTACTGTTCAAATATGAATCTACGCATTTGTCTGGAATCTTCAAAGCATACAAAATATTTTAATTGCGAGATCAAAGGTGAATGTTCTCTTTGTTGAACAAAAACGTCCAAACATCAGACAGTTACGTCTATTTATTGGCCTCTATCAGGGAGAGAGGGGATCAAATACAAACATAGTAAATTAACATAATTAATCTAGGGTGTAATTCTCTGAGCCTTTGTTTTGTGTGGGCCACGATGATGCAGCGGGCCGCCGCATTTTCAACGCTACTAAGAGTCAAAATACCAGATAGACTCCTCATAGACGCTTGACGGGCGGCGGGTTGACGATAGCTGCTCTAAACAAACCTCGTCTACGTATTCATCGCTGGCCTCGGCAGTCAACCATAAGAGTCATACCACACTGGTGATTTGCGAACGTATTAGAAGCGGAGCGAACGCGTAACGGATTCGCCGCGAATGCGTATCATTTTCGCCGGAAATGCGCAATGTTTTCATCGCGAGCGCGCAATGAATTCGCCGCGTCTATAGGGCTGGGACGCCATGATGTACACTGTCGTACTTACGTCAGCATGCATCTATTTTAACCACATCAGTTTTTGCTTAGGTTCCCTAACCACTAGGCCATTTGGTCGTCAAATCACTAATCTATTACACAATTGGATACCCCATTTTACCACTCCGTTATCCATATCTGTCTTAAAATTATTCGAAAATTATAACTCAACCCTAATGTCATTGCAATAAGGTTTGAATTAACGGGTCGTGCATTCATTCAGGGCCGACAATAACAGGTTGTATTTTAACCGCACCCAATTTAAATGCACCTTCTATGGGTATATCTCTAAGAGCAAAGGCTTAACACAGTATTGTTAATACTAACGATATAGTGCTAAATATACCTAACATGTTATGCCTAACTATAGCACACATAGAAGATAATTCTACCGTGGCATCATTATTATACAAATAAGAATGCATAAATAGCTATATGATTGCATGAACATAGCGTATCTACTAGATTTAACTAGATAGAATGGACTATTTCATATGTAGGGTACACGCCAACTGGATGCACTCGAGAGCATTAGAAAATGCGAAACATGACGTTCTCATGACAGAATGAATCAATCAACCAAATCAGTGGTCGTCAAACTGAGAATGTCTTATTTTTGCAGCCCGTGACATATGCAACGACTTTAGTAGTTAGTAATAGCTTTCAAAACAGATTTTGCATACGAAGGTAACTGTATAGCTGTACGCGGGTGTGAATGAAATATTAAAAATGTACAACATCGAACATAACACTTAAAATTTAAGTTTTAAATTGTTTTAAAACATGTTCTAAAAATTAAATGTAGGCACCTAATAAAGTTTGTACCTAAAGTAAAAATATACTAGCACACTCCTTTACATAAAGCTACCGACGACTTTTCAAATGTACCCATTAATAACCAATTCATAAGTTTGCGGCCCACAGTAAGCCCTCACTTTGTCTAATGTGGCTCTTGATCATAAAAGTGTGACGACCACTGAACCAAATCACGAGTGATTTGTGATCTCACTCTTAATTACTAGGGGCGTTCAATAAAAAGTGAGAATGAGTATGTTATAAACAACTTTTACTAAATGTCATTTTATTTTTCGACATAGTCACCTTTTAGCATAATACACTTAGTATATCTTTTTTCTAAACTTAAAATTCCATTTTTAAAAAAGGTCTCATCTTGAGTACTTAAAAAATCTTGTACTGCAGCGACTACCGCGTCGTCGTCTTCAAATTTCTGGCCTCTCAGGTATTGTTTCAATCTCGGAAATAGGTATAAATCGCTGGGAGCGAGATCTGGTGAATACGGAGGATGCTTAAGGATATCGAACCCAGCATCACGAATTGCAGCCATTGCAACGGCGGACTTGTGTGCCGGGGCATTGTCCTGGTGGAACAGCACAACATTCGAGAGTTTACCTCGCCGTTTTTCGCGGATCTCATTGCGCAATGTTGCTATTTGTTTGGCGTATAAAGTGCCCGTAATAGTGGCTCCATGCTCGAGATACTCAATCATTAATACCCCTTTACCATCCCAAAAAACAGAGCCCATGACCTTACCGGCAGATGGGCTCATCTTGAATTTCTTCGGAGTTGGAGATGATGGCCTTTTCCATGTCATAGACTGCAGTTTCGTTTCAGGGTCGTAATGATGGAGCCATGTTTCGTCCATTGTTATAAATCGCGCCAAAAAAAGTTCCCGGCCTTGCTGCATCAGGTTCAAAGCTTCTTGACAAATCTCTAGTCTAGTTTGTTTTTGCGTGTCAGTAAGCATTCTTGGTACCCAACGCGCAGATACCTTTTTCATACCCAAGCGTTCATGTAAAATATTATACACGCTCCCCGTTGAAATCTTTACATTTTCAGCAATAAAACGAACTGTGACACGACGATCCGCCAAAACTGAGTTTTCGACTTTTTTCACAATTTCTTCAGTTACTGCTGTAGTAGGGCGTCCGGAGCGGGGGTCGTCCATTGTCGATGTTCTTCCACGTCTAAATTCGGCGCACCAACGTGCGACTGTCGAATACGGAGGAGCATTAGACCCTAAAGTGTCCCGCAAATCCAAATTGACTTGGTCCGTAGAAAAAATTTTCAAATACAAGTATTTGATAACGGCGCGCAGTTCGATTTTCTCCATTTTCGCTAACGTACTCAATAGCATTGCAAAGAAATTACCGTATATTTTTTTAAACAAATACAGTTAGTTTTTTTTTCCATAGCAATCAGCTAGATAGATTAGCTTTACCGGCCAGTATTTAATTTCGTAATATTAAAAGAGTTTGCATCTCATTCTCACTTTATATTGAACGCCCCTCGTATGTATACCTATATCTTAGTCGACGAAAATAATTATTGGTTTTTGAGAAAAAAAGTTACACTAAATGATGAATTATGCGTGAAAATTTTATGCTACCAGACTGGGTCCCTCGGCGAGCGCATTAGGTGAACGAAGTATAGTTGCCTAAAAGCATCACACTCCTAGATAAGGCGTCCGGTTGGTGAGACCGCTTCTAACGGCTTTGATATGGGATAACCGACACGGCTCGGCTTTTACTGTAATGAAGAAAACATTTCCTTAGTAGTTGCTATTCCAGGAATAGTTTCCACGAAGCTATAACAATGTGCCATTTACGTCAGCAGCTTTCCGGTGTTCCATTCGGCTTTTTAACTTTATTCCAACTTTATTTTAATGAACTTTGGCTGTTCGGTATAGCTAGGCCCTAAGGGTGCGTTTCCACCAGAGCTGTGCGAACTAGAGATGCAGTGTGCGAGGATAGAATCCACCAATTAGAACACTTCGTAGCTTAAATGATGGATTTTAAACGCAAATCGCTTAGCTACCTCGAATAGCTCTGGAGGAAACGCACCCTAAAGCCGGATGTTCACAATACCAGTAAAATAAATCCGAGTAACTACCTATAGATTGCGCGGCTACCGAACTAGTTATGATTATGACGAATTACCTAAGCAAGTATTAATTCAAGGCCAACAATGTATTACTTAGTCCGATACTTCAGGAATTAATAAGGACGGTCTCGGTCTTTTTGAGCCCCCCCCCCCCCCCCCCCAATTCCTACGTAAGGACACGTAAGATTTCCCGGGCTCCTTCTCCCCCTTCTTACGAAGGATTTTATCTGGTTTTAGAAAAGAATCGCGTAAACATTTTATTTTTTAACAGACAATTTAGATTAAATAAAAGAAAATTTAAAAATTCCCTCGGAACAAAGACGATATTGCGTACAGGCAAATACAAAAATATGTATTGATTTCATCCTCTTAATAATTATGTACGGAGACTTTAATTCCACGATATAAGAGCTATGGGACAAATTTATGAGCAATTGTATGCACCTATATTTTTACACTTGACTCTACAACAACTACAGTATCTTAACCATTTGTATTTAACATTTTCAGTACCTATAGCAAAAGTTCTTCCAATAAATTACGGAAAGATGAAGTTGCTCTATTTTACATGACTTGATCCAATTACATATCCATGCAATCTATCATCGAAGATTGATATTCCATCAGCTCACTGGATTCATAGAGAAAACTGGCGCATTTCGGACCACAGATAGTGTAGGGTTCCGTACTAACATACAACAAATATTCAATATTAAGTTTTATATCCAGACACCACCACCACCAGACCACCACCACGACCACCAGATGACGACCAGACCAGACCAGACCACCAGACCAGACCAGACCAGACCAGACCAGACCAAATGGCCTAGTAGGTAGAGAACCTGACTACGAAGCTTGAGGTCCCGGGTTCGATTCCCGCGTCGGGGCAGATATTTGTATGAATAATACGAATGTTTGTTCTCGGGTCTTGGGTGTTTAATATGTATTTAAGTGTGTATCTATCTATATAAGTATGTTTATCCGTTGCCTTGTACCCATAACACAAGCTATGCTTAGCTTACTTTGGGACTAGGTCAATTGGTGTGAATTGTCCCGTGATATTTATTATTTATTATTATTATATCTAAATATATAAAAAAATTCAAAGTCCTGACTGACTCATTGATATAATCAACCCACAGCTCAAGCCACTGAAGCTAAAGACTTAAAATGTGACACACATATACTTACCTTGAGTGTCATAGAGCTACACTAAGAAGTGATTTTTGGAAATTCCCATGGGATAGGGAATAAGTAAATAGGATTTAATTTTTTCGCTAAGTGGGCCCTATCTCCGTAACCACAATCATAGAGGTAGTAAAAAGGGATTTTTGGGATAGAGATCGGGAATTGATCTGTTTTTGTGTGCGGACGAACTCGCCGGCAAAGGCTAGTTGCACACATATTCATTTACACATCGCAAACAGGATGAATCTGCGCGGGGAACCCAATCTGCGTTAAATCAGGTCGCGTGACAGCCCGCATTTGTGTTGCCGATGGATTGCGCCCGCGTTCCTACCTGCTGTGTTTCTTAACCGGCAGCGAAGCGCGAATGGCTGCTTTAGAACTATAGTTGGTTAGTTAAGTTTTTTTTAAAATATGGATCTGTCCATTGCGGGGCAATTTTGCCAATGTTAATGTTTGTTTTCGCTATTCGGTTCAAAAAATGTAGAAAATGAAATCCATATGAGGTAATGATGGTGACAGCGCGAACCCGAACTATAATAGTTGAATTGTTGTACCTATGTTTATATATTTTGACACGTAATACAACCCAAATAAAGTAAATGTATCAAATAATAATAAATAAATAGATAAATAAATAAATATTAGGGGACAATCTCACACAAATCGACCTAGTCCCAAACTAAGCAAAGCTTGTACTATGGGTACTAGACGACGATAAACATACTTGTATAGATAAATAAATACTTAAATACCTAGAAAACATCCATAACTCGGGTACAAATATTCGTGCTCATCACACAAATGAATGCCCTTACCGGGATTCGAACCCAGGATAAATATTGGGTATTTTCCTGTATACCTACTTGACGCGGGATGTAGGAATACCTTACCTCCCACGATGAGGCAGAAATAAAATTGTGCATAGTTTAGTTTACGCTACGGATCAGCCCGAAACATGTCGAGTTAAACTCGTTTTAAGATGTTGAGTTTTGCCTTATGATTTTGATTTCATTCCTATGACCATACGTAACGGTAAACAAACATACCGCATGCAAAAAGTGCATAAAACAACATTCGAGATTAATTGTAGCGCAGATCACGCGAGCTGCTCGCGCGCTTGTCTAATTGCTTATATCGCCAGATGCGATAAGCGATACACGCGATTTGAATCAGCATGTAAACATACTGGCTATATTTAAACGACAATGATCAAATTATGAGAGAAATTTAAACAGATAATTTGCGTGGCTGATATAGACTAAGACATTCGTTTATAGGTGAAAAAATGTAAATTACCTGTTGTATGTAGTAGTGCAGTGCACAGAATTGATATGGAGCTTAAGTCATTTATCAGATTTGGAACGTTAAATTGTTTATACGGACACGTTACTACTGCATACAACAGGTCATTTACTTAAGATTTTCACCTATACCACATAGTAACATATAAGATCATTGTATACCACCCTAAGATTCAATGCTAGTTGTATGGCTTAAAACATCAAAGGCAATTCACAAGTCAATGTGAGAATTCAGCCTTATTGCTTTTATTCTGATGTAAGAAGGAACTGTCATTAAAAATACAGACTAACTAACTAACTTATATAGGTAAACTGTCACGACTGTCTTTGTCGCAATAATATTATCTGTGAACGTTTCTAACTTCTTCAGACAACAGCCACCGTGATGTTCTTGTCTATTCTGCCTGTCTATTAATTTATTATTTAGTACCTAGATAGTTCTTTACGCGAGTCTGCGCAGCTACTAGTTCAGCTATTCGGCAAAAGATGACGCTACCAAACATGTCCAAAAATAATAATTTAAAATGAATTTTCCCGATCATAAAGTATTAAAGACCTTGAAAAAATTACCAAAAAGACCTTTATTTTGTCGACATTGTACCTACCTAAGAGCCGTTTGTGTTTGCGTAGTTGGTTTGTTTGTTAGTTGTTGTTTGTTTGTGTTGTATGTGATATAAGTTATTCTTTTGATAGTATGTATGGGATAAACGCGTACGTTCAAAATAGGTCATTGTTCATTAACTAAAACAGTGAGGATAACGGTTTTTTTTTTCATATACCTAATGTTAGATTTAAAAGATATTGTTTTGCACTCATAAATTACGTCAACCGATAGTGCTTATCTTTACTGTACCTATGTGCATCAATTTGATCACTAAAGCTCTATTTTCTTCCAACAAAGTTGCCTAAACTGCTTTCGTTTTCGGCAAAATTGTACTACATATATATACGAGGGGCGTTCAATATAAAGTGAGAATGAGATGCAAACTCTTTTAATATTACGAAATTAAATACTGGCCGGTAAAGCTAATCTATCTAGCTGATTGCTATGAAAAAAAAACTAACTGTGTTTTGTTTAAAAAAATATACGGTAATTTCTTTGCAATGCTATTGAGTACGTTAGCGAAAATGGAGAAAATTGAACTGCGCGCCGTTATCAAATACTTGTATTTGAAAAATTTTTCTACGGACCAAGTAAATTTGGATTTGCGGGACACTTTAGGGTCTAATGCTCCTCCGTATTCGACAGTCGCACGTTGGTGCGCCGAATTTAGACGTGGAAGAACATCGACAATGGACGACCCCCGCTCCGGACGCCCTACTACAGCAGTAACTGAAGAAATTGTGAATAAAGTCGAAAACTCAGTTTTGGCGGATCGTCGTGTCAGTTCGTTTTATTGCTGAAAATGTAAAGATTTCAACGGGGAGCGTGCATAGTATTTTACATGAACGCTTGGGTATGAAAAAGGTATCTGCGCGTTGGGTACCAAGAATGCTTACTGACACGCAAAAACAAACTAGACTAGAGATTTGTCAAGAAGCTTTGAACCTGATGCAGCAAGACCGGGAACTTTTTTTGGCGCGAATTATAACAATGGACGAAACATTGCTCCATCATTACGACCCTGAAACGAAACTGCAGTCTATGACATGGAAAAGGCCATCATCTTTCCAACTCCGAAGAAATTCAAGGTGAGCCCATCTACCGGTAAGGTCATGGGCTCTGTTTTTTGGGATGGTAAAGGGGTATTAATGATTGAGTATCTCGAGCATGGAGCCACTATTGCGGGCACTTTATACGCCAAACAAATAGCAACATTGCGCAATGAGATCCGCGAAAAACGGCGAGGTAAACTCTCGAAAGTTGTGCTGTTCCACCAGGACAATGCCCCGGCACACAAGTCCGCCGTTGCAATGGCTGCAATTCGTGATGCTGGGTTCGATATCCTTATGCATCCTCCGTATTCACCAGATCTCGCTCCCAGTGATTTCTACCTATTTCCGAGATTAAAACAATACCTGAGAGGCCAGAAATTTGAAGACGACGACGCGGTAGTCGCTGCAGTACAAGATTTTTTAAGTACTCAAGATGAGACCTTTTTTAAAAATGGAATTTTAAGTTTAGAAAAAAGATATACTAAGTGTATTATGCTAAAAGGTGACTATGTCGAAAAATAAAATGGCATTTAATAAAAGTTGTTTATAACATACTCATTCTCACTTTTTATTGAACGTCCCTAGTATTAGTTCGGTCGTACAATAAAAAATCAAATCAAAATCAAAACGTTCATTTTGTAAGTAAGTAAACCGCAAAGGTCCAAACAAACTTAACATTTCCAACAGATCGGCTTTTTTGAGTAAAGTCAAAAATCAAAACGTTTATTCTGCAAGTAGGCCGAAAGGGCTCTTTACATGTCACTTTTTTTAACTGCAAGCACTTTCGGAAAGATCATCATTGCGAAGAAGAATGCGCCACAAGAAACTTGGCAGAAAGTCATTTTATCGAAAGAAAGAGTTTCAGAGTCAGTTTCGTTCTCAGTCAGTGCTTTTAGTGAAAGCCACATGAACTCACAAATTATGTAAGCTTCGCTTCTAATATTTGGACCGGATGGCAGGCAACCGTGAAATGACCCGGCCTTGGCCCTGATCGTTACGGACGTTTACAGATCCGTCCTGAACGCGATCAAAATAACGACCTGAAAGTAATGAAGAATGGATCTTCTTCAATCTTCTTTAATCTTTTTTAGAAGGTGCAGATATGTTAATGTGGTATACACCGTGGCCGACAAGTAACTCGACAGGTTTAAAACACGCATTCCATAGGTTATTTCAAACCAAAAATGCAGTTAAATGAACTGAAACACTTACTTTGCTCACCCGAGACCTTATGATAGTTACGTTTATTTAAGAAACGAGTGTTCATGCAGTTCCTCCACCTCCACAGTCTACGAACACATACAAATCACATAAACCCAACTATCACATGCTATCACCACCACCACCACCACCACCACCACTGACGAGTTTCGAACTCAAAAAAAAAGCTTATCTCCAGAGTAGGTACTGCAACCGTTCACTATGCTACCAAATGTTAGTGTAGTTAGTTAAGAAACACTGGATAATTGCATAGTTCCCACGGGATAGCGATTAACGAATTTCTCGCAGACGGAGTTGCGGCCAGCTAGTACCTCATAACTCCTTTACCGCCTTCTAGTATTTAATTGTTCTTCTATTTGTCCACAGAAAGAGTCTCGTACGGACGTGCAATTCCATCTAGCGGCCCTCCGAGGAGACTGCGAGAGGCTGCGACAGTTACTGGACACAGGGAAGGTCCACATCGACTCCAGGGATCGGGTAAGGCCACAATGACTAAGACTGGTGCCCTAAATAGTTACGCAGCTCGTCTTTCAGCGTCATTAAGGACATTGATCCGATTGTAAACTTTATCACCATCTCAGCCTATATACGTTTCCCACTGCAGGCCACAAGCCTGAAAGAGCTTGAGCCCAGTGTGGATTGGCAACTTCACACACACCATTGAATTTCTTCGCAGGAGTGTCCAGGTTACCTCATGACGTTTACTTTCACCGTAAAAGCTCATCGTAAATTGCGAACGTTATTTCGTACACAAATTTCGAAAAATTCATAGGTACGAGCCCTGATTCGAACCTACGACACTGCTTGAGAGGCGAGAGGTCAAACCACTAACTAGGCCACCACGGCTAACGATTATAACGACAATATCGTTTCATTAAACGCGCAAAACTTTGTTTTAGCATATTGCACCAAAACTATAGCCCACACAACGGCAATAACTCACCGCCCTGATTGTAGTATCAAGCTTTTGTGCTGAAATACACCGCCTGCCCCACTTCCAGTCAATTCTTTATTGTTCGTTTTGCTGTAGCTACTTACCAAGCATTAGTCAAGCAGGGGTTAAGATGTAAGTAATAAGCGAGAGTGAATTTAATTTTTTTTTTGTCTCTGTTGTGGCTATACCAGAGGGCTTGCCTAACTCGTTGTCACCACTTCTTCTGTCGCATGGTATAGGATGAAGGTAGAATGGGATGGTAAATGCATCCGCGAACGCCCGTGCGTTAAACAATACAGCCTTAGATAGTGAAAATAATGACAACAATAAAAGAGCGAGAGGGTGAGCGGTTAGTCCCAAAGGAGTGTTGACGTCTTTCCTTGAGAGTATTAACATAGATGTCGCTAGTATCGCTGCAATCAATAAGTGATTAAGCGAGCTGAGACATGTGATGCTTAGAAAAATTACGGTGTCTATATCCCGACCAGTTGTGGTGTAGGAGTATAGCACGCACCATGGAATGCTGCGGACCTGGGTTCGATTCCCAGAGCTGGTCTTTTTTCTGGCTTTTTCTGTGCATCCATGTTTCAGTTCGTATTTAGTATGATATAACAATAAAATGATTAAATAAATAAAAAGTAAAGGTTCATTGACAAGGAACTGCAGCGTCTAAATATGAAAGCAACGCAAATCTTGAGTGTCCTAGACACTGATTTGTGTAATCATATCTGTGAAATTAGCATTCGAAATTAGAGAATTTGTGTTTTAATTAGAAATACGAGTAGAGTAGTAGAAAATTAGCTTCTATTTTCTTTTACACCCAAAAGATTTTTTTAACATATGTGAACAACAGCTTCTCAGGTGTGTGCAGGTTTCCTCACGATGTTCTCCTACACCGTAAAGCTCGTGGTAATATAACTTTGCACTGGTATTCTGAAAAACTCAGAAGTACGAGCACGGATTTGAACCCATACAATTGATATAATTTAAATCTAAACCGCTCTCCGCTACCAACTTCCACTTTTGACATTAAGGTGGTAATCGCTTGGACTTATGATGTGCCGCGTTCCCATCACCTACACGTAATACCATTTCGTAACTGTTACTTGAATTAGATGACTTACGCAATGTTTGGATTAGTTCGCCTGCACAATGGTGGAACTAAATTTAATTTATCATGGAATCTTATAATATCAGCGTTTCTAATTTCTCGTGAGATCGTCAATTGTTTTAAATTTTGAGTAGAATCAAATGACTTTCGATGTACGTGTGAATCAATAAGCGAATGGGAAAGTTACAACAGTAGAAATTGAATGGGGGTGCCACTTTCTTTCGTAGCTGTCGATTTTTTGACGTAAATGCCTATTCATGTTATCACTGAGGGAAGCGATCACTTGAAATTTTCACCGATTATGTATATCTGTGGCCGCTATGACAGCAAAAAAGTACCAACTAAAAATAAAATAAAGTTAGAAATTAAGGGACGTCACACAATAAACGAGTTTTTTCAGTGTTTTTAACACTATCTTTATACGAGTAATGGCACTAACAAGTAAATAACAAAAATGAATTGTACGGAGGTACGGAACCCTTCATGGAAGATCAGATTAGCGCCTGACCGGTTCTTTCGATTCTCTTTTGAATCATTTCAAAATGACAGAGCCATTGGGTTGAAAACGTACATAATAGGTATCCCGTTTTACCTATTTTAAAAACTCGCGAGATCTTCAGGTCACAGAGCCATTAGTTAAACTTAATCGAGACAAATACAGAAATATGAGCCGTGTTCATACGAGCTTATTATTTGTCCAACAATAATTAACAGCGCATGATCACGTCAAATCTTCAACGTAATTAAGTCATCATAATGCAAAGGTAATTAAGTTACATCACCAATCACATTAACACATTATTATCGCCACGCTTCACATACGATCAACGGATTTATTTTACACATGCTCCAGTAAGTCAGAGTTGAAAAATCGAGCGTTTCAGGCACCTAGGGTTCTATAACCAAACCAAATTCATCATCATCATCCTAGCCTATATTCCTCCCACTGCAGGGCACAGGCCTCCTCTCAGAATGAGATGGCCTGGGCCGTAGTTCCCACGCGGGCCCAGTGCGGATTCGGAACTACACACACACCATTGAATTTCTTCGCAGGTGTATACAGGTCTCCTCAGGATGTTTTCCTTCACCGTAAAGCCCATGCTAAATTACAAATGTAACTAATTTCGCATATAAATTCCGAAAACTCACGAGGTGCTAGCCCGGAGTCGAACGCATGACGCTCTGCTTGAGAGACCATAGGTCAAACCACTAGGCCACCATGGATGGCATCATTATATAATAATAAGGTATAGTAAATCAGATAGGCATTCGAAAATTTACGTACTTAGTATTACTTATTAATATTATGTATATGTATTATGTGCTGTGACCTAGCTCAATTTTAAGTACCCCTTTTGCACACTAATCAACCACAAAAGCATCGGACCTAATTTAATTGTAAAGTCTAAATCTAAACTAACTGATCGCACTGAATAAAAACAAGTCTGTATACCATGAATGGCTACTGTACCTACTTCATTTGACGTTGTGCGGACCAAGTCGAGCGTTAAAGCTAGGGTTGCCAAGCGTCTCGCTATACGCAGGACATCCCATTTCTGGAGCCCTAGATTATGCGTCCCGCAAAAGGTCGACCCGGGGCGCGGTATAGATTTTTTATATTCGCATCATAAAACTTATACGCGAATGTGCAATAAAAGTTGATCTGATTTAATTCTTCATGCCTTTCAATACGTTGACGGTCATTATAGGTACCTATCTAAACCAAGTGGCCTAGTCCACAAAGTTCAACTGGAAATTCATCTAGTTGAACTAATTGGACCAAATTTTCAACTTCCACTTCCAGTTGAACTTTGTGGAATAAGCTAACCAAGTTAGACCGGAGGCCGTATTGTCTAACGCTTCTGGCGCTTGCCTTCGCTTTCACCATCTCTTTCTGTCATCATTTTATACCTACCCTTTGACAGAAAGAAATAGTGATTGCGAAGGCAACCGTCAGAAACGTTAGACAACAAGCCTGCTTGTCAAGGAGACCCGCAATTTGAATGTAATGTGTGTATGTTGATGACCGGATGGTCTAGTGGTTAGAGAATCTAACTACGAAGCTTGAGGTCCCGGGTTTGATTTCCGGTCGGGGCAGATATTTTTGTGAAATACGAATGTTCGTGCTAGAGTCTTGGATGTTTGATATGTATTTATCTACTTAAAGATGTTTATCCGTTGCCTAGTACCCATAGTACAAGCTTTGCTTAGTTTGGGACTAGGTCAATTGGTGTCAATCAAGTGTCAATCGTCCCATGATTTATTTATTTATTTAAATCTGTGCACTAAAGTTGGCAACCCTAGTTGCAACCTTTTTAATTGCATATAGGCGCACGCGCATTATAATTGCAAGCGGAGGAGATTAATCCAGTTATTAAAAAGTAATTTATAGCTTTACCGGTGAATTATGTATTTTTGTTAGTTTTTATCGGGTTATAAGTTTGATTGATTGAGCAGTTGAAGCGGAAAGTAGTTTTTTTAAAAACACGCGGTGTCTTAAAATAAATTATGGAAAGTTTTTTTTTTATAGATGATGATGATAGATGATAGATGATGAGTAGAGTGAGATGTAATGATGACCGTGACGTGTAAGGCATTCCATCAAGAGGTTAAAAATAAAGTATAAAACCGGGAAGCGGAGCGAGGAAGAGGAGCGGAGAAACAAGCGCGGGCTTGCTCCGCGTATGGAAAACACAATCCGCAGCACTGCTCCGCCATTTAGCTCCGAGTCTCTGGACAGACACAGTCCGCAACTCCGTTCTGCATTAGGTTCTGGTCTGTGCTTTTAGGGTGCTTTTAGGGTGCTGTCGCGCCTGCCGCGGTACTGCAGCGCATCGTCTATGTTTGTGGAGGCACGCACAGACAGTTTCGACGCTGTGTGGCGCAAAAAAACTGCCTCATTAATGGACAGCGTGCATGGCAGCGGTAATGGCAACCTAAAGATGATTTCAAATAGATACGATTGCCCTTTGATGTGGAAACTCGCACAGAGAACAAAATCTCTGTTAGTTATTAATTACTAACATTTAGGCTAAGATTTATTAACAAAACTGTGGACCTTTTATGATGTCTGAATAAAAAATATTATTATTATCACCCCATCGCTCCGCTCCGCTCCCATTGGTCAGCAAACCTTATCTCGAAAATGTGCTCCTCAAGAACTGCACCTATTCATCAGGCTCCTCTCGTTTCCAGGATGGCACGACTCCGCTGATCCTGTCGGCAGCTATGGGCCACACGGAGTGCGTCAGAGAGCTGCTGGCGCAAGGGGCCGATCCTGCCTGTAGTCGCACGGTATGACTGTTCAAGATAAACAACTAGCTTTTGCCCGCGAGTTCGTTCGCGCAATCGAACTGCTCGAATTTGTAGCAGACTAGCAGTGCGATTAAATAGAAGTGTACTTTTACTTTTTTTTAAATGATGAAACTTTTCAAAATCACGAGGACAAATAAGAGAGCTCTTGATTCTGAGTAAGAAATCCCCAAAATTTCTTCATTAAAAAAAGGGGTACCTACACTTTTTTTGAAAACTCTCAGCAGCAAAATACAATATCGATCACACACAATAAGAGCATATCAATGTGATGGGTATCATATTGCCATTAGATAAGCGTCGTTAAGTAGTGGGTTTATGTCAGACAGGAACGAGTGCGTTGTTCTTCGCGGCGCAAGGCGGTTTCCTCGACATCGCGGTACTCCTGTTGGAGGCCGGGGCCAACATCGAAGCACCCAGCACGGTACGTAATTACCTATACACCTGTGAAGCGACTTTATCGAGTTGTCATACGTAACTCTTGAAATTGATCATGTAGACATTCGATCCAAAGTGACATGAAGTCTTGCTTTATTAGCTTGTAAAAAAAATTACCCAAATGTGAAGTGTTTGATGATGAGCATTTCGGTTTTACTTCAGGATGGTGGGACACCGCTATTCGTGGCGTGCCAATGCGGCCACCTACCCGTCGTAGACGAGCTTATTCGAAGAGGTGCCAACGTCAATTCTGCTATGAAGGTAGTATAAATTTGCATAATAGTGAAAATAAACGGATCACTCACGTCTTAAAACGAGTTTAACTCGACACGTTTCGGGCTAATCCGTAGCCTTTCCTCTCGGATTATTATTATTATTTCTACGGATTAGCCCGAAACATGTCGAGTTAAACTCGTTTTAAGACGTGAGTGATCCGTTTATTTTCACTATGAGTGAGTCTCACGGTAGTTTCATGTTTAATTTGCATAATCTTTACTTACTAATCCTGTGGGTCACCAGGGTTGCTCCAGGAAGTCGTCGACAACGTAAACGGCTTGTTAGGCCTCTCCTGGAACTAACTAAGCTGACATGAATATGCCTAAAGCCCATCACGAAAAACAGGGCAAAGAGTCGTCTAGTTGCAGAGAGCAACCCGCTACTAGCTATCCTGTGGGATTTCTCTAAAGAAACGACTGTTTACACTCTTCCACATTTGCTTCCAGGATAAAGCTACCCCTCTCTTCATCGCCGCACAAAACGGCCATTAGGCCTCTCCTGGAACTAACTAAGCTGACATGAATATGCCTAAAGCCCATCACGAAAAACAGGGCAAAGAGTCGTCTAGTTGCAGAGAGCAACCCGCTACTAGCTATCCTGTGGGATTTCTCTAAAGAAACGACTGTTTACACTCTTCCACATTTGCTTCCAGGATAAAGCTACCCCTCTCTTCATCGCCGCACAAAACGGCCATTAGGCCTCTCCTGGAACTAACTAAGCTGACATGAATATGCCTAAAGCCCATCACGAAAAACAGGGCAAAGAGTCGTCTAGTTGCGGAGAGCAACCCGCTACTAGCTATCCTGTGGGATTTCTCTAAAGAAACGACTGTTTACACTCTTCCACATTTGCTTCCAGGATAAAGCTACCCCTCTCTTCATCGCCGCACAAAACGGCCACGAAGAAGTGTGTCGCGCACTCCTCACTGCCGGCGCCAGTGTGGACGCGGCGCGGGCCGACCGCGCCACACCTCTGTGGATCGCCGCACAGTGTGGGCATGACCACGTGGCCAGAACTCTGCTGGCTGGAGGGGCCAGGGTGGATCAGATTCGACAGGTTAGTGCCGCTACCGTAGATTTACGGTTAGGAGTGCCATGGATGCAGTGGGTCGCCCGCACAGTGTAGACTCGCGTCTAGACTCGTATAGTGCTCGCTCTCTGTATGCTTAGTATAAGTTTTGAAAGTTTCTATAGTAATTGAAATTTTAACGTAAACGCGATCGAGAAGTATTTGGTGAAGTAAAACTTATACTAAGCATATTGCTGACTGCGGATCTAAATGGCGATATCATGGATCGACGCGTACGGACACGACCATGTAGTTGGCTACTGGAGTATCAATGCTGGCTGATGGGCCATGGTTGATTAAGTTCGTCAGGTAACATTATCATATCACGATGGTCGGAGTGCAAGTACTTGCGTGTAAGTATATCGCCGCACTGTGTGAAAAAAACTACGTGACCGTCTGCCTTATATTAAACAGATACTAACCTAGTTCAGTGTTAAAATAACTCCATTTTAAATACATTTTATCATCGAGTCCAACACCTACTTTGATCAATCAAATAATATCGACCTTGCTTTTTCAGGACGGTGCGACACCTCTCTTCAAAGCAGCCCACAAAGGTCACGCAGCCGTTGTAGTTGAACTGCTCAAGTACAGACCGAACCTCGGCTTGTTGCCTGTAAGTCATTTAACAATCAAAATTACACTCAGAGACGTTAATTAACTTTTTAGATTCTAATCACGTTTTTTGAATGGATTTTTTTGCTTATTTAACATTGAAATGTTTATTTACGTTTCCCTGTTAGTTTATCTTTTCCATGAAAGAAGAAAAAACAGTGCATGGACAAGAACAGCTAACGCCATCTATTAGTGAATGTCGTAATCAACTAATCACACTAGTTTTCCAAGCTATGTAAACCACTTGAAGTCTTATGATGCCAATAGATGGCGTTAAAATTAAAACGCAAGACAACTAAATTTTCTATCTATCATACAGACTTAATACGGAATTATATTCCTTACCCACATTATTACCTGTCATATATCTATATGTACAACTTTCTCAATTTCAGAACGGCCAATCAGCGCTCCACGGCGCCGCCATGTTTGGTCAACTGCCGTGCGTGAAGTTACTCGCGCGCCGAAGCGACTTGCGTCTGCGCAACGTCAGCGGTTTGACACCCGTACTCGCAGCGCACGCGGCGAGGAAAAACGATATCGTCGCGTACCTTAAACGACTGGAACAGGGGTTGTAGCGAAGTGTATGAATCACTGTATTTATTAATGTGGAGAAGGCTCGCTTCACGTGTTGGCGAAATTGATGACGCGCTAAGAGGAGGGATGGATTTTTTTTTCTATTTGCTGACACGTTTGCGAACATGTCGAGCGGGACAAGGATCAACTAGTCGGATTTTTTCCCCATACAATCTTAATAACAAGAAACATTGAATGAAATATTGTTGTATCTGACCGTACATTATAAATGGTTTTACATCAAAGTTGAGTCAAGAACGTTACTATACACCGTGAAATTTTAGTGGTTGTTTTCCCGAAACGAGGTGATTTAGTTTCGATTGTACAATCGATTTATAATTACTATTTTGACTAGAGTCAAAAATCCAATTGTGAAAAACGAAAGTCGAAAATGACCGCAAACCAATAGTAACGCTTCGTTGATACCTAACCTATCGTACGATCGTACGCTACTTGTACCAACGAATATATACAGTGTATATACAGGGTGTCCCTGGGAGGATGGGTCCATCCAGGGTGTATACACCGTGAAATTTTAGTGGTTGTTTTCCCGAAACGAGGTGATTTAGTTTCGATTGTACAATCGATTTATAATTACTATTTTGACTAGAGTCATAAATCCAATTGTGAAAAACGAAAGTCGAAAATGACCGCAAACCAATAGTAACGCTTCGTTGGTACAAGTAGCGTACGATCGTACGATAGGTTAGGTACCAACGAAGCGTTACTTTGGTTTGCGGTCATTTTCGACTTTCGTTTTTCACAATTAGATTTTTAACTCTAGTCAAAATAGTAATTGGCTACGTAAAGTTTTTTTAAGAGGTGCTAATTATATTTTTTTTCGACAGTCGGCGTTCTGAAGATCGAGAAACTGCAGCTGTTTTATTTTTATCTCCTATTGTTTACTGGAAATATTTTTTTAAGTGTTCGAGTTGACATTTGTGAGATTTAATGGCTGACAAGCCGTTCGTGCTCAGTAATTAGTAGAAATAGAAAAAAAACGAAGTCATAAGTCACTTTTGTCCATGTCAAACCGTTTGCGTTTCGTTTGCTTTGCATTTTGGATTATTTTTAACGAACTAAAACAATTACTTTGCTCACCCGCGACCTTACAATAGTTACGTTTATGCAAGAAATGTGCGTTCATGCAGTTCCTCCACCTCCACACTGTACGAACACACACAAATCACATAAACCCAACCATCACCACCACCAAGCTACACTGACGCGTTTCGAACTCAACCAGAGCTCATCTTCAGAGTTACCACAACCGTATGCTATGCTACCAAACGTTAAACTAACAAACCAAAACAAATGTTTTAACTTGTCACTGTAACTTCTCAAGTACCCACTTTATTTTTCTTATTCTCAAACTACCCCACAAAAATTAACTTTTATTGACATATTTAAAACTACCTTGAATTTTTTTGTTTATTTATTTATAAGGCATATTTAATTAATACTAACTGTTCAAATTCGACCCAAGCCGCAGTAAAGGAGAAGATACTAAATTTACCTGTTCATTAATAATAGACCCCATAGTGTTGTACCTAATTATTTCCATGCATTCCAGAGCATCCAGACGCAACCCCTTGCCGCAATAATGTAACACTTCATAAGAATCTGAATCTAACAATGAATGATTTGATTCCAACAAATGTTTTGCAAAATTCGATCTATCTGGATGCTCATTCCTATATGCCGAAACATGCTCTTTAAATCTAGTATTAAAACTTCGGCCTGTCTGTCCTACGTATATCCCATTGCAGTCATTACAAGTAAGCTTGTATACCCCCGATCTAGTTCCCTTATCTACCTGTTCTTTGTGGTTACATAGCCTAGAGTACAAAGAGTTGTTAGTCTTAAAGGCAACATTAATATTGTTTGATTTTAAAATGCCATAAATCTTATCAGACAAACCCCCGACGTAAGAGATGCTAGATCTATATTTGTTAGTAGACTGAGAAGGTAACGCAGCGTAAAGCATGCTATTTACTAACCGTGCCTGCTTCTTTTGAACTAAACTATCTACCATTGATTTTGTATAACCATTTGAGATCGCTATCTGATAAATAGTACTCAACTCTAAATCATAATGTTCCTTAGAAAGAGGCACAGTCAACAATCTATTAACATAACAATGGAAAGCAGCCAGTTTATGCTGCCACGGATGATTAGAAGATGCTGGTATAACAGCATCTGTGTACGTGGGCTTACGGTATATTTTAAATTGATGTTTACCATTTAATTTTGAAATCGTTAAATCCAAAAAGTTCAACGAACAATTTTCCTCCAATTCTTTTTTGAACCTTATCTTTACGTGCTTGTTATTCAAACCATTAATAAACACGTCAAGCTGTCTCATACTCCCTCTCCAGCATAGGATCAAATCATCAACAAACCTAAAATAGTACACAATATTACTATTACCCACAATATACTGATTCTCAAAATGATCCATAAATATATCTGCCATTAAAGGACTCGGAGGTGAACCCATAGCTAAACCATCACTCTGTAAGTAATAAAGACCATTGAACCGGAAATAATTTTGTTTCATGCATAAAGTTACCAAATCTATTAATTCACAATCATCCGTGGCAGCATAAACTGGCTGCTTTCCATTGTTATGTTAATAGATTGTTGACTGTGCCTCTTTCTAAGGAACATTATGATTTAGAGTTGAGTACTATTTATCAGATAGCGATCTCAAATGGTTATACAAAATCAATGGTAGATAGTTTAGTTCAAAAGAAGCAGGCACGGTTAGTAAATAGCATGCTTTACGCTGCGTTACCTTCTCAGTCTACTAACAAATATAGATCTAGCATCTCTTACGTCGGGGGTTTGTCTGATAAGATTTATGGCATTTTAAAATCAAACAATATTAATGTTGCCTTTAAGACTAACAACTCTTTGTACTCTAGGCTATGTAACCACAAAGAACAGGTAGATAAGGGAACTAGATCGGGGGTATACAAGCTTACTTGTAATGACTGCAATGGGATATACGTAGGACAGACAGGCCGAAGTTTTAATACTAGATTTAAAGAGCATGTTTCGGCATATAGGAATGAGCATCCAGATAGATCGAATTTTGCAAAACATTTGTTGGAATCAAATCATTCATTGTTAGATTCAGATTCTTATGAAGTGTTACATTATTGCGGCAAGGGGTTGCGTCTGGATGCTCTGGAATGCATGGAAATAATTAGGTACAACACTATGGGGTCTATTATTAATGAACAGGTAAATTTAGTATCTTCTCCTTTACTGCGGCTTGGGTCGAATTTGAACAGTTAGTATTAATTAAATATGCCTTATAAATAAATAAACAAAAAAATTCAAGGTAGTTTTAAATATGTCAATAAAAGTTAATTTTTGTGGGGTAGTTTGAGAATAAGAAAAATAAAGTGGGTACTTGAGAAGTTACAGTGACAAGTTAAAACATTTGTTTTGGTTTGTTAGTTTAACGTTTGGTAGCATAGCATACGGTTGTGGTAACTCTGAAGATGAGCTCTGGTTGAGTTCGAAACGCGTCAGTGTAGCTTGGTGGTGGTGATGGTTGGGTTTATGTGATTTGTGTGTGTTCGTACAGTGTGGAGGTGGAGGAACTGCATGAACGCACATTTCTTGCATAAACGTAACTATTGTAAGGTCGCGGGTGAGCAAAGTAATTGTTTTAGTTCATTAATATGGACCTCCGCAAAGTAACGCCTGATTCAATAAATTATTTTTAACGACCTCCGCACAAAATCCGGATTTTCAATTTTACCGCATTTCTCCACGACTTATGCACGATGTTTGAATCACGATTGAATATTTTCGATCATTATTTTGGAACTACTTTTTGGACAATGCCAAGTAAACGAAACGCAAACGGTTAGATTTCATTTGACATTGACAATTGACTTCGTTTTTTTTTTCTATTTCTACTAAGTACTGAGCACGAACCGCTTGTCAGCCATTAAATCTCACAAATGTCATCTCGAACACTTAAAAAAATATTTCCAGTAAACGATAGGAGATAAAAATAAAACAGCTGCAGTTTCTCGGTCTAGAAGACGACTACTGTCGAAAAAAAATATATTTAGCACCTCTTCAAAAAACTTTACTTAGCCAATTATAAATCGATTGTACAATCGATACTAAATCACCTCGTTTCGGGAAAACAACCACTAAAATTTCACGGTGTATATACAGGGCGGCTCTATTTTAATACAGTAACCAATAGGGTAAATGACACCATAAATAATAACACAAAGCGATTCTAGAAAAAAAAAATACTTCATTGAAGCCCTGAAACCAGATTAATTTTCAATAAACTGCAAAATAGAAACCATAATCTATTATTTTAGACTAGTAGTCACAATTCGCGACGCGATATATATGATTTATCTAATTATGCATCCTCTTTGATACTTGTGTTGTGACAGACTACTGAAAAACTGCAAAATTAGATTTCTAGTTGAATTAATTTATTATCCAGCTATTGCCGTGCAAAATCAATGTGAGAATCGTGTTTTGGCAGCTCTCAAAAAGTCCGTCAGTTGATTATTTTTATCCCTATTGTACGATTAATAGCGTTCTTGCTGACAGATGTGATTCTTTAAGCATAATCAAATATTTATTCTGCAAAGAAGCAATGCCCATAAATCGTAATTGCATCGGGAATTATTATCAAGACTAGTTGGCTTTATACTAAGTAAGATGATTAAGGTTTGTTGTGTTTAACCTTCCCATCCCACAACTCAAAGGGTCAAAAACGAATGGATCTGTTATAAAATCTCATATATTCCTATCGCATAATTACAAAATATAACTATTTTGTATATCTATACATGGACACCTAGCCATAGCTTTAGTCATATCGTAAAGCTTTATGCCAGCCTTATGCAGTACATACCTCACATACATAATTAGATCTGTTATTACATATAAATACACTGTAAAATCTGTTAAAATAGTGCATGTTTAAAAAAAGCTGCAGTTAATGCAGCCATACTACCTTTTCTTCACATAAAATTTACCCGTGAATGACTATCTCACCAAGATAGTCATTCACGTAACAAATCATGTTCTAAAAATTACTTAACAATATCAAACCATCTGGATACATTTCTTATCTAGCTCAGATATTTTTTTAAATATTTTTTTTGTTTTGTTACACACAAGCTCACATGGATTTTAATTATAACGAGCTTATTGCATGTCAATTAAACATATTGTATGTTTATAATCCATTTTACAGTTACACAAAATTGTATGGCTTCAATCTTAAATAGAATATTCAGTGATTTATACAAAAAATCTTAACTGTTGTTTTGTAGCTTTAAGTCTTTCTTTCAAACAACAAAATCTGCATAAGATCTAATAATTCCATATTTGCATTATGTTATTCAGGTTTTGTTTTTCTGCTTTTTTGGTGCTGTATTTAGTCCCTAAGATTGAGAATACATTAATTAAAAGTACATTTAATTTACTAGTCAATTTGTCAACTAAAGTATGCCGTGCGATCAATGCAATTATTTTGTCATACAATACACAATTTCAAATTATAACTATGCATTACTTTGATATACATATGAAATAACTAAAATACAAAATACTTTTGTCACATTCACGTGTAATAAGTACTTTACTCTTTTTAATTCATTCAATATATTTTACAGATTAAAATAGTATTAAGTAGTTAGTCCAGTCAATGAAGCGGCAAACCCTGTAACATATTAATCGTCAGTTTGTAAAATTCCATTTTCGATTCTCTATTTCCTTTTCATTATAATATGCTGGAAAGCTTTAAATATTAGATGTATAGTCGACCAAGTAAGTAAGTGCTTTACCATTTTTTGTGACAGTTCCTACATCAGAATAAAAACAATAAGGCTGATTGTCACATTGACTTGTAAGTGAAAATAGCCTTTGATGTCTTAAGTCATACAACTGACATTGAACTTTAGGGTGGTAAAGGAGTTTCTTGGTCGACTATGCTTAAGTCAAAGTTTATAGAATATGGATTACACACAACGATAAAGAAGATGAAAAACCCAACGGCGCGCCATGCAATGCAATGCGCTATGCAAGTAATTTTATTGCCATAAAACATTGTTAACTGAACCTCTTTACCGTGTGTTTTTCATTTTCTCGTTTAATGTTGTACTTTACGTCTACTATCACCAAGCTGTTACCGTTTGAGCGCCACACATCGTTTCTGTTACAAACAAAATTGATTCTAATGCGGACATGGGTAGGTAATTTTTTGTACTACCGTATTGTCGTCTATAGCCGACGCTGGCGTCCAAAATGTTGACATCTACGATCGAATGTTTTATTAACAGGGTACCTTCAAAACAAATCTTTATTGATTGGACTAGATGTAAATAGTTTTAAAACGCGTATTCTAATCGCTCAATGTAATTAAGTGTTGTATTGTATTAATCGATAAATAAGCGATGAGCACGAATCATATTTTACATATAGTATAAGATTACTATTGCGCTCTTAAGAAAAATACACGAATTTTCGTTTTATAATTACCGTTAATCTTTTTAACATTGTCTATGACATATTTGTCTCGATAAGTATCTCGAAACATTATCTGTAATTTTATTAAAACTGTTGTTTTTCTCTATAACTTTCCTGAGCTTCATTAACTCGGGCAAAAAACAGCCAAACCGTCGAAGATTAAGAGATAATTTTCTTTACATCAGATAGATTTCTTAATAGTTTTAAAAGGCTTATTTTTTAAAAATAGGGCACTGTTACACTGCGTTGCACTGCAACTTGTCAAAAACAGTGTTTATTTGGTTACATCTACGTAATATTGTTTTAGTAATACTATTAAAACAAGATGTTTATTATTTTTGTACACAATCCTTACTGCTGTCATGAAATCGGAGCTTTTAATCAATGTTTATCTAAAACTGGACTGAATGTATAGATAGGTAAGGTTGAATAGGTGTTGAATTTTTATTTATGTTACGGAAATATAGTTGTTTTCCAGATTAATAGCGGTTTTTATTTCAATTACTGCTTACTTTCCAAATTTAAAAATTCTGACGTCACGTCTAAAGGAAGAAATTCTGAATCGTCGGCATAATTTTAAACTTTGTAATGAGTTCTTTAAATTAAATATAAGGGTAGTTCTACGAGTGTTTCCACCGCTATAAGTAACCTGTCACATATAAAATTACAAGAAAAAATTACAGTTGGCATGAAATTTTAAAGTAATTAAAATTGTATCGCAAGCACACTATTCAACTACAAAAACCGCGGCCGATCCGTACTATGGCGACTGTCAATCCAGTCTATATCATCCTTGGTTTTATCACCAAAAGTCTAGGTTGGAATTGCACTACGCCCCCTAGCGTTCAGTAGCTGAACTAAACCGAAACTTGTAGTCTATTCGACAACAGATGTCGTTCAACAAGTTCTCTAAATGTGAGGAACTTTCGAGATGTGAGAGCACAGATCTAATAATAATAGGAATAGAAATATCGTTTTTACAGTTAAGGGCGTAAATATATTTACATTACCAATGCGTCAAAAAGGTTGGTGTGAGACATTTATACCTTCGACTGTACGTATTTCCTTCCACAATAATTAATGTAGTCACTTTTCTCTACTTCTATTAAATGCGTACACATTTTACGTGTTCCCTTAGATTTTACTCTATCCCTGCAATTACTCAAGTTTTTGAGCAGTTGCGGATTGAGCCCGGAAAATAAGTATATGGCTTCAGAGCCAGGCAACTGGCGCTTTCATCCCGCAAGCTATTCCTCTATCAGTTTTATGGGTTTTATCAGTCTCAGTTATATTGTTCGCGTCTCTCCTGTGGACATGGCAAAACTTAACGGTTTATAGCAAATATTTTTTAAGGATTTGCCACACTAGATGCGGTCTGCGGTCAGATCAAATATCACATCGCATATCTATACAAAATAATATAGAGATCGACAATTTTGTTCATACATAATGCGGGCTGCGTTCAATTTGATCTGACCGCAGACCGCAGAACGCATCCAGTGTGGCAAATCCTTTAATCAAGTCTACTTCGGCGCCTGGCCAACTTTTGGCCCTAAATAAATCTTGAGTTTCCTGGCTTGGAGTTGCTAATTTTATGCCCACAGAAGAAATGCTGTGTTCATACACTGTCTGATATCACGTTTAAAGGCATAATTTGACTATGGTCATCCATAGTCAAATTATGCCTTTAAACGTGATATCAGACGGTTCACTCGAGTGAATACTTCATTTTTCTTTGATTCCATGATCACACGGTTTACTTGGAATGACGTAGAAATGACCATTCATCTGTAATTTCTTTCAATATGGCGTCAAATGAAGTCTTGCGTCTTGGAATAAATTAAGTACGAATGAACATTCTCTCTGTGTTCAGACTGTTCATTCGTTGTGTTTATGAATGATACCGAATGTAAATATCCAGCGTCGTTTGGATCGGTCCACTAATTCATTCGGTATTTTTGTTTCACTTATCATTCACACGTGTCATTTTGAGTGAAAGATGCAACATGAAACAAGAAAATGAATGCAAAGTGACCCGCCTGATATCAGCTTTAGTGTTTCGCCATCATATCGGCGGCAGCGATGGCGAGGTGCCTCGCGCTGGGTCTCATGGCAGGCAGGGCTTCTGTGCAGCACTGGAATATAGCCAGGGGCTCCGCAAACTGCTCCACAGTGATGTTCACCGGGACGGGAGGCCGAGTGCCTGCAAGCGATATAAGATTGTCAAAAAATTTCACTTGACATCTGTGAAAATAAAACGCAATAATTTCTTAAAAAAAGCCGTGGTGGCGTAGTGGCTTGAGCAAGCAAGCAGTGGGTCGGGGGTTCGATTCCCTGGGCTCGCACCCAGTATTTCACTTGCGGGCCCAGTGCGAATTGGGAACTTCACTCACACCATCTTCGCAGGTGTGTGTAGGTTTCCTCAAAATCATTAACCGTAAAGCATAAGGTAAATTTCGCACGTAATATGCGAAAAACTCAAAAGTGCGAGTGTGAGACTCAAAAAAAGATGGAAAAGAGCCCTTAACAAACGGCCCATTCACAGAAATATTTTATTGATTTTATTCTGCATATAATATGTTACACATTTGATAAAATGATACAAAAATGCGAAGTTATCTCTTTAATGGATCTCATCCAGCTGATCAAGGACTAAAACGTATTAAACATAGACAAACAACTGTTACAAGCCAACAATGTTACGATACCGCAGTTCTAATACATTATTAATACAAAATTATGTTGAACTTACGTCTAAAATTACGTTGTGAGCCGCCCATTCCGGTTAATGAATTGGTAATGATTAATGCTAAACACAATAGAAAAAACCGGCCAAGAGCGAGTCAGAGAACGCCCAGTACACGGTTCCGTATTAACAAACACAAACAATGGAACACAGCATATGTGAATGTGACGCCGTCGCCAGATTAAGAATGAGACTTTTTGGCGACGGATACCCCGCACCAGGAGACTTTAAGGCACTACCGCTACGTCAAATCATCCAATTTATGAACGAGGTGATAAAAGCAATGAAGTGTGAAGGAGGGGTAATTACACAAAAGATCCCTACGGGTCGAAGTGTATCCGCAAGGACCCCTAATACCACAGAATAAGTAATAGTACTAACGTACAGAAGGATCACTCTCGAACAAAGGTCAACTTTAGGTATAAAAACTTTCCTACTCCTACTGCGTGCACGCGAAATTAAAACTTATCGTGTGATACGAGCGTTCATATTCCGTTGGGCACCGCTGATCCGAAACCAAGGGCACAGGGTTCCCACTCGCCCATATTTGGTAGGTATATAAATCAAGAAAGATAACAGTGTGTATTAATTCAGTAAACTACCTTTAGTATGTAAGTAAGTTATTTATAATATCGTTTAGAAGACATTGTTTGTTGCAAAAATCACAGAAAAAAAGATGCTTAATTACGCGCGACGCGGCTAGCGTGCGAACTGAACGCCGCGCGACAAGCTACTGCCATACTCCTCCCGGGAGGAGCGCGGGCCAAACATACCTAAACTGTGGAGTGAAACCCCCCTGCTAATACTAAGATTACATGCAACAAATCTATACATATAATAAATCTGTACCAAGTCGGTGTCTGTACATTGAAGATATTTGAGAAAAACTGTCACTAGGGCTATTTATTAGCACAATAGAACCCAAAACAATGATTTTTAGAATTATTGTCTGTTTGTCTGTGCGTTTGTGCGCGCTAATCTCAGAAACGGCTTAACCTAGAAGGATGCGGTTTTCACTGATATGTTGGTATTTTCTTGGATTAACATTTAGTGTTTGTTTCATTTGAATCGGTTCACAAATAAGAAAGATACGTCTATTTTAAGAATTTATCGAACAGGTTTTTTTGTTTGAACGCGCTAATCTCAGGAACTACTGCTCCGATTTGAAAAATTATTTTAGTGTTAGATAGCACATTTATCGAGGAAGGCTATAGGCTATATATCATCACGCTTACACCAATAGGAGCGGTGCGGAGCGGAAGAATGTTTCAAAATCGGGGGTTTTTGAAGTAAAACTTCTATAGGCACGCTTGACTTGGGAGTACGGTGTTGAATGTGAACGCGGGTGTGCGGGGGCGGGTATTTTTTTTATATCGAGGAACTAAGGAGAGCCATAATTGATGAAAAAGCAAATTAGATAAAAAAAAAATAAGCTGCCCAAATTACTAATTCCACGCGGACGGAGTCGCGGGCAAAAGCTAGTATTCAATATACCTATAGTTTTAATTGAATATTACTCGTTTACTTGTAAAGTCTACCAAGCGGTGATAATTTTCTTTTTCACTATCATCATACCAGCCTATATACGTCCCACGCAGGCCCAGAGCAGATTGGGAACTTCACACTATAGAATTTCTTCTCAAGTTTGTGCAGGTTCCTACAATGATTTCCTACAACGCTAAGCTCATGGTAAATTTCAAATATGATTTCGCACAGAAATTCCGAAAAAATCACGAGATGCGAGCCTGGATTCGAACCTACGAACCTCTGCTTGAAAGGCAATAGATCAAATCTAGTGGTTGGTCGCCTAGTGGCCGGCTTTTTCTCGCATTTTACTTTTTAATTTGTTAAATATATTCTATAGTTTCAACCTGCTACTTCGCCGGTGTTACAAATGCATGAAGATTACGTTTTCTAAGCTAAGTCACAGATGGACATGACAACACTATGTAAAGTATGTGGGTTATTTGAAGGACTATGGAACCCTAAAAAAAGTTGTATCTAATTATTCCAGTCTTGAGACTTGATAACACTTACCTACGCCCGTCCATAACCCAAGACGCGTAAATTAATATTTTACCATTCATAAGTCACACCACATTCTCCAGAAACTTAATTGACTGATGATGTTATGTGGCTTCCTAAATACGAGATTGATATACTTAGTCACACTTGTTGCACTAATTTGCCTCATTATTTTTTTATTTCATCATCATCCCAGCCTCCTCTCAGAATTAGCCGAAAGATGTCCACTGCTGAACATAGGCCTCCCCCAAGGCTCGCCAAACAGATCGGTCCTGCGCCATCCGTATCCAACGCGTTCCCGCATCCTTAACCGCGTCGTTGCTCCATCTCGTTGGAGGCCTACCAACTGCGTCTTCCGGTCCGTGGACACCAGTCGAGAACCTTTTGGCCCCATCGGCCATCAGTTCTACGAGCGATTTGCCCCACTCACTGCCACTTGAGTCTGGCGATTCTTCGAGCTATGACACTAGTTTGATGGACGCTATAACTTACCATATCTCTCACAGAACCAGTCTTCACCACTTTCAGCAGAATCATTCATCTCCATACTATCCATGGTCTCGTCCTGTGAGTGCGGGGGCATCAGGGACATCATCTCCCATACGGTCAGCCCAAATGACCAAATATCTGTCTTGGTTGAGATCTGACTTCCATGGATCACCTCTGGAGCACTCCATGCTTCAGTGCCTGGAATTGAAACAGGAATAATTAATTCATTGACTCCATATCCATAAAATAAATTACCATGAGCTTTATGGAGAAGGAAAATATTGTGAGGAAACCTGCATATGCCTGCTAAGAAATTCAACGGTGTGTGTGAAGTTCCCAATCCAACTCAGCCCGTTTGGAAACAACAGCCCACTATCTTTCATTCTAAGTGACCTTGTTACTGCACAATCACATGTTAAATACAGGTGCTACAGGTTGTGGAATTACACGATAGTTAGTACTACATAATTTAATAAAGGAAAAATAATTATTATTTGTGGATGTTGTTGTGGCAAGTTATTGATTTATAGTAAACATGTAAATAGAAAGTGTTTTAATAAGTAAATATTGGTAATAAGACCTTCACATTTCAGTGCCTTCTTCATTCATTCATAAATTACCTGTTTCTTTTCAATTGCATGACAGTTTGTTTGTAAATCAATTGGTTTTAAGAGGGTTTATACCTGCTGAGCTGGCAACGTTGCATTTTTGTTAGTTTTTCTCGATTATTCCATAAAAATTTAATGAAAATTAAAAATGTTTTGTATACAAATTGTTCTAATATATAAGTGAATTTGTCTACTGCAATAATAATTTGTGATAGACTTTTATTTGTTCATTAAATTTTTATGGAATAATCGAGAAAAACTAATAAAAATGCAACGTTGCCAGCTCAGCAGGTATAAACCCTCTTAAGTCATGTTTATAAATGTGATAATTAGGTATAATAAAAACGTGTCTAGTCAACTTTGTGTCCCGTATGTTACGAAAATCGACTTTAGCTAAACCGTTTAAATGAGTCCTCGCCCGCGCGGTACAGGGGGTTGTCACGAATTACATATGTATACCAAATTTTAAGTCATTCCAACCACTGAAAGTGGTTCAATTTCGGCTTCTAAGATGTGCCCCATACTGTAAACTTAAGTTAAATAAAAGCTTGTATATCAGTGATATTCTTACCAAAATACACAGCATTTCCTGCTTTCTCCTTATCAAAAACCCCATTCTCGTCCAACGGCAGCGTGACTCCAAAGTCACACAGCTTGCAGATGCCAAAATCCCCGTTGACCAAGATATTGTACGACTTCATGTCGCCATGGAGGATTTGCATGGTGGTGTGGAGATAGTCCAAGGCATTGCCGATGTCTGCTGCTACCTGAAGTTTATACAATTTAATAAATTACAATCTAATCTCCAAGGGATTTACTGACATATAGTACAAATGGAACATCATCATTCATCATCATTCCCAGCCTATATACGTTCCACTGCAGGGCAAAGGCCACCTCTCAGAATGAGAGAATCAGAAAAATGCTAATTCATAAAAATATTATAAAAGCGTAAGTGACTGTATGTTAGCTCTTCATGCTTAAACCGCTTAATAACCAAATCAGATGGAATTTGGTATGGCGATAGTTTGAGACTCTGGGAAGGACATAAGACAGTTTTTATCGCAGAAAATTGCATAGTTAAGACTGTACAGTGAAATAAGTAGTTCCTGCAGAAAAGCCATAAATGATTTCTTTGCAGACAGAGTAGCAGGCAACAGCTAGTTATTAATAATATATCCACTGCAGTCAATGCAATGCAAATCTATACTAAATTTCATCTATATTGGTTGAGTGGTATGAGCATGAAGAGACAGACAGACATATTTTCGCCTTGTATGTGTAGCTAAGTGATGTGGATTAAAATCTGAAAAAAGTTTTCCTTATTAAAATAATCTTATACAGGGTTATTTGTAATTCACTAGCATCCTTCATTCCTACCCCGGACCTGCTGAAGACTTGGACGATCTGACTCCTGACGTAGCTGCCTGGCTTAGCAACCTCAAAGCTGTTCTCTGATTGCCCTCATATTTTTAATGCCATACGATTAATAATAATACTAGCATCCTTTTAACCCTAAACTCCTACCACTTAAACAAATGTTTTTTGTTTTATGGCTTTTGTCATAACTTAATATTTTTGGTGTAATAACGTTTTGAAAATTTAAGACTACCTTTTATTTTTACGATACTCTGTGTATTTGTTTGTATGGGAAAAAAAGTGCTTTATTTTAAAAAGTTGTAAAACAAAAAACATTTGTTTGAGTGATAGGAATTCAGGGTTAAGAGGATGTCAGTGAATTATAAATAACCCTGTAGAATAAAGTTTAAATTTCAACTAAAAGCAACTAGTACTTTACTGTACAAAAACCAAATAAAAGGTCAATTTACCTTTAACATCTGTTTAGCACTGAATGGCTCCCCGTCGTCTTCAGCCCTTTTCTCAATCTTGTCTCCGAGCGACAAGTCACAAGCTTCCATACCCAAATACAGTATCTTGTCCTTACTAAAAGCTCGGAACCCTACAATGTTAGGATGCGACATGCGCTTAAGCAGGGCAGCTTCAGCTTGCAGGCGCTCAGAATAAATATTACAGGGTTTAATCTTTTTGTTGATCATTTTAACAGCCCATGGTGACCGGATTTGACCAGCCCGTGGGGATCTAACTAGTTGCATGACATTGACACCTGAAACGGAGAAATAAGACTGTTAAAGCCAACTACTTAGAATCTAAGGGTGTATGTTTCCAATGCTACACTTCATTGAAAATGTCAATGGAATCCCAAGTAAGTGTGATCAATTCAAAAATACAAGAGCCTCCTTTTCCTAAATTTGAATCAAATTGAAGCTTAATAGATTCAATTATACAGCTAAACGGTAAGATAGTTCAAACAGAAATCTAACGATGTTAAACGAATAGTTTACAGGTTTCTTACCGGTGCCATACCCGAGACGACTTAAAAACGGCGTAGGCGGTATAGTTATCTTCTCACTTGATTCCACCGCCTTGTTCTTCTTAACTGGGGTTTGGAATTCACTCATGATTATAATTAGAACGGATAAGATCAATCAAAAACTGCTTGAATAATCCGAGTAAACAATTACTTTTCAAACTACGAACGTTAAACGGACAATGTACCTGCCAAAAATTGAATTGACATTGACACTAACGACTGCAGTGTTGCAAACAAAGAAATATTTAACAAAGATTTTATTTACTACAACCAATGATTTTTATTATACTATCATTATACTCGTAAGTCGTAACTCGATCATTTAACTAGTTGTTGATAACAACGATAAAATGTGGCGTAAGTACAGAGTTTTATTAACATCATTACGCATAAATTTACTTTCACACAGAGTTGAATTTATGGTCAATAATTCTTTTTATTTGAATTTTGCAGTGGCAGCATCTATAAGCGATGATGCGTTCAGAAATAGTTGGTCTTAGACGTATACTACAAGGATGTACCGATATTCTGGCGCAGACACAGATTGGTCGGCCTTGTCGGAACTACATTGTGGCATCCCCTTTTTATTGAATACTAATTTAAGTACACTGCAATATTAATGCAAATATATTACAGTTATAGATACATTTTTAACTTATAGATATCTTATGTTTTAGTTAAGTAGAATCAGTTTGTAAGACTTAAAAAGTTTTATTTTGATTTTATTTACCTTTTCAACGCCATGCCTAGCCAAACATAAAACTACTTGAAACCTTACGTCATTGCGTGAAGTTCGAGCTGACGCTGTACTTTGCGACACATATACCTAGTATATCCGTCGTTGTTTAGCTACTCACAAAACTTTTCGCTACTTATGATTGTTATAAATACTGATTTCCATACCCTCAGTCAGAATGGATATGCCAGCTATTTATTATACATAATAAACATTAATCAGTTCACAACTTTATTTCATTTACAAAAGTACCTACCTACCTATCTATCATGAGAGATTTAATTACAATAGGATGTTAACTATTTTATCATAATTAAACAAATGCCATGCCACTGGGTTATAATCGCAGTGTGCGACAATAATAAATAGTATTTTCTTTGGTGGTAGTTCAGCTACTTCACAAAAGATGGCGTCACCTTTCTAAGAAAGATTCCTAGTTTACTCCAAAGAGTATTGTAATATTATATGAACGTTTACTCTTTCATATAAATCGTTGTTGACGTTAGAAACATGGGTAGTAAAATAAGTAAACCTCCGGAGCTAAAGGGAAATCTTGAAAAAAATAACATAGTTTTTTGTAAATATAATAGTCATAGAAGTATCTACTCGTTCCTTTTTTGCTAGCGTTTTTGAAATTTGTCCGACTCTAACTGGACCAGTTATTTAAAAGGTACAAAGCGATATTAAGGGGCTGTTTCACCACTTTTCTTAAAGTTCGGATTAGCTTAATCATAACCTTATTTGACAGATGGAATTAAAATTTCTGTTTCACCAGTCTCGATTAGCGCTAAGTGACGGACAAACTGTTTCTTAATTTGACCATCAGATCAGGAGGCATTTAGCATTTTTATCCGTCACATAAAGTTAGTTTATTTTTTTGTGGCCATGGTTGGAGAGCCCTTCAGCCGGTTTCAGAAAAATAAATCAAAGTATTTTTTATTTTTTAAAGAAAGAGGTCATGCTAAATTGCATAAAATAATTTAAGTATCAAGATTTGAATAAAAAAATGTAGGTACACTTTTAGTATGTAAAAATAAATCCAAAATTTTTTTTTAATAACAAACTTTTTTCAGTGGCTCAATCGTTTGTACTACCTGAACTTGTATGTCACCATTAAAAAAAAGTTTATCTGTCAAATGGTTTGGCGCCACTTTTCGATTCGTTTTACGTGATTTTATTTTTCTTTGTTATTGTTAACAAAGTATCGTAAATAAATACCGTTTTTGGATCAATTATAATGTTACATATTTGTTTATGCAACAAAAAAATAGATGTATTCAAAAATTATATAGTTAACCATTTCTTTTGCTTTAATAATAAGTGACTCTTTGAACGAAAGTGTGCGTACAGGAACGCGTGGTCGTGAAATGCGACGTTGCCATTCCGACTTTTTGTTAAACCCACGATTAGTTAAGTGGTACTTAGTTTGCACAGAACCGGAGTGGTGAAACTGAAAAAACACTAGCTGACAGATTTGTCCAGTACTTAGTTTATTCATTGGTTACGTAACCAGTAGTTTGACAATAAGGTGGTGAAACACCCCCTTAGTATACTTGTAAAAAAAATAAACCTCACGCAAAGCACAGGGCGTGTTTTAGTGTGTAATAATACCGAACTTGTGTAATAAGTAATAATTTCGTGCTTAATGAACGTTTCAATTTCATAAAACTAGTATTCAATGTGCGTTTATGCATGTATGTTGTTTAATTAGCCGTGAAAAATTTTAACTTTTACTGGTCTTCAGAAAAAAAAAAGTCTTCTAATCCTCCGTCTGATTTTGAGCGCGGCCGGCACTCTCTACAGACACGAGTACCTATACGCTATGTGCGCGATTACAGCGCCCCTAGTGACCATAATTATTGTGGAGTTGAGATCTGTCAAACTATAGCAACTGGATTGTTTGATAACTATACCTAGATATTTTCCTAGCACGAACGAAACTTTTTCTTCTATACTTAGTTTATCGATGTCTTATAAGTGGTACTATATCAATGAGACACGTTTGAAAATATAAAACAATAGGTAATACCAAACCAAATCGATGTTATTATTATAAGTATGAAAAACTAATCACAAGTTGTTCGTGTTGTGCTAGGAAAATATCTAGGTATAAGTATTGATAACTATTTTCGGATAAATACAAAGGTCTTGGCTCTGAATACAACTTTGTTCCATTCGGGGTTGAGACCTTTGGTCCGTGGGGCTCCAGCGCAAAAAGTCTTTACAAAGATATTTGTAAACGGCTTTGTGACACTACAGGAGACCAAAGAGCTGGCAGCTACCTCGCACAACGTATCAGCATTGCTATACAGCGAGGTAATGCTGCCAGTGTCTTTGGGTCCATGCCGCGGGGGGAACCTTTTGTTATAATTTTATTTAGTTTTAGTTTAAGTTAGTTTTATTTTATTTATAGTTAGGTATAGTATTAATTTATTATTGTTATTGTTTCTTAATATTTGTATTTTCGGATTGTTTTTCAGCGAAATTAAATAAAATTATGTACCTAAAAAGTTTATAATATCTAGCAGCGACACGAGAATGGTTAATTTTCTTACACCTTAAGTAGTATAAATTATTAAATATTCTGAGGTGTAACTTTAATAGGCGCAAGCCGTGCGCAACGCAAGCCACACATATAAGAGACGTGGGACAGGGGCGCGTCGCAGTTCGCGTCGTTTGTTCGCAAATAAAAAAAAAACAAAAATCAAAACGTTTATTCTGCAAATAGGCCGCAAAGGGCTCTTTTACATGTCACTTTTTTAAACTACCAGGGCTTTCGTAAGGACCATCATCGCCCCATTCGCAGGCCGCGTCTCCGCCCCGCTTCTTCTGTCTGCTTTGGATCGCGACGCTTCTATACAAATTTAGTAGGTATTAAAACTGATTCAAGGGGCGCCGCGACTGCGACGCGCCCCCGTCCCACGTCTCTTCTATGTGGCTTGCGCCTTAGAAGCCTTACGTCAAAACAAACCTTTAGGCTGCGTATCCACCGGAGCTGTGCGAGGAATCGTTGCGAGGGATGTGTCTGTCATGAACCAATAGAAACACTTCATTTAAAAGGTCCTAAGTGAATGAAGTGTTTCTATTGGTTCAGACAGACACATCCCTCGCAGTCGCAACGCATCCTCGCACATCTCTGGTGGAAACGCAGCCTTAGGCTACCACGGATTAAGTTTTAGTATATCTTAGAAATGTTTTAAAGAAAATTACGAATAATTAAACAAAATACGCCTACATACAGAATGCGTCTATTTCGGAAGGAACAAACCAATTAAAATATAGTTATTTATTACCCACAATTAAGGATAACCGAAAACAATTAACGTAGACAATTGATTTGAAAGTTAGCTTCGAACATGACTGAGTGGCAGGGGGTAGGGTAGGTCAGGGGTAAGTCTAGTGTGGTTTTCATCTAATCCTAAAAACATTTCACTCATGGATAGCTCCATTACCACTGATAAACAAATAAGCACGGGAAAACGCATTTCCTCCTGGACGTAGACAAAATTGCGGACATCAGTAAGCATATAACCCTTAATTTGGCAAAATTTCTAAAAGTTGGTAATTCAAACCTCGTCGTAAATTAGGTCTCCTGAAAATTCTATATTCAAAAAAAATACAAAAAGATGGTATTAGCTGATGTATATTATGGCATACATTGCCAAATTAAGGGTAATTTTACGAGCAATACATAACTGGTTTTTAATTAGGTACTTACGCCACAAGGGCGGCTTACCCAGTAGGTACGTCGTTAAAGTGCGATTCGAAAGTAAATTTTACGCACGCAATTATGAAAAGGTTTCGTTTTCGTTGACCATGAATTTTCTAAGCAGAATAATAAAGAATGTAGAACTTTTCTGCTAAAGAACACAACACAATATATCTGCGTGTGTAATGAGGGTTTTCTGACAGGTGGAATATCGCTAGATGGCGTTAGTATCGTAAGGTCTATTTGACGTTACACCCATACAACAAATGTCAAAGTTGTCAAACGGACCTGACGATACTAGCGCCAAATAGCCTCCCTCATTCTCTAAACTTCGTCCGTCAAGTCATCACTGCGCTTAGCAAAAGATCATGGCTTGACACGTTCTGTCGCAGGACTTTGTAGCCAGCCAGCTTCGAAACGGAAAAATAGTCTCATTTAGGAAGCGCTACCGTAAAAACGTACAACTTTGCCCGCTTTTTGCGATCTTTTGCTTTTTTTAGAGTCAATTGGTCGGTATTGTGCAACTTTATCTGTGGCACTCACATATTGACATACTTTTCTTTGTGTAGATGAGAACACTACATTTAAAATGAGTTTCCGTACCCTAGAAAACGGGCCTCAAACAGGCGGGCCAAAATATTGAAAAAATTTCGAGATTGCCCACATTTGTTTACACTTTCATAACTTCGGGATTATCAATTTTATGGTCATGATTCTTAAAGTCTAATAATCTAGAATAGGCATAGCAACGTTGTGTCGTATTATAAGTCCTTTAAGTGATATATTTAACCTCCAAACACGTGTGGGCAAAGTCGTAAAAAAAAATTGACATCCTTCATACAAAATCCTGGATATGCTAGGGTTGTCAATTTTTACTTATTGCCTTTACCCGACTACGACTAAATTAGGTGCAGTATGATATTAATATTTTAATAATAATAGATAATACTAGATGTTTTAAGATTAAGATTCAATAGTGTAAATTAAACAATAATCTAAACTTTATGGACCACATTCATCTGTCTGAAATCAAGGGATTTTATTTTATATAACCTGCGGTGAAATCCAATAGTATGTGTGAAGTTCCCAATTCGCACTGGGCCCGCGTGGGAACCACGGCCCAACCCCTCTCATTCTGAGAGGAGGCCTGTGCCCTGCAGTGGGACGTATAGTGGGTGGGGCTGGGATGATGATGATGATGATTTTATATAACATACTAGTGACAACACTAAGGGTAAAATTTTGCTGGGCAAAGTTGAAAAAAAGTAATACGAAAAACGTTCAAGACATTGCCCACTACCATAATTACAAAATTAATAGAGATAAGGTGTTGAGATTTTGTCTACATCGTTTTTAAACTGAATATTAGTTACTGTTAAAATTAAATACTTGTGGGACTTTCCTGGCTTAAAATACACTCGAAGTTTTTTCGTACTAATTGGCCCGCCAAAAAACACGTCCGCACTCCAAGCCAGTTCACGCGTGACAGAAGATAGATACGCGTCAACCGATAGGCCAGTGTTGCCTGCAATATGTTTAGCTATAAGCCACAGATTAGAATTAAAGTGTATTTGTAACTATTTTTGGTACATTTCGCTTTTACTGAAATGTGACGCGGTGGGCAAAGCTATAATGAAAAGGCAAAGTTGTAAGTTTTTACGGTACAATATCTGGCCACGACATGGGAATAATGGCTCCCCGTTTCGTAGTAGTATTATTGTGTTTGGATTATTTTTCCCGTTTCACAGCTAGCTACCAAATTTGGCTACGGGATGAGATTGATCTTGGTTTTGAACAAAACTGAAAAACCTATAAAGGTCACAATAATTATTAAGTACATACCTATTTTGTTCTGTGGCTCTGTGAGTTGTAGATCCCGCGAAGTTTTTTTTAAATGGCTGTAATATTATATTATTTACGTTTCCAATTTTGGCAGCGCCAATTTCAAACCAAGAACTAAATCGACAAATAATACATGTTATACTTAATTATTATTAGACGACCAGATGGCCTAGTGGTTAGAGAACCTGACTACGAAGCTTGAGGTCCCGGGTTCGATTCCCGTGTCGGGGCAGATATTTGTATGAAAAATACGAATGTTTGCTCTCGGGTCTTGGGTGTTTAATATGTATTTAAGTATGTATCTATCTATATAAGTATGTTTATCCGTTGCTTGGTACCCATAATACAAGCTTTGCAAAGCTTACTTTGGGACTTGGTCAATTGGTGTGAATTGTCCCATGATATATATTTTTTTATTTATTATCGAACTTGGCCACAAAATTTTACGAGAATCTGTTAAGAAATGCGACCCGTAGAACAGCCGGAAATCCGCCGGACAGGTATCATCAGGACTAGCATCATCCCAGTCTATAAACGTCCCACCGCGGAGCACAGGCCTTCTCTCTGAATGAGAGGGCTTGGACCGTAGTTCCCACGCGAGCCCAATCAGGATTGGGAACATCACACAAACCGTTGAATTTCTTCACAGGTGTGTGCACTGTGCAGGTATCCTCACGATGCTTTCCTTAACCGTAAATCTCATGAAAAATTTATTAAACAGGGTTATTTGTAATTCACTGACATCCTCTAAACCCTGAATTCCTATCACTTTGTTTAAATGTTTTTTGTTTTACGGCTTTTTAAAATGAAGCACTTTTTTCCCATATAGGTAAAATACACAGAGTATCGTAAAAATAAGGAGGTGATCTCAAATTTTCAAAACGTCATTACACCAAAAATATTAAGTTATGACAAAAGCCGTAAAACAAAAAACATTTGTTTAAGTGGTAGGAGTTTAGGGTTAAAAGGATGCTAGTGAATTACAAATAACCCTGTATTCCTTACCTTTACAGAGGGACAGAAATAGAAAAAACAAATTGCCCAAGCTGAAATGGAGACGCTTCGCTTGCGCTTGCTCGTCAGCAAGTTTTCCGCGTTATGAAAATCAAAATGATGATCTATCTGCAACGCGCATCACCTTGCGTCTCCACTCCACCCCTCATTCGGCAAGGCATGAGTGTAAAAGGCCTTCTACACGGTCGGGACCAACCGCCAACCATCGTGTCCTTGGTCGGGTTGATTTAAAAATGGACAGTGTAGAAATCGGTTGACCCGACCGATATTTGGTTGATGACAACGGCCTTGGTCGCGAGCGCATTGTCCATGGTCGGCCCCAACCGTATGGAACGCTGTCGGCCGACGCGAGCGTCACGACGGTCGGCGGTTGGACCCGACCGTGTAGAAGGGGTTTAATGCGCCGACTGCGCCCGCGCATGCATGCAGTGATACGGCGATCGCGCGTCGCGACGGGCGCCAAAATGGTGCGTTACATGAAAACGCGATGTTATTGGTAAGATAGCTTTTCCCTTAAATCTTGTATAATTGTGTTGTGATTGATAAAAGACGATTGTCGGTGATTTCTAATTAATTCACCGGGTACAGTGCAAATTCGCTTATAACGCGTACCGTGGGATGATGCGTTCTCACATAAAAAAAAAACATAAAAGAAACGCGTACCGTATCTGCACTAAATGTGGTTTTACAGGGGTTGGTTTTAACTTATTATTTGTCTTATTTTTAAGATGATTTTAACGAAATTTGGGGTGAAAATTGGACATTGGCAAAATTTGTCAGATACCTAATTAATCAATGCCAGCTAAGCGAATTCGCACTATTCCCGACGAATTGACCAACGAATATTTTATGCAGCTTTAGATATGTTTTCCCTTTTCGTAATTAATTATTTAATACAATTTACGTCGCTGCCGATAACGGGTTCCAAGCCCTAACTAATCGAAAATGTTAACCAATTTCGACCAATTTTTAACATGGTGACAATCAAAAAAAGCTACCTACATAATTGTGAGTTTAGATTTTTAATTAAGTACTTACTTTACTTAATCCTAATTGTAAAGTTTTTTTAAATTAAAATGTGCTAATTTTGTCCGCATTTTTGTTGTGTGTTAATCCGCGCAAACCATTTTCGCTCTTTCTTTATCAACCGTAACAGCTAAAGAGGTCTGTGTTCCCTAAACATATATATAATACTAGCTGTTGCTCGCGACTCCGTCTGCGAAGAATAACAGGGTTATGAAAAATAGATGTTGACCGATTCTCAGACCAACCCGATAAGCACACAAAATTTCATGAGAATCGGTCGAGCCATTTCGGAGGAGTTTGGTAACAAAAACAAACACCGCGACACGAGAATTTTATATATTAGTTAATTTATTGAATCAGGCGTTACTTTGCGGAGGTCCATATTAATGAACTAAAACAATTACTTTGCTCACCCGCGACCTTACAATAGTTACGTTTATGCAAGAAATGTGCGTTCATGCAGTTCCTCCACCTCCACACTGTACGAACACACACAAATCACATAAACCCAACCATCACCACCACCAAGCTACACTGACGCGTTTCGAACTCAACCAGAGCTCATCTTCAGAGTTACCACAACCGTATGCTATGCTACCAAATGTTAAACTGTGTTTCGCGGGTGAGCAAAGTAATTGTTTTAGTTCATATATTAGTTAGATAATACAATCTGGCCGTTTTCAAGTCTAGGGTGAATGAGCATTTATTACGCAAGCGTGCTCCATCGTAGGCCTCATCTTCGCTTTCCATCAGGCGTGATGGTGGTCAAACGAAAGCCTAGGTATATTGTATAAAAAAATCTTAGCACTGTATTGTATATAGCGACACTGCACTGTAGTTTGACAATAGGCTACTTTCCTAACTAGTCAGTCTTTTAGATTATCAAAAAATATTGGACACGTATTTTTTATTTTGTCAATTATACAAAAAATTACGAATATATGGCGCGTTGAAGTTTCGCGTGACGTCACTTGTTCCTACACTTTGTATGAGCGTTTTAGGAACAAGTGACGTCACGCCTCGTCACGCGGAACTTCAACGCGCCATATCTTCGTCATTTTTTGTTTAATTGTCAAAAGAAAAATTACGTATCTAATATTTTTTGATAATGTAAAATACGGACTAATAAGAATTATTATTTTTTTACCTAGGAAACATCCCTATTGCATTGCATGCATTTTGAGATAGTTCAATCGCATCTACGAATGTACTTTTTAAAACAAGTGCAAGTGGTCCTAAGTAAACAAGGCCATTTTTTTTTGATTTATTTTTAATATTAGCACATACATAACAATATATTTTAGTACGCCAAACTGTGAAACAGTTTGTTGGCGTCGTTGGATTATTTTAGCGATATTAAAAATTTCCTGAGAAGTTCTGGATGAAATGCCGTCTCACATTCAATCTAAATCCATACTAATATACTATATACGTCCCACTGCAGGGCACAGGCTTCCTCTCAGAATGAGAGGGCTTGGGCCGTAGTTCCCAAGTGGGCCCAGTGCGGAATGGGAACTTGCCAATATTTACACTAATTATACTTACATACAGAGAATAAGAAATTTGTACAAATAAATAAAAAACTATGAAAACATCTATATTAAAAAGTCGAAACCCTGTATTTCGCCTACCCGGGGCAGCGCGCCTAGCATGCTTGCGGCATTCCCTCGCTGCACGGCTATGCTCAAGCGAAAAATAACCTAACCCAGTGCGAGTCGGACTCGCGCACGAAGGGTTATCTCTAAGAACGGCAAAAAAATCACGTTTGTTCTATGGGTGCCCCCTTAAATATTGGTTTTATTTTAATTTAATAATATATAACTAAATATTCTGTGAATATTTCAAGCGTCTGCCGTTAGCAATATCGAGCAAAACGAGCAAAAAAAATCACGTTTGTTGTATGGGGCCCCCTTAAATATTTATTTTATTTTGTTTTTTAGTATTTGTTGTTATAGCGGCAACCGAAATACATCATCTGTGAAAATTTCAACTGTCTATCTATCACGATTCATGAGATACAGCCTGGTGTCAGACGGACGGATAGACGACGGACAGACGGACGGACAGTGAAGTCTCAGTAATAGGGTTCCGTTTTTACCCTTTGGGTACGGAACCCTAAAAAGACCCGTGGGGTCGGCAGAGACGGCAGAGAAGCAGAGACTTTTTGGTGTCGTACGACCACGGTCCTAAAGTTTCTAACGCAAGTGCCGCAAATATGTAATTACATTGGTAATTTACCATAAGCTTTACGGTGAAGGAAAACATCGTGAGGAAACATCGTGTATATATGTTATGGACCAAGTGATAAATCGGGCATTTTTCATAATGCCCGGGCATTATGAAAAATGCCCAATATGAGGGGGCAATTTGATAATAATTGTTCAAATAATCAAATTGACAACAAAAAAATGCCCGCATTAAACACTTGGTCCATGACATATACACACCTGCGAAGAAATTCAGTGGTGTGTGTAAAGTTCCCAATCCGCACTGGGCCCGCGTGGGAACTACGGCCCAAGCCCTCTCATTCTGAGAGGAGGCCTGTGCCCTGCAGTGGGACGTATATAGGCAGGAATGATACAATTTAGTATAGAGATAGATTTTATATCGGAAATTACGTAGTTCCGCGGGATATCGATAAAAGAATTCTATTCTTTGCAAACGGAGTCGCGGGCAACAGCCAGTATTGTCAATAAACGTTAACAGAAACACAAAAAGAAAATAAACATGGTACGAATTAATTGTCTGTGGTTAACCAAGTATTGAACAATTTTAACAAAGCACTCAGCTGCAACCTGGCCGGTACTAACTAATTTCAACCAATTAGGAAGCAACAGAGCATTTGCAATACGTCATTGACAAAATTATAACTTCGTTTTTTTAGCATTCGAAAGAAGATAAGCGATCTTGACGTGTCTTTTTATTGAAAAAACACTTGAAAAATAAGTCACAGCTAATATGTAACAATTTGAAAGGAAATATATGGTCATTTACACGGTTTTGGCTTCATAAGTAATAGTTACCATTTTTTTAAGCGTTTTTCAATAATAAGACTCGTCAAGATTGTTTACCTTATTTCTAATGCTAAAAAAACGAAGTGTAGTGAAGAGCGAGTTTGAATTAAGGATTTTTCACACTGGATGCGTTCTGCGGTCGCGGTCTGGTCAAATTGAATGCAGCCCGCATTATACACCGTGAAATTTTAGTGGTTGTTTTCCCGAAACGAGGTGATTTAGTATCGATTGTACAATCGATTTATAATTACTATTTTGACTAGAGTCAAAAATCCAATTGTGAAAAACGAAAGTCGAAAATGACCGCAAACCAATAGTAACGCTTCGTTGGTACCTAACCTATCGTACGATCGTACGCTACTTGTATCAACGAAGCGTTACTATTGGTTTGCGGTCATTTTCGACTTTCGTTTTTCACAATTGGATTTTTGACTCTAGTCAAAATAGTAATTATAAATCGATTGTACAATCGAAACTAAATCACCTCATTTCGGGAAAACAACCACTAAAATTTCACGGTGTATATATGAACGACATTGTTGGTCTCTGTATATTGCGCGTGCGTGCGATCTGACCGCGCGGATACAAAGTACATAGAGACCGACAATGTTGTTCATACATATCATAATGCGGGATGCGTTCAATTTGACCTGACCGCGACCGCAGAACGCATGCAGAGTGGCAAATCCTTTACAACGTCAGTTTTTGGGGTTCCGTACCGAAAGGGATCCTATTACTGAGACTCCGCTGTCTATCCGTCCGTCCTCTATCTCTTGAACTGACACTTGAGATTTTCACTGATTTGATTATGTACTGTGGTTGCTATAACAACAAATAGGTACTAAAAATAAAACAAAGTTAATGGACAACACAACGAACGTGTGTTGAACACAAGAAACGTGTTTTTTCGGCGTTTTTAACTCGATCTATGTTTGTGACCTAGTACTTACACTGATTAAGTACGAGTAGGAAACACAATTAATTTCACTTCGTCTTACGGCGTTAGGCTCCATAAAAGGCGTCTGCAACTGGAAATATTCCTTACAAAAAGTAGTATTAACTCGGAAACCGATCAATTTGTAACATAAACGATTGAACTACCGGTTTGTCGGATTGTGAAATACCGTTTTTTGCGTGCACTATTTCAAAACGACGTGAGCATTGATCCAGGATGTATTTAAACGGTATAAAACCAAAGGAATTTAAGGTTTTCATGTATGTCAGACGTCAGTTTGGGAACAACGGTGAGGCACTTCGGTGGCCAATGTGTGATATAATAAAAAAACGATTAACTTAAGTTTCTTTTTTTAAGTTACAAGTGAAGTTAACTTTGCTGGTGACATGCCACAGTTATTAAGGTAATTTACCTAATTTGTTTCGATCGGCAAGTAGTTTCTGTTCCGGATGTTTTGCTTAAAGAAAGTATTTATTATCTGTTTATTTATTTTATGTTCTGTATATTCATAAGGAAATAAGAGCATTCGTAATTTACATTATAACGTATACGTAATTGACATTTTGTCACAAAGTTTTATTATACCCATAGCTTTTGCGCGCGCCGCTCACTGCGCTGCAGAAATAAATGAAAATTGACCCCTTATCTCATCACTATCGTGTCAATATTATTACGTCCCTTGCTTTAGCCATTAAACCTTAGATAATTTAAGTCAAGATGAGCCTTCGCACCTTTTTCCCCTCTGCCATTGCTAAATATTTTTTTTAGAAATTCAGCTCTGGTCCTTGGCTATTAAGCACATTAAAATTGGACAGTCGCTCTGAGTCGTAAATATTTTTTTACGATGAAATCTAGAGAACTATTTATTAGTTACATTTTAAGGATTTTTCCAAGTACAAGCCAACAATTATAAGATATCTTTTAATCGTCTGGTCATTGACAGAGATACCTAAATAGATAAAATATTCGCACATAATTACAAAAACGTACGAATCCTAGACTTCAAGATACAAAGTCTGCTAAATCAAAACGACGTAAGTGCCTTCTAAATTCATAGCGACTTGCGCTTTTTACGTTTCGAATTAGATTTTCGTTCATGTTAAAAATGCTAATGGAAGTAATTAGTGTGGTTCCGAAAGATACTAGAGCGTAGTTATTACTCAGACATTATATTCAACTTTTAAAAAATAAAAAGTTTAGTTCCGGTGTCGATTTGTCTTATTTGCGAAATGCAGTTAATTTTTAAAACTTTGCTTGCCCTTGGTAAAAGTACAGTGCAATTTTTAGGGTATCGTAGTCCTACGAAGAACCCCTATATTTACTTAGGGTCCCACTGAAAAGGGCTTGCACCTTTGAGTCGGAATTTATGAGTAAACCAATTTTGTAGGTACTATAGATAGATAAATAAAAACTTCATTAAATACAAAAGAAAACATACATACATAGCTTAAAATAACAATGACAAAATTAAAACACGAAACAGCATTCTAAAAGTTTTTGGTGCCTAGTGAAATGATAAAACAAGCCGACTTTGCGAATAAGTTTCGTCAACTCACTTACGCGTTTCAGGGATTTTATCAAATCACTAAACAAATCTGGTCAAATTAAATGATTGCCTTTTCCGGCTGATTCAATAAACAGATTTAGGGATTTGATCAAATGACCGATTTTTTCTATGCAAATGATAAAATAGATTCCCCATTGTGACATCCTGCGTTATTTGGTCTATGTTTTGGGCGTTTCCCTACGACATGTACACCTACTATTAGTGCTACTATTTTTAATATGTACCTACCTACTCGTATCAACAGGATAGTAGGAAATTTTTAAGAATGTTAATAATAAATTCCGTCTGTGCGTAATGATCACTGACCCAAAACAACTGAATCCATTTTACGTAGGTATTTGAAGTTACGCCTGTTATTAACCCGCCGATAAGCCGTGGTGGCCTAGTGGTTTGACCTATGGTCTCTCAAGCAGAGGGTCGTGGGTTCGAGTCCGGGCTCACACCTCTGAGTTTTTCGGAATTTAAGTGCGAAATTACATTTGTAATTTACCATGAGCTTTACGGTGAAGGAAAACATCGTGAGGAAACCTGCATACACCTGCGAAGAAATTCAATGGTGTATGTGAAGTTCCCAATCCGCACTGGGCCCGCGTCGGAACTACGGGCCAAGCCCTCTCATTCTGAGAGGAGTCCTGTGCCCTGCAGTGGGATGTATATAGGCTGGGATCATGATGATGAAGTTACGCCTGTTATTAAGAATACTAGTAGAATAAGATTCGCTGAAGCAACTCATCAAACAGAAAACTGGAACATGAGGAATGCAATGAACTTTACGGCTGAATGCGCGGGCGCATAGAAATGGCGGCGCGGCACGACAAACCTATAAGTGGCTAGTTAGTCAATCCAGCGCAATAGCGTTTTAGGGTTAAAAGCGCTAGCGGGGATCAAAATGATTTTTTTTACAAGTTAATTTTTTATTTTCTAGCTCGATGTTGGGATCCAGTCTGGTGGCATACAACTACGCATACATTCATCATTTGGCATACTTAACTGTTTTTTTCGCGGTAACCACTTACCCTTCATCATCATCATCATCATCCCAGCATATATACGTCCCACTGCAGGGCACAGGCCTCCTCTCAGAATGAGAGGGGGTTGGGCCGTAGTTCCCATGCGGGCCCAGTGCGGATTGGGAACTTCACACACACCATTGAATTCATCGCAGGTAACCCTTAAAAACCTTTCGTGCGCCGTGAATTTAAAAAAGAAGAAAAACCTGCGTTCTAGTCTCGTTTGACCTAAATAATACCAATATTACAGATTACAATAAAAATACAAAAAGATAGTCTTAATTTTGGGGCAGATCTGCGTTTGGTCAGTGAGGTTAAGTTCAGGAATTTTGAAATGGCTTAGGTTTATTTTATAACAATTCTGAATAATTATGGTTTCTGAGAGGAAAGAGTTATGTCAAATGATGAATTATGCGTAAAAAAAATTTAAATATGCAATCCTCGGCGTGTGTTTGTAATAAAATTTGACTTAAATACTAACTTAATATAACTCAGTAGTTATATTAACTTGAAATTTGAGCAGGTTCAATAATAATATGTTTTTACGAGCTGTTGCCCGCGACTCCGTCTGCGAAGAATTCGTTTATCGCTATCCCGCGGGAACTATGCCATTTTCCGGGAAAGTATTCTATATGTTAATCCAGGTCATAGGTGTCTGTGTGCCAAATTTCATCAGAATCTGTCAAACCGTTTTAGCGTGAAAGAGTAACAAACATCCATCCATCCATACTTACAAACTTTCGTGTTTATAATATTTGTGGGAAGTAGGATTCGTCGCTTCAGTTTTTCAAAATGGCGAAGAAATTGGAAACTTAAAAAATATCATGTCTCAGTTATTTCGGAAAACTTGCAAAGTCTACAGCACTCATAGCCACTGGTACCTATATAGTTAAATACATACAACAATAAAATTTTGACTCGGGCTCAAACCTACGTATTCATCATTATCATCATATCGGGATATCATCTATGTACATACGTCATTAACCAATATAAGTACAAGCCAAATAAGAACAAGTTAAATTGAGAATATAATTAAAATCGCTTCCAACCGTAATGATTGGGCGTCAATGAGGGAGGTATGTCCAGCAGTGGACGTCCTACGGCTGAAATGATGATGATGATGAATTAAAATCAAATTAAATGTTAAATTAAAATTAAATTGAAATTGACATAAGTAATTAAATTAAATTAATTATTACGGTTTATATTTCCTATCAATCAGTTTACTATTTATATTCCGGTAAATGGTAATCATGTAGTTAATTATAGCGAAAGGAAATTGACCGACATAGAAATATGAATAATAATAACATAGTGACGGTGAAAATACTTATAGCGACATAAAATGTTTCTTGATGCAACGGATACTTAGAGACAAAATGCGTAACCGTTATGTAACTAAGGCGCATATACCACGATAAGTATATCCGCAATAAAATATGCAAGCATCGATAATAAGTGCTACACTAAACTTAATAGTATTGTGATTATGATTATTATTACGCATTCTTTATTTTTATTTACATTTCATTTTTATTTTATTTAGAGATTTCATATGCCTACCTAGGTATATCCCGATTCCGCAGGAATACCGGGACAAAAGTAGCCTACATACTTTTGGAATTTACACTTATTATTAGTAAACAGTGATTAGCAGCAGCGTTTTTAAGCCTTAGGTAAAGCCCGACCAGGAGAATAAAAACCCTGCTCTGGGGGCGTTAAAATAGCAATAGTTATAGCAACACTGTACCAGGTACCTACCAGTCATGTTGACAACAAGGTCGGTGATGTTATTTAGAGGAATAGACTCCAATCCTTCAGACTTTCTCTCCGACAAATACTGAATATTGAATATAACCTTTTGTAAATGTCTTTTAACGCACAAATAATCCACAAAATCCAAGAAACGCACCACACTTCAATTCAATTTTTAAAAATGTAGCTCCATCGATACTATCGATGAGCACCACACTTAGACAGCAGCAGCAATATATATTATATGTATTCTCTATCTACCTACGAATGTAAAACCAAACTAAAAACTTGGTTACTAACACTGAATTATGAAGAATCTGAGGCGCTGTTACCGTAGACTCGTTGTTATAACACATACACACGCACATCACACACACACCACAAACACATATACACACACACACACACACACATACACGTACGCACGCATCTTTTATTTTTTTAATTTTTTATTTAAGGCTAAATGTATCGCATGAATGGGAGAGGACACTGACTTCTGTAACACAGGTTTCAACCTAGCTCGGAGGTCAGGGTACTTCTATTGTATTTGTGCTTAATTGTCAATAAAACATTATTATTATTATTATTATTATAATTGGCAGATGACATTAATGACGTCTTCAAAGTTACTGTTGCCAGTTGAAGAAATTAGTTCCATTAGTTTTCCGCAATATGGCGAAGGTTTTTATTTTCCTGGTCGGGCTTTATGTAGGTATATACTTAGGTATAGCGTTTTTCTATTACATATGTACCTCTATCATGAGTTTACACTAGTTTACGTGACCGTACTCGCTAGCGACGGCGTAAATTATTTGTATGGAGAATTGTACAGCGCCTCTAGCGGTCACTTACGGAAGTACAATACCACTACCATGAGTTTACAGTGACGGTACTCGATAGCGACTGCGTAAATGATTTGTATGGAGACTCCATACAAATCATTTACGCAGTCGCTATCGAGTACGGTCATTGTAAACTCATGGTAGTGGTACAATTCTCCATACAAATGATTTACGCCGTCGCTAGCGAGTACGGTCACTGTAAACTAGTGTAAACTCATGGTAGAGGTAATGCTTCACGGAACCAATCGTGAAATGCGGTTCTCGCTTCACGTTTGTCCACACTGTAACGATTAGCACAAAAACAGTTGCACATTATGCAATAATTTACTATTCATGCTTATAAAACAGTTGGATTAATGAAACCAACAAGATATACGAAATAAGAAACGTTTATTCGGTAATTTATTGAATTAGACGTTACTCTGCGGAGGTCTATACCTATTAATGAACTGAAACAATTACTTTGCTCACCCGCGACCATACGATAGTTACGTTTAAGTAAGAAATGCGTAAATACAAACGTAACTATCGTAAGGCCGCGAGTGAGCAAAGTAACTGGCTCAATTCGTTTATTTGGTGTTTAAAATTGTAAGTAATATTGATAACATGATTTGAAAGGTTCTAAAAGTTTTCCCATTTTGGACTTACATATCATCACTAGAGGTCGGATTAATTGCAATTGCAGCATTTGCATATTTAGCCTATTTTTATGTATAATAGATTTACATTCAGATTTCTGGCCGTTAACTTTTTAATATAATTCGTAATAGAAACAGAATTTTTCGTAATAAATTACACAATATCCTGCGAAAATTTTAGACTCACAAATATATGCAAATGACTTGCTCTGAGCGATAGCATCGTATTGTTGGTTTAATTAAATAATCGCATTGCATGTACCATTTTAGGTGTGAATTGTAAATTGTCTTTACAGCATAAGTAATTACCGTATGACGTTGAATACTATGGCCACTAACCGTAAAATCAAATTAACTGAAGCAATAAGACGCAATATATACCTGTAAAAGAGTAACGAGACTGAATGACTGACTGACAAACAACGCACAGCTTAAACCATTGAATCTAGGACATGAAATTTGGCAGACTTATTCCTTGTTAATTTTTGAAATTCTCACGGGATAAGGAATAAAAGGGATTTATTGTGAATTCGAAGTGGCTCTATCGCTGTAACCGATATTTCATATTTGGCATGCAAGTAGTTAAATATGGTAGCTACAACTATTTTCAATATTTTCCGAAATTCTTACGGGGGACGATGGAGCTAGCCGAAATCTGGCCGTTATACGGAACTTTAAAAACCACCGAACGATGATTTAAGAATCGCTGCAATTGATATAATTTTATCAATGTGAATTATAATTGTATAAAAGTGTCTCAATCTCAAATATAGTAAACAAAATTAAAGAAGCGACCTGACCACTGACGAGATTCTCACGTGTATTTACAAATTTTATCTCAATATCTCAAACATAACCTTTGTAACATATTACAGTGAATCGGTGGACCATTCACATAAAAATATGAATCAACATAAATCTGCAACATGCTCAGAGCACCTACGACAAGAGATGAAAAACCTGATAAAAGTTATGCCAATATAACAGGCAATGATCGCATTGGTGATGAGAATGGTCCTTTCATATTCCATAATGTATCGTTTTCTAAAATTTCCATTTCTCATAGAGTAATTTATTATTTCTAAAACAGTATTTTCTTCAGAATTGATATTAAAGTAACCTTACCTACCCTAACCTTTTGCATTCTATAAGATGATATTTAAAAAACCCTGAAAACAGCAACGTTTCACAAATTTTAAGGCAAACGATGGTATGATATACTTAAGTGAAATTACGGGAAACAAAGGTCCTTTCATTAGGACTTTCTCGGGAAAATAGTGTAGTGGTTGACCTTTGCCCCGCACTGCAATCTGAGTCTGAAGTTCGCAGCCGTTATGCAAAGTTTATGTGTACAGCCGCCGCAAATATCTATATCTATATTAATATTATAAAGCTGAAGAGTTTGTTTGTTTGCTTGAACGCGCTAATCTCAGGAACTACTGGTCCGATTTTGTAAATTCTTTCAGTGTTAGATAGCCCATTTATCGTGGAAGTCTATAGGCTATATAACAATACGCTACGACCAATAGGAGCGGAGCATCAATGATTAACGTGGACGAAGTCGCGGGCACCAGCTAGTTATAGATATTTTATGACAAAGTTGGCATGGGAAGTGAAATTATGACAAATATAGTGGAGATGATGATAAAAAAAGGCAAATGGGCCTTGACCACCGATTTTACTGAAAAATCCACAAAGTTGCCAACACTGCGTGTAGTGCCAAGATTGTAAAGACATCTCCTGTTATGGGTGCGTGTGGTTGAAGCATTCCATGCGCACACGCAGCAAGGCCTTAGGATTTGGCGCAGACGCGATTGGCTACGGCAAACAATAGTTCCTGACACCTTGCCGGTCATTAGCAGTACATTGCTGGTTAAATAATGATTACGTCAGGGTCGCGTTAAGAATGTAATTGTTCTTGAAAAATAGTGTTGATTGAGAAAATCGCACGTTCCACATTTTAAAATTGAGGAGTCAATGTCAAACATCTTAAACGTACATTGACATAAGACATAACATAATTTAACTACCTACCTTACTAATATTAATAATGCGAAGGTTTCCAAGTGTGTAAGTTTTGGGTGGTCTTAGTTTGAAATAGTAATAAACACGCGCACATCAACACATGCATGCGCATTTCTACTATAAGTAGAATTTTATAGGTCTTGCAAATCATGAAAGCAAGCGGGCTTACTACTCGTGATTGAACGTGTATATAAGATAGAATGTGTGTAAGCTTTGTGTTGTAAGATAAAATGTGTTGAACATTTATTTTTAATTTACTTGCAAAAAGGCAACATTAACGCGTTCGCGATGTTTGTTAGTACTAAAACTATGGAGTCTTTTGCGTAGGTAGACGTACTCCTAATCTTACTAGAATTATTAAACGTATAAGTTTGTGAGAATGGATGATGCTTATATTTCTTTCACACAAAAACAGATACCTACCGTAATTTTGATGAAATTTGGCATCATAATTTTTATAATCTAATAGATTAAAACTTAGTTGCCATTAATCGAGAAGTTGACGTTAACGCAATCAAGATGAGGCATAAAGCATAGTCTAGTAGGGTAGTTGACACCATCGATTGAATTCCAAGATGCAGCTCAAATAAAAAACCATTTCCTTTTAACTAGAAAACCAGACCACTTTTCAAATTAATGTGAATTGCCCATTGCCTTGCTTGTTAGTAATCGCGTTTTGGCAGCTCATAAAAAACACGTGAATTTATTGGTGAAATACTCTTGCATATTGTATGTCATTTCTCGGGTTGTACCACAGCAGTACAAGCACTGCGAAGCAAACAAGCAAGCGTTGGCAGGTATACCGTAAACTGGGGTTACTTTGAAATGCGAGGCTACTTTAGAAAACAGTTTTTTACGCCGTGTCCTTATTTTTTTAGACCATCTGTGGCAATGAAATAACTACTTACCTTGATAAATCACCTAACTTTTTACGTTATTTGCTCAATCGAGCTATGAATATTTGCGTTTTTATAAACGTTTTAAACCTATCTAAGTAGCCCCAAAATTTCCTAAAGTAACCCCAGTTTACTGGTATGTAAATTTATTCGTGGTGTCAATTATACCGTCGCGTTTTCTGTCAGCCAATTTCCTGGTTGGATGTTGGATCACAGTAGTACAAACACAGCTGGTCTGTGACAGCTTTAGCAACCACTATTATTGAATGTATTTAATTTAACCATCTTTAATACACTGCACTATTAATATTAGTATGTTAATTTATTGGTGGTGTCAATTAGGCTGTTGGATTTTGTGTCTGCCAATTCCCTGTTTGGATCACATTAGTATAAGCACTGCTGGTCTGTGGCAGGTTGAGCAAGTATTAAAATATGTCAATTGATTGGTAGTGTCAAATACCCTTGCGTTTTGTGTCAGCAATTTCCCTGGTTGGATCAGCGGTACCAACCCTGTTGGTTGCAATTGATTGGATGCGGATGGCGCAGGGCCGACCTGTTTGGCGAGCCTTGGGGGAGGCCTATGTTGAGCAGTGGACGTCTTTCAGCTGAAATGATGATGATGAATTTCTCTGGTTGGATCAGCGGTACCAACACTGCTGGTCTGTGGCAGTTTAGCAAGCACGATTAATTAAAATATGTCAATTGATTGGTAGTATCAAGCACGATTATTTAAAATTATGCCAATTGATTGTCAAGGCCTATGTTGAGCAGTGGACGACTTTCAGCTGAAATGATGATGATGAATTTCTCTGGTTGGATCAGCGGTACCAACACTGCTGGTCTGTGGCAGGTTTAGCAAGCACGATTAATTAAAATTATGTCAATTGATTGATAGTGTCAAGTATCCTTGCGTTTTGTGTCAGCAATTTCCCTGGTTGGATCAGCGGTACCAACACTGCTGGTCTGTGGCAGGTTTAGCAAGCACGATTGATTAAAATTATGTCAATTGATTGATAGTGTCAAGTATCCTTGCGTTTTGTGTCAGCAATTTCCCTGGTTGGATTAGCGGTACCAACACTGCTGGTCTGTGGCAGGTTTAGCAAGCACGATTAATTAAAATTATGTCAATTTGTTGGTGATGTCAAATACCCTTGTTTTGTGTCAGGATTTTCCTTGGTTGGATTAGAAGTGCAAACAGTGGCTGGTCATTGGCTTGGCAGTTTTAGCAAACACGATTATCTAACGTATATTTATCACCCTTGCATACCTATTACAGCTATTACATTAGCTCAACCATCCCCACAGTGGCATTGAACGTCGCGTACAAAAGCGATTCTTATAATATTTTGTAAACATATGATACAATATGTCAAAATCGGCCGCTATAATAATAAGGAAGGCGTGTTTAATAATAAGTCCATTGTCTGGCGGTCGTATCCGTCATGCATTTTGTACAGAAACGCCGGGAGTGGTGCACGAGTTTTAGTGAGCAATATGTGGCTGGTGAGGTAAGGAATTGTTGAAAAATAAGAACGAGTTTTTCTAGAATTTTTTTAACTGCGAAGACTTGGCTTTCTGGTGCTGTTAAGTGACATCATATTTTGTGGTGTGTCTGGTACTCCGAAAGGTTTCATTTAGCTTGCAGTGTAGGTAAAATCTGAAGTCAAGTTTAGACCATCAAGAAAAATTGTGCAAGTAGCATTAGATTGCGGTCGTAAAGCGAACGAGTTTAATGTGGCCAGTCCGACGCCGTAATGTAATGCAACTTACACAATTTTTCTTGCAGGAATAAACTGGGCTTTAGAATGCAGACCCACTTCTAGTGGTCGGATTGACTTGAAATTTGGAATAAGTACAGTAGCGGAATGTAAAGGTTCGTCACTTTTCGATCTTAACTCGTTGACATAGAGCCGAAAAAAGACGAACCTTTTCATTACGCGACTGTACAAATAATTTAGATTGAGTGGCAATGCAAGTACCCACCTACAATCTGCGAAAAAGCTTAACTCAAAATGAAATTTTTACAAAAACTTATTTTACTTCACCAAGTTTAAAATTTACAAATTTAACATATTTACTTGTGCATACATCTTGGTGAGTTGCAAATTTAGATTAAGTATTTAATGCTGGCCCTTATTTCTGATAATTTAGATTTTGTCAGAGTCGGCCAAGCGTAATTAACAAGTTTGTACAAAATACGAGTTAAAAGTTAGAAATTAAGTAAAGTAATGCTAGGTTTACACGAGCTTAGTAGCTAATACTTAGTACTTGTCACTGACACTTGTCAGATGCGTGTATTGTATAATACTAAGCACTTGTACAGTCGACTACAAAAAGATCGATACCGCCAAAGTTACAAAGATATGTATACACACCTTTATTGACTTAACATTAAGGTCGTGTATACATATTTTTGTAACTTTGGCCGTATCGATTTTTTTGTAGTCGACTGTACAATATGTTTACACACTTCTGACAAGTGTAAGTGACAAGTACTAAGCATTAGCTACTAAGCTCCGTGTAAACCTAGCATTACTGACAGCAAAACATACGAATAATATACGCATTAACTAACTCAAAATAAAAAAGGAGTGCCTGAGATTTTCCGTAACTATTGATTAACACCATGTGATAATGATAATGAACATTTATAAACTATTTTTGTGAATGTTTCGTATTGCTATTCCTAAATCGCCTTGCTTCTACAATTACACTTGCCCTTGTACAGTTGGCTAGAGATTTCTCACAAAAGAAAAAATGTTTGCATAAAATTAAAAGAAATATTTATTCATCATAATTATCTAACTATCTGTCATTTTGTTCCAAAATTTTTAGCAATTTTTTTAAATTAATTTTTGCTTACGCACGTATAATTGATACGGCTGATACGGGGGTAGCTACGCCCCTGAAAGCGTAGTATATAAGTAGTCTGAAACACATTTCGAACCGAATATAGTTAGGCTTACGACTTCCTCTGTTGTTTCTGTAAATATTTTCAACTGCCGCTTTAGCAGTCATAAAAACGCAAAGGTTCGGTTGTTTAGAGTTTAGGTGTTCGTTGTTTTTCTCACAATTCATCAAAACACTCACACGCATCTAAGTGCCTCGGAATATTTTTATCCCTAGAGAGTTTTGAACATTTCAATAAGTATAGGCATTTCAATATGCAATGCACTATGGTTGTGAGATCTAACTACCAATATTGGACACATCACAACGCCCATATAACGAATGCGCACGATCCATTGCAATTTTAAATAAAATCCCGTAATAATATTAGTGCTTTGTAAAAACAATATCTCGCTCTTCTTAAACATAAATTATGTAATTTTTTTTAGATCATAGTTATTAAATATTTACTTAATTTTCTGATAATAATTTATCACGTAAACAGTTATCTTCACGTCTTTTCTTTTTAAAAAGCAGTGTGTTGTTTCGATTAAGTATATGAAATTTCCGTAAGTTGATAAAAATTGATTTGTAATATTTTTTTTTGATTTATTTAGGAAACAAACAGTCACAATTCAACATAAATCAACTTAAGTAACAACAAACAGACCTTAAGTTCCATAGAAAATAAAACGAAATACATAGTTAATTAACAAATCGAAACGGTAGGTGTTAGGCACCATCTTAAGCATCTCATCTGTCAATAAATAAACGATACGTTTAAAACGATACGTTTAAAACGAAAGCAAAATGTCCTTAAAACAAGTTAAATTGAAGTCGAATTGATTGTTTGCGGAAGTCGCGGTAATGACTGAATGAAAATGATATGGGAAATTCAACTTTCTAAGTACTTATTCGTTTCCCTATGCCATACTCAAAATAAGTTACACATTTTTGGTTGAGGAGCCTGTCATAGAGATGTGATAATTGTGCCAAAATCGACTGTAAAATCGATTCGAACAATTCGTTAATAATCGCTAGGTTTGACAAACGCTACGTCTCAGCCTCATCATTAAAAACTTCAATAGACAAATGTCAAATGTTGGACGTTAGATCTTAGATCTCACGAAGTACTGAGTCAAAACATCAAATTTGTCTAGGGATAATGAGTTCCGTATCAAATACTTTTTTGATGTGTGTAAATAAAAGGACGATAAATATTACCATGCCTACGCCGATGTTTTCTTTAGCTGAACCCTATTACTAAGCATACGTCTATCTGTATAATAATTTACAAGAAACTACCTGTTGCCCGCGACTCCGTCTGAGAAGAATTCGTTTATCGCTATCCCGCGGTAACTATGTAATTTTCTGGTATAGAAAATATTCTTCCCGGGGTCTCAAACTATCTCTATACCAAATTTCATCTCAATCGGTTTAGCATAGTTTAGGTTTAGGGTGAAGAGGTAACAGACAGACAGAGTTAGTTTTGCATTATGACCATACCTCGGGATTTTCGGTGCGGGAATGATTTGAGGAAGAGTAGAGATAAACAGATAGGTTAGACTGAGAAATTTCGTATTATGCCTAATGAATAGCTACCTCTCTGCGAATTGTCTAGACTAGACACTATGATATAATTTTATTTTAACTCATGATGATAGTAAAAATAACTTTAATTAATTACCTACAGTAAATTTAATACTTAACACGATTTTCAGAATAAACTATTAATATTTTTTCCAAATCTGGAATAGTTAACCATTGTTCCTATTAACGATATTCCCTTCACTGTAAAGCTCATGATTTGAAATGGTCTTTTAACCCCGGAAAATGACATAGTTCCCGCGAGATAGCTAATGGATTCGCGGGGAACACCTATAGTAGGTATATAGGTAATAGATAATATATTTAAAGCAACTACATGGACTCGTGTCATTTTAGTTCAAATTTATTGCTACGTTCGGAAACATACTTAAAACTAATTACAAACGTCCTTAACAAGTGAAACTGTATTTCACAACAATGCCTTCTACTAGACTGTCTATTCGATGTCAGTATGAGGTTGGTAAGCTCGCACTCGGCGTACCAAAATTACGAATAACAACTACAAAAGCACAAAAACAACAACACAAATAAGCAAAGCAAAGCAAGTATAGTATAAATCTTCCCAGGTGAATTTTTCGCTTCGAGCCATTACATTAAATTTGAACCTTAATACTATAACGATACGGTTTGTTTTGAAAGATAAGGGCTCGAAGCGAAAAATTCACCTGGGAAGATTTATACTATAAGTAAGTACGAGGATAAGGATAGCTTTACCCGCAGACTGAAATTCAAAACTTATTCTTTCGTGACACATATTCGATACTTTGGAAGAAAAAGATACAAATAAAAAACATCGAATAGTATAAATTGGGCCCCACTCAGCATAATGTTGCGGGAAGCCAACGCTGTTTTTCGCTGGGACGCATAGATAAAATTATACGGTAGGTCGATAGACTACAGCAAGTTAGAACAAAAATAAAGAATCGCTTTCAGTATCGACTGTTTATCGCATTCATGACAGTGATGATCAAAATGTTTTTACATTAACAATGGTAAAACATTAGAGCCATAACAAAAGGAACTCAACAAAAACCTTCGACTTGCTCTCACAATGGCCTCAGTCACAACACAAGACTAGTCTTCAATAAACCACCATTTCATTTCAAATATAAAAATATAACGTTTGTTTTGTTTCAGGTCGTTAACGATATCGTTAGCAATTGTGTTAACGATCATCGGCCCGACAAATGGCTTCACAATCCGGCACCGCAATACATCGGATCTCGTTGCTGATGAAAGCACGGTTGTTGAAGTAAAGTATGATTCACCTGACGAAATCAACACACCTAGGGAAGACGAACCAGTGACGGTTATACCAATTCAAAGAAATACAGAAGCTGTGACGCTAAAGGATGATTCAGGCATTACGGAAGCAGACCAAGAGGCCACGGAACGTACTTCAGTAGATAAAGTACCTACAGAAGGTACAGAATGCATAACAACTGAGGATGTTATGCAAACCGTAGGCGGTATTAGTCAAAAAGGTTCGCTCGATACGACCGTACCACTTGGAACCGAGAGAGTTGAAAATGATACCGAAACGAGTACTGACGCTAACTATACAAGTACCAGCCCTCAAATTCTTTTACATAGTAACGAACTCGATAATATAATATCGGCTGCGGAACAACAAAGTATGTCGTCCTTAGCTCCATTCACACTAACTGAACCAGGCACAACTTTAGTAGCAACGACTGAGGAAGAAATTATCACAACAGAGGAAGAAATCACTAGCACTGAGCCAATTCCTAGTATGTCAGTTTCTATGAGCAACCCGATACAAATACAAACTACCGATACCCCGACAACGATAGAACAATTACAACAGACAGATGCAACAGAATCGACGCCTTTCTGGAGAAAATACACAAACATTGAAAGAATACGTACCACAAGAACAGATGCAGATGAAAAAGTAGAAATATCACCAACTGAAAGGGTTGTTGATTCAATTAATGCACATACTACTCAAACACGAGTAAGTCTAGAACAGGCATTCAATTTAGCTCCAGATATATTGTCTTTGCAACAGTTAAAGACTCATCTTATGAAGACTACTAAAGCCATCGGATATCGTGATGGTTTGGAAACATCTAATTCTATTGAAAGTCAAACTGAGTCGATTCCGTCAAGTACTGTTCGGATCACGGAAGAACAAACACTAGCTAAGATGATAGAAGAAGGAAATCAACTAGAAATGGTTTCAAAGCGAGCGGGTTATTTAGACCACTCGAAAACAACAATATTCACCGATGCTGCAAAGATAGCCAATACGTCACGTGACGGTTTAATTGAATTAGACGTCATAGGGTATGAAGTTGATCCAGAAAACTTTGGTACCGGGAATAAGACGTCTCAAAGTCAATTGGTAAGATCATAGAATAACCTAGGACCTAGGCATATTATTTACTCATTTAGCGAGGTTGTCAAAACTGGACATCGTGTCGACAAAAAGGCAATTAAATATAATTAAGCTAGTCTTGGCTTAGCTTTTACAGTTACTCTGGCCACATCGAAGCGAAAGGAGATCTTGGGTTTTGTGTCAGTATTTTGTTCAATTACCTACAGGTCATCTTAGCTATAAAACCAACGCATTTTGTATTTTTTTAGCAGCCGAGTACATATTATAAAAATTATGAAAACCTAGGTTTTTCCCGCAACTTCTTTCGCGTAGGTAGTAAAATGTATATATATAAAAATGAATCCCTATTTCCCTTGGTCACGGCATCACGCATGAACGGCTGGACCGATTTCCCTAATTCTTTTTTTGTTGTGTTCGTCTTTGTCAGGAGAAGGTTCTTATGAAAGAAAAAAATAAGAAAATTGCGCGGAAAATTAGAAAATATAAGAAAAATTACCGTCCATAATAACTTTTCTAATGTAACCTTATGGCGTTTGACATAACTGCCAGTCGTTTGACAGTTGGCGTGATTAACAGAATACGATCGTTTAAATTAAATGTACGGGTCGAAATTTTATTCATAAAACTAGCGACGCCGACCGACTTCGTGTGACTTCGTGTGGGTGTAGTTTGGGGAAAAAGAGGTAAATATATAAACTTACCACCTTAAATTATAGACTTTCTTTATTTTTCACACCTATTTTTCAAAGTTACACCCGTGCGAAGCCGGGGCGGGTCGCTAGTTAATGATAAAAGTAAGGTAGTTTATGCCATTAACAATTAAACCCAAGATCAAACTCTCTTAAAAAAAACCGACAGCGTGCGTGTTGGGCCAGAGCTACTCTGAAACAAAAAAAAAACAAATTTATTTTATATCCAGCGGAAATTTTGAGTAAAACCCATATTAGTGATTCTCTATGACCCTCAAGGAATTTATGTCCCAAATATGGTCAAGTTTCCATATCGGCTAGTAAGTTAGTAATAAAAAATCCTTTTATTCCCTACCCCGTTTAAGTTCCAAAAAATCCGTTCTTATTGTACTGCTATGACCTTCAAGAAATATGTCTGCCAAATTTCAAGACTTTAGTTTCAGTGATTTGGCTGTGAGTTGTCTGCCAGTCAATCAAACGTTCATTAAAGTTAGGTACTGTTTTATAGGTATAGATAATAAAGCTTTTTTTATTTTCAGGCAGAAGACGCAATGAAAGAAGAATTACTTAAAGAATCATTTATCAATGATAAGGAAGAGACTTCCTTGCTTTACCGTACATCTGACGAAGTTAAAAATCAGTTAGCTGATGTGACAACATTGAAGTCAATCACTGAGCCCATCAAAAAGGAACACACTGTAGAGCAAAAAGTTACAGATACAATTCCGGAAAAAAGAATAACGGATACGACTCCAGAACCAAAAGTAACGGACATATCTGAACAAATAGTCACGGTTGAATTGTCTGAACAAAAAGTTACAGACAACCTTTCAGAACGACAAGTTTCAGATTATCCCACTGAACAAACAGTATCATATAAGCAACAACAATTTACAACAGAGAACCCCGCGTACGAAAAAGTCACACAGGACCTTAGTGTTAAACCAATCAGTCCTGAAAAAAAAGTTACAATAAATTTGTATACTGTAAATCCAAACTACAAACCACTAAAAAAATTGGAAATACAGCCTCCAAAACCTTTCACACGCGACCCCGATGATAATAGCTGGAGAAATGAAAGCCTCAGTTCATTGGGAATAGTTTTCAAAGCAAAGAACTCATCAAAAGCTTTCACGGAAGTGTTGAAGAATAAAACCGAGGTTGTGATGAATAATTTGCCCGATCAAAATAGAACAATAGAGAAAGTGGAGTTAAGGGACAGGCTGGAGAAAATCGCCGAGAAAAGAAAGTCGAAAAAGAAGAAAACTGATCAATTTGGAAATATAGAATACGCAGATTATGAGGAAAATAACAACGTGGGTGATCTACATGCATCAAAGGAAACACTTGCTGGTATCGATCCTTTAGTGTCACCTTTACCTTTAAGTTCAACTGCAGCTCCAATAACGCCACCGTCAAAACCACCTGCAACGCGGCCATCAAAACCACCGTCAATGCCACCGTCAATCCCGCCGTCAACGCCGCCTTCAACGCCGCCGTCAACGCCACCGTCAACGATAACTAGCTCCAAGGCATTTGTTACAAACCCTTACACATTTGCGAGTATAGAAAAACCGAAGAAAACGTTTAATCTGCAAGAATACTACGATACATCGGAAGAAGACGATTATGCAACACTACCAAAAATCGATATTATGAAGTCAACTACTAGACCGAGGGTTCAATGGCCAGTGACACAAAGTATGATAGAAAATACGAATCCAACACAATTATTCCCGGAAAGGAAACCAACAGTGCAATATTTCCCTCCGCGAGCCAAGCCCACAACAAACTACAACAGCAATGACTATACACCACCGAGTCACAGCACTGCGACATTGCCTCAAAGTTTTACTGAAAGCAAAAACTATCCCAGCAGGAATCAATTTCAGAATGAACAAATAAATTACGCTTCCAACGAGAATGGAAATAAACCTTTCGAAGTTCAGCACATTCAATATAGGCCGGTGGACGTAAACAGGAACGCTTATCTTACACAACAACCGAAATTACCATCTGCAAACCAACATGATATACCAGAAAGCTACAACCGCGGTTTTGTCATAAGACATTACAAGGATTTAATAGACGCAGCTATCAAGGACCATGACTATGATAGAAACGTGTACCCGTACACCGAACAGCCGGTTCCCAAAGTGACGGCCCTCGTAGAAAAAACGCCGGTGAAATCGGAGGAATACGACTACGATGCACGGAAGGAAGTACTAGATAGGTTCGTGGATAATTTCAATCAGAACCACGAACAGTTTAAGGCCGATTTTCCGGTGGTATTTAACACTAGTATTGTGCATCAGCATGGCCCTGAAGACGGGAAGGTTTTGGCGTCTTCTAGCGCTATGTTCAAACGTCTGTACAACGATGCTACAGCGACCAAGGCTAATGGTTTTCTATTTACAAACAAACCGTATGACCCTAATTGTGAGAATATTACTGTTGAACTATCGCCAGCGTACGAACTGCACTATTACGTCCCGGATCAAGAAGAAAGGGAGGAACAGGCGGTTAAAGTCACCATACCGTATGGATATAGAATATAACGTCTCGTAACGGTTTTAAATGTCTCCTACTACCAGACGTAGAAAGATTTTCAACGAATTTATTACATCAGGCGTTACTTTATTGAGGTTTACGAGTATATATACCTACGAACTAATAAACGAACTTTTAAACCTGAAGCTATAGGTATAGGAGAAAGTGTGGTGTGTAGAAACGAGTATAAGGATAGTAGAGGGAGATCTAGGGTTGTTCAAAAAGCCCTTCGGCCACATTTCATACCAAAGGTCTATCTAACCAGTTTAGAAAACGGAATTATTTTTGTTTTTAGGAAACCTGGTTTCAAATAAAGAAAAATAATTCTGTTTTTAGACTCGTTTCGAACCTTGGTTTCCAAAGTGGCCAAAGGTCAAAAATACATGAAGATTCTCATTTGCATGTGAAAGTAGGGATTGCACGTTTTCGACAAGATTGCGGGCGAAATCTTGCGTATTAATTCTCTGGTGATATTCGTAACCAATCAACGCTCTAAAATCTAAATTAGAGTTGAGTACTTACGTTAGTTTGATGGTAAGAGAAATAGTTCAATTTTCAATTGTTAAAATAGATAGCTAATTAAATTAAAATGTTTAAAGACTTCGAAATCAGGAACAGAATGTAAACTGCTCCGTGTTAAACCGAGAGGCAGGTAAAGTCTTGAATGAAGTCCTCTCGATATAAAATTATCTAATAAAAATAATTAAGAAGTCTTATTATCGATTGGTTGTCGAAGTATTAATTTTTAAATGTATATATTATATAAAAGTGTAGGTGTTTTTTTTATAGAGAAAAGTGTTGAATATTAAGAATGATTAGTATTAAGCGCGGACCGGGTACTAAAGTTGAAACGTACAGTCGACTGCAAAAAGATCGATACCGCCAAAGTTACAAAGATATGTATACACACCTTTATTGCCTTAACATTAAGGTCGTGTATACATATTTTTGTAACTTTGGCCGTATCGATTTTTTTGTAGTCGACTGTACTTACTTTTTCTCCTTCACTCGCGTACGAACGAGCATTGCCGTCTGGTTTGCTTATCTGGATAAGACAAGTAATCCAGCCACATACCTGGGGCTTTCACCGTGGAATAAAAAATTATAAGCTGGAAACTTGTACTTATATGCCTTTTTTGCATTCTAAAAATTGTCTCAAAGATCTCATCAAATCTCGTGTCCTAGTATGAAAATATTTAAGGCCAAAGGTCACAAAAATCAGTTTTTTTGCAAATATAATAATTTAAAACCTCTTTCAGGATTTCCCAAAACTCCTGCGGGATAATAAATAAAGAGGAAACTACGAGCTCTCCGCGCTCTATCCCAAAAATGGTTGTGCGTATAAAAATGTTTATAGATGCGGACATGAGATTTGATGAGACTTCTGAGACAGTCTATAGAATGCCGAAATATACAAGTTTCCAGGTTATTATTCATTCCGCAGTTGGTAACTTTTACATTGGTGCATGTGTGAATAAGCGATGGCAATATTTTTCAAGTTCGTTTTTACTTTTTGTTAAAAAATATTCGAGCGCCATTTTTAGGTCGATAAAATCTGTATAAGTCTGTAATCTGTAATCAATATTTTATCGCTTTATCTGTAAGGGCATTTATACACGGCAACTACCTGTAATGTCAATACGGAAACGTACTTGTGGCGTTTCAATTTTTGGAAGAAAATGGAAGCAATTTATAGTAGAAATTTTGGCGCCCTACGGGTAAGTATCCGTAGCATCATGCATGAATACCGCCAATATAAACAGCCAAATATAAATGTTAAAAAAACATCGAATTCCATTTCATCGAAGGAAGTAAAGTAACAGTAAGTAGAGTAGTTTTTCCCAGATATCTTTAATTTAACTACAGGTTTGCTCTCTCTCTACTGTTTTATTATAATGATATGTTTTTATAGTTAACAGATCAGAGAGGATTTGACAAATTGACAAAGTAGTTGTCGCATGCAAAAATGCTGCATTAACTTATGTTACGTTTAAGTTTTAGATTAAGGTCGTTTGCCAAAGTTGTGTAAGTAGCTAATGTATAAATACCTAATTATAATTATAATATGAATCTGTATATAATGTCTTATTTTTGTAGATCACGTTTCACCGAGTAGCATGGAGTCAGTAATAGAAAAAAATATGAAAATAATTAAAAATTATACAAATTATTCTATTGTCTTTTATTTGACTGATTGTAGTATCGGCCGATGGGGCAGTAAGGTTTAGTGTTAGGCAGGGCATATGCGCTATGTCTGGAAAAGGGTTAATAATGTGTAGCAGTTTCTCTAATTGATGACTAAATCGTGCTAAAGTTTGCAACAATATTTTTCGTAAGAATTTTTGATTCAAAATGTACCTACCTACTTAGTCACGCCTTTGAGGCGGTTTTGCGAAAATGTATCAATGTATGGAAATATTTACTTAGGTATAAAATATAATGTGCTTACAGCATATCATGCTTAGGTAGGTATTGCAACATTAACTAATAAGAAAAAAAAAGTCGTTAACTGCATACACGTATAATTTATTAATAAAACTGCCAAACACATAAAAACACAATATTCACAGAACAGGTTGGAAATAAAACACACGCGCGGGGTTAAAAAATTACACAGCGTAAGCACCGTAGGGGTTGAATGCGCCTGTACGGAACGCGGCACATAACGCGGTCAAAGTACACATACAACAAAGGCAACGTCGAGCCGAATTTCGGTTGGTCGGGCCTAGCGAGCTCCTTCGGTCACGGACCGATTAGGGCTTCGGGCATAAAGCTAAAAAAAAAAGGTAACCAGGCGAGGGTGTGCGGACGATGATGAGGATGTAATGGGGATGGGTATGAAAATGATCCGCCGCACGGCTCTGGTGGCTACACTGACTGCTACCCAGCGCTCCGGAGTCGCGCCCACCGAGAAATCGGGCTCCGAGCTTCGATGTATGGCGCTATAGCCGCTACAGTAACTAACTAAAATAGGTAATAATATTCCGAATGGGCCGAGAAAGAATAACGTTGGCTTGCAAAGTGCCTTTAGGATTTGGAGGGGGACCTAACACGTTAACATTACTGACAGATCATACAGTTTACGCCGGACTACGATCGTTCGGCTAATAAGCAAAGTTAAACCGCCTGAGCGGCCTCACGCGGAAGTACGTTGGGGTCTTCTGCACCGGCACGGCATCCCGTTGGTCGCCTCCGAACTCCGCGCGTCAAGCAAACACTTCGGGCATCCTGAGGAGCTGGCTCCGTGCGGCTGAGGTCTAGCTCCGGTACCCAGAAGCTGGAACAATTCAACCCGAAATAAGCAACGCCACCCCAAAAGCCGGGACTTGTCCAAAGGCGAAACCACAAAGCGATGCTATTAAAACTCACCCTGGCGTGATAAACGACAGGCTTAGAAACCGACGGCAAAAGCGGGACCCCTCGGTCACCGCCCAAAGGACAGGACTGCCCTTGCAATTTGGTCCCACGGACCGACGGCGCAATATGCCCACTACTCGGGCGCACTTCACAAACGATAACAGCTTCGGATAAGAACAAAACTATGACCCACAGCAAAAAAAAACTCAAGCTTTCGTAACGACGTGAATCGTCCGCCTTCCAGTGAAATAATGCCAGACCCACAAAATTTCAAAATTTGACACAACAAGCGGCCTGTTACCAGTGGCCACTTTCACCGAAAAGTTCAAAAAACTTATAGTATTTACCGTGTGCGTGTGGACTGAGGGACCACTCGGTTTTTAATGGTTTTAGACAGTTTTAGTAAGTGTAAAATTTAGTAGTAGTAGCGAATTAATTTGTAATAAAATCCTGGAATTCGTAAAGAATTCACTAAAAAGTTATTCAGCCAAATGTGTGGTCCCTCAGTTCACACACTGAACCTTCCACTTCTGGGCAAGTGTTTAATTTGCTGGCTTATTTTGATGTTACAGATTTAGTAAAAACATGTCTAAACGCATTCGTAATGACCGAAACGTAATTTGGCAATGATTATACACTAAAGCAGTCTTCCTTCTTTGGTCCCTGAGAGACCACATAAAATAACTAATAAATCGGTACATTTGTACAAAAAAAAATGTATTTTTCTTTGCAAACATTAGTAAAAATCGCAAGGAAGATTATAAAAGTTAAACAAAAGCACAACTATTAATAAATTTCGTCAAATTTATATTTGTTTGTGGTCCCTCAGTTCACACTATGAATTAATAAAATAATTAAAATATCCTAAAATATAAACATTATGGAAAGGTTTGTCGTACTGAGGTTTAGTTAAAAGGTTTGACTACATTTATATATTTTTTTAACGTGGATTGATGGCGTATAATATAAGATAAATTGCTTTTTAATATTTCCTTAGCAGTGTTTATTAGGGTGTCCACACAATGAAAAGCATTTACTAACGTGAATCATATTTAAATTCAACTTTTTATATTTGCTTACTAACATTAAATGGACCAAGGAAAAACTGCATACAGCCAAAACTACATTTTAGATTCTGTAAGCAAAATTACGAAATTAAAAACAAACTAAGTATATGGTATCAGATTTGGTGCGGTAAAACATGTAGCTCGAATATACTTGCCCTGCGTATTATGTTTAAAGAATAAAAAGGCGGCAAATTAACTTGAATTGATGTGTTTGGTTTGTTATTGCTGTGTAATAGGCAAATTAGTATTGTGTTGCAATGGATTTGTTATTTATACTCCTGTTTTCCGTGTTGTTTATCTGGTAAGTTCCTCCTTTAAGCAGCATTATATTCTATTAGTATGGTTTGTCATTCATCAGTTGATGGTAGAGCTTGTCCAATTTAAAATGACGCGCGCCCAAGAATCGCATTCACGCACATCTGCCAAGAGAAATATTTCTCTATTGTAGCTTAAATTGAGTTTCAAATCCTGTGCGTAAATGCGGTGATTGGGCGCGTCATTTTAAATTAGACAAGCTATAGTAAATCACTACAAGGCACTTTTTATATCTATACTAATATTATAAAGAGGAAAGATTTGATTGTTTGTTTGTTTGTTTGCATTGACTAGGCTCCGAAACTGCCGGATCGATTTCAAAAATTCTTTTGTCGTTAGAAAGCTACATTACCACAGAGTGACAGAGGCTACTTTTTACAGCGGGAAAATACCTTTTCCTACGGGAAAATTAATTTTATCGCGGGCGAAGCTGCGGACGGAAGGCTAGTAATATTATAAAGAGGAAAGATTTGTATTTTTGTAGGGTCAACAGAATAAATAAGTGGTAATTTCTGTACCTTGTTGTTACCAATCGTTTGACAATTTTGTATGACATTTCAAACATGACGTTAAAATGACAAGGTACATAAATGATCACTTATTTATGCTGTTGACTGTATGTAACAAATAAACTTAAAAACTAGGGATGCAACGATACGGCTATTACGATACCAATACGAATGACAAATACATTGTAATGGCCAAATACAATAACGAATTATGATACAAATGCATTACGATATTTGTTTAATACCATTTGATGAATTTATTGGAAGCTTTGTTGTATGTTATTGTAAGACTAAGTAAAGTATAAAAAAAGTTATGCATTTTTAATCAAATTATTTATTAATTTTATCAATTTTCATCAATAACTTATATTTTAAATTGTTACATTTACTGACTATTAATTAATTGTAGTCTTAATTTATTACTGGCAAATTCTTATTCAGAAAACACAACATTTTTAAGTTATTTCCCTTAAGTCGGTTTCTCTCATCACTGTGTATCAGTCCTGCTGTGGAGAATAGTCTTTCAGATGGCACCGTTGCAGGTTTAAGGGATAAATATTTCAATGCTATACTCTGAAGCTTTATTGTGCCAATAGTCAGCAACACTAGCGTCCATGTCTAAATTAGTAGTTTTCAAATAGTTTTTAATTTCTTCTTGAATGGTGTCACCTGAAAAAAATTACAGCAATTTATTAAATTTGTAAGTAAAAAAAGGTTGTGAATAAGTTATTCAGTACTCACTTGAAGCAAAATTTGACAGTGGTTCATCAAATTATTTGTCTGTGATAATGCTTTTGCATATATTCCATATGGTCCCTTTCGAAGTAGATGGTTGATTAGTATGATTAGCCATTGGTTCAGAAGGGCCCTGTACAGATGTTCTGCTTGTAGCTGAGGCATTTATTTCTTGGCATAAAGAGTCCTTGATAGTGTCACAGCTGACTTTTCTGAAAATTCTGGCTTTATACCTTGGGTCCAGAGCTGTAGCCAAAAAACAGTTTTTATCGGACTCTAAGTTACCAAACCGTGTCTCCATTTCAATACTTAAATCCTGTGCTAACCCTTTGATACTTAAAGTCATGTCTCTGTTTGAACATGATTGGTTCAGTACTTTGAAAATGCTATTCACTATGGGAATGACATCTGCTAGTGACATCTGCTGCACTGAGTGACTTTGTAGCTTGTTCAAAATAATGTAATAGGTTGACTATATTTTGTATTTTAGTCCACTGCTGGCTACTCAGATCATGCTGGCAGTTAATTTTTGGTAAAACTGCTTGTATAGCAATGTCCAACTATTTTCCTACAAGTTTTAATGACTTCCTTCACAGATTCGCGTTCAAACAAACCATGCTCTAAAACCAACTGCAATGTGTGCGCATTACAACATATATGAACAAACTGACTCCCTGTCATTAAATTATCACATAGTTCATTCACTGCATATATCATATTCCGTGTGTTATCAGTAACAATTGCTATTACTCTTTGTAGTATTTCCCAGTTCAATATAGCCATTTTCATGTTCTCAGCAATATTCACACCCGAATGATTCTCTCCTTGGAAAGGCATGCCTTCTAAACAGTAGGACTTCGGATTGAAGGATTTATCTAGCCCATGCGCAGTAAAGCTAATAAAATCATTCAAATGGGATGATGCACTACTCGTCCAGATATCGCTTGTCAATGTGATGTATGTTAATTCATTCAAAACAGACTTTATTTTTAACTTCACTTGGTCATACATTTTTGGAAGCAGATTTTCTGTTAAATGTGTATGAGGCACCATGTTGTACTTGGGACTAAGTTTTTTAATCAGTCTTTAAAACCTGGTTTATTTACCAGATTTAAGGGCTCCATGTCCACAAATATTGCTTCAAGTATATATTTTGTTATTTCCATAGCCCGTGGGTCATCAGTGGTGTACATTTTATTGCAGTTTAACATTTTAACCAAAGTAGCTTGCCTTTTAGGTGCGGGTTCAATATTCAAACTATTTGTAGATGTGGATAGCGCCAATCCCAACTAAGGCTGTGGAGTAAGCTCTTCTGGATGACTGCGTCTAATATGTGTCCACATATTAGTCGTAGTAAAGCCCTTAGCCTGTGCATTTTTCCCGCATCTTGAAATTTCTGCCGTGCAGTACTTGCAATTGGCTTTACACACATCACTGATACTTTTATTAAAGTGCTTCCATATTTCACTACTCTCATGGCGCTTCGGCATGCTTTCTTGCCCATAACAACACCAAGCAACGTTTAAAATCACGAGTAAACAACAATGTTTGTCAATTAATCGCCAAAGGAAAATAAATAATCATAACCTAACCTCACTCCCGCTTAAAACTGTCAATGCCAAAAGTGACGGATGCGTTCAGAAATTGACGCGTTATGCGTTTCGTTTCAACGACAACGACAATCACCGATATACGATTATCGTATCGGTATCGTTGCATCCCTATTAAAAACTACTGGACCGATTTCAATAATTCTTTTGCCGTTAGAAAGCTACATTATCACTGAGTGGCATAGGCTACTTTTTACCACGGGAAAATACCTTTTCCTACAGAAAAAATTATTTATCGCGGGCGAAGCTGCGGACGGAAGGCTAGTATCAGATATTTGCATTCAAATCATAACAACATGTTTTATTACAGTAACACAACTGCCATCGGTCGACCACCAAAAGTATCTTATGAACAGCAAAAGGAAATATTTACAAAATACGCTAAATATTTGCAAGATTGCGATATTAAATACAACAATCCAATATTTACAATAATTTCGACCGAACTTGACCATTTAATGTCACCAATAGCTTTATATTTAGCATTCAACCGTCAACGAAAGGCAAATTGTGAAAAGGCTAATACCGTTGAAGAAAAGAAAGATTTATTATCTGCGTTTAGCACTCCAAAGTCATCGGAATCCGAAACCATAAATTACGAATTGAGTTCGAAATCATTTTCATTCAATCTTGATGTATACGATTGGAAGAAAATACAACCAATGACAGGGTTTAAGAAGAGAAGTGGTACTTCATCTTACAGAACGTACAAAACATTACCAAAATACAAATGGAGTTGTATGATAAAAGAAAAAATCTGGTCAAATTCAAAACTACCCTGTACATTGACTTTAAAAAAACATAATATACGTAATGATTACTTTAAGATATCTGGTAAATGTTCACAGTGTGGTGCAGATATTGTTATAACAACTCAAGAAAAAACTGATAAAATTATCACAATTTTATGTAAGGTCTCCAATTTTGATGGCTCATTTAAACATAACCTTAATATAAAAACAAAACTGACTCCTTACAGGAGAAGACAACTTGCAAAGAAATTACATAATAAATCTAGTACGTTGGTTCGCAACAAAATGGCTTCAGAACTAATACACGATAATGAACATGTATCATCTCCACCAGTGATTCCTTCATCGTTATCTTTCCGTAAAATTAAATCAGACGCTAGATTGGAACATTTGCCACATTCCGATCAAATTCTATCTTTGTTGACAATGGCTAAAACCAATGAAAATAGAAATGAAATACGCGAATTGTGCGTCTTTCCAAATTTCCGATTATTTTTTTGGTCTGATAATCAAATAAAATATTATAATTACTATCAAGCTAAATTTCAAAAAGTTACTGTTACAGTAAACGCTACTGGATCCCTTTTACAACCGATATATCTACCAAATCGAACTCAACTCACCAAAAAATTGTTCCTGTATGTAGGTCTTGTTACAGCAAATGAAAAATTTAAATCTGTACCAGTATTTCAAATGATAACGGATTCACACTCACAAGATACGATATTACTTTGGTTAAGAAAATGGCTAAGTTTTATAGACAATCCACCGCAAGAAATTATTACGGATGATAGTGCAGCTTTAGTTTCTGCTTGTATTCAAGCATTTGCAATCTCTTTAACAACAAAACGGTACATCCAGCATTTATTTACAGTTTTCGAAGGTAAATCTTCTGAGAAACCTAAAGCATTTATCAGGTTAGACACTAGCCATTTTATAAAAAGTCTCCATCGTAACTTTGATATTCATGATGATAAACGTTTAAAATATTTTTATATTAGGTGCATATTATTTTTAAAAGAATGTGAAGATTATCAGTTAGTTAAAGAAACTATTATTGATATAATCAAAGTTTGCCTCGGTCAGTGTGATGATGAAAATAGTACAGACAACGAAAGCCAAACAGCAAAAAGTCGACTTGATAAATTAATACACAAAATAAAATTTGATGAACCAACTACGACAAACGAAAGTATGGAAGAAGAAAATAAATCTTTTAATGATGACATGCTTATTGATAAAGATTTCGATTTTACAGTTTGGTTTAACAGTCTTGTTGAATCTATAAAAATAAAGAATCAAATTAGAAACAACAACAAAAATCCATTTTACTATCCTCCATTTATTTCAATATTCAAAAGAATACTGTGGAAACTACCGCTATGGTCCAATTTGCCATGCTCATTTTTTGAATCTGATAATAAAGCACCATCTTCTTCAGGAGTTGAAAGTCATTTCAAGGGTTTAAAGCATCTAGTATTCAAAACTAAAGTTAAAAAATACAGAGTAGACGAGTTTTTAAAATCTCATGCAAATTATATAGATGGGGAAGTTAAATTGTGTTTTTCTGACCTTACTCAAGATGTTAAAAATAAAATTATTAAAAATAAAATTAGGAAACGAAAAATTGCTTCAACTAAAACCACTTATAGTAAAAGCTCGAAATATACAGAACACTCAAAATCATCGCCTCTTTGTATTAAAAAAGAAGCCATAAATGAAGACCAGCTTTCATTTATAGAGAAGAAACAACAGGATAGATTGATTGATTTAAAACCACAGCCGAAGATGAATATTTTTAATAATGACTCCATATTTGCAGATCAGCCATCATATATAGAAAATTGGATGGGACAAGCTAGAATCACTAAAAAAGAACCAGTAAAAAAAATTAAATTTTTAAAAAATGGAAACTTATGTCCTTCTCTTCGCATTGATTTCCAAAATGTTAAATTAAAAAACACATGTGCTTTCGATTCTGTAATGTATTTATTATGTACAGGATATACTTACAACAGCAATGTTAGAAATCTAGTAAGTACAAACAAAGAAAAAGAATTAATTCCACAATATTTACATCGACTCTCTGACAAAGTTAGTAAATACGACGAAATTTATAGTTTACGGGCAAAAATAATTAAAACATATTTGCAAAGACCGCCTTCCATTTCGGAAAATCAAATCACGTTCAATTGCGAATGTAATGCCACGAACATTTTCGAACGTTTCCCTTTACAATACTGTAGAAGTGCAGTTTATACAAAACAATGTTCAAACTTGTTTTGTTCGTCGAACCTTATTACAAGGGATATCATGTTTTTGTCCCTGAATGTCGATATAATTAAGATATTTGGAATTAATTCTCTTGAGGAGGCTATTTTTTTGGACGACGGTATGACAAAATGTTTATACTGTGAAGGGCAGACTAATAATAATTACGAAATATCGAAAGTAATTTCATTTGATTTAAACGGTACTGATCAACATTGTCTAAGCGACGTACCTCATTCAATTATGATTAAAAGTAAAATTTATACTTTTGTAGGGGCAATTGAATTTGGTGTGCGTGTGGACTGAGGGACCACTTGGTTTTTAATGGTTTTAGACAGTTTTAGTAAGTGTGAAATTTAGTAGTAGTAGCGAATTACTTTGTAAATAAATCCTGGAATTCGTAAAGAATTCACTAAAAAGTTATACAGCCAAAGGTGTGGTCCCTCAGTTCACACACTGAACATTCCACTTCTGGGCAAGTGTTTAATTTGCTGGCTTATTTTGATGTTACAGATTTAGTAAAAACATGTCTAAACGCATTCGTAATGACCGAAACGTAATTTGGCAATGATTATACACTAAAGCAGTCTTCCTTCTTTGGTCCCTGAGAGACCACATAAAATAGCTAATAAATCAGTACATTTGTACAAAAAAAAAATGCATTTTTCTTTGCAAACATTAGTAAAAATCGCAAGGAAGATTATAAAAGTTAAACAAAAGCACAACTATTAATAAATTTCGTCAAATTTATATTTTTTTGTGGTCCCTCAGTTCACACACTATGAATTAATAAAATAATTAAAATATCCTAAAATATAAACATTATGGAAAGCTTTGTCGTACTGAGGTTTAGTTAAAAAGTTTGACTACATTTATATATTTTTTTTAACGTGGATTGATGGCGTATAATATAAGATAAATTGTTTTTTAATATTTCCTTAGCAGTGTTTATTAGGGTGTCCACACAATGAAAAGCATTTACTAACGTGAATCATTTTTAAATTCAACTTTTTATATTTGCTTACTAACATTAAATGGACCAAGGAAAAACTGCATACAGCCAAAACTACATTTTAGATTCTGTAAGCAAAATTACGAAATTAAAAACAAACTAAGTATATGGTATCAGATTTGGTGCGGTAAAACATGTAGCTCGAATATACTTGCCCTGCGTATTATGTATTATGCGTATTATGTAGCGCAGCAAGTGCTTAACCTGTCCATCTCAAAAATTTAACACACGTTTTACACACAGATTTTTCTGTTACCTTGGGAGTTTTCTGTACAATAAGATAAATGCTGCTTTGAATATATATCCCTTGGCTAAAATATCCTGCAAAAATACTGTCAAAAACTGGCTCCTCACTCTTGATTACAGTACAACTGAAAAACTTTTGGTTCCAATTGTATAATGTATAATATACACGCGCCCATGCAAACACTAACATACTCACACACACACACACACACACACACACACACACACACACACACACACACACACACACACACACACACACACACACACACACACACACACACACACACACACACACACACACACACACACACACACACACACACACACACACACACACACACACACACGCACACTCGTTAAATTTATATTAAGATAAATCTTTAGCTTTTGTACTCCACATGTTTTCTAGTTAGGTTCAGTTTTCACGGCATGACCTCTGTGGTTGCTGACATCTGGGTTTTGGAGGCCTGGTGACCTGAAGTACAGGTTTCCCCTAGTTCAGGCACCAGTCTCCACCACACAAGTCTTGTACTTAGTTAATTGTAATTTGTATTAGTGAAAAATTGTTGATTGTACTTACTGGAACTGTGGTGGATTGAATATATGCTTTTTATTATTATTATATTATTATATGTTTAAAGAATAAAAAGGCGGCAAATTAACTTGAATTGATGTGTTTGGTTTGTTATTGCTGTGTAATAGGCAAATTTATATTTGTTTGTGGTCCCTCAGTTCACACACTATGAATTAATAAAATAATTAAAATATCCTAAAATCTAAACATTATGGAAAGGTTTGTCGTACTGAGATTTAGTCAAAAAGTTTGACTACATACATATATTTTTTTAACGTGCATTGATGGCGTATAATATAAGATAAATTGCTTTTTAATATTTCCTTAGCAGAGTGTTTATTAGGGTGTCCACACAATGAAAACCATTTACCTACATCACATTGACAAGCGATATCTGGACGAGTAGTGCATCATCCCATTTGAATGATTTTATTAGCTTTACTGCGCATGGGCTAGATAAATCCTTCAATCCGAAGTCCTACTGTTTAGAAGGCATGCCTTTCCAAGGAGAGAATCATTCGGGTGTGAATATTGCTGAGAACATGAAAATGGCTATATTGAACTGGAAAATACTACAAAGAGTAATAGCAATTGTTACTGATAACGCACGGAATATGATATATGCAGTGAATGAACTATGTGATAATTTAATGACAGGGAGTTAGTTTGTTCATATATGTTGTAATGCGCACACATTGCAGTTGGTTTTAGAGCATGGTTTGTTTGAACGCGAATATGTGAAGGAAGTCATTACAACTTGTAGGAAAATAGTTGGACATTTTAGCCATTCAACAGTGTCAATGAAATGCTTGAAAAAGAGCAGGAAGATCTTGGCATGCATAATTTTGCTTACAGAATCTAAAATGTAGTTTTGGCTGTATGCAGTTTTTCCTTGGTCCATTTAATGTTATTAAGCAAATATAAAAAGTTGAATTTAAAAATGATTCGTTAGTAAATGCTTTTCATTGTGTGGACACCCTAATAAACACTGCTAAGGAAATATTAAAAAGCAATTTATCTTATATTATACGCAATCAATCCACGTTAAAAAAATATATAAATGTAGTCAAACTTTTTAACTAAACCTCAGTACGACAAACCTTTCCATAATGTTTATATTTTAGGATATTTTAATTATTTTATTAATTCGTAGTGTGTGAACTGAGGGACCACAAAAAAATATAAATTTGACGAAATTTATTAATAGTTGTGCTTTTGTTTAACTTTTATAATCTTCCTTGCGATTTTTACTAATGTTTGCCAAGAAAAATGCATTTTTTTTTGTACAAATGTACCGATTTATTAGTTATTTTATGTGGTCTCTCAGGGACCAAAGAAGGAAGACTGCTTTAGTGTATAATCATTGCCAAATTACGTTTCGGTCATTACGAATGCGTTTAGACATGTTTTTACTAAATGTGTAACATCAAAATAACCCAGCAAATTAAACACTTGCCCAGAAGTGGAAGGTTTAGTGTGTGAACTGAGGGACCACACCTTTGGCTGTATAACTTTTTAGTGAATTCTTTACGAATTCCAGGATTTATTTACAAAGTAATTCGCTACTACTACTAAATTTTAAACTTACTAAAACTGTCTAAAACCATTAAAAACCAAGTGGTCCCTCAGTCCACACGCACACGTATTTACCAACCTACATGGAGCGTTTTTCGCTGCAGTATGTATTGTATCTTCCATTCTGAAATATGGGATTGTGTTCTGGGGTAACTCCACGGACAGAGATATGGTGTTCAAGGTTCAGAAAAGATGTATTCGAAGTGAAAATAAACGGATCACTCACGTCTTAAAACGAGTTTAACTCGACATGTTTCGGGCTAATCCGTAGCCCTTCCTCTCGGAGTCGCACGTCACGGCGGCTGCCAAACGTGCAAGATGTATTCGAGCGATTTGCGGTAGGTATTTCGTCCACCACTTCATGTAGGCCTCATTTGATTATGTTACCTATATTAACTCTGACGTGCATACATCTACGAAATCTCAACTTACGTAAAATGTAACGGGAACCAATTCCCAGTTTTTAAGGGTGCTCGCCAAAAAGGTAAAATTAATACACAAGACCATACAAAACGGCACTATTTGTTATTTTTTTTCTAAAAACGTATTCGGCATGGCATACAAGATCTTCTACAAGATTCCGAAGAACATACTGATGACCGAGGATTTTTATACAAACGGACGTTAGGTATACAAAGTGAGCGTATATGTTATGACTCTTATATCAGACGTTATTATGTCTCGTATTACTTACTCTACTAGACCCATCCACCTGATGAAATATTCCAGATTGATTTTGAGATATCTCTGTTGGTATCAAAAGCTTTGAATTATCTGAACAAACAATGACATTCGTCATCATCGTCTGTGGTAATGGTAGCCGTAGGTCCATCCATCACAGCCTATATACGTCCCACTGCAGGGCACAGGTCTCCTCTCAGAATAAGAGAGCTTGGGCCGTAGTTCCCACGCGGGTACAGTGCGGCTTGGGAACTTCACACACACACCATTGAATTTCTTCGCAGGTGTATGCAGGTTTTCTCACGATGTTTTCCTTCATTGTAATTTCGCACATAAATTGCTAGAAACTCTGAGGTACGAGCCGGGATTTGAACCCACGACCATCTGCTTGACAGGCCATAGGTCAAACCACTAGGCCACCAGGACTGTAGCTGTAGGTAATGAAGAACTTTTCATGAAATAAAAAACGCATTTTATTTTTTAAAATACCATTTTATTGACATTTTCATTTTAGAATAGTATGCAAACATCACTCGATCGTTCGAACAATCGCAATGGGTTATACGTCATTTTGAGCATAAACATACAATAAAGCACGTGTCCTATTGCCAGCGATGAGGCAAGCGAACGCTTAGCCGCTCAAGATATTTTTCGAAGCGAGAAAGATGACGATCTGAAAAGCGGATAGGTAACTTCTCTTCGCTAGCAGTAGTGCACATACTTTAAATAAAATAACGACTATAATACATGCGCCTGCGACGCCCGGGACTCGACAAATGCAGAACTGGATGCAATAAATAATTATAATACAATTAAATCATTAATCATCTTTACAAATGAACACATTCCTCTTTGGATAAAACAAAAAAACCGATTGCAATTATATACAAAAAAAGTTTAAAAATTAAGATTTTTCAGATGTGTCCATTCTTGTTTTGTAAAAAAATAATTTTGTGCTTGTATCTATTGGTAAACTATTCAAAAACAAATTTTGGAATAAGCACATACACGGTTTGAGCTAGCGTTCAACAGAATAAAAAGAAAAATAAAGTTGATAGTACTTAGAATAAGTTTCACATCTATTTTTGAAGAGCACAAAGGCAGGCAACTTTTGCAATAAACTTCAAGGGCAAATTGATTTTAATTTAACATGTCAAGTTTAACGCCAACCTAAAACGAGTATTGCTTTTAAAAACAGAATAATAATGTAAATATATGCTTATCACCATAACAATACGGATTACATTCCATCTTTCCAAACTTAAAATCTACGACCAATGACAACATACGAAATAAACAGACGGTTGTATTCGAAATCTAAAATCGGCCATAGACTGAATAAATAAAAAGAAGCGAAACAGCGAGTAACATGGGCTGGATAAACACCGGCTTACATTAAATGGTAGGTACGTTGCTAAATACAATATAATCATTTAAATATAACTATATTTAAATATGCTAGAAGCGTTTATTTACAAGGACACGACACTTTACTTGCTAGAGACCTGCCTCCCGTCCGTGCTCCATTGTCTATGATTCTTTAAAAAAAATAACACGTCGAAACAATACGAGCTGCTCCGAAAATTTTACCTATTTTACTCTGCAGCATACTTTTTGACGGAAGGTGATTTTTTTCAAGTTCATAGACAAGGGCACTTTACACTCAAATTCGAACCTACATCGTTACATTAGCCAGTCTTTCGTTTATTACGCTACGCTAACTACGCCGCTACCGCTCCAGAACCTCGCAGGAAACTTACAGACTCACTTTTTTATCGAAGTTCCATAATAAAAAATATTGCAAAGTGACAATACGCAAATTACGTACGTACTATGATTAAATTTTGCACACAAACAATGTCACTGTAGGTACAGTCAAGAGTAAAAATATGGGTGTAACGATGGGAAGATTAAATCGATACTCATTTTTGCGCATGACCGTACATGATTACTTGCAAATAATAGTTATCTGAATCACCAACACTAGGCATGGGCCTGTCCCGTAGAATGACACCTTAGTTTGTTTGCCTGATAAAAATAATTTTATAATGATTAATGAAGTAAGTAAAGTTGCAAAAATTACCGTCTACTGATTAAAAGCAACAAAAGGCTCCATACGTGAGGAGCGAATTTCTCACTGTCTTGAATTCTTTCCCATTGAATTGGCTTTTGACTTCTGCCGCTTCATTTCATACTTGCATTCATTTCATAGTTTTATTTCATAGTTATATTTTACGACATTACAAAAAGCTGTTAGGTATTTTAAGGTACCTATGAAGGGGCAATGTTTCAAGAAGTCTGTACCCTATGTATTTGATAATAGTGTTCGACCGTTTCGATGGCTTTCATAATATATATTTTTGTGGTAAAAACTCAACTTAAAAATACATTATGTAAATACTAAAATTTACAAATCTAAAATTGAATAAGTACTTTATTATAAAACTTCGATAAAAACACATTTTTTTATGTATTAATAATTTAGGTATAAAATCAAAATGACGTATGTCAAGCAAGAATAGTCCAGGCGTATCTATTGCATTTTATTAGTCTAAGCCATTTCACACCGGTTCACTAGATGGCGTTACGAGTTTAGCCAATCAGATCCTTCCACAGACTATCTCATAGAGCCATTTAGTTACCGGTAGCAGATAATTTCAAAGCAATGGAAGTCAGTTTGTTATCGATAAAATGAAACTGGAGGGATATTAAATGATTCATATTGGCACCTTTTATTTTTGGCACCACTAGCTTTGAAACGAAACAATGGCGATACAAAAAAGCACCAAATAACATTTTTTTTTAGTAAAAAGGTGGCAAAGTTTTTCGAATGTATTTAATACTTCACGGCAACTAGAGAGTTCATTTTTGGTCAATCCAGCCTAATTGACAGATAATACCCTAAGTAAGGGGCTGTAAGGGGAGAGGGGGTTAGTTTAGAGTTCCCTATTTGCCGCTTGAGTAAAATTGATATAAAAACGTGAAATGGTGTTACAACCTAGCACCATTATCAGAATTAAAATACAAAATAAAAGCGAATCTAATTTGTATAAATGCAACAACACACGAGCTGAATTGACATTTGCATGTTAGTTTGACTGTTAAGTTGGCAGCACTGGTGTATATAAAATTTTTGAATTGAATAAAATAGAAACCAGTGTTGCCAACGTAATTGAAGCATAAAATGATGAAGTGACGTGTGATATGTAAATTAATTTCAAAGGAAAACTGCTATTTAAATACGACTTTTAAACCCTAACACGATAGTGAGTATGTTAAATTTTCCGTATACTTACAAAACCACATCCATAAAGCTCTAGAGGAAGCCTCACTATACAAATATCATAATAATTAATTTAATGGTTTCATTCAATTAAATATTGTTTTAAATATCATTTACACGTTCATACAAATTCTACGCTAAAGCATTCTCGATGTCCAAACTAATAACTATGAACCTTTCCGAGTCAACGCTAATTTTCACAAATTTCCTAAATTTTTTATACAATTTTGAATGCGTACCCAATTGGAAACTATATATACTACTTTGTGGGGATACACAGATCAAAGTAAAACTGATCAAGTGATTTTGAAACTGCCAACACTCTCGTAAAGTAGATACCGTATAGGCAGACCACAAAATTAAATGCGGTGGAAAGATGGGGTCAAGGAACTTGAAGGACTAATTGGATGCAAGTGGTACAGAACGGGAATTAAAGAATCTGACTGAAGGAGGCTGACCAAGATGGCTGAAAAAATAGACGATAAATACATACTTGAATAGAGCAAAAAAAGAACTACAGAAAAACCTTGAGTTCTTCATTAATTACAATTAGTGTAGTTATTGGCAAGGGCGCCAAAATATTCAACTATCCAACAGTTTTAGTCGTTTTTTTTACTTTGACTAACACTGTATCCCCACAAAGTATCTAAGTTCAAAAATTATTTAATTCGTATCGGAATAAGATTCACAATCGACTAGCAAAGGGGTTAATGCACGGTTTGATCACAATACTTAGCCGTAATTATCACACTAATTCACGTTTGAACCAATGTTGGGCCAACATTGGCAAGCTGACTAGCTAAGGCCATAGGAGTTGGCGCTTTAATTAGCAAAACTGAGGTTCAAATAAAACTAATGAAAAACCAAGGCCAAACTTATAGTGTTTTTTCTAGGACTTTCGTCATGGACCAAATAGGGGCACTAAATTATTCTCTAAAGATTTTTCTAGAATTTAGAAATTTAAAATAACCCTTCTGTTGTCCCAATCTTTAAATTCACACAAAAAATGTAATTTCTACTACATTTTTGTACCCTTTTTTAAATTCCGCTAGCATTATATTTAGAATATGACGAAGCATGATTAATTTTGTGTTCTACTTGTGACCAAGTGCGATTCACTCCCATAACAATAAGGACAAGGATTTCACATGAAATAAGCACTAGAACAGAATTAGGTGAAAATCAATTTTTTTTTACTGAAATTTAAATTATTGTTCAATATCTTACTAGCCTGCATGGCAAATTATGAAATCAGAATACGCTCTTTTCAATCTGCAAGATATAATATATCATGTTGAGAATCAAGTGCTCATTTCATACAATCCTATGTCAATGAATCTCACGCTCCCTCCATAAACGGCGACTTTTACAAATACCTATATAACACTTACATTACACAAAGACATGACTTCAATTCACTCGTATGCAAAAATACACAATGTTCTGCGATACAAAATCTCTTTCATAAGACCCTTGGAACCTGTAGGGCACTACCATTGCACCGGCGGTCATGACAGACCAGTTGCAAAAGACGACAGGTGGTTGAAGACGAAAGTCGCGCATATGTGCGTTGCCAGCACTTAGAGTTATGTTAATTTTTATTTGATCGGTGTTTAGGCGACGTGGCAATGGGCAGGGCGCGTCAAAGAACAGATAAACGTTGGGGGAGATTGGGGGAGATTCTCGAGTGGCGACCACGATCCGAAAGAGTGCGGTAAAAATACCACTTGTATTTATTGAGACTAAATGAACCCTCGTGCTTTTGCCACAAGGGTTTGAATTATTAGGTCGTGCATTCATCATCATCATCATCCCAGCCTATATACGTCCCACTGCATGGCACAGGCCTCTCAGAAGGAAAGGGCTCGGGCCGTAGATAAGCTCACGGTAAATTTTTCAAATTTAATTTCGCATGTGAATTCAGAATAACTGAAAAGGTGCGAGCTTGAGCTCGGACCCACGACCCTTTGCTTGAGAGGCGATAGGTCAAACCACTAGGCCACCACGGCTAGTCGTGTATTATTGTCGTTCATTCCGGGTCGATAAATACGGGGTCGTTTTTTAACCGCATCTAATTGGTAGACGCAGATTTGGTAGATCTTCCACTAGGTGGACTGATATCGCGAGAATTACTGGCAACCGTTCGACAAATTCTCATGCAATCTGTTCGAAGGAGGAGACCTTTGTTAAACAGTGGATGTCTTCCGGCCGATGGATTGTTTACCACACCGATCGATGCCATCCATCGATGGTAGAATGGATTGGTCGACGTCGATCGACAGTTTCTACTAAACCAAAACCTACTGCACTAATCGATTGATGTGGAACAGTAGCATCGATCGGCTGTCGTTCAATCATTTATCGACCGGTATCCGTCGATCAGCCAAACCTTCCTAGGTTTCCACCAATCGATCGATTGGTGTGGTAAAACCCGAAGAGATGGGCGTTGAGCACTCGGCCAAAGTAGATTATATTATAACCGCCAATGCAAAGGGTAGTTGACTACGGTCCTTAGACGTATCGTACTGCATTTGAAACTTATGCTAAGCGAGCACGGTTTTGACCCTAACGGCTAGTAATAAAATGCAAGGGTACAGTTGGATTTCTCTATGCAGACCCTACGCTCATTCAGGTGGTTGTCAGTTGCTTAATTATTGGTAATATGATATATTTCTTTGAAAAGTGTGTAGTAAAGCTCATTTGCAGTAACTTAGGTCGCGTGGTGCCCTATCCCAAAATTAGTAGTGACTATGTTCTGATCCATAAAATTATATAAAAAAATCTCAATTGCCAGCAAAAAGTAAATGGTTAAAGTAAGCTATAATTTATGAACACAGTAGAACTAACGAGAAAAATTCAAAACTACAACTCACAAGTTCAGTTTCAATTCATACAATATATTTTTTATTTTGTAATCCACGTTTATGTAACCAGTGGTTTTCATGAGATTATTTTAATTATCTTTAACATTGTTTTGTCAACAGATATAACCAACAAGCTACCATTAATGGTCCATTAGTTAGTAATAAACTAAATAGATTTTTTTTACTTCTTTTTTTCAATTCCATAAAAGTTATCAATATCTCAGTAACTAATGGTTATGGGATAGGGCACTACATGTCTAAATTTACGATAAATGATCCCCGATTCACGCTCTCCAATAAAGGCCACGCTGATGGTAGTAAAGCAGGGTCTGCATAGGTGAAACGAACCATAGTTAAGTTCAAATCCGTCCATCCTACTGATAACTCGTTAACCTACGTGCATCGGAAGTATTAAAGAGGATATTTAGCGCCAAAGGCTGTATTTGGTGCCTGTGACAAGTTTGTTAAAAGAAATAGAAATAACAGGTGCACAAAAGAAAATTTGTAACGATACTCGTACTCTAAACGAACGTGACAAAAAGAGTAACTAACGCTCTTATTTAGTGTCGCTATTGACTATTCGCAGTGTTGCCAACCCATACGAATATTACGGGGACGTACGATTGTTTAGCCTTTGGTAAGATGTACAATCGCGATTGTCTAAATCATGTAAAATGTTACGATAGTAATACTAAAAACACTGAATGGTAAAGAAAACGGAAATAACAACAGCGCGCCGAAATTAAAATTGTAACATTTCTGCGCAAAAAATTTTCTTACGTACGACGACTTTGCTGTCAAAACGATAATTTCGTCGTGCGAATAAGATAATTTCAACTTTTAGAGCTGGCAACATTGACTGTCTTGTAATAGTGATACCATATCAAGCATTCAAAATATCATTTACGCGATGTTTAATTTTGCACCACCTGTTATATTCCTTAAGCATTTTTTGACAAACCAACGGAACTTCAAAATCAGTATCAAAAACATTTCCAACTATATCCTATCTCAACCACCAAATACTGTAAAGCTTAGAGGTGTCAGAAATTTAACAGCTAGTGATAATACCTAAAGATACGGTTACATGTTATCTACAGGCCAATCCGAAGCGTTGTTGGACCACTGTTTCATAAAGAACTACATAACGCCTAGGCACCATTTACTATGTCGGAGAGAACCATTTATTGAATAGAAAAATGCAGAACTGCTAACTGAAGTAAGTTCTGGAAAGATAGGAAAATAAAGCGGCAGTTACTACGTTCACTTAGGCTGACTGCCCACTGGAGCAGAGCGAGGCAGCATAGCAGAGTTGCGGTGTCTGTGTCTGTCCATACACGGAGCTAGCTCGCGCCCGTTTCTCCGCTGTGCTTCCAGGTGTTGTATGATTTTAATTACTTTTGCAACTCCCTGTCTGTGAATTTTTATCTCATACAGTGCTCTGCTTTGCTCCGCTCTATTAGACAGGCAGCCTAATGCGATCGCCCAAACTTGTTTCAACCTGCTTCAGCCTGTGGCAGTTGTCGTTGAATGCGGCCGCCTATCGTGATCTTTATAAGATTCATAAGTTCTTTATCAAGACCAAAGATAACTTAAAATTGGAAACAGAAGAATCCGAAATGCATCAATCCGACATAGCACCAGTGGTTTATAAATGATAAACGATTAATACAATGTGTTTGAAACAGGATCGTATCTAAACTGTTCGCTAGCTCAAAGGATTTCAACGTACCTAAGTTATGTTTGGTAGGAAAACCAGCCTTCAACATATATGTGGAACCAGCCCATACTGACTTGCTTACTCGCCTCGATTAGCGGACAGTTTAGTAACATGCAGCTTAGGACTTAACTATCTCGATCGGCTTACACGAGTATTGCACTGATCAATTAAGATACCGAGTGTCTGTTTACATAGACGACATTATTTTGATATTTCTTGAATTCAGAGGTAGCATCAAATCAAATTACACGATTTGCGTAGCATGCTAAGTTTTTAATATCGTACGGCATTGTTCTTCGCTTCGTTTCATTTGATTTGATTTCGGAAATATTTAGATAACATAAACATTTTAAACATACCAACATTTCCACTCTTTTAGAAGTTGAAAATGTAATGCAACCATTTGAAAATATTGATCTCCAATCACTTAAGACCCAATTTTATTGCTTAAATACAAAAGCGTTCACATTTTCTAATTCACAAAGATCATAGTCCGCGCACATAGATTGTTAACCTATCATAATCTCCTTTCCGCTTCGTTGTCTATGTTTTGCTGTGTTACTAAGACGGGCTGAGTGGCAAAGCGAGAAAATACGTTGTGGCTTTAGGACGTCAAACAAGTTGACAAGTTGGTCGCACGTTGCATATGAATTCAATGTGAAATTCAATGTTTGACTGGCCCCATTCCTCTCTTACGAGCAAGCCTTAGAGTACGCACGAAGTAGGCAGCCAGAGGTCGTATTCTCTAACGCGAGCGTACGTACACAAACGCATACGCCATCTTTTCTACTGTCATCGTGTACCGTTTGACAGAAATTAGTTTAAATATGCATTACATAATTTGATAGGTCGCGGTACCGGTGCAGCCATTGTTTATAAATATTAATTATCGCTTATTGACCGACGACAGCTACCATTGCCCATCGTCAATGACCAGTCGTCAATCGTGGCCAGTAGGCACAAAGCGTGCGTGTGTAAGCGATAAAATCGAAGGTTTTCTGACAAGCAAAATATCGCTAGAAGGTGCCATTGACGAGATATTCATTTGACGGTACAGTCTTGCTTGAGATTGGCTCATTTAGTTATCTAGAAAAATAAATCATCAAACCTGCTAACAAAGTTTCACCGGTTGAGAAATGCGACAAGTAGAGAAGAACAGCCGGTGATCTGCCGGACAGACATACAATTTTTTTTTTGGCGTAATGAATAAGGAGGCGCTCTTTAGCGCTTCGTGCTCATTCGGTAAATAAACCAATCCCGAACGTGACACTAATGTCAAACGCGTCACGGTACTGCCGCAATCTAGCGATATTCCACCTACAAACAACCCTCGCTCCGCTCGAGTCCAGCCACTCGCCCGCTCTTTCAACAACGTTTTCTAGCCTTTCATCATGGTCTTTATGGAGATCAATTTTCAAGTAGCATTATCAGACGACAGCTTCGGTGTACGTGGCGTGTGCGGTGCAATACTCACGTGCGCGCACGCACTAGCTGGCGAGTTGAGCCCGCGGCGCGGCGCCGAAGCCGCTTCGGAGGGACTCTTCCATTAGCCGACATATTTTGTCGCGGTCCGCCTGGAAAAGCGTTAGATATCTCTTTAAATTTTCTGTATTTAGTTAGGGAGAAGTGGGTTTTGAACATGAAACGACAACGACGACAACGACGAATTAGTCGGGAAATTGTCAACAAAACAACAAATTGTACAAATTCTCTCGCTGTGGCGTAAACTGGTTGTTGAATCAGTTGTGTATGTTAGAAACTCTGGACCACCATTATCGATGCTCTGGTTATCCATCATCAGATCTCAACCGGGGCACTGCCCTGGTGTAGAATTAAGGCACCAAAGTAGCCTCGTTTGTATGAAAGGTGGACTGTGGGCCAATTTTTTTGCCGGTGGGTGTATATTCAGCAAACATCTCTTTCTCTTTCTGTTGAAATGATGATGATGAATCGTACGTACCTCGTGTATGAACCCGAGCTGCACGAGCTCCCTGGCGAGCTGGGGCGCGGAGTCGCGGCGGGAGACGCAGCAGGTCAGCTGCCGGTTCATCTTGTCGTCCATGCGCAGCAGAATCGTCATCTGTGCGAGGGGAAGGACATTTAACCGGCTCGCTGGATGTTGCATGAGGTTTAAGCAGGGAGCGATACTCCGGTGCGGGTGATGTCGTTACGGAGCAACGTTGCAGAGGCAATATTAGGTAATATTATTTTATTATTATTATTATGTCGGTCCCTTACTAAATGCTCCTTTCATCCACTCAAGGGTTGACTGGCGCCTTTGTACATGCATTTCAACGGTTGTCAATAATGTATTTCTTTTTTTTTTCCTTATTTTTGTACAATAAAGAGTTTACATACATACATATTAGAAAAATGGACAAGTGCAAGTCGGACTCGCGCACCGAGGTTCCATACATCTCTTAACATCAACGACATTTAACTGGCTTGGCTTGCTGCTTGTTATACATGACTACATGAGATTTAAGAGCAATTCAAATTGGTCATCTTACGAATTGTTGCGTTCAAAACCGGTCAAATGATCGACCAAGTGTTTTAGCCTTTTTTGGCAGTTCCAATACATCACTAAACAGCAAACTAACCGCCCGGCCACGACATCGCGCGTTTGGCGGCGCGGCAAGCGTTTTCTGTGTTCATTGCGCGGCCGAGACGCTCGCCGTACAGTGGTTACCTGGCGGCACAAGCAATGAACTGATAAAACGCTTGCCGCGCCGCCAAACGCGCGAAGTCGTGGCCGGGCGGTAAGGTCTAGGAACTTAAAATGGCTTGGCACGCCGTATAGCGGGTACCATGTAGCAGCTACAGTTTTGTGGCGTGTCGTATATCTCACCACTCGCCAGCACTCGTATCTCTTAACTTGATGCTTTAACACTATTCCCGACAAAATTCACGAGATTTGCGCATGGCGTCTTTGTTTACATTTACTCTAAAATGACCTAACATACAGTATAGCCGGTACTATGAAGTGGCTACATTTCTGTTCGTGTCGTATGTCACACCAGCAGATCCTGTTCGGCGCGATCGTCGGGAACGCGGCCGTTGGCAGGTTTAACGCGAGCGAGCCACATGATTGTACGCGGCTATACTACATACCAGACCATTTTAGAGAAAATGTCAACAAACGGACTACTTATATTTAATGAACTAAAACAATTACTTTGCTCACCCGCGACCTAACAATAGTTACGTTTATGCAAGAAATGTGTGTTCATGCAGTTCCTCCACCTCCACACTGTACGAGCACACACAAATCACATATGTAAACCCAACCATCACCACCACCAAGCTACACTGACGCGTTTCGAACTCAACCAGAGTTCATCTTCAGAGTTACCACAACCGTATGCTATGCTACCAAATGTTAAACTAACAAACCAAAACAATTTTAACTTGTCACTGTAACTTCTCAAGTACCCACTTTTTTTTGGGTGAGCAAAGTAATTGTTTTAGTTCATTAATATGGACCTCCGCAAAGTAATGCCTGATTCAATAAATTACTCATAATTTACTTTTATTCTTGCACAATCATCCACTGGTTGCAACCAATACCACATTTATCCATATTTCGTGTCTTCAAACTACTTTTGACACTGGCAACATTCACGCGATTTGCGCATGGCGTCTTTGTTTACATTTACTCTAAAACGGCCTGCCACTCAGTATAGCGGGTACTATACAGTGGCCACATTTCTGTGTGGTGTCGTATGTCTCACCAGCAGATCCTGGTCGGCCCGGCTTCAGGCTGCACATCATGTTGACGATGCGGCGCGCCTCCACGTCGCGCGGCTCCGGGGACGCGGCCGGACCGTACACGGCTATACTACACGCCCGACCATTTTAGAGAAAATGTCAACAAACTGATTTCTTGTCAGTTCTTGCACAATCATCCACTGGTTGCAACCAATACCACATTTATCCATATTTCGTGTCTTCAAACTACTTTTGACACTGGCAACATTCGCGTGATTTGCGCATGGCGTCTTTGTTTACATTTACTCTAAAACGGCCTGCCACACAGTATAACGGGTACTATGCCGTGGCTACATTTCTGTGTGTTGTCGTATGTCTCACCAGCAGATCCTGGTCGGCGCGCTCGCCGGGCGGCGGCGCGTGCGGCTTCAGGCTGCACATCATGTTGACGACGCGGCGCGCCTCCACGTCGCGCGGCTCCGGGGACGCGGCCGGCGCGGGGTCCGGCGCCAGCGGGGACGCCGCCCGGCCGCTCGTGCCGAGCGAGCCGTAAGCCGTTAGCGGGTAGATGCCGTATCTGAAATGGTAGAGCACCGTTGAAAACATAATGCCATATAGCCTTTACCCGTGCCTTCGCATGTGTAAACTGTTAGATCCAATCGAATTGGAATTTCGGGATTTTCACAAATCCCATGGCCTGTTTAAAATAAATAAATAAATAAATATCATGGGACAATTCACACCAATTGACCTAGTCCCAAAGTAAGCTTAGCAAAGCTTGTGTTATGGGTACTAAGCAACGGATAAACATACTTATATAGATAGATACATACTTAAATACATATTAAACACCCAAGACCCGAGAACAAACATTCGTATTTTTCATACAAATATCTGCCCCGACACGGGAATCGAACCCGGGCTTCGTAGTCAGGTTCTCTAACCACTAGGCCATCTGGTCGTTTTTGACGTGATAACGTCTAATATATCGATGAACGCCGGCTGCATACACGAAAAAGCCGCGAAGGCCAGTTGCAAGAGAGGCGAACGCCAGGATGTACAATGCGGGGTGCGGGGTGGAGGGGGATGCGGGGGGCGGGGGGAGGTGCGGCGGTGTTAAAGGAGGTTTCGTTTTTGTTTTTAGATTTTTTAAGGGGGGTGTGTGCGGGGGGGGGGGGAGTTTCAAAGGGGGGATGAAAAATTCATTGATTTTGCCGTAGGATGCACCGTTCTCAAGATATTTGACAAAACACCGTTTCTCGTCCGGTCACTGAGGTTAAGCAACGTCAGGCGCGGTCAGTACTTGGATGGGTGGGTTTCATTTTTGTTTTTTGAATGTTTTGTTATGACGTTGTCACGTAAAACTATCGTCCGTAAACCGACTTTACAGACAACCGGTTTTTTATACAATATAGGCTTGCGTTTGACCACAATCACACCTGATGGAAAGCCAAGATGAGGCCTACGATGGAGCACGCTTGCCTAGTAAATGCTCATTCACCCTAGACTTGAATTTAGGGGAATAAGCAGGAAGAAGACAGTTGAGCGCGGTGTTGCGCGCGCCCCCGAGCTACAAACCGTACAACAAATACGGGGCACTGTAACCAGTACGCGCGCGCTGCATAACTGCTCAGACCCTTCCTCCAGAATGGCTTCTATAGGCAACAGGCTGGAACACGGCGAGAGTCGCTTGGCGGTCTGGTGACTAGCCACGGCCGAAGCCTACCACCGGAGTTGTATTGTTGTGTGTTGTATTCCAAAAACAATTACGTTGTCTTCATTCACGTTATACAGTCAGCAGAAGAGATGGTGGTAACCATACCAGGGGGTAGTACCTTTTCTCTGCAGCTGACCGTAAGAATTCTAGTCTTAGGGGTTAAGATTTTAATATTTTACATGCACTCTACACCACGAGCACTCACTTGACATCCTCAACGAATTTCTCCAGTTTCTCCGCATGCGGCTGGAGATCCTTAGCCGTTATTTCGTGGAGTTCGCCGTCTCGCACGCAGGAAGCTAACGCCTCGCCGCCCGCGCCCATCACCTCGTCTGTTATCGTCTCCGATATATTCGCTGAAACAAGAGAATTCTTAAAAAAAGAAGAATTTTCAATCTGCTAGAATCACATGGATCACCCAAGCTTGTACGGAAAGTATTGTATATACTAGCTTTAACCCAGTGCTTCTCTCGCATTAGGTAATCTACTTACACGAAAAACATTTATAATCTTAGAATTTGGCTTGAAAAAAGGTACCATTTTTAAAACACAAAGTTCGCTCGGATTACGCTATCTATTGATTCCAGACGAAGTTAGGAGTTTGAGTTTTTTGGGACTCATGTGCGAAATTGTATTTGAAATTTACGATGAGCTTTACGGTGAACGAAAACATCGTGAGGTAACCGCACACACCTGAGGAAAAATTCAATGGTGTGTGTGAAGTTCCCAATCCACACTGAGACCGCGTGGGAACTACGCCCCAAGCCCTCTCATTCTGAGAGTCTGTGCCCTGCAGTGGGACGTATATAGGCTGGGATGATGATGATTTCATCCGCAGTAATGCATTTATGGCGTTTCAACAAAAACACTTATACAAAGTACTTGTGAAGCATTAGTGACCTAAATTTACCATCGATAGTTCATTTCTGCTCCTTAGCTAAATCAGGCGGGACGCTTACCCGAGGTGTTGACAAGCGTGTGCGCAGCGAGGAGCTTGAGAGAGTGCACTTCGAACAATAACGGGTGGAAGAGCAACTCTCGCGCCGTGGGTCGCAACGCCGGGTCTTTGTTTATACACCTGGAAATAAGTTTTTGTTTTAAAATTCCATTTTTAATATAAGCTTTTTTGCTGACTGTACTTTTTGCCCCTGTTTACCATCTAAGACCGAAGTACTTGTCAAGACAGATCAAACGAGCCCAAACTCGACGGGGTCGTGTCGTTTCATTACAGAGTTCCTATGGCCACCTACAAGCTCCTTCATTAGATTAGCTCCATGTTATAGTAATATTGCATTGTCATCCGATTACACATGCATGCAAAATGTTAGCTCAATCAGATATTGAGAAATAAGTCAAATTTAACTTGCAAGATTTGATGATGATGACACAGACTACGGGACAGGTGAAGGTAAATAAAAGCTTGTATGTAATAATAATAAAACGTGACATTATTTATAAAGTGGAAGTAAAAACTATCGCAATTTAGATTTGGTACGAATATGTCAGAAAAGACAGAGTTTTTACCTTACGTGGGTTCGTAAGCATTCTAAAGGTTTTCTCTATTCATATCAGTGGCGAGGCGTGAATTTTTTTCCAGGTAAAACCGGACGAAAAAAAGCAAACAAAAATCATACCCCATTTCTTAGTAGTTATACTAGGTTATATTCTTGAAAACTAGTACTTACGTGCAGTAATTCGGTCCATAAGACTGCAGCATATTTATCCTTTCACTGATATCAGTATCAAAACAATATGTTACTTATACATGAATTATAATCAGATTTACAACCTGACAGACGATAATATGTACGATTAAATTTCACCGATATTGCGTATCAACACTGATCTAATATTGTGTTTTTATTAAAATTATTTCACATAATTTTATTATAATATAAATAAACAAACTACAAAACACTGAGCGATTGACATGTCATTACCTAATGTTGTCATTTCAATAAATACCACACCACAAACAAATCGACCGCGCTAGCGGATCACGTCCGGCACGTTTTATGGCTCCGAATCGTACATACAGTGACACATTCCGGCAGCGCGGCACAGCGTATACGATTTGGTATTGTGCAGCGCGCTGAGCACAGCCCGTGGCGGTTTAATTTTGTCTGTTTATAAATCTTATTATAAAAATAGATAAAATATCGTACTTTCTGTTTTACACTAAAACTCGATACTTTAAAATTAAATTTCGCTCCAGTAATTTTAAATAAGTCTACGAATGGCTGCATGAATGTCAATTCCGTCGGCTATTCCAAGTGGGATAAATTAATTAAAAAAAAAGCTTCTGTCAAAGTGAAATTAAGCCTTATGCACAATGTAGAAAGTCTTTTTTTAAATGTGATAAGCCGATAGAGACCAGGTTATCTTCAGCCTATTCCATGCCTATTCTTACGGTAGACGCTTGTAGTGAATGTATGGTTTTAAAAATGAATATTTACATGTGTGAGTGTACAATTCCTGCCGGAATACTGAATTTATGAATGACTGATTGGTCTTGTGGATATTTTGATGCGTTTTGTTACTGCACCATTTTGAAAAATACTTAAAAGTTTATTATGGAAGAGTAAGTCTCTATACAAACAATCGGGTACTAAGAGAAGCGTTTGGTTACTTCAAAATTTTAGGCAACCCGCTGGGAATCGAGTTGTTAGCACCCTTCGCCACTGATTCATATACTGAAACATCATCATTACAGATCAGCAAAAAGACATCCAATGCTAGATAAAGTTCTCCCCCAGTGTTCCAGAACAATCGGTCCTGCGCTGCCTGCATCCAAGTGGCTCTTGTGACCTTTACCAGGGTGTTGGTTTGTCTTATTGAAACATGCCGTGCATTATTTTAGGTAAGTAAGATAAGAAGCCAAGGAAAGGGATAGATTAATCAAGATTAAATCGAAGATAAAAGGGTAGAACATCAGACAGATGACCCAAAGACATTCAGTTAATCAGGAATGGGATGAGACCGAGTAAAATGATGTCGAATGATACTCGATTTCGCAGGCGAGTCGAAAGCTATAGACGATACTGGGAACAATGACATAAACAAAGACGTAGCACTAGGAATCTGATATAATTCTGAACCTCACCGGTATATAAAGTCCTTTTGTCTGGGCTCCTCGAGCGACTCGACAGTCCTCGCTACATGTTCCTCCGTGACATGGGATCCGGAGTCGCCGTTGCCCTGGATCTCCAGAGCCGCTGTCTCCAGGGCACACATGCCGAACGAATAGATGTCCATCGCTGGGGTTACCATTTGCGATGCTGCGGAGAAAGGTACAGGAAAAAAGTCAGCACGGTTTAGCTGAATAGTGAATGCCATTTAACATTTCAATGTAGAATATTTCCTAATAATAATGTTATGTTATGATTATGAAGTACAAACAAGATTAAATAAATACTACTTGAAATTTACATGAGATCACGTCGATAATTAATAACTTCATTCGATCAAACAATTTCAAATCGATTGAGAAGGTGAAAAATTGCTACTTTTTAAAAGCAAATCAAATTCATCAAAATCAAATTAATTTTTAGGGTTCCGTACCCAAAGGGTAAAAACGGGAACCCTGTTACTGAGACTCCGCTGTCCGTCCATCCGTCTGTCTGTCCGTCTGTCACCAGGCTGTATCTCGGGAACCGTGATAACTAGAGAGTTGAAATTTTCACAGATGATGTATTTCGGTTGCCGCTTTAACAACAAATACTAAAAAACGGCCAAGAGCGTGTCGGACACGCCCAAGATAGGGTTCCGTAGCAGGTACGAAAAAATCTTTGCATACTTTATTAATGTGGTTGTTTTGGATCCAACGTCGGCGGTACAGCGCCATCTATCGGCGAATTGGATAACTAAGAATTAGTATGTACATATGTTGATTGTTTTTCAGATGTAATATATTTTTTTTATTTGAAAGAAGATAAGTACTGTTAGCGTGATCTGATATGGCGGTTAAATTACAATCTTAGTTAAGAATTTTTTTTTACAAAAACTTAAAAACTGCTCAACTGATTAGGTTGAAAACAATTTTCCTAGAAAGTTTTTATTAAGTTTAACTTACGTGATTTTTTTCATATTTTTTTAGACGTGCGGTTCAAAAGTTAGAGGGGGGGACACATTATTTTGAACTTTCGGAGTGAATATCTCCTAAAATATTCACTTTATCAAAAAATGGTTTTAGAAAACCCCTATTTATTTTCAAATACCTATCCAATGATACCCCACAAAAAAATCACCCCCACTTTACGTCTATGGGAGGTACCCTAAAAAAAATTGTTTTAGTTTTTTTTTATGTAATCACTTTGTCGGCGTGACTGATATATATATTTATGCCAAATTACAGCTTTCTAGTACGAACAGTCTCTGAGCTTAGCCGCGGACAGACAGACAGACAGACAGACAGACGGACAGACATGGCGAAACCATAACCTAGTCCTATAACCTGTCCTAGTTGACTACGGAACCCTAAAAATGGAATAAAATAAAGATGTAAGGCGGCTCCTATACAATAAACGTGATTGTTTTGCTCGTTTTTGCTCGATATTGATAACGGCTACAGGTAGACGCTTGAAATATTCACAGAACATTTAATTTAAATATTTAAGGAGGCTCCCATACAACTAACGTGTTTTTATAGATAATTGTACGGAACCCTTCGTGCGCGAGTCCGACTCGCACTTGGCCGGTTTTAAAACAAACTGAACCTTGAAGCACACATAAGAGATGACAGCGTTCGAAAAGTCTTTGTAGTAACATATTACTTGGAGTTTTCCGGAGACATTTCACTCGATCGCTCTCACAACGTTCAACTTTGTCGCGTTTTATCACATTAACTTCAGACTCCCACTTACAGCCGTATTCGGGGGCGATGAGGTGCATATTGCGAATGTTCTCGCGGCACGTTTTGACGTGATGATGGATGGCGTCTGGCGCGACAGAGCCGATCTTCACGAGCCCATTGTGCTGGATGAAGATCGTGTCGCAGGTGAGATTACCGTGGACTATTGATGGCACGCAACCGTGGAGGTAACTGTGGATAGTAGGAAATAGTTATATTTGGCTTCTTAGCAGCTTAGTGAAGATTTGTCGTAGACATGAAGTTCCATAGCGCCCCCAACAATGAAATTAACGACTGTACAATTACATCCTTTTACCAAAAATACGAAAGCTTTATTTTAATACATGTCACTGACCTAAGGGCCGATAAAATCTGCGTGCACCACCGTTTCCACGCCTGGAGGGGAAGCCTTTTCACGTTGCGCTTCGTACGCTTTAGGAACTGTTTCAGGGAACCGCATGACATGTATTCTGTTATGAATATAACCTAAAAAGATAGAAACAGACATTAGTTAACAACTCAATTAGCACATATGATATTACATTTTAATGTTGTTAATTTTTTAAGTCGTAGATTTATACAAACATCGGTCATTAACATTACTAACCACTGAAAAATTAATTGGTGTTTTTAAGCTGTATTCTTAAATCGTTAATGTAGTATCAATAAAATGGCTTTGCATCTAATATTTGCATAAACTTACTCTAGGTTTGTCATTGTGCGTATCCGTCCAATACCGGTGGAATTTGACTATATTCGGATGTTCGAGCCTGGTCAGGTTATCAAACACCATCTGTATCTTGTCTTCTTGCGCCTTGAAGTTCTTCCTTTCGGAGAATTGTACCTCGTTCCACACAACTTCCACGCCTTCTTCTGTGTCCATAGCGAGGTGTGCGCAATCGATGCCGGGAACATCGCGCTGTTCCACCTGTAAAGCAAACACGTCTAATATAAGAAAATGATCAGAAAATATTGTGGGAAATTGAGCGTGTTTGGTGAATACCGGTAAGCAAACGCTGACTAAGAAGTTTATTGTTAACAACGTCACAATACGATTTTCTTTTACTGTAACGTTGCATATAGAAAAGAAACTCGGGATCCGAGATAATTTAAAAGCCTGTCCAATTACAATATTTTAGTTAATAACAGACCCAATTCGTTCCAAGGTCTGTTCAAAATCCATTTCATCAGTGCGCATTACGGTCGGGCACGCAAGGACCGCTAAGCCAATCGTCGCAAATTGTCGATCGGGTCGGCCAATCATTCAATTCAGCTTATTAGTCGTTTGGGACCGCGACCCGGGTACGGCATGCAAATAGAGGTCGGTTGGACAAATCTGTAGTTTTTTGAGGTTGGTTATTCCGGTTGGTTATGGAAGGGAGTGGATCTTTTTTTAGCATATGCTTAAGTCAATTTGTAAGAAGGAGATGCGGGATGCTTACGTAATTCAGTTGCTCAGATAAAGTGGGTATACTGGGCACTGGGCAGCATGTCAAGCAAGTGCGCCATTGCTCATTTGCCGTTCAGTGTGGCCGAATTGTATTTTATAACATGCGGAACTACTAGAAAAGTAGAATTTCGACCTCAACAGTTTCAAATCGTAGATATTATCTAATATATAAAAATCTCGTGTCACGGTGTTTGTTACCGAACTCCTCCGAAACGGCTTGGCCGATTTTTATGAAACTTTTTTCTCTACACTCGGTAGGTCTGAGAATAGGTCGTAGGCTATTTTTTATCCCCCCCTCCCCCCATTCTTCGCGGACGGAGTCGCGGGCAACAGCTAGTTTAATATATAAAAATCTCGTGTCACGGTGTTTGTTATCGAACTCCTCCGAAACGGCTTGACCGATTTTTATGAAACTTTTCTCTATATTCGGTGGGTCTGAGAATAGGTCTTAGGCTATTTTTTATCTTTGCAGACGGAGTCACAGGCAACAGCTAGTAAGTATTATATGGTTTCATCGTTAATGAAAGATGTTGTTAATAATAATAATTACATATCACTATAGTTAGACATTCTGAAATTATACGTTTCGTTTATTACATAATTTGATGTTTTATGTCGTATTAGTTTTCCGCATATTGATTAGATTACGTCTTTTAAATCTGGGCGAGCACCTTAACGAGGGATTCTTTTCAACATCATCAATAAGGGATAATGAATGGTGAAAATATCTTTACAAGACATTGTAATTGTAAGGGTCTACCTCAATTAACGGAAATAATCTTAACTCGAGAGGAAAAATACTTTATCGGCTTTTACCGTGTTACCATTTTAGAAGAGCTTCGGAAATCTAATATATAAAAATCTTGTGTCACGGTGTTTGTTACCGAACTCCTCCGAAACGGCTTGGCCGATTTTTATGAAACTTTTTTCTCTACACTCGGTAGGTCTGAGAATAGGTCGTAGGCTACTATTCTTCGCGGACGGAGTCGCGGGCAACAGCTAGTAACATCTAAGAAGCGAAGCTTAATACATTTTTAAATTAAAGCAAACTGACATCAGAAATGTAATTATGTTATAATTCATGATCTCAGCGACACAATACCGCCTTTTAGAGAGAAAAATCTTAAAATAAACGTATAAATACCTAAGAAAGTATTAATAGCCAGGGTTATCGGTCACGAACAACGACCGATAGAGGAAATTGAATAACTAAGGCTCGCTTTGACAGATATGTTGCAAATGCAGCGGAACTGCGTTGGTGTATTGCAAAATGCATTCATAACAGTTATGCAGACATAACTTGCTGGACATTTTATTACAAAGACAGCATGCTATAGCCTGCGCGGTACAGGGGCTAAATGGGGGTATGGCGACAAAGGGGGCTGGCTGGGAGAGGGTGCCGGTGGCAGACACACGAGGCGCGCTTAGGGTTGCCAGGTGTCCGGCTTTAGCCGGACATGTTTGGCTTTTTGCGGTCGCGTCCGGCCAAATATGTACGTGTTCGGCCTGTCCGGCTTTTGTCAGGCTTTTTGTCAGAGTGGTGATTCGTACGACGATGGGCGGACGAGCGCCCGAGCGGACAAGGGCGAGCGGAGAGCAAACTGTCTTCCGCTCGCGCATCGCGCCGTCCGGCTTTCGTTAGGCTTTTTATTACTATCGCACTGCGCGCGCGCACGGCCTTGCCCAGTCTTGCCACGCCGCCCCCGCCCGCATCGGACGGACACATACACACACTCAAAAATCCCTTTTTTTAGCATCCGGCTTTGGAATTCAAAAATCCCACTTTTAAATGTGCGTTTTATTCGATATTTTTGTCAAAAATCCCTTATTTTTCTTAATCTCCGGCTTTGGGACCCAAAAGTCCGGCTTTTTTGACGGGTAAGTTCGGCTTTTTGATTTTTAGAGATGGCAACCCTAGGAGCGCTCGCCGCCCGCACCTCTCTCGGCCCCTTTGTCGTCCTACCCCCAGCCCCTGTACCGCGCGGGTGAGGATTCATCTAAACGGTCTAGTCTATATATACATCGGTGTGATAAGGGTACTTAATGAGATTTCATCAAGAAATCTTGCAAGAGTTCTCAATTGGTATCCTGCCCTACTTTTTTCAAGCCAAACTCGAACACTGTAAATGTTTTTCGTGAAGGTATTCCTAACACAGGCTAAGCCATGTGTTAAAAATAATAAAATGTAAAAAAAAGTACATTCTATTAAAATGCACTCATTTGAAAGAAAACCGAACCAAAGAACTAACAAAAACAGTATAACAAGAGCACGGAATTAATTCTAATTCCATTCCAACAATTAACTCCATAATTAAAACAAGGTGAATAGAAACAACAGCCTTCCATCTCGTTCTAACGCCTTGTAAAAAAAAGAGGAAGAAAATTCGTAAAAAAAGGATTTAGAATCCTTTCCCTCGCTTCGCCGTTTAATATACTTCCCGCAACAGCATAATTAGAGCTAATTAATGTGATAATTTGTGTGAAACAGGTTAATTAACGAGCTGAGATATAATTAATTTTGCTTTTATTAGCGCAGCAAATAATCAAGTGTCTTTGTGTTATTTGAATAATAATGGCAGGCATTTTGTAGAACGGACCACAGGCAAGCCAAAAAGGAGATGGCGGAACGTTTTGGAACGATTCGACTGAAACCGTCATTTGGAAATAAGAATAGAGACGGGTGGTGAAATAAAGAGAATGGCCTTTGAAAAGCAGTAGGAAACCCAATACACTAAATAAAACACAGCTCAAAAGCAGCTTGAACATTTTAGTAGTACTTTGTCGCAGTAAGCAACAAACAACAATTCAAAGACAGTTTGATTATGATTCAAATTACTACAAGTGACAAGGCACATATTAAGCGTTAGTTCTGCAATTCTCGAGTTTAAAAATACAGCGAGGTAGGTATATGTATAGGTAGGCTTCGTGAGAAAAAAACGGTCAAGTGCGAGTCGTACTCATGAATAAAGAGTTTAGTGCCACCATACAACGTTTTAAAAATAGTTTAGTAAAAAATTATAAAGATCGTGTTAAAAACGCTAAAAAGAAGGTTCCATGAATGACGCACACCATTTAATTTTTAGCTTTATTTCATTTCTAGTATTTGTTATTATAGCGGCCACAATAATCCATACCCGGTGAAAAATTTCTGGTTCAAGAGATACAGCCCTGTGACAGACGAACAAACGGACAGATGGTCGGACGGACAGACAGCGGAGTCTCAGTAGTAGGGTCCCGTTGGCACCCTTTGGGTACGGAACCCATTAGAAACTACAAAAAAAAACCGGCCAAGAGCGTGTCGGACACGCCCAAGGTTCAAGGTTCCGTAGCCATTACGAAAAAATCAAGTAATATTTTTCTAAGGATTTCGTATGTACGTGTACGGAATCATCCAAGTTTAGGTATGTTTTATACCTTAGGCTACTATTTACTCTTAAACTACAAATAATTTCCAAGCAATCTTAGCCGCTATAATTTTCCTAGTAAATTTGATATATTTACTACCATTCTGAATTTTTTCAAATTTTTCCACCTAACAGTTTAGATTTTTGAGGGGGGGGGGACGCTCGATTTTAATGAAAATTTTCACTTTAAAGTTGAATATTTCGCAAACAGATCACTGAATAGAAAAATCATGTTAGCAACCCCACAATGATTTTAAAAGACCTATCCAACGATACTCCACACTATAGGGTTAGCCGAGAGAAAAAAAATCAAGCCCACTTTACGTCTATGGGAGGTGCCCTAAAAAAATTATTTTTTATTTTTTATTTTACCACTTTGTTGGCGTGACTGATATGTATATTCATGCCAAATTACAGTTTTCTAGTACTAACGATCTCTGTACCTCTACCATGAGTTTACACTAGTTTACGTGACCGTACTCGCTAGCGACGGCGCAAATTATTTGTATGGAGAATTGTACAGCGCCTCTAGCGGTCACTTACGGAAGTACAATTCTCCATACAAATCATTTACGCCGTCGCTAGCGAGTACGGTCACTGTGAACTAGTGTAAACTCATGGTAGAGGTACTGAGCTTAGCCGCGGACGGACAGACAGACAGACAGACAGACATGGCGAAACTATAAGGGTTCCTAGTTGACTACGGAACCCTAAAGACTAAAATTTAATAAAATCTTTAAGTGCATAAAATTGCACTTGTGAAAACGAGCTACGACGAGACGGCGATATTTATCATCTATATGACAGGCTTTCCAATGCAACAGGTTTTATTTAGAGCTTGTAGCTACTAGAGTATATAGATGAAGCCTGATTGGTTGATATTTAAGATGTACGCAAATTCAGTTTTACATACATAAGCACACAGATATTTTATAACCTCGATTAACACATAGAATACTTTGTATACCGGAAAATTTAAAAGTTCCCGCGGGATAGCGATAAATGAATTTTTTGCACATGGATTCACGGGCAACATATATATATTCTGGATACTGATAGCGGTTGAAAGGCTAGAAGAAATACTCGTCTCTATACCGTTCCTTACCCGGGGTCCATCTGACAAGTTCACCTGGGTGGACTAGGGGCACTTGTTCTGACCCTTAGTACACCTCAGAGGTGTACCAAGGGCACCGCGATAAATCTTACTACCCACAGTTCTCTCGAGCGTAGGTCTAAAGGGTAAACAACCTTGACGAGACTTTTTATTAAAAAACGATTTAAAATATAGTGACTATTACTTATGAAACTAAAAATTGTTACGTATTTGATGTGACTTATTTTTCAGAAGTGTTTTTCTATAAAAAGATACGTCAAACTGGCTTAACTTCTATTTCTATTGCTAAAAAAAGTATAGATCTTGGAACTTTACATGGTACCTTTATTCCAGATATTCAGCTAACTACATACCAAAAATATCATCCAAATCCCGTCCAGTCATTTTAGCATAAAGGAGTCCGCACAAACTTTCGCATTTAAAATATTTGTAGTAGGATTTAAATCTTAATCCCGCGCCTAAGTTTCTAACACAGCATCAGATGTCCTAACTTAAATTTGATTTTGATTATCACATTCCGATTACCAAGCACGTAAAGTTGACGGAGCCGCCGCAAACTAATTCCAACTTACGAATGCAAAGCTGGCTGCGAACTTAAATGCGAGGTATACGATTAGCTAATTTACCTACGTCACAACCATAGACCTTATAAGAAAAATAGAATTGACATAAATTTTCTTTCAGAAACGTTAGTACAATTTTTTGCTAGTTACTCCCAGTATTGATGTGTAATTCATACATTGTACAATGGTACACACCAATATTTTTTTTAAATGCCAGTCAATTCGAGCGGTGCTTCGTTACAGTCTCGGACAGAAATACAAACATATACCTTTTTAGCCATATTCGCGCCTCGGGGTTTAAGCTCCCGTGTTCATATTATAAGTGCTGTGTAAAAACAATTACACAGCGCTTTAAAGTATTAAACAACAAAAGGACGGTAACCATACCTATAGAAATTTACGAGTCTACTTAGTAAGCGCACATTATAACGATAAAAGCCTATTACTCGTGTCATCTATGCGTAATTGACCCCTATCTCACCTGATGAAAAAAAAACAGTTGCCCAAAGGTGCATCTCACTGGTTCAGTAACAGCCTAATTCACTCAACCCTCAAAGAGCCCTTGGTTGTATCTATCTGGAAAAATAGACGACGGAAGCGAATTCAATGTTTAAGCATCACACAGAGTATACATAGATTATTGTTATATACATACTTAGAATGAAATTACTAAAATATTTACGTAGGTACGACAGATGCAAGGATTTGCTAATATTTATGCGCAAGCGCAAGGCTAAGCATCTGGTCACAAGTAAGAGTGTCAACATTGTGATGTGCCGATTATCTGCATCCACGGATATCCGAGGGGTTTACTAATGTTTCGCAAATTACGTTTCCCAAACTAATTCATTTGGCAAATGTTTAATTTCCCAAATGTTTATTTTTTCTGAAACTGTAAACTTTTCAGGATTGTTATAAAATAAACCTAACCTAACCTAACCTACAGAATAGTCCTGAAATATATCCTGAATAGTTTACAGTTTCAGAAAAAATAAACATTTGGGAAATGAAACATTTGCCAAATGAATCAGTTTGGGAAACGTAATTTGCCAAACGAAAGTACACCATTTGATAAGTGCTAAAATATATTCCTTACTTACACTGTTGCAAAAGGTTGCTTGGAACAAAATATCGTCCTGCAGCATTAAGGTCGCCTATTGCTTACCTTGTATTTTTTTCTTTATGTACCTTGTATTCCGTATTGTTCACTATGACGTTCAATAAAGAGTCACGTTATTGTATTGAATACTTGGTACATTGAAAATACAGATATATTAAATAGCTGCTGTTCTCGCCTCAACAGCAGAATAGGTACATAATAAATATATCAGTCTTTCAATCGTCTCAAAGTTGAGGTCAGCATGCGTATCCGCAAATCTAGACACCAATAATCCGTATGATCCGTATCCATAACCGCTGATTTGCATTTATAACGAGCCGGCAAATCACTATTACTAACTAGTATCGTAACTATGTACTATGTACGGACATCATGTTCTAGACGATTAGCGGAATAGTTGGGGTATTTGTAGCATAACCTGATGTAGAATTTGTGTCTGAACTGATACGTAAATGTTTATTCCTAGCAATTTGTTGTTGTTTAATGCGTGTTATTATAACAAAAAAAAATGTGGAATATACTAGATTCATTCACGTCCCGGCATGTTTTGAACTGGGACTTTCATACAACGTAAATGATGACAGCAATTTAATATTTGGGAATGCAGTATGATCGTGAAATTTTAATTGAACTGCCAGATCTAAAGTTTTACGCGGGCAAAAACGCGTGTAAATGCTAGCTATTAATAATTTAGTAAGCTGCAAAAAAGATCCAGACTTACCAAACATGTCCTAGACTTAACAAAATCTTGATTTAAAGTCGGCACACTAATTCAGAATACAAGAGACAGGAGTAGGTACGGCACTAGATACCAGTTCATTACAATTCGTAATGCCAAAGAAACGAAACACTGACACAAATTCTGCTTCAACTAGCCAAGTAGACGAAATACTCGAAACATTTACCACCACTATTGATGCGCAATCCCAAGTCCAAATTACACAATTACAGACAACACAGAAACCGCAAACGATATCAAATCAAAACAAAACATAGTTGTTGGCCATAAGGGAGAGATGGCAAATCGAAGTCACCCATAGAAACGTTGACACTTCACATCGCTTCGCTTCGTAGGTAGGTGTTCGTGGTCAAACTATTCCGATACCCTAAATTTTCTTTTCACTGTACTGATTGTTAACTGTACTTGATTTGTGATCCAAACTACATAATTATGTGTACTAAGTTTCAAGACGATACCATTAGTCGTTGAAGAGTTCCACCCTGCCTGACTATCCTGACAATACCAAATTATTGAACTGTGACCGGACTTACATGAGTATATCAAATTTCAGCTCAATCGGATACAAGGAAGTGTTTAAAAATGGTTTGCAAATTTTGAAACCTTGTGGTTTGAAACCTGAAACCTCACAAAAAAACTTAACATCTTGCACGTCAAATAAAAGCTTGTATAAACAGTCGAACTTCTAGACTAGACAGCGATTGTTACTGATATAATACTCAGTCATATAATTGGTGAAGCTAAGTTTAGAATACCTACCTACTGTACATTAATAAATAACAATAGCTTTCAAGTTGAAATTAACCGCTAATTAAGTCAGTTCAGGCGTAAAAGCCTTACCTTAATTGGAAAGCCCAATGAAACGAGTCGGTCTTTGCATTCGTGGAATCAATGTTGAATATTTTCACAATAAGGCTCTTTCCGTGACATTGTCTGCTTCAATCACAAGGAACTCGAAATCCTTTTCAAGTTACATTCCGTAAAAAATCATTTTAAATTTTAAGAACTTTTTAAAGGGGTTTTTCTTTTTTTTTGACACAAAAGCAAAAAGTTAACGGTAAATTTAGCATTTAAGAGCTAGACAGTTTCCTAACTCGAAAACTTGGCACTGGTTTGCCTCGTGTGGAAATAAAGTCCGCTATTACAAATGCAATTTATGAAGACGAGTGACAGATAGATACAAAGCGTTTATTTATGAATTATTTTATGAATCTTCGAGTCTTCGAGTTACTGTCGTAAGCTGTTAGGTAATATACATATTGAACGCATTGGACATTAATTATTTAGAACTGTAAATTGTAGGAGATATATTATTGATAGTAAATCTTGGCAATTCACTGTTTAATTTTAATGAATGATATTAACTGGAAGATACTCATAGTACATATAGCTGCGTAACTGTCACATGTTTTAGTTTCATAATTGCGTCAGTAAAATACGCGCGAAAAACTTAACCCTGTCCTTGCAGTCGGGTAAATAAGGTGCGTTATTATACCTAATTATGTTGGTTGCATAAAATAATCTAAATATTTATCTTACTAGTTTTATTAACCAATAAATTTTGATAGCGGACTTTTACTTACTCCATAAAGTATACTACGGGTAAAGTAAAGTATTAACTTGCACTACTAAAATATCAATTAAAGTGTAGTATAGAAATATTCGTAAGGGAGTGGGATAAAAGCCTCACGTGCAAAATTTGGCATTGCAGAACTGGCGCCAGCAATTTTGGCACCAGACGTTGTATCTACAAGCATTGCCAACATTTGCCCTGTAACAACCGAATTACAACACATAATTGGCAAGCTGAGAGACGAATGACAAATTTACTTAATAATTTAACAATATTTAACTGTCGCTGATAGATAGATCATTAAGAGTACACATGCCTTGTGTACATCATCTAGAATGTGATGAAATATCATTGATTAATGAGTTTACCTATGTAAAAATCTTGTAGATCGTTCAATTGTTGAAAGCTACGTATTTGAGAGAAACTGCTGTGCTTCAAGTAAAAAGGTCAAGTTATGCTGTGTTTTGAACAACTCTACTTTGTAATGGACAAACCTCTCTTCCCACTATCCCCCATAGAATGTGAAGGTCGATTTAACATAAAATTCCGATCAGATCAGAATAAACGTTCAGGGTCGCGGCATTGAACCTTGTTTCGCGATCTGATCGAGCCCAGAACACGCACCGCACCCCAACTGATTCAATGTCAAGAACGAATCTATTTCTGTCCATCGCTGGCGTCAGCCATCACCGTCACAGGCATCGGTATTAAACAGCAAATGTATCGCGCCCACGTGAGACACTCGCTTGAATTAGGCGTCGTATTAATAAAAGGCAACGCAACAGTGACGTCTGGATGCACGTCCGCGATGATTAATAGACATCTATTTCTGTTCTGGTCAATAATAATGGAAATTTACTTTCACTGGAAACTCTAACGGGGAGAACATGTTAGTTGGAGATGAATCGGTGTTCGCTGACATTTATTTATGTTCATACAATACTTCCGTGAAAGAAAACACTGCTACATCGTTAAAAACTGATTAACGTGTGAGACAATCTCAGCTTGGCCACCAACGTCGACGGATTACACTTATTAGCTGGGCGCAGTATAAGCGGCACGATTAATTTGTCCATTAAAACAGCAGTTATATTCGTAAGCCTTGCTTCGTCGTCTCTCAGTTTTGGGTTGTGTATGATCGTAAAAAATGTTTTTTGCAGTGATGATGACTTTTATTCCAAAGGAAAAGAAGATCGATTTGAAAATTGCCTTCCCGTCGCAATCTTTACAAATAAACTCTATCCCTTCAATCACTTTGTGTCAGACATTCTGCACTAGAAAACGTATCGGCTAAGTTGGGCTGGCCTAATCTATGGACGTGTACGGTGTCGTCGACCTGTTGTACTATTCGCGACAATGTTGGCTACTCTCCAAAGACCAGATGGTGGAACATCGGTTGCACATGCAGCTACTACATTCCTTCTCTTCATATCCATCCATAGCGTTCAAGTTTGAGTCGTATCTCTAAAGGGGTTGCATTGGAAATTTCTGAAACAGTTTTGTCAGTAGCAAATTTAGTTTGGTTTCGTGTAAATTCGCAAAACGCCTGATACGATCACTGATCCTTTGATGTTGAAGGCGGTTGTAGCGGATGTGGTAATGTTACAGAACGCGACAGCTAACGTAATGTTGTTAGTTATATTAAAGACGATGTTTCCAAACTCAACATTTCTGAATTAAGAAACACGTCGAGAATCTGGGCGGTAGTTACCATGTCCCGTTCAGAATTTGTGCTTAATGCATCAGAAAAAAAAATGAGAGGGATTTATAAACTTGAGCAGGGAAACGACTTCCTAATCATGCAGTATGTCAACAGATAACGATATGATCTTTACGTCATAAACAAGATTAATTTTCTGTCCCTTTAGCCTATGCACTACCGAGGGATTACGTCTTATTGTCTTTGTTTTCTATTTATTGTAACATTAAACTACATTTTATAATTGGCTAACCGCAGAATCTGCGTGACATAGTGACTTTGAATAGTTAGCATCTCATAATATCGTCAAGATCCATAAATTAATCTTAAACGTCTACTTGAGATAAAATATATTGGCGTTGTAAATTTACTTACATTTTTATTGACACACGTTCGCCAAGTGTGTCAGACCGAAGCCATAAGATGACACTCTTTGTCAGTCTAAGGTAATTTTCCTAAGTTTGGCAAGACTGCAATAATAGTTTGATACCAATTTTCGTGTTGACGTTTTTTAGTAGGCTTCTGTAGTACACGTACTAAGTATCACAAAGATCTAGTTCCTGTCACTGTACTAGAATGTACTATTCTCTTAGTCGGCCCCTAAACGGTCAATTATATTGCGCAATATTACGAATTGTGCAATATTATTGATTGAATAATATTGAAGATTGCGCAATGATTGACCCAAAGTTTAAGCTAGTTTAATTTTTATTGCACCATATTTTTCCTTTGCATCGTGTAGGGCAGTATTGCGCAATATTTTACGGTCTGTGGTTCGTCTTCACGAACACGAAAACATTGTGCAGTTCGTATTATAGCGCAATATAATTGCTCGTTTGGATTCAAAGCGCCTTTCAATCTTATTGTACAATAAAAAGTATTGTACAATGTTATTGTAGGGGCCGCCTTAGTACATCCAGTATCACGAGAGCGAGCAATCTAACTGAATCGCTCTAAAGTAGGTACTCCAAAAAACATCGATTGTCCTGCCAGCTAAGCGCTGAATCAAACGGAATTATGTGAACTTAGTGAACGATTCCTTGCATGCACTACTTTGAGTGAGAGTGAGACAGGACAAAGAAACGGAACGGGAGCAAAGCATGCGTAGATTGCATACTAGTGTACTAAAATAATTAAAACACCGATTGTACTAGTTGAGAGCGATCGGTTTAGTGGACGAGCACGCACAAGTCTACTTTTTAAGCGAAATCGCAGGGCGTTTCAGGACAAATGGAACGTGCAAAGCAGTCTGATAGCTTGAGTGATTTACGCAGTTTCTTTTTTGCTTCATTAGCTTCAGAGTGTTTGGGATGTGTCAGATTGTTACTGAGCGCTGTCGTGCTATGTGCTTTAGTTTCCTTTTTAGATTTACGTACAAGATTAGTTTTGGCTCCCTTATTTCCGTCTCAATTGGCATTGATCACTTTTTTACAATATGGTCTAATTCCAAAACCATTTCGAGGAATAGGTTTATTAAATCATTTTATAACATTGGAGTAAAAAAATATTATATGATCGTGTGTATTTTTGCAAAATAATGTTTGACCTTTGTTTGACCTTTCTGTGGGCATTAACTTTGAAATTCTTTGCAACAAGAAAAAAAAAGCCGTCCGTCTAGTTTCTCTATACTATTCTCTGTCACTTCGACGTAGTTATCATCTGTCAATTTAAGGATACTATTTTGAAAAACATTCTTCGCGTTTTTCATATTTTAATAATGGATTTATACAGGAAGTGTTTCATTCCTACTTGTGGAAATGATTCTGTCAATAGCCCAAACAAATTAATTGTTCGCATTAGAGAAGATTTACAAGAGAAGTGGTGCCGCAAAGTTAATTCAAAGTTTACAAGATGTACTTATTGTTTTGAGGATCATTTTAATGTAAGTATGGATTAAATCCGCCAAAGAACTTTCAAGGGAACACTTCTGACCATTTTATTTTATACGTACAAAAAATACTATAGCCGTAAATCGTTTTTTTACCTATTCTCTTGGAAGAATCGGCAACTTTAGTGTTATTGTTATTGTAATGTAAAGTGACATTGTCAGATGACAACTAACCATCGATTGTGACACATTTTTTTTTGTCATTATGTCTGTGGTTTATACACAGATTCAGCCGCGGCATGTAATTTACGAGAAGTCGTATCTCAAATTTTCAATAAATTATAAAAAAATATTGGAGTGATGAATTGCTGAAAAATTCAAATCAGTTTCTTAAAATGCTCTATATTTTCGATAAAAAAAATAAAAAGGGGGGTTAGAAAAAATGATCTATCCCAATTGTTAAAAACGTGATTCTCAACCAGAGCGTCGAAAATATTTTACATTACTATGAACTTGGGGAGTCACAATTTTGAAGAAACTCCTATGTTAAAAGACCTGAGCGAAGAGGCATTCGGTCGCCGGGTGAAAAGCTTTTTGATGGATAACCCTCTGTATTCTTTAAGTGAGTTTTTGGACATAATTTTTTCTTGACATAATTTTAATATTGGTAATTATGTTTTAATTAAATTTATTATGTTATGACGATCCCTATTGGAAATACCATTTATATGTAGTTATTTTTGTACTTTCATTGACATAATTAATTATTTGATTTTGACAACTCCCACTTGAGGACGAATTTATTTTGACATTTCCATTTTATTGATTGTTTTTTCGTCTTTGGTTATTTTTATTATTATATTATTATGTTTTGTTTTTTTATAAATTTTTGACGATCTCAGCATAAATTCTTATATACTGACTTTAATGTATTATATAATGTAATTATTATGTCTGAGTGAATAAATCAACTAAACTAACTAAACTATACTTAGTTAATATGATGAGACAATAAAACAATAATTCGAAGACGCGACTTTAGTAAAAAAACACTTTATATTAGCCGAGAAAACTAGACCAAATATCAATTTAGCTGCTGTAAAACAAACAAATAATTAGTCGATCGAGATGGCATAGTAGTGACGCCTACTATGGAACATCTATGGAAGAATCATGTTTTGACAGCTCATAACACGTACGTCAGTTGATTGGTGGTGTCATCATCTCATTTTACAGGTCGCAAATTTACACTCCAAGATATTTCTCCTAAAAAAACAACTTAGCTATCACTGTCTCAACTATATATACAACTCAACGAGCCTGACGGCAAAACTGGCAAACCACTGTCCTATTCAAACAAAATAAACACAATCATATAGATCTGTAACAAAACACCGATCACCAAAGTGAGGCAAACAAGAGTATCGCATTGCGAGTAACACAAAGGACTGTTGACTCAATTATGATTCAATTTGCTGAACATAGAAACCATCATCTCCTTGCTATGACGTCTATAAATACACTGAATAGTCAGGGCCCTGGAGCATTTCTCCGGTACAGAGTGATTCAGCAATATGTATCACACTCACATACGTATTTGCGATACGCAGTTTCATTTCTTGAATTTTAGATTATGCTCATGCTTAAGTCGAATACCGCAAAATGTGAATCTGAATGTCATATTTGCTCCACAAGATTACAAATATTTACATGTTTGTACTAGAAGATATGATATTATTCTATCTATATTAATGACGACTCCTTTTTTGCTTGTTATTTATGGCCAATATGACAGATAGGCTGATATTTCTATTGTTTAAGTACTTGAACAGCACGGAACTGTATTACAGTGGATGACTTCATGTGAAATGTATGGGGAAGAGTGTGTCAATTTTTTAATACGTCTTCGGCGTATTTCAAAGTTTATAGCAAAGTAACTTGACTGGTATCATTCAAATGAATCCAGGTTCGTAACGAACAGCGTTTCTGTGAAAATGGATCTACTTCCAGTTTGCATCTTCTAAACGTTTTATAAAAAAGTTTATAGCTGGATTAATGTACGATCGCAGAACTGTAGAACGATTTCGGAGGATGTAGGCCGCATCTAGAATAAAATGGGTTATACAAGTTGTTTTCAACTCAATCCGGAATATGTCTATGGTAGTTATTTTGACTAAACAAACAACCATGTAAACGTATTTTCAGGATTTTGTTATTGTGGTGAGCAGATAAAAGCGCAACTACAATTTGAATAAAAAAAATCTACAAAAATCATTACAGGCGTAGTTAGTCCAATTGTCAAATTAACCCACCTGTCTGCTGAAATATTCTGAATTAATTTTAAACACCAAGTACAAATAAAGCTTTGAAAAAACCGGCCAAGAGCGTGTCGGACACGCACAAGGTAGGGTTCCGTAGCCATTACAAATAAATCAAGTAATATTTTTCTAAGGATTTCGTATGTGTACGGAATCATCCAAGTTTAGGTATGTTTTATACCTTAGGCTACTATTTACTCTTAAACTACAAATAATTTCCAAGCAATCTTAGCCGCTATAATTTTCCTAGTAAATTTGATATATTTACTACCATTCTGAATTTTTTCAAATTTTTCCACCTAACAGTTTAGATTTTAGAGGGTGGGGGGGGGGACGCTCGATTTTAATGAAAATTTTCACTTTAAAGTTGAATATTTCGCAAACAGATCACTGAATAGAAAAATCATGTTAGCAACCCCGCAATGGTTTTAAAAGACCTATCCAACGATACCCCACACTATAGGATTAGTCGAGAAAAAAAAATTCACCCCCCTTTATGTCTGTGGGAGGTACCCTAAAAAAATTTATTTTTTATTTTTTATTTTACCACTTTGTTGGCGTGACTGATATGTATATTCAAGCCAAATTACAGCTTTCTAGTACTAACGATCTCTGAGCTTAGCCGCGGACAGACAGACAGACAGACGGACAGACATGGCGAAACTATAAGGGTTCCTAGTTGACTACGGAACCCTAAAAACGCTCTTCGTCTTGCCATTGGCATCTTGTATAGCATTAAAATGGCTATATATTTAAATCGGTATTACACACGCACGTGTGTTAGGCTAAATAAATAGCTAGTGCTAGATGTTTGAATTGAAACATTTTGTATATACGCGTGGAAGACATACGTCCGTATTTATTTTGAAAGCTGAACTATAAAATGGTTTCGGTTAACCTCAGTAAAACTGTTTGAATAAATTGGCCAGTTTTTATGTTTTATTGGGACGTAAAGTGAGTAGTAAACTTCATTTATTTTCAACAAATTTTATTAGGTACTCACGTGTTATACTGGGGAAGTTGAGTGTAGGTACGCCTGTTGCTTTTGAGACTAACTGATTTTTATCGTATAATCAGTAATTATGTTAACATGACTATGAAACTAGAAGTCCTGGTCCTGGGTTTGAAGCCTGGTAAGGGCAAACACTTGTATAAAATAATACATTAAGTATACAATACAATATATTCTACGAACAATAAGGTAGTGGTATCCTAGTTCACATGTACCTATTCTGTATGTTTTTAGTCGTTTTCTAGTATCCATGACCTACCATAGTATCTATATTAATTTAATTAGGTTAACCGTTCTTCAACTGAAATAAACATCTAGTTCTCATTCTAATATTTGTCAAACTTTTATTTATCGTCACTTCAAGTTCGACTTGTTTATTTGTATAAGTCAGTAAGTTTGGGACAAATCTAGCAAGTACGTTCACTTTTTGTTCGTTTAGGTTAATTTCGTCCACATTCCCACTTCGTCTCGTCAGCAATCCCATTTCATCCGCAATCAATTCCCGTTTCGTCCACATTCAAATTTCGTTCACATTCCCATTTCGTCCACATTCCCACTTAGTCAACATTCCCGTTTCGTCCACATTCCCATTTCGTCCACATTCCCATTTCATCCGCAATCCCATTTCGTAACAAAATGTTAACGAAATTGGTAGTGTATCTGAATAGTATTGACCCGCACCGTGCTTAGCAAGTATTTTTCTTATCATGAATACCTTAAACACAAAATCTTCCCTGAGAATTAAGCTAAGTGATAGCGAAAACCGCATTAAAATAGGCTAGGAATGTTGATTAAGTGGGAATATGGACGAAACGGGAATGTTGACGAAATGGGAATGTTGACTAAGTGGGAATGTAGACGAAGTGGGACAAGGACGAAATGGGAATGTGGACGAAATGGGAATGTGGACGAAATAGGAATGTGGACGAAGTGGTAATGTGGACGAAATGAACCTAAACGCTTTTGTTCAGATTGACTTGAAGATGACAGTACAAATACTTTTACAGCCAGCAAAAAGTAGGAACTAAAAACAGTTTTTTTTTACAAGACATTATTTATAGTTTGATAAATTCACTGTACCTACATTTCATTAACATGCATTTGTCTAGTATACTTTATTTGGATCTGGACAAAGGCCAGTGCGCTTGCGTAATTCATGTTTTAGATCATTTTACAATTCGAAACGTGTTTACTCTATTATTGTTCGATATACCTACTAGGTTTATGACATAACATAAATCATAAAACACTGACTATGTTATATGTATATTGTACATTTAGATATAGAAATGCTGGATCATTCCCTATTTGCAACTGTAGAAGATAGCAACATATTACTTTTTTTATACAGGCTTTTGCTGACTGGTGTTTTTATCTAATACATATAATAGCCATAGCAAATTTCAAATGAATCTGACCTAATAGTTTGTAAAAAAGTCACAGAAATGATTTTAAATAAAATCTATCTTCCATAATGTAATGACAAAGAGATTTGAAAAGCAAATTTTGGAATACGAATGAAGTGCAATAGTTCAATATATTTAAAATGGACTGTTTCTAATTATAACAACAAACATTAAGTATCGTAGTTTATTTGCAGACTACAAATATTTACGCCGAATTTCCACGTAAACCGACTCCAATCAAAACAAGGACGTGGCCTTGAGACTTGCCAATTGACATCATTGAACAACTTGAGGATCTTAGCCAACGTCAAATATTGTGCACAACTGTCAATTACGGTCGAGTGCGAGCAAATTTGCTAGATGACACTTCAAATTCGCACTCAAATAAAAAATAAGTAATCGACAGGATCTTTGCCTGTTTATGCAAACCACCAAAATATTTTGGTGGTGCACACGTAATCTACATCCTCAGCTTTATAAACTAAAGATCTAACATCAGCAATCATCAACAGTCTTTGATCAAATTTGGTGGGGAACCAATAAATAATTATAATAGACAAGTTTATGATTCTAATTTACTAATACATACATGCATACAATCACGCCTTCTTCCCAGCAAGGGGATAGACAGAGACTATTTGTTTCCACCTGCTACGATCCTGACATACATCTTTTGCTTCCACAACACTCATTAGTCTTTTCATACATGCTCGCCGGTTTCGGGTACTCTTGACCTGACCCTTCCTCAAGACATCCCCAATCTGATCATGAAATGTCCTTCTTGGTCTCCCTCTTCCAATATTTCCATCTACACTCGCATTATATATCTTATTCGTAATCCTTCCTTCGTCCATCCTCTCCACATGCCAAACTACTACTACTAATATTACTAATTTTTTCGTCAGTTCGCACTGACTTCATTCACTTCTCGGTAAAATAAAAACTGACTTTTAAAGTACCTTGAGATCCCAGGTTCGATCTCCGGTCGGAGCAGATATTGTGTTTGAAAAAATTTAATGTTTGTTATCTAATCTCGGGTTTTTAATATTCGCACTCCCAGATCAATAGTGAATCAACTCAAAATAATTTACCATTTTAATTTACACTTTTTATAAATTTAATGAACTCTAAAATGAAGTGCTACAATGTTTTGAGTTGGTGCGCTGGTTGATCTGGGTGTGCGAATGTATATAGATGTTTTGTTTTACAAGCTAGCTGTTAGCTGTATACTTTGGGACTAAATCAATTGGTTTCAGGTGTCCCATGTATTTATATATTTACTTTATTTGTCTGTATTCAAATGAATAACGCCAGTCGGCCTACCTTGCGTGTCAATTTATACGCAAAAGCTCGACTAAATCCAGTCAGTCTCACGTGCTGTTATTGTTACGCGACGGTTACGCTTTACAGAAGCGAAAATTATAAATTGTTCTAATTTGAGGAATACAGGGGGCAGACAGAGCCTTCGGCCGCGTACGAAACCGGAGTTTCGTAACCGATTGCTTTTTTGTACTTGTACGAAACCAGTAGCGATGAAAGGCTTTTTTGTAGTCTTACAAAACTGCCGTTATCCTTCGTAATTGGTTTAACATACAATTGGTATTGGCAAGACATTTGAAGTAAGATACCTACATTTAAATATATTTTATGTCGTTTAGTAGGTAAGTAAAATACCTTGAAATCGATCTGGTCACCTAGGCCCAATTCCCTAAATGTCCAGTTTGCGAAAGTCTATTGTCAGAAAGTCCATTCCTCAAAATTAAACGTCTAAATTCCTCGAATATTTATAAGTTATATTTCAAGTTTACGAGTGGTGGGGTGGTGGGGGGCTCGTGACTCTGTATAAGCTAAAATTGCTATTACTCCATCACAATTAATTGCTATATTATATTTTATCTATATCATATCTTATTTCGAATCCAGTATCGTGTGAGGTAAAAAACCTATTACCTATTTGGTAACTGGTTTCGTACAAGTATAAAAAAAGGTTTCTTTCGCAACCAGTTACAAACCTCCGGTTTCGTACACGGCCGAAGGGCAGACAGAGTGTAGGTAGTATTTCGTGAAATGCGCCGATAACATTCAAATTGACACGCTAGGTTTTCATAACGTTTCACCGTGCTTAGGCCATCCACTTTACTACAGGTCGGTGGCATTGGCATTTTCGGTAAGAGATACATCTTTAAAACCGTTGACAATAGCGTTGATTCTTTATTACTTCTAATTCACCACCATCACCACCACCTACCTCACCATCTTGATGATTGGCAGTCTAGTACCGTGCGTTTTAAGCGGAACTTCTTTCCTCGCACAACAAAGATCTGGAATCAGCTTGCTGCGGCAGCATTCCCGGAGCGTTACAACTTAGGGATCTGTAAAAAACGAGCCTACCAATTCCTAAAAGGGTCGGCAACGCACCTGTGATGCCCCCCGTGTTACGGGTGTCCATGGGCGACGGTGATCGCTCTCCATCAGGTGACCCGTCTGCTCGTTTGCCACCTCGTATATAAAAAAAAAATATAATAATAATTACTTTGTCTAAAATATAATTAAATTAAATCACCGCTTCTTGCTTGGCAGCTTAAGCAACTGTCAATAGTGATAGATAGCCTCAAGATATACTGTTCGAATTCAATGCTTTTACTGAAAATTAAACACGCGATATCTAAGCCATGTTTATCAATAAGATAAATAATCCTTCTGGGAAATATAAAACAGGTAATTCTTGTTTTGACTTGATAGGGCTTCTCTCTTATCAGCGAATTGCCTTAATAAGATAGAGATAAACGATAATCATGATGTCATTGGCTTTGTCAATTGCATCGTAGGTGCTAGTTGCAGGAAATAATTTCTAATTTTCGTATAGTATAGTATAGTATAATATAGGCAAGCAATAGCGTAAGTGTAGACACAAAAGAGTATTAAAATTATGTAAGGGCTAAGGAAGGCCAGGTGGCCCCTATGAGGAATAATTATAATTGGTGCAACAGAAAAAAAAAACTAATGAAAGTATTCAAGTATTTTCAGTAACCTTTTTTGACTGCCATACGTCAATTTCAAAATAAAAGCAAACCTTCAGAAGGATACTTGAATACTTTCGTTAGATTTTAGGGTTCCGTACCCAAAAGGGTAAAAACGGGACCCTATTACTGAGGCACCGCTACCCGACTGTCCGTCTGTCACCAGGCTATATCTCACGAACCGTGATGGCTAGACAGTTGAAATTTTCACAGATGATGTATTTCGGTTGCTGCTATAACAAAAAATACTAAAAACCAGAATAAAATAAATATTTAAGGAGGCTCTCATACAACAAACGTGATTTTTTTGCTCGTTTTTGCTCGATATTGATAACGGCAACAGGTAGACGCTTGATTTATTCACAGAATATTTAGTTATATATTCACTTTAAAAATAAATAATTAAATTAAAATAAAACAAATATTTAAGGGGGGCTTCCATACAAAAAACGTTATTTTTTTGCCGTTTTAATAATAATGGCACGAAGGGGCGCGAGTCCGACTCGCACTTGGCCGGTTTTTATTTTTTTCAGTAGCCTGCTAAACCCTTTCAAATGTAATTTCGCACATAAATTCTGAAAAACTCAAGAGGTGTAGTAGCGCGGTCTCGAATCCACAACCTTCTGCTTGAAAGGCTAATAGGTCAAACCGCTACCTCGACTGAATAAAAAAATAATGCAAATTAATTGGTTCAATAATTTTGAATGCTCCTTTTTTTGCTGATTTAGAAAAGTCATTCGATCTACAAATGTAGGCAAATTTAAGTCATTACACTAATCACGACCACCGAAAATGGGTTTATTTTAAATAAGCAAGACTTGTTCCAAACAACAAGAAACTCACAAATAGCTGAAGTTAAATAAAACCTAGTAAAATTTAAAATAAAACGTCTGAATCTCTATTTGAACGGACCGGAAAGAAAAAAATCTAATCATATTGCCAAATTTTGTGCCTTTAGGCGGATGATGTTTATGATTCATTAGTTAAAGGTTTTTACGACCAGAACGTAATTATAAACGATTTGTTAATTGTTTATTTGGCGGAACGGTGGGCGGCGGCAGGAAAATGTGGAAATCATGGGGTCCCACTGATCGCGATTTGTAGAATGTTACCCTCAAATTTCCATCCCGTCAACTTTTCACTGTAGTCGGCAAAACAACACGTGTGTAACCTGAAAGCTAGCTGTGATTGAAAAGTATGGGCAGTCAGTAGGCTCAGGCCTGAAATGTCCGTTTTCCTAAAATGTATCATTCCCAAAATGTCTGCTTTTCCATAATGTCACGTCTTTTTTTAACACGCTTTTATTATTTTATACAAAAGAGGTGATATTATGAAAAAATCAGACATTTTGGGAAAGATACATTTTAGTAAAACGGACATTTTAGGCCTGAGCCAGTCAGTGTTGCAATAGAAGCGGTTTTGTACTACGTGTGATCCAAATCCGCGAAAATACGGTTACGGGTAGTACGGTTACGGGTAGTACCGTTACGGGTAGTACGGTTCGGGGGTGCGGGTACGGTTCGGGCAATTCACGCACTAGATCTTATTTATCTCTAATGTACAGTCGACGGCCGTTATGAAGTATATCCTGACCTGACACAATGCATAACTATGAAATTTTTGAATATTGACAAATTGAACCAAAGGAAAAATGCAATACAAACTTACTATTGTATTCATTTTTCATAGGTTTCGTAGGTGACTACATCATCAAAGAAAAAAAACTCGTTTCTTGTATGGGGACTTTCTTTTATCTTTTGTCTTAAAATAAATTAGAAGCCCCAGTTACATGCACTCTGTGAAAAATACAAGTATCACCCACTAACATTGTTAAAATGGAGCAAAAGAACTGTCCGATATTCTTTTATTATTATAGCCAAATATTATTTAACATATTTGCGTGTTAATTTAATACGCTGCTACTCGGGCCCTACTCACCGACCAAATCGAACGCACTCATTTAGATTACGTCTAATCAATGTGGTACACACAATTAATTGATTAATCAGGCGTCGTATAAGTTCTTTGAACACGCAAGCGTCGCGTCGTGTGTTGATTGGTGAACAAAATTTATTTTACCACTGACTAACTGATACTTAAGTACATAACTAACTTTATGATCAGATGTAGATAATGTAAAGAAGAAACGACCAAGCATATTGTTGAAACCCACCTCTACCCTTGTAATGTGAGAAAGTGATTGCTCGATTCTACACGTTTCCATTCCTTCTTCATCCATCATCATCCCTCTATATCATCATTCTTACGACTAGAGGTCATATTGTCTATTGAATTCGGAATCGCAATCGCTTTCACACTTCTCTCTTTCAAATGGTACAGAATGAAGTTAGAAAGAGATAGTGAATGCGATGGCTACAATGGCTAGAGCTCATGCATTAGACAATAAGGTCTCAGGTTATTCGGTCGGACGCAAAAATATTCAAAAGGAATCTTTCCACGCGCCTACATATTGACAGAGATTTTACAAAAACAGTCGAATGTGAAAGCAATTTTATTGGTATCTTATATCTCGCCTCATTCGTTTTACGTTTAATTTTTATTTCGTCTTATTCTGTATTCGTCACTTCGTCTTGTTCGCTATCCGTCATTATCTTATTTGGTCAAATTCTGTCAAATTTGGTCAAAAAGGGATGAACAACAAATGAGTCCAAGGAAGACGGTGACGAAAAACGAATAAGACGTATTAAGAGATAGACAAGTTGCAGAATTTGACCAAAAAAGATAGTGACGGATAGCGAACAAGACGAAGACGAATACAGAATGAGATGTTCTCACGTGTTACTGTAATTTGCTTGTTTTGGTTTGTACAATAAATATTTTTATTATTATATTATATGTCAGCCAAAAGACGTCCATTGTTGAACAAAGGCGTCCCCCAAAGAGTTCCACAACGATCGGTCCTATGCTGCCCGCATCCAAGTGGTTCCTGAAACCTTCGAGAGGACCTTTGGGAGATCGTCGGTCTATCTTGTTGGCAACTTTCCCACGCATCGTCTTCCAGTTCGCGGTGTGTAAGTCTAGTTTAGAGAAAACTTCGGGATCCGAGAGCCATAATTCATGTCAAGATAATTGTCACTAATCTCAAAAAAACATGGTAACACTCTCATAATACAATTTTTGTTTTACGTCACATAATCTATAGGAAGAATGATATGCAATGATAACGTAATTTATATAACATTGTGTAATATTATTCTCAAATTTAAGCAAGTCACGATCTCGTAGAAGCTTACTAACTGGCAACAGTTAAAAATAACTCGTATAACGGTTTAAAAATGAAATCTACGAGTTGAGTTAGAATCAAGACTGAAAGGCAATATTACTATAACATTAGTAAACCCTATATTGTACAAAAATAAAAGAACTATCAGAATTGAAAAACCTTGAGATGCATGAGCAAAGGCTAAATTATCCATCTAAGGGATTTCTACAGTGAACTTTTGACTGGATGAAAGGAGCATACATACAGTGAAAGTTTACAATACAATGCTTTAGATAACATAATACATAAACATATAAATTACTACATGCATTACACATATAATAAATAAGAATACAATAGACAAAGAAGTGTTCCCAAAATTTGAGGAGATGGTATGAGCCTTTCTCATGTCTTCCCTGAACGACCCTACAGAGGAAGATTGCCTGATGGAGATTGGTAACCACCTCAACAACTTGATAGATGAAAAGTTATTATAATAGTTAATATTTTGTGGCATATTACTTCTTCAACAACTTTGGGAGTTCTATGGCTTCACGAGAAATATAATGTTTTTTTTAGTTTAGTGCTTATTTTTTCAAATACATTAAAAATATTTAGAACTTGGACGTTGAGAAACAAAAAATAGAAAGCTAGAACTCTACATCTATAAGACAAGAGACCTCTAAAGCTATCAATGCAAAAAATACAAATACCTATATCACGAAATAACCGGTTACGTGGGAAATAGGGAATCTCTTAAACGATGCCATAACAAAAAGCTGTTTGTTTATAAACCTCAATAACAATCCGTGACAAGCTATAAATGTGCAATCTGCAGGGAGATTACTACGACGGAAACCATGTAACTAGAGCGACGCGATAAGTTTTATTGCATTGATAAGTACAGTACTTTTGACTATTTCTGTGTATTATTTCGATCATGTTTTTTTTAATTTGCAACGAAACATTAACTATGCTGAAACAGAAATCAGAGCAGAATTAAAAGTCGCGAAAATTTTAAGACACGCAACTCGAACTCGTAAATGCGATAATGAAGGTTACTCGTGATCAGTATAATCACAATTATGAATTGAACATTTTGTACACAATATCGATTACAGGTTTTAATATTAACGAAAATATTGCACGTCCTGATCTTTCTTAAGATAGAAATGTGCACAGGCACGCCGAAATATTAAAATACGTAGAATTCCTCAAATCCAATAAAATAAAAGGTGCGTGACATAAAGCTACCAAATACGGGAATAACGCGAGATAGATATACTTCAATAGACATTTTTCATGAAGTACGTCATCCAGAAAAAATGCATATCAAACACTTATTGCTTAAACACAAGCTTATTGCAATGCATGCAAATAATAAGTCAAGATATAATTTTTCAATTATCAAATAGCACAGAAAAAAACAAGGCCATGATCGAAGTTCACCGAAAAATTTGATTACATCTCCTTGGACATAATGATTTAGATGATTTTTGGGGAAACATAGGATTTGCCTTTTCCAGTAATGGCGGGGTTGACCAGCACCATAACAGAGATCATAAAGTTGATGGCAGAATTATCACGGCCCCAACGCATTACCTGCTGATGTCGCGTATGTAGGTCAACTGCAAAGCTCGCCGACTATTATTAATTTGTATTCCGTTGTTTACCTGAAACAGAAGGCTTTGAATAAAATCAACATGTAAACCGGAAGCATGACGTGACAGTTGGATTTCAAGTGAACTTTAAACAGAAACAACGTTTCTAACGTAAGTGGATCAATCATTTTCACACCGTAAAATCTCAAATTCTTAAAATCTAGAGAAACAAGTAGTGCACAATGTTCTTATACTATGGGAATGTGTTAGTGCACTACTTTTTAAAGAAAAAAATTAAACAAGTTTCATTATAACAAAATATATATTTTTTTATTTCATAAACTACAGGCAAGTCCACTCCTTGGAGGACTAAGAATTGTCTCAGAAAAGTTCAACAATTCTAAAAAAAATATAATAGGGATGATTACTTAATAAACTTTTTTCTCTCTTGTCATTTTATCTGTATTGACAAAACGCCCAAGTAATTTCAAGTAGGTAGTAGTATTTCTCTATTAATTAATGAAAAAGATGTGTTCTTTGTAAAATTCATCCAAGACTTGTTTAATCAGCAGGTATTATGACGGTGTTGTGAAAGATATCCAGTACGTCTCTATTAACAGTTTCATGAGATGCATAATTGTCTTAATCACGTAAAACTTCATATTTTTGCAAACAAAATATTTTTCCAGAGGCTTCGCGTAAGATTAGCTTTTTGCATGTTGGCTTCCGAAACATGTTAAAGAAAGCGCAACTTTGATGAAAAAAATGCATGAATGCTCAAAACTCAAAACAGTCATGATCACAACATTAACACGGTTCGAAACTTGGAATAATGGGGGCACATATGCTGACATCAGTCCATTCCCATAGGAAATTAACAGCTACATATGATTTGGGAACTCGAGCCATTTGATGATTGTCATATTAAACTGGCCAGTGTCATCTAGAGAACATGAAAAAAAAAACTTTTAATGAGAGTTTAAAGTATCAGCTTTAAGAGTAAAGTAGGTAGGTATTATGTTTAAAAGTTTTCATTACTTCAAATGAACACTAGTCATCCTATCGACAAATATGTCATGTTTACAAAATAACATATATTTGTGACCAAGAATTGTCTGTTAACTTGACTAACACACCGTTGAATCCCAAATATTTATTTCTGCATTCTTTAAAATATGTATATCACGGTATGTCTCTGATTCCCTTGAGGATGGGTCGGGTTTTAGTTAGGGACGCAACCTGCGTGGATACCCTAGCTCCTTCACACCTTCAGGGTAAACAAAAAAAGCTGGCGCAGCGGCTGAAGCGGCCGAGAGCAGGAAAGTATTAAAATACCAGGGTCTCGGTTCAGCTTACAATTTTGTTGCTGTCGGGTTTGAAACCCTGGGTCCTTGGGGTCCTGGCGCACACAACTTAATTAAAGAACTACAAAAGCGTCTGGTCGACACCACTGGAGACCAAAGGGCCGGCAGCTATCTCTCTCAACGAATCGTCATCGCCATTCAACGAGGGAACGCTGCCAGCCTTTTGGGTACGATGCCACGGGGGCCTGTTTTAGACTTAGGGGCTGTTTCACCACCCATTGATTAATTTTAACTGACGGATAAATGTGATGCCGTCTCCGTCTATGATCAATGGATGGTCAAACAGGGGGTTAGTGTAGTAGTTTTTAAGTTAGATATTTAGTTTATAGTTTTAATTATTGTTAAGTATTGCTTCTTAATATTTGTCTTCTTTAATATTGAATGTAATAAATCACTGAAGAAAAAATTTTTAGAGACGATATCACGTTTTTGCTAAATGACAGCTAATGCATGACTATATGTATTATGCTGCCAGGAGCAACAGGTGACGTTCTGGCTACGCTATATCACAAATGCAGATTTACGGAAGCTGCCAAGTGGCACAATTTCATACACAAGTCATTATAAGATAATTTATCAGCTGTGCTGAATAAACAACCTTTTCTCAAAAATATCCGTAAATGTTGACATTAAGTATTCTTTACATATCAGAACGCGAAATGCATAGTTTATGGTGCATAGTTAAAAACATTTCAGGCTCGATAAACTCGACAACAAAGTCGCATACAAATTCCATTATTGTCGAGTCTCAAACTTTTTAAAAAGTCAAAACGGCCATGGTAATATTTGATTTGTTGGAACTCCGAACCTTTTTATTGTGTTTGAAACAGCTTGTGGTGTTTTCGGTAGAAAAATACACCTGTAGTTTTTTTTTAATGAAAAAAGGCGGGAAAGGTTTAAATGACATTTAAATTTAAGAGAGTACATTGGCTCAGAGAAATTTGAGAAATAGGTATCTTAATGAAATGTCGCTGTCTCGCCGGAACCCCTCCGTGTCAGTACAGCGAGAGCGGGACAACTGCACCTCAGAACGTTAATAGGCGCGTAAAATTGATCAAAACAGCATTTCGTAATCCCCTGTTTTCTTCTCGAAAACTGGACCAATAAATTTATTTTTTTCATAAATAATTAGAGGACAGATTTAGCTATGCCCCTATGTTTTCCTTTTTTTGTTTATAATAGGAGGGATTCTTTTCTGATGAGTGTCTGAAAATGACGTTGAAATTGGGCAATTTTTTCAGTTTTTGAAAGCTCATATTTCTTATGTTAATTGAAATATGGAAAAAAACGAAACATAGGGGCATAGCTGTGGTAGATACAGATTACACAGTAAAAAAAATTTGGCTCTAAAGCTATTATCCAGGGAGGAAACAGGGGATTACGTTTGTATGGAGAAATGGTGCGCATCGTACCCTCTTAAGTGATTTGCAATTCTAAGTTAGTAAAAGTTTATTCTAATTTTTTGTCCTTCACCATTTTTGAGAAAAGTTTTATATTACTCGCAAGCTCGTCCGTTTAATATTCATACTCAGCCAGCAATTGCCTACTTCCAGGCCACGACAATAATGTACTATTTTTTACTTCAGTATTTTTAAGAGCTTGATAATGATAACGGACACGGTATTCCGGTCTATGAAATTCTATACAATGTCCTTTTTCTCCCACCATACTCCATCAATAATGAGTCGCCAAGTGTTTTGATTCTATAATTAGGAACTTGGGTTTTTCAATCACATGGGCTATGATGACATAAAAAGCCGTGGTAACCTAGTGGTTAGACCTATGGGCTCTCAAAAAGAGGATTGTAGGTAGGCCAGGCTCACAACTCGTGAGTTTTTCGGAATATACGTGCGTAATTACAGCTTTACGGTGAAGGAAAGTATCGCAAGGTACCCTGCATACACCTGCGAAGTTATTCAATTGTGTGTGAAGTTTTCAATCCACACTGGGCTCGCGTGGGGACTACGGGCCAAGCCCTCTCATTCTGAGAGGTCTGTGCTCTGCAGTGGGAGGTATATAGGCTGGGATGATCGCATTATGCCCCTGTTCTTTTCGCATAAGCTTATTCAGAAAGAGATAAAAGTGTTATTTGCCCACTACAATGTGCTTCAGCCAGCAATAACGCCGGGTGCGGCGAGCCGCAGTATCGAATGTCCGACGCAATTAATGTTATCTGTGTATGTGCCGTGATATTGATCCATTGATACAGAATCATACACATGTTGCTATAGATCACAGCTGCAGCATGGAGGTGGAGTGACTTCCATCTTGATTAAGGAGAGTGTAAATGTGAAAAAGTCTCGACATCTCATTATTTTTGGGCTCATTAATTTTAAAAATTGATAGGCTGAAAGTAAGCGATGGAAACCTCACACATATTCAGAAAAAAATTCAGGTAGGTCTTTATTATGTGCATTTTCTTACCTTAGTAAGTTTAGTTTAGTTTCATTAGTTTCATGGTATTGTTGAAAACTTTTTCCTCATTTACAGTACAAGTTGAAGTGGACAAAACAAGAAATAGCATTGCCACGCTTAATCTCATTAGATCCAAAACTTATCGATAAATCGATAAATATTATTACCGATAACGCTTTGATTGCAAAAAGTAAATTAAGGCCGATAACGAACAACAACAACGTTCTCGTTGGCATGTTCTTCAATTGATATTATTTCTGAAAACTTACGTCTCATTACACTGTTCTTTGAAACTCATCCTTCATCAATGTCGTTTATACAAAACAAAAGCAATCCAAACGAACGATCATCCACGTACGCAATTAAAAACTTTAATTAAAAACTTTCTGAACATTACCGGGAATCGAATTTTAATCCATCAGGCGGGCATCCAATTCGGATAATCTGACAGCCGCTGGTCTATAAGCCGATTATGATATGCTAACGTGTTAACGTATTACTATGATAAGGATAGGCTACTGAAAATAGTTGATAGCAGAATTAATGGAAAATAAAAAATGATCTGTCGTGATGGAGAGCAAAATAAATAAAGGAATACCTAGTCCTACACTTAATTAGTCGATGATTAACATTAGAATACTGAAACTTGTGTTACATACGATACGAATCGCGTCGCCGACGAGTCACCCGATGAGCGGCAGGTATATGAAGTAGTTCCGCTCATAAAAAGTTTGTAAAGACTTAGTTATTATTTTTAAAACATGGAATTCTTTCCGATATAGATTATTTAATGACTCTTGGATAAGATAATGTAAATAAACTAAAATTATTACTAATTGAAATGTTATAAGTAGCACCGAAAATGGTCATAACAACTACTTAACAACATCTACAAACAAACACTAAACATTTCGGAGAAATGATTCAACATGAGGTGCAATACTGTGAGTCAAAGCCAATAAGGAAATAATAAAATAGTTGCAATTTGTAACGGCTCAGGCCTAAAATGTCCATTTTCCTAAAATGTATCTTTCCCAAAATGTCTGCTTTTCCATAATGTCACGTCTTTTGTATTAGGAAAATGTCCGTTTCCCTAAAATGTCACGTCTTTTGTTTGGAAAAGCAGACATTTTGGGAAAGATACATTTTAGGAAAATGTCCGTAACAACAGACGTGGCATTATGGAAAAGCAGACATTTTAGGAAAACGGACATTTCAGGCCTGAGCCTTATATGCCTGAGCATATATGGAACCAGATAAACATCGGTAAATAATAGCTAGTCAGAGTAAATATTAAACTTGAACAATAAAAACTAAGTGAAAAACTTGAACTGATGATGAAGATGAAAGATGACAAAAGGCGATACTGCTGACAAAAAACAGAATCCTTCATGGAGTAAGTGCTAGTTTGATATGGTAGTAATACAAATACAACTTTAGAAAAAAAAAAGCTTTGGTTGTTCGAAGTTTGGTTTGAACAACAAGGCACAATACATTATACATAGAAGTCGCTTTACACACCGCTTACCATTACAAAATTAAATATTGCAGAAGTGTACGATGGGAAAATAAACGTGGCGAATGAATAGCAATGTTTGACCACATTTGCGACGCGTGCAGAGTCACGTAGGTGACGGGAAGCGTCTAGCTGGTGGTCACAATATTAACTTTGTAAGTTAAAAAGTACCACACTAGCCTCATCACTGCATGTTGTGTCAAAGCCTCAACAATTTACTATCTCACAGAATTATAGTTTTTACTATCAAACAGCGTTCATCATCATCATGCATAGCAGTTTATTGACTTTATTTTCACGAACCGCTATATCAATAATAGGATCTCCAAGGAGACGAACAGGAAAACGAATTTCATTATTAGCTTGCACGTTTATTGTCTCTTCAGAAATAACAAGGCATTGGCATTGAAATATTTGCAAAGTTGAGAAGGACATGGGTTTATTTCGTAACGAAGTCTCTGATCTTGAAGAAATATAAATGAACAGAAATGTTTCCTAAGCGGTAGTAGGTCTAATTAGACATTTAAGTGTGCCAGAGTGGCCCTGATTACAAATAGAATTTCAGTTTGGGAAAAGTAATAAAATAATTAGTGATACCACGACTTATTTGAGTAACAAAATCGGAAGGTTGGCTGTCAACGGTGACAACATTAATAAATCAAGTTTAAACATATAATTTGAAAAGTATGTATATTCAAAAGATAGAAATGTCCATAACAACGTGGCACCAGGCACGTATCCCTCAGCTTCTCGTATAAAAACAGTCATTGTCAAAACTATTTGGATCATTAATCATAATACGACTGGGACAGGACGAGGGAGGGAGATTTTTTGCCTTCAGATTAATAAAAACAAATAGTAGCTGGGTGACTTGGATGAAAGATGTTTAAGTGTATATTAATAGAGAGATATTCTGAATGAGTCTCGTCCATTCTAAAATTAATGCTTTTGTAGGATGATCTAGGTCGAGGAAACACGAGGCTAATAAATCGAAAAAGTTTGTAGTTTTGTCTGACGCCGATGACAAACCATTTGGAATCAATATAAATAGCTTTGGAATGAAAACAGCTATTTTAGTGATAATTTAAATAATTGCTTTATCTTATTTGCTATTCAACACGACAAACAAAACTTAGGTAAATACATACAGCATTAGTGGGTCAATTATAAATGAGCAAGTAGGTACATTTCGCCTAATCCCCTTTGTTACGGCTAATACCTACTTAACAATCATCGCCACAGTATCGGTTTATTGATAGAAATAAAAATCACAGAAAATAATGTGTGGTTCAGAATAACTCTAAATGGTTACTGATTAATACATTATTATTATTAGGTTTCTTTGGGAACGGTTGTGTGCTTACTTTAGCTATGAGAATTAACTCGTAGATCTAAACGCGTAAGCATATTGTGTGGGGTTAGAGATTTGGGAATGTGTGACTTAAGTCAATTTATGTGGAAGTGGAGGAGAGTGGGTTGCTTGCTGTACAGAATAGCTAGTGTGCACTGTGGTAGCGGAATAAAAGAATAACAAGTTTAAAGTTTGTAGTTCATTAAACTTCGGTTAGAAAATCAAACGATTGCTTTAAAAAGTCGAGGTTCTGCCCACCCTAGATAAAACACTTTCTAATTAGAAAGGCTGCAACGGAAGCATTAATGATTCAAAATATGATGAATGACTCACAAAAGCTAAATGGTCCTCGAACTCGCGTGGGTGCAGGCGCAGTGCGCTTGCGCGTTTTTGCGTACAAAAAGTCTGCGATATGAATATGATCGACCATTTTAATGAAGTGCTAGGAATACACGAAAGAATTTTTTTTTTTTAAAGTAAAATTAAATAACAAGATTCTTAAGCAGTAGGTGTTTACTTAAGATTTCCGACGATTTTGATAAATTAAATTGGCCTACGAATAAAAATTTAAATTTGGTTTCACTAGAAGATTGGAATAGAGCCAAACTAGTTAGTTAGGTTATTTGGCCTTTTTCTCTTAACCATGTCGGGTTCGTCATAGCGTTACCACGACAAGACTCGTGAGCATTACAAGCTAAAATATTTAAAAATAGCCTGGGATTGATACTTGACAGATCATTCGTCATTTAATTCCACCCACGAGTTTGACACACGCATTAAGTAGCCCCATACACAGTTAAGAGTGAATCACGCATGACTCATGGATCCATCTGAGCAATCACGTCGCAATCAACGTTTATTCGTTAAATTATGTCAATTCAAAATCTAGTATGACTTCTCGGCTCATGATTATTTCATTCACCAGTCAACATTTTAGTATAAGGATAGAAAGATATAAAATATTCACAAAGAATAAATGTTGGTTGAAAAATCTCTGACAGGCTATCATTTTCTGCCCATCATCACTGATTTGAAAGTTTTGTAAACGTTAGGTCAACCGATTAGAAGTCTTGGAAATCAAAATTAATAAATAAATAAATAAATATCAAGGGGACAATCTTACACAAATCGACCTAGTCCCAAACTAAGCAAAGCTTGTACTATGGGTACTAGACGACGATAAACATACTTATATAGATAAATGAATACTTAAACACTTAGAAAACATCCATAACTCAGAAACAAATATTCGTGCTCATCACACAAATAAATGCCCTTACCGGGATTCGAACCCAGGACCTCTTGCTTCGTAGGCAGGGTCACTACCAACTAGGCTAAGGCGGTCGTTAAAAATAGTTCTAATTTTCCGGCATCACTTGAGGAGATAAAAATTAGTCTAACGTGGCTTATGTATGATGTGGTGCAATTAGTTTTGGATTATCGACACTTGACAGTTAACAGTCTATACTAGTTTCAAAATGAATAACAAGTTAGGTTAAGAAACGAAAACAAGTTAAGCAACGTTTTATGCTGCACAGACAGACAGAAGCGACGTATTTTACTTAGTACTGGTCAATAACGGCAGGATCGTAATGCGTAAAAACTCGCTAATGTAATTTTCAGATACTATCGTTTTTATGGCCCTTTAGGCTTTGAAGCAGTGGAGAAACACGTCAGAAATCTTTTGCGAACATAAAATATTTATAAAACTTTTTTGCTTGATGCTGTTCAAAGTAGCATTCAGAGTGTAATCGTGGAATGCACTTTTATACCTATTTTAAATCATTTTAGTGATTAAAATCATGAACATGGGACATCCAATGTGAAATTCTCAACAGAGTTGGTTGATAGAAGATGCACTATGTTATTAACTGTGTAACATTTGCCGTCGGCGGTAATGGGTATTTTCCTTTAAACTAGATCACCGTGAGTATTGAAAGTAAATGGGTTAAATTTAGTTAAAAGAGCAATGGGCAGTCAGGGTCGTGAATCCGTACTGACCAGAGTGACCAATCATCAAAATTTATAACTAATGAGCGCCAGATGATTTAGGCCAACAAGCTTGAGAACAGCTAAATGAAACAAATCAAATACATAAATAATAGGTTTATTTCAATAAAAGTATAAACACTAACCTTCAGAGGTTACCCCTACCATTGACCGCACCTAAAGATAGGAGGTCTTTATTTCTAAAACAATCTGAGTAATTAATCTCAGATTAAACAAGTAATTTTTCTTCGATACAAGAACAGATCAAGAGCTTAACTCAAGTAAAATTAGTTACATTACATTAGAATGTAGTTTACAACCTGTGACAAGGCATAATCATGAGCTTAGATTAAAAGTAGAAGGTAGGTTCTAGTTACCCACTTAGAAAAAAAACCTTTGCTTTGGTTGCTTGGAACTATGTCTTGGTTAACAATTAAAAGTTAACATACCGGAAATACGGAAATACTTGAATCCACCTTAAGTCATACGCATCCGAACTAGGCGGAATGTATCAGGACGGCTGCCCGTCGACCATCTCCGAAGACCGAAGATGATCCGACAGCGACCCGGAAGAAACTCCTTCCGCAGCCGTTGCGTGACAGAAAATCCGACTCGTGAAGTCCAGCTTGACGCATAGACTGGAGGCACCACCGGTGTCACCGAAATTACTAAGAGTTAGAAATCCTAGCCAAGCCAAAGAACCCACGTATGTGGTTTCGAAAAGTGTAGATAGTAATATTTGTCTTCACGAATTGGCCGAGCAGGTAGGTCGATACATAAAAATAAGTTTTCTGGAGTAGTGGACTGAGTAGTAAGGTGTTCGAGAAAAACAATTGCTTCTAGAACGTCGTGGAATTTTACATTCCGGGGCCTATGTTGATTCTAAGTTAATAAAAGATGGGCTTTCGCTGCAACAAAATTAACGAATTATTAGATCACAACCAACAACAGACACCAATGTGGTTTTTAGGCGGGTTTACTCACCCCGTAGCGAAGATTTATACCACCGAGTTAAATTACTTGGGCTCACATTGCAGATGGAACCGTCTGTCCGATGCACGGGTGTGGCATAAACAGCTTGACGACACGGAAGACGACGCCAGCCCCCATACAAACCACCAATCACAGGACAGCAGAGAACGCGTTCCAAACCACGTACGAATGAGAGTAAATAAAATCCAGGAGTCAGAAATAAAGCGGGAACATTTTAATTTATATGAAAATAGTAACCAAGAAACGTTTTCATAAACCCAAACAATAGAAATAAGTTTTTTCGAAACAGTAGTATTTTGGGGGTTGTTACAATAGAGAGATCTCTCTCCAGGCAGATGTTATGCCTGGGGACCGAAGTCCAATGGATGAAAGTTGGAAGTTGTATTTATGCAGCCGAGTTGAGAAACTTCGATAGCGTGATGTAGGATTGTAGCAATTAGTTCCTTATGTGACGACTAGATGGCGCTAGTAGTCGCTACATCAGCCCCCCTTTTTAGACCGGAGGTCGATACGAATTGCAGTGGAGTGCAGTCTGTGCGTCATGTGGGCGCTTGCAAGGGCCAGTCGCTCAGAGCCTCGTCGGCGAGCATTGTTGTTCCTCTGCTACTTGTAGATGCATGCCTGTTGCGTGATTGCTCAGAGCCTTGTTGGCGAGCGTTGGTTGATTGATTGGCAAGTGGAAGTAGTGGGAGGAGGATTTGCGAACTGTAGACACCAGGCAGATAATAGATACATGCTAATGGTGCACAGTGCGGTGAGTATGGCTTGCTGTGAGACTGCGTCATCGTCTTGTGTCGTTGCGATTTTGTCCAATGTCGTGGGTCACCAATTTGGGGGTGGTAACCATAGAGAGGTCTCTCTCCAGGCAGATGTTATGCCTGGGGACCGAAGTCCAATGGATGAAAGTTGGAAGTTGTATTTATGCAGCCGAGTTGAGAAACTTCGATAGCGTGATGTAGGATTGTAGCAATTAGTTCCTTATGTGACGACTAGATGGCGCTAGTAGTCGCTACAGTATGGTGGAAATCCACAAACTGAAACTGACGTTTACCAAAACAAACCACACAATCTGCCTGAAACGAAATAAGTGACTCGGTGTCGCTAGATTAGATATTGCGTTTCGCTACTTGCACTGTGACTATTACCAAACAACCAAGTACGGATATTCATTTAGACATTTCGTATTTTAGACTGAAACTAACACTAAATTTTCCCTTTAATTCGCTCACTAGAAATAAGCACGCTGGAAATCCGAAATCAAATTCATCCACGATAAATCGCTCGAACAAACGTCAGAATGACAGTTGTCGACGACGCTTCTGAAACAAAACCAAAGGAAGACCGAAACGTTTATGATTTGACAGACAATTTGTTAAGAAAACCAAAAGGCATTGTTTTGTCGCAAGTAAATTTATCTTAATCAGTGAAATGGAGTATCATTATGTTGTGATTGAGAATGCACGGCATGTCTCGAAGGGAGACAACATGCGCCGTATCTAGGACAAAGCTGGGATGGCAACGGAAGCAAGGTAAATAACGGTGCCCTGTACTTCACGATTGACATCTCAACAAACTAGTGATTATAAAGTGGTATTTAGACTCAAAAGTGTTACAACTGATAGAGTGTAACTGAATGCTCTACTGCAGAAATTTCTAGTGTTCTCGATCCTAGAGCTGCGGAAAGATGTAATGATATAATCTTCATTCATAAAATTCTATTACACAGATGGAAACAGTTATATTATAGGACACTAACAGCCCATTAAGTTCCTTGTTCATGCTACTAAGCAATAAGTTAGTGCCGAACATAGCATCAAATATTCTAGGCCAGACCAAGGCGAGGCAATGATCGTGACTAAGCACAGCTACAATCGTAAATAGTCATTGTCACCCGTCGATCGTGAGTCATTCGACTAACGATGTTTTCTCTAATTGTATTGATAATCGATAGGTTCATATACACGAGCTTCGAAGTTATTTTATTACCCTGATGAATATTGAGTGCACGTTTGGCAGCCGCCGTGACGTGCGACTCCGAGAGGAAGGGCTACGGATTAGCCCGAAACATGTCGAGTTAAACTCGTTTTAAGACGTGAGTGATCCGTTTATTTTCACTATGAGTGAGTCTCACGGTAGTTTCATGTTTAAACTGATGAATATTTTTTTCATTGATAGAATATACGACAAAACGACTTGTCGAGTTGCTTGCCTACATATTATCATTGGTGCATGTTAATTTTCAGATATAACTTCAATAATCAAAACGAAATCTTTTAAGGGGAGATACGCCTCCGTCTCCTCATATAAGCGGGGCGTCGGTAACTGACGTGAGATTCATTAAATTATGCACCCATGCGAAATACTTTTAAAAAGCATAAATTCTCTCGTCACAACGTCAATTGCAAGCTTTCATACAATTTAAGTTAATGAGCAGAAGGCTTATAAGGTAAAGTTGCCAACAGCGCGATTTGTAACAGCAATATATTTAAAGTGAGTTATTTATAGCTCGTCTTAGCTATGACCTCGCCCTTCCGGGCCTGTGTCGCGTGCCCTAAGAATACACAAGAGGGCAAACTTCGGAGGGCGTGATCCAAGGGCTTATATTCTTTTAGGTACAAGAAAGTAAGCAAACCAAACGCGTCTATGTAAAATCCATCTTTCATTAGCTAATTTCGTTTTCCTACACACAGTCGTACAGTGTAACGGACGCTTTGCGACTAGTCAGATTATTGCTATGAAGCCAAATAAGGCACTAGCGTTTCATTTCACTTAATAAACAATCAGCAAGCAGATCAACTATTTATAAATTATCTCAAGTACTGAACAATCTTGCACTTGAATAATTTAATATAGATTTTACCGAACTGTTTTGTTCATTCAATCTCAGCACTCAATTAAATATTAATCTATAACTAATTCCATGCTGGACTAACTTGAGGCTTTTTGCATCGGCATTTTCTTGAACTGTCAATGTTTGGATATAGAGATAACTCAAATATTAATTTTGCTCTTTAACGTTTTTAGTTGGGACTGTCAATTGAGAGATCGTTTTCATTTATATTTTAGATTTAAGAAGAGCAACCAAAAACTAGTTTTGACTTACCTCCACGACCTAACAATAACTTGGGAATTCAAAAGGGAAAACTTGACAGAACCAGTTCGTTTGATTTGGTCCAATTATGATAAATTTTGACGAAGTCTCATGACAACGAAAGATAGAATGTTGAATGTAATAAAATGGTTTTAACAAAACGCTAATATTTTTCCAAGTACAATCCATGGACACACAAAATAGGACAATAAATACTCAGATAGGAAAGATATTAAACAGTGAATGGACATGGGCGTGGGCGCAGAATAGATGGGAACTTCGGCTTCCCGATAAATCAGTGCGACGTCGGCAAATATTTAAGTAGTTAGAGAGTTTATAAAGGAGAAGTTTCAGATTTGTGATAGTTCTCGGAACTTGTAAGCTGATATGAGGCCGTGAGAAGGGAAGTGGCTTTACTTTACTGAAATCAATCTCATGGTTGAAAGTTTGACACTTTTGGAATAACGCCTTTTCAATCCTGGTAAATATTCGCCCACTTAATTTTTGGCAATCTTATCTTATATATGTTTAGGATAATGTTTTTATAAGTTATTTAGATTTGATTTTGGAATTTTATATTATATAGTGGATTAGTCGTTTAGTGCTCTTTCCATTTATCTTAATGACGTTACCCCACTTTACGCCTCGTTTGTTGTTCCTTTACAATCAAATTAACGAGGTTATTAATGTCATATATAAGATTCGGAAAAAGGTCGCTTAGTTGTTATGTATGACACCATAACACCATTATACACAATTACCACTTTATCAGCGCGCATATTAAGCAATATCAGTTGCATGCTCTTACAAAAGTGAATTTTAATAGCATTTTCAAATAGGACTAGTCTCCAGAAAGGATTCTCACAGCTCACAGCTCCAACGCTAATTCCTTCCAAAAAGAGAATGATCAAGCAACATGTGCGCGCGCCGGGTTGCAGATCAAGTTGAAGGCGACAATATTTATTGCAGGCTACAGCGCAGCGTAAATTGTCGCGTGGGCCGCGTAAATAATGCACCAGTGTTGCGAGAAGATAAAATTGCCACATTATACCAGCTATAACACAGCCAATTGAGAGAGTTGGTGAAGTTGTAAAATTAGATGATTATATTATCGATACAAATAAGTTGTAAGTTTTTGTTAAAAAATCTTTTTTAAAACAGATTTTCGCTAATTGTACTTATATTGTCATTCAACGTACACAAATATGCCAAATATCAAGTCAATCCGACAACTGGACGTGGGTTAAATTCGACGTCCGAGACCTTTTACGGCTTGTAAATAGAGTAAGTAGTCCTGACTGATAAGACTGACTAGCTTACTTGCTGACTGACTCATCAACGTCCAAACCCTTGGCCCTAGAAGGTTGAAGTTAAATAGAGGTTGCTTCTATAATGTAAGGACGGGTTTGTTATAATTCGCACGGGACAGGAAATGAACGGAATTTATACACCGTGAAATTTTAGTGGTTGTTTTCCCGAAACGAGGTGATTTAGTATTGATTGTACAATCGATTTATAATTACTATTTTGACTAGAGTCAAAAATCCAATTGTGAAAAACGAAAGTCGAAAATGACCGCAAACTAATAGTAACGCTTCGTTGGTACCTAACCTATCGTACGATCGTACGCTACCTTGTACCAACGAAGCGTTACTATTGGTTTGCGGTCATTTTCAACTTTCGTTTTTCACAATTGGATTTTTGACTCTAGTCAAAATAGTAATTATAAATCGATTGTATAATCGAAACTAAATCACCTCGTTTCGGGAAAAAAACCACTAAAATTTCATGGTGTATATTCAATTCAATTGGACACTATGATCGTAACTATAGTACCTATAATTACTAAACTCTTCAAATTTCGCATACCTACATGTCATCATAACAGTAACAACGCGGTATATTAAGTTTTTACTCTTAGTTTAAATAGACCATAATATCGAACTAGAACCGTCTAAGAGGAAGGATCAACTAATTTTAATAGAGGATATATTTGATTAGGATCATCTTGTAACTTCATGAATTCCTCCTCCGTAAACGGCTCCATGTCTTATACGTCCTCATCTAAAATAACCTAATTTCATAAAGTGAAACCAACCGCCAATCACATAACTGAACTTTTTCGTTTGACTAGGTTAAGGGAATGGGACTAAGTTGTACATCATTATGGTTACACGTAACCAGTCAATAAAAAGTTATTTTCTAGCTCCAGACCAGACACTCCACAAGAAACGTCCTAGAGGCCAATTACCGCGTAACCAGCGGTAAAACAAGTTATTACCTATAGTTAGACCTCAGGGCATTTAAACGGCAGGAATGTCACTGTTTAGTTCCGCCGAGCGATTCTATTACAGTCACGGACCATTGGTTGTATTCAAAGCCGATGCTAATGTTTTGTACATACTTGTAGATTGATCGAATGGCAAATGATCTGCGAGAACAAGTATCTTTATAAAACCAGACGGAGATGAGAGAAAAGAACATTTTCGTTAGGCAATCCGGAAAGTTAAAGAAGCATGAGTTAGGTATGCAACACCTCGCAATCTATACATAAAAAGTCTTGATTGACTGAATCACTCACTGACTGTGACTGATGCAACTTCTAGTCTAAACTTTTGGCCCTACAAGGCTGAAATTTTGTATAGAGGTTGCCTTTATGATATAGGTAAGGAATAAGGCAGGTTTCTTGAAATTCTTACGGGATTGGGTAAGAAAGGAGTTAATATGTTCGATTCAGAGTGACTCTATCCCCGTAATTATGATTACTTGACTCTTAAAATTTGGTCTGCACGTAGATAATTATAACAGTCAAAAACTAATTTCAGGATAATTGGTGATTCTCACGGGATAAGGAAAAACCGGGATTTATATATCAATTCGCTAACAGCGCTTACTGATACCAAAGATGATGATGATGAATGTTTGGATATTGCTGTTACCGGATTTTTGCTCAATGAAAGAGATGAAGAAGCTTAAAACAAGTTAGTGTACACAGCCTTTGCCATACATGTCGCCACTAACGTCACGTAAAAAATAGGCAATCCAATGGGAATCACGTCATTACAGCACCGCGCCATTGGAGATAATCTTGGACCAGTTACCAAGTTATGGGAAGCTACAAATGGACAGCGATTAAAGTAGATAAATCGTAGGCTACAAATTAGGACATCTCATTATCGTAATGTCGTCAATGCTCATGCTAAAGTATTGTTTAAGTAAGAGCACGATAGCTGAGCATTTCTCAAAAACTTTATACATTTAATTTTGGACTTCGCTTTCATTATTATTTTACGGGCAAGTAGCGTGAATGCCACTGAGCCTAATTAACACAGCCTCCCAAAATATCTTGTACATTAGTATGGAGATTTATTTTTTTGTAACCAACAAACAAGGAAATTTCAATAACAAAAAATAAATTTCCACACAAATGAATCAGGACATTTTGGGAGGCTGTGTTAGTTAGATTCAGTCGCATTCAAGCTACCTGTAAAATTCAATGCAAGTCGGAGTCCAAAATTAAATGTAGAAAGTTTTTGAGAAATGCTCAAATGTCAACAAAGTAGAGTGCAAAGGGACAGCGGTTAGAGATTTCAGAATGGTAATCACAAAAGCGTTTTCTTTGCTAGAGCGCACCTTAACTTTCCGTATGGTCACGTAACGACGCGGAGTGCGTTGCACCACTGACTCAGCCTTTCTCCGTCTAGAGGCCGTCTGGCTCGCCGCCGATAACCACGAATTTGTCGGTTACGTAAAATTTGTCTTATTACCTTATTTGTATTTATTGCCAATCCGTTACATCGAGTTTTTTTGCCTTCCCTGTTGATATGAAAATTTGAGGGCAAGAAATTTTAGACTATCCTTATCTCCGTACCGATACAAAATATGTGTAGGGGTTATGCAGCAGCTGACCTTGGTATGTCCTAAAACTGCGGCCAGTAATACCGGAGGACGGGCAGCAGCGTCCTCGTTATTCACGGTGTAACTTACTGCGACCGCCAACCCACCTGCCAAGCGTTCGATTATGGAAATAACACCCCAATGGCTGCGCAGGACCGGTATGTTCGGCAGTGGACGTCTTTCGGCTGAAATGATGACGCAGCAGCTCGATTTATCACGATTATTTTTTGCATTTCACAGAACTATTCGTTGTTTCATCCATAGTTATTGCGGTAGGCATCAAATTATTCATCAGAAATCTTTAATCACATTAACATGACGTTCTCCGTTTCTCAGTACGTTATTCAGCCACTTTCGCACGAAACGGGCACGGTTATAGTAAAAACTTCTATGTCGTGTCGCAGATGTGGCTATAGCAACAGTGAGCCTCCCACGTCACTAGACAATGGGGCAGCGACGTCACCGGGCTAACAGCTGCCCGCCTAAATGTCAGACAGGTATCGTATAGCTGAGCTGATAATTCCTTGGTGACCCCAAAACGAATAGAGGTTGTATAAAGTATAACGCAGCCCAACTGGAGAGTGAGTTCGTTTAATCCTACCAAATTTATAAATGCGATAAGTTGTGGACGTATGTTGTGTACTCTTACGCATTAAAACAGTTGGATGGATTCGGGTGAAATTGGTACGAGGATAACTGGATCTCAAGAATAACACAAAGGATACATTTAATTTAGACGCTCGCACAGGATCGAGATTTACGCATGTAAAATCCCAAAAATTTAACTGCTGAGTTTAGATACTACACAGGTTTTCCTCACGCAACGGTAATAAGGGCCTGGGGCGTAATTATTGGGAATTTAGTAAAATCCCAAAATTTCAATTCGTTAGTCTTCTAGCGTTAATAAGTTGTCTACAACTTGATAAAAGAGACTTCCAAAGATGAAGCGAAATCGAAATTAATAATTAAAAATATAAAGTGCCCTTAATTCATTCGCAGAGACACAGTGCGTCTCTATTATACAAGCTTAGTATGACTAGGACAAATGCTTCCTGTATCATAGCTATAAATTGTTTCCACTTCGCCGTAGGTCATAATGCATGTCCAACATCAATATGGCAACTTTCAATAGCAAGTAGAGCCCTTCTATGCCGATAATAAACCGTTTAATAAACATAAAGTACAACAGGTTCCTAGACGGTATAATGAGCACGCCTTAATGGCTGTCCGGAACGTACCGGTTGGTATAGTATGCTATAATATAAGTATCTAAGGTGAATGCAAACGCTACATGCGATGGACCACCAGTACCAGTTGTTAGTAGCATACACTAAAAAGTAACATGTTGTGTTAGTTGAAAGAAAAATAGAAAAATATTTTATTTAAGGACCGAAAAGTATCACAGGGCTCAGTTCTGAATATCGGAAGTTAATTTGACGAACGTATTATAAATATTATAATATCATTAACCTATCAAATATCTGTCAAAGAAATCATTGTTAATCAGATTGTGGATTGACCTACGACGTCATCGTCATCGTCGTCGATCGCTCAAGCATTTTAATACCAGAAATTTTGTCAGTAAAACCTAGTTACTAGAATGAGCGAGAACTAATTCCTTCTCAGACATCTTAAATCGTATACCTAAATATGATGACGAGTATGAAAGCCACTTACAGGCTAACGGATGGGAGTTAGCTCTGGAATATTCCACTTATAATAAAGTAGCTAAACGGCGCACAAAGCTGCCTGAGGATAATTCTTTGAAGTCACATTATATATTTTAGGTAAGTATTGAAATATTACTTTGTCAAAAAACTAAGGACGAGACAAGATACAATGTTGGTTTTTTGAGACATATTTAAGTAATTAGGGGAATATTCCTGGGCTGATGCAAAGCAACACGTGTCGTAATGTGCAAAATTTTTCCAACTATTACTAACACGCCATTGTAATTGAAATGCTGAAGTTATATGAATGGACACGGCCGTAATTAATTATTTAATTAATTACGTCTACACCTATAGAGCTACTTGTATCGACATCGCCCCACAGCATTTTATATTTTCAGTAGATGCTACAGGAATTGAAAAAAAAGTAACCGTAACTTTTACCTTCGGCATAATGAACATACATAATTTCAAATATGTATGACATGTATCAAAGTGTATCAATGTTAAAACGTATGGACATTAGGCCAACGCTAGGTACAAAGATTTATTATATTTTACAGATCATAGATGACAGCACAATTCTCAATCTGTAACTGATGAACGAACACTTAATGCAAAATTGGACTCTATCGCGCTGGCGCACAACTCAAACAATAATATCGTAGAAACTAAACAATAATGATGAGAGAAATCTGTGCGTAGTCAATAAATCTTCGTCGTGTGTTGTTACTGATGTTCTATTCCCGACTGACCTCACCCAAAGGTCGTCAGTCCAGCTTTCATGGCGACCTAGGCGTACAATGACAAGCGACCAACCATTAGGTAGTTAAGAATAGAATACATTTATGACGAAGCAATTAGTCACTAAATCTTTCTTTTCAAACCATGTCTTTAATCCTACCCAGTGAAAACTGCAATATCGAATTGATCGTAATTACACCGTCCTACAATTACAGAATGTTTAACTTGCGATGATGCACATTATTTGAAGACTATAGCCTAATCAAGAACGGCATTCTCTGGCTGGTATTAATAACCCAACAGTGTAGAAATAAAGTCAAAATCTAAAAAAGTATTTCATACACGCCAATAACCATTGTCCTAGTTGGAAGTCTCGGAACAAAGCGACAATCTCGAGAAAATGTCGGAGGTTCTTGTTACAAAGCAGACGTTGTAATTTTCTCAGCTTTTTATCTCGAGGAGTTACTAGTCGAACAAAACTCCACAGTGGTTTATCTGATATAGTGTCACGTTTCAAATCACACCAGTCTTCCTAACTTGTCGTCCAATACGGCAAATTTTTTAGTAGTCTTAGAAATTAGAACTCTTGTAAAAGCACTATGAACATCAAAGTTGTTTGATGAACGTGCACCTTTCTCTTGATTTTTTCGTCTAAATCTAGGCAACGTTAGATAATTTAACCCATTATGCCATTATCATCATCTCGCGAAAGCTGAATTACTTCACAATCTATAATAATGGCGGCTATGTGAGGAAGAAAGTGGGCGGATTTGCATTGGCATTTTTTGCTAACGAATTCTGGTTTTAGTGAAAGTGGAAGATAGATTCTCATACGCGCTTGCATGAGAGAGCTGCAAAACATAGTGGTCTTATTTGATATGAGTAATATAGTTCAATAAGCAATGAGGAATTGCACTTTTCGACTCTACGCTTGTTACCCGAAAGTTTATTAAATAATTTATAAAAAAAGGAGACTAGTACTATAGTTGTACTGTTGTCAGTTTGATAAAGTTTTTGATTTGGGAGCATTATAGAACTTCGAAGCTCGTCACAAGATTTGGTTGGCATCTGGAATTAAGAAGAGCGAATCAACGGACCAGTACGTCATTTATTATTTACATTTAAGTAAATAAATATACGGGAAAGAGTATTATTTGTCTTGCCTTTTTCATCTATACATATACATAAAGTGGAAACCTTTGGTCTTAGAAGGGTGAAATTTTGCATAGAGGTTGCCTTTATAATATAAACAAGGTATATGGTTGGATTTGTTGAAATTCCCATGGGATAGAGAATTCACAAGATTTACATGGACTCTTATGTAGACTCTTCGAATTTGGTAAAATTTGTATGGTGAATGGTGATGAAAACAGTAAAATGCTTATTTCAAGAGTTTTGGATATCGCTCCCGTAGTCTGTATTTCCAGATAAATACAACCTAGGGCTCTTCAAGGCTAGAGTGAATAGGCTGTTACTGAACTAGTGAGGTGAATCAATCAGGTGAGATAAAGGTCAATCACGAGTGTTTTATGTAAAAAAAATACTCAATGACACCGATGCTGATGATGGATTTTTGGATGTCGCTTTGCCGGATTTTTGCTTTGTTCAATGGAATATTTGAAGAAGCTTTACTACAAACTTGAATTCTGCGCGGACGAAGTAGCGGGCAAAAGCTAGTACGAGGGGCGTTCAATATAAAGTGAGAATGAGATGCAAACTCTTTTAATATTACGAAATTAAATACTGGCCGGTAAAGCTAATCAATCTAGCTGATTGCTATGAAAAAAAAGTAACTGACTTTTGTTTAAAAAAATATACGGTAATTTCTTTGCAATGCTATTGAGTACGTTAGCGAAAATGGAGAAAATTGAACTGCGCGCCGTTATCAAATACTTGTGTTTGAAAAATTTTTCTACGGACCAAGTCAATTTGGATTTGCGGGACACTTAAGGGTCTAATGCTCCTCCGTATTCGACAGTCGCACGTTGGTGCGCCGAATTTAGACGTGGAAGAACATCGACAATGTACGACCCCCGCTCCGGACGCCCTACTACAGCAGTAACTGAAGAAATTGTGAAAAAAGTCGAAAACTCAGTTTTGGCGGATCGTCGTGTCACGGTTCGTTTTATTGCTGAAAATGTAAAGATTTCAACGGGGAGCGTGCATAATATTTTACATGATCGCTTGGGTATGATAAAGGTAGCTGCGCGTTGGGTACCAAGAATGCTTACTGACACGCAAAAACAAACTAGACTAGAGATTTGTCAAGAAGCTTTGAACCTGATGCAGCAAGACCGGGAACTTTTTTTGGCGCGATTTATAACAATGGACGAAACATGGCTCCATCATTACGACCCAGAAACGAAACTGCAGTCTATGACATGGAAAAGGCCATCATCTCCAAATCCGAAGAAATTCAAGGTGAGCCCATCTGCCGGTAAGGTCATGGGCTCTGTTTTTGGGATGGTAAAGGGGTATTAATGATTGAGTATCTCGAGCATAGAGCCACTATTACGGGCACATTATACGCCAAACAAATAGCAACATTGCGCAATGAGATCCGCGAAAAACGGCGAGGTAAACTCTCGAAAGTTGTGCTGTTCCACTAGGACAATGCCCCGGCACACAAGTCCGCCGTTGCAATGGCTGCAATTCGTGATGCTGGGTTCGATATCCTTAAGCATCCTCCGCATTCACCAGATCTCGCTCCCAGTGATTTCTACCTATTTCCGAGATTGAAACAATACCTGAGAGGCCAGAAATTTGAAGACGATGACGCGGTAGTCGCTGCAGTACAAGATTTTTTGAGTACTCAAGATGAGAACTTTTTTAAAAATGGAATTTTAAGTTTAGAAAAAAGATATACTAAGTGTATTATGCTAAAATGTCGAAAAATAAAATGACATTTAGTAAAAGTTGTTTATAACATACTCATTCTCACTTTTTATTGAACGCCCCTAGTATTTAATATTTGAAGTATTATAGCTGGAGACTCAGGTCAAAAGGCCAATTTTATAGTTAAAACGACGTCTACGGTATGCTCTCGCATAAACCAGAAAGAAGCTAGTGTAGTCTAGGGAATATTGTTGGTAAGTTTTCTAGAACATACCAACAATTTTACTAAACATCTCCAATAGCAAGATAGTAAAGAGCCGGTTTCAACCTCGTTTATCAGTTTTTGCAGACTTTATTGCTACGAGATTAAATAACGGTTTTATGGTATCGTATAGGAGATGAGATAACAAATTTACTAAACACAAACGTCAAGAGATGAAAATGCAAGCCGATTTTACGTAACCTACGCCAGTTCTATAAAGAATCGACGTGTTTTAAATCAGCACTGAATTTAAAATACCTACGCCTTTTCCGGAAAAAACGATGCTTGGAATTGATCCGCTGCAAATATTAACAGTTGAATACGTACCTATTTGTAAATTATTTCTAAGGAATAATCTAGAAACCGTGAAAGCGTCAGTTATAGAAGCCAAATATAACTCAAAAAGAATAATAACATGTTTTGACAATCCAGACAGTCTTCGAGCGAATAAATTCATCCCTAATTTAACGTCATAATGACGTCTATGTATTCCCTTAACGCTATTCTACACATTTAGTATGAAAACTGACTCAAGGAGCGCCGTTACTGCGATGCGCCGCTGTCCCACCGTCCCACGTCTCTTATGTGTGGCTTAGGCCTTAGGTCGGTGAGATCACGACGAGTAAGTTCTATGTTATGCCGGAGTGGAGGGTATCTCTCGCCCATTTTTAGCTTTGATTCTGGACACATTTGCCCATAACACGCTGAGATTTTAATGCGGCTTTTGGTATTCTCCACCTTCAGTCAAAGAAGGTGGTCTTTGGCTTCAAGGCCAAAGATCGATGAGACGCATCATCATCATTTCAGCCGTAGGACGTCCACTGTTGGACATAGGCCTCCTTCATTGACACCCAATCATTACGGTTGGAAGCGACTTGCATCGATCCTGAAACTGCGGCCTCCACCAAATCGACCGTCCATCTCGTGCTGGTGCATCTCGTCTCGTTGGATGAGACGCATGGTGAACCTAATTGCCACGACATTCGACAAGGGGGAGGAGTGGGAAGCACAGGAGCAATGACGTTCACCGGCGAGGCTACGAGCAATCACGCCTTTGCAAGCGCTGGAGCACAGGCGCAGAGACTGCGCTGCAATCTGCACCAACCTCTGGTCTAAAAAGGGGAGTGGTGTAGCGAATCCTAGCGCGATCTAGTCATCAGATAGAGAAACTACTATAGCTGCTATTATATCGAAGTTTCTCAACACCGATGCATAATTACAACTTTCAATTCACTTCCTTCGGACTTCGGTCCACAGGCCTAACATCCCCCTGGAGAGAGCTGGTCTATCCTCGCACTTTTATTTTTCGAGGACACTAGCGGCTAATTTCTTCTAATTAGTCGCGGTACACTTGATAGAGTGGTTATGGTCGTCAGTTGAGGGTCGTCGGGTGAGGGGGTACCTTCATGACTGTCCTGTGAAAATAATGTGGTGGTTTTCCTTTGCCTTTCACGCTGCTGTGCTGGAGTCCAGAGCTCATTGCTGGCAACGGAACGCTGCTGCCCTCACCCACATCAGAGGGGCTACTACGAAATTTGTAGTTCGTATCCTGCCTTCCCTTTTACTCTTGTTTTCAATACTAATTAGAAAGAACGGAACGGCACGATATAAAGGCCCTTTAGCCGCGTTTTACGACACCCACAGGAAGAATTTGGTCGGTCCTATTCTAAACTATTTACTAAAAGTTGTATTGTAGCCTTTGCTTTGTCAGACTGTTTTATTTTTACTTACTCTTTGTCGGTCCCTTACTAAATGCTCCATTCATCCACTCAAAGGTTGACTGGTAGAGATCCCTTAGAGGGATAGGTTCGCCTTGTACATGCATTTCAACGGTTGTCAATAATGTTTTTCTTTTTTTTCCTTATTTTTGTACAATAAAGAGTTTACATACATACATACATAAACCCCAGAACGGCACACGTGAAAATTGATCCCTGCGGCGTAGTCTGGTCGTCTTGTCCTACTTGTATTTTGCTTTCTCAGCGCCACAGCCGCACAAGATCATTGACACATTGATAGATTTCGACCCTAAGCTAGAAAGCGACAGTGGTCTGCGCGAGCGCCGAACGCGGTCGTTGACCGGCGCGGGGAAAGTGAGTCTTTTAATTAGCCTACGGCCTATGCGCAGGAATTGTACGTTAGCGGTTTAGAGGGTCCCACCCAGGGCTACATTTAGTCACAGTACTTTTATTGTACCCAGGTACTAGGATGCTAATTAAAAGTTCCATATATTGCCATTGCACGATCATTACTGTTATGGTGTTGACAGGAATTGACAGTTGACGCGGTCACTATTTCATGAACAAGTCCAGTGTGAATGGGCATTTACTAGGCAAGCGTGCTCCATCATAGACCTCATCTTCGCTTTCCATCAGACATGATTGTGGTCAAACGCAAGCCTACTTTGTACAAAAAAAAATAAACATGTGACTATGTGTTGGAAAGTTCTAAAATACATAGAGGTTTTTAAAGTAACTGTGCTTTCATATTGGCTATAAATTTAAGTCGCCTTCTTCAAGTTCTACATAGAGAATTACAGTTATAAATTACATATTGTCAATTAAATACAAGTTATTTATCAAATGCTTTTTTTTTTTCCATTTGACCTTAATATTACAATCATGCCTATGTGCAGAAAGATCCATTTAATTCTGAATTTCTAAATATAAATAGTGTGTAGGTAGTGTAATTGAAGATGTACATCAGATAGCATAGTCTAATGGTCATTACTTTATAAAACAAATGCAATAGTTTATAAACACATCCAATAAAGAACTAATAATAGCTTTTACAGTAAAAACATTACTATCAATAAATGCGCATTTATTGAATAAATGTTTTAAAGTAGAACAAAGTTTATACATCAAAACATCCTCAAACTGCAATAAAATTATAGCTAACTAGCCTTCCGTCCGCAGCTTCAACCGCGATAATTTAATTTTCCTGTTGGAAAAGGGTATTTTCCCGCAGTAAAAAGTAGCCTATGTCACTCAGTGATAATGTAGCTTTCTAATGGCAAAAGAATTTTTGAAATTGGTCCAGTAGTTTTTAAGTTTATTTGTTACATACAAAAATACAAATCTTTCCTCTTTATAATATTAGTGTAGTGTAGACTATCTGCTGCCTGCAACTCCATTTGCAAAGAATTTGTTTATTGCTTGTTCACAGGAACTATGCAATTTTTGGGATAAAAAGTGTCCTATATGATAATCCAGGTTATAAGCTATTTGTGTCATATGGGTAAATCAACTTTTTTGTGTTGTTTACTGTCTCCGGTTGTCCCAGTGACATTTTCAAACTGTTTTATAGAAAAAATAGAAAAATACTTAGGTTGTCCAGTAGACAAAATTTGTGTAACCATACCAACGGATGGCAGGAAAAACCTGATACACCTATATAAACTTTTGCATTTATAATATTAGTATGATAAGATATTATAAAAACAGGAGTTTTTCTATGTTTACCCTATTATCACACCACAACAGAACTGAACAGTGGATTGACCAGATTTCTGAATACAAACTTTGGAAGTAAGAATTGTGGTACTGCCAGTACTGGTGCTAATCATTTGTGTTAAGCCTAAATAAGTCTCATTGCTTGGCACAGACTTCCTTCCAGTATGAGAGGGATTGCCCTGTAGTATTCAAGACTAGTGTGTATTGGGAACTAGACACATGCCGTTTTAGTCTGCTGCCAAAACTCAATGTGCAAGCCCACGTTCAAACCCACAATTCTCAGCAAGACAGTCAATAGATCACAGTGGTAGGCCACCACAGCTTTTTTTATCTTAACCACCATTTGATTGCTACGATAAACATGAATTTTTATACCATTGTTGAAAAAAAAAACTGCTGCGAATAAGCAACTGAACCCAATTCTCTAGTATATTTTATATCATCTTTCATTCACACAACAAAATATCATAAGTCATCCTAAATAAGGAGTTCCCTGCCAGTTGGCAATAAGAGCCTATGTCTTTACATGTTTTCTGCTGTAATTAGTTTAACATGTCATTAACCATACATGTATCGGGTCATATCAACCCCATACTGCAGCAAACATGTTAAAAGGAACAATAAAAATGGATTCTTAACAACCTTTACTAGCTGACCCCGCAAACATTGTTTGCCATATCTCACCTAGGAGTATAAAAAATAGCCTACAACCTATTCTCAGACCTACTGAATGTAGAGAAAAAAAAACATAAAAATCGGTCACGCCGAATTGGAGGAGTTCGATAACAAATACTGTGACATGATAGAAGATAAATTACCTAATCAAGTGGCCATCACTTTTGCTAAGGTGACAATCAACTCACATCTTATTTTAGTGTTACTTCCTCTTCGTAAATGAATGAAGCACATTTTTTTTCTTACTGCTTTCTATTTTTCTAATGTCATTAAAATACAATCATTATTTGTAAATTTGTATTCAATAAAATATTTTGATATTGCTAGTAGTGTTTATCCATACTGAACAACATTGGCAGAGAAAATTAGTTTCATGTGATACACTAAAACATTTAGACATGTATTGGACACAAGAATGACAGCAACATTAGTTATTTTAAGATGACAACACGACAGCATCTGCTTTGATGTTTATTGTTGTAATAACTAGAACTTATTGCGCGTTAAATACCGAAAATACAGTTCCGACCTTGCGAATCAGCTGACAGGCGCAATAACTTCTATTGTTTAATTCCCATTGTCCCAAAAAGAGGGGAAAAGGAAAGGAGAGTTGCCACTTACCTCTTCTCTTCGCTTCAGCCACCTCCCGCACGGACTCTCCTCCAGAATTTCACTCTCATCTTCGGAGTCCTCCCCGCTTTCGCGAGGCGACTTACGCTCCTTTTCCAAGCTCCTTCCGCCCGACATAACACCGGTTTATCAACACCACAACGTTAACAGAACCACAACACAGTTGAATTATATCACACAAGAGTTTTCAACACGAAAACACTAGATATATTTTCAAAATATACCTTTTCTTGTAACCATAATATCCAAGGTTGCGTATCGAGACGTCACTGAAACATTGGAAACCATTATTCGTGCACGACACTCGAGAGAAATGTTCGCTCGCTCGAATAATAACGATAGGTAACGTATCTACGACTAGCGGTAGCGCGGTCCGTGTCCAGTGAGCTTGCTCATGATAATTGAAATAAATTCTTCACCGGTCTTGCTCCCGTCGTATTTCTGTCCGACACAAAAATATACTACCATACCATCATGTCAAAGTTTTTTTTTTATCAATTCCACAGACAACTTTCGGTGTTGCCAGCCGCTTTGCTATTGAAAGAAATCGATAGCATGTTTTTTGTAAAGATTCACTTTTAAACAATTTCTCTTAAAACAAAACAGTTTTATGTTTTAAACATAGTTCTGCTCTTATATACCACCGCAAATATTGTTTGATTTGGTGAAAGATTCTGAAAGCTGATTTAAGTGCCATCTGTGATATACCTAGCAAGAAGCTAACCTTATAACCATACCGTTTACTCATCGTCGCATCATTGAGTTGTACGGTATAAAGCATAGATGGCGTTTAAATAAGACTAACGATTGCCTTGAGCGTTGTTTCATCAAAAACGTACTGTAGTATTATTTTACTGCTGAAAAAATATTGTCAGGATATAAAATATAGCCACGGCATTGCAGTTCTTATGCAAATAAGCATTCTGTTGCTAGGTTACACCTTAAATGACGGTAAACAGATACCTACTTCGTTCGAAAAAGTAATGAAAAGTTAACAGACGAAATAAAACGAAAATAATACCTACCTAACGTTTATTACAGAATTTACAGAACCAACCAAGTAACTAATTAGACTCTAAGTTTAGAGGAAAAGAACATTAAATGGGTATTAACCAACAATGTGTGAAATAGGTACCCCACCGTCCCTCGACAGACATTGCAAGTGGTAAATACCTACGTAACCGTAAAACCATTTGAACTACCCCCTCATCACCGAAACTCGTTATTAGTTACAATGTACGTCTGTTAGTCGTTAACACTGTAGATCTACGATTATGACCAGTTAGTTGCAGGATTCTGAGGGGTGGGTAGACTGTCATTTGAAAAGGTAATGAGTGGGACTAGACATCGTAAAGTGCAAGGTGTAACAAGGTAAGGTAACTACGCACAACTTTTTCGGGAATGTTGCGAAAAAATAAATAGGTTGTATTTTGTTGATGTGTACCTACCCCCGACGTTTTTAAAAAATCCTCAGAGTATTTTTTTTAAATCTGTAAATTAGAAAGACAGAGAGATTCTTCCTTGATTTAATCGCTGAAATTTTTTGTTTTGGTAGCTACCTACAAAAAATGCAACGCCATATTTTTCCAAAAAATAATAATTAGGTAGACAGCAAAATCAAAATGCGCACACTTTCAATATTTAATTTATTTCAAAAAACATGAATTATTTTTTTAATTTAGTTAATAGTTCTTGAAGAAAAGCAGTATGTGTCTGTCTGTGGCATCATTGCGATTTTTTTTATTTGAAAGCGGGTTTCTTGGCAATTATTCTTAGACATGTTTCATCAAAATTGGTTCAGCTGTTCAGTTTCAAAGTTATCAGCTCTTTTGTTAGCTGCGGAAGGGATCTTAGACGCATAGGTAATGGGCATTTACTTTGTTTTCAAACATATTCAACCAAATTGTGACCAAATTGCGTTGAGGGTTTTTAATTTTTTTAATTTATAGATTTTAGTTTCCTCAATTATGATTTTTTCATCAGCTTATATTTTTATGTAATCACCTGATTTCGAAAATACATAATATTAAAGTGCATAAAATCGAAAAGTGGCGAACGAATCATTTTGTAGCGGGCAGTTGTGTCTACAACTGTATATATTATAAGTGTGAGCATCAAACCAACCGGAGGCGCTACGCATTATAATCTAGTACTCGGCACTAGACTCGTAATCTTCCTTCCACTACCAGCGGACTTTTCGGAGCGAGCAAACCGGGAAATGAGAAATGTCAGTTCGAGCGGAGTCCGTTCAACACTAGCGTGCGACGCCATGACACAGCAGACCCATCGTTAACCTTTCGTATGCGGGAAGTGAAAAAAATTGTGCATTCTAGTCTCAACTGTTTCATATAAATCCAATGATACAAATTTAAAAAAAAATACAAAAAGATAGCCTTAAATCTGGTGCAGGTCTGCCGACGGACCGTGGCCAGCGCGATCAATAACACTGAATCAAATACGGTGTGCCATGCTGCCGGTGTGCGTCACCGTATGATAAAATTGATTCAGTGTTATAGAGCGCGCTGGGCACGCTCTGTCAACAATTAAGCGAGTTTTTATATGTAGGTATATTATTTAATCATTATAGCTGAGCTGCCAATTTTCACAAGAAGTTCTTGGTTTTTAAATTAACAATTACGCAAATATTTACATGTCATGTTTTTGAAGATGTACCTAAGGAGTGAGAAACAAAGATTTAACTGACTGCACACTTACCCCCTGTTTCACCTCTATTGGTCAAATTTATTTGACGGATAAATGTGATGCCGTCTCTGTTTGTTTTGTTCGAATAGACGGAGACGGCATCACATTTATCCGTCAGTTAAAATTAATCAATGGGTGGTGAAACAGCCCCTAAATCTTATTCTCTTTACTCCACTGAGTGATTAATCAGTGAAAATGCTCTTTCCACAACGGCGTTTGGCTCTTCAAGTCTAGAGTGAATAGGCTGAACTAGTTAGATACACCCTAGGCCTCATCTGCACTTTTCATACGGCAAGATAGTGGTCAATCACGGGTCAGTTTTGTGTAAAAAAGGCTTTATGTCCACGCAATAAGAGTGAAAAAGATGTTGATCGGCTCGGTTCCGCGGGCCGAATTGAGACCGTGGCTACTCTTAGCGCCATCTAGTCATCAAATAAAGAACCAAATACTGCATTCTACATCGCGCTATCTAAGTTTCTAAACTCAGCTAAACAAATACAACTTCCAACTTACATCCATTGGACTTCGGTCCCCAGGCATAACATCTGCCTGGAAAGAGATTTCTCTATTTCTGCTACCCCCAAAAGCCGAACCGACCGAAGTCTTTTTCACTCTTATTGCGAGAGCCTTTTTTGATCGATTTAAGCCGTTTCCGCGCCGAAAGATGTGAGAGACTCTTTTTGTGTAATGCGCGGGCACTTGCCGCAGTCACTACCTATTTCTTTCTATCAAACGGTATAAGATGGTGACAGAAAGAGATGAATGCGATGCGATTTGTGTTGGACAATACGGCCTTGGTCAAAATCCTCCTGCCGCCCAGTGTCTTACCATCATCATCATCCCAGCGTATACAGGTTGTTAAATCCATTTTGACCAGGTTCGATTCCCAGTTATGTAAGAGAGTTAAAAAAAAAGTTTGAATGCCATTTTTTAGGGTTCCGTAGTCAACTAGGAACCCTTATAGAATCGCCATGTCTGTCCGTCTGTCTGTCTGTCTGTCCGCGGCTAAAGCTCAGAGACTGTTAGTACTAGAAAGCTGTAATTTGGCATCAATATATATATCAGTCACGCCGACAAAGTGATTGAATAAAAAAACGTAAAAAAAATTTTTTTAGGGTACCTCCCATAGACGTAAAGTGGGGGTGATTTTTTTTTCTTGGCTAACCCTATAGTGTGGTGTATCGTTGGATAGGTCTTTTAAAATCATTGCGGGGTTGCTAACATGATTTTTCTATTCAGTGATCTGTTTGCGAAATATTCAACTTTAAAGTGAAAATTTTCATTAAAATCGGCCGTCCCCCCCCCCTCTAAAATCTAAACTGTTGGGTGGAAAAATTTGAAAAAATTCAGAAGGGTAGTAAATATATCAAATTTACTAGAAAAATTATAGCGGCTAAGATTGCTTGGAAATTATTTGTAGTTTAAGAGTAAATAGTAGCCTAAGGTATAAAACATACCTAAACTTGGATGATTCCGTACACATACGAAATCCTTAGAAAAATATTACTTGATTTTGTCGTAATGGCTACGGAACCCTACCTTGGGCGTGTCCGACACGCTCTTGGCCGGTTTTTCTTAAATCTAAAATCGAAGCCATGGTTCCTAAGAACAGATTTTGTTATCTCTTATAGTTTCTGATTTCGCCATACTGACCCACTAGGATTTAACAGCCTGTATACGTCCCACTGCAGGGCACAGGCCTCCTTTCAGAATGAGACGGCTTGGGCCGTAGTTCTCACGCGGGCTCAGTGCAGATTGGGAACTTCACACACACACAGTAGTGGTAGAGCCATGTTGTAGCTAGCCGCTGCATCACGAATGGGCCGGCTTGCCCAGGGCAGTACCACCCTCTCACAGAACACCGGCGTGAAGCAGCAGTAATCCTGCTTGCGTTTCGTACGGTCAGTGAGAGTGCCGGGGGCCCAATACCTCACCCCTTCGCTCTCCCCCTCCCTCACCCCCTTCCCTTATTCCCTTTCCTTTAGGGTCGACAACGCACTGGCATCGCGTAAAGCGCTGCGGGTGTCTATGGACAGTGGTGATCATTTAACATCAGGTGACCCACTAGTTCGTTTGTCTGGCCTTTCTAACATAAAAAAAATAAATAAAAAAAAACATCATTGAATTTCGCATTGTCCTATATTATAGGACTTACTTATGTAATATGACATCGAACTCGCTCAATAACTGACAAAGTTTTAAGTTAATTGTAAACAAAATTTTAAGTGGGCGGCAGGAGGTTAAGCTTGTTGTCATGGACATTAGTTTCGTTAGGCATACGGTCGAGTAGGCGTAGTGATCGGTGACTTCTCCGGTAGATTAAATCCTCTAAGTTTCCCGTGGAATTGAAGTGTCCAACTGAATAACTCGCGTCGCATTCGGAAATGCACTGTGTGTGTCCGTCCGGTCCGACGGAGTGACACGCCAATTTAACCTGCTTTTAAATTCCGTTTGAGTATAATTTAAATTTCATTTGGCCGTTTCGGACACGTTACCCATTTTAGTGGATTATTTTTAACATCTTTATAGGTAAGTCGGTAAGCCTGTGCTGTGATATTTGACAGTGCGTTTTTTTTTCTAGCAGCTTATAAACCGCGTACAGCAAAATTACATAAAGTTTACCACTCACAGATGGTTTGCCTTCATTTCATATTCAACTTTAACGACCTACAAATAAAGCCAATTTTAGAACACTGTTACCCACGTTTGCAGATTTTGTAATAGCTACTTTATTTGTATGGTGTTAAAGTTGGAAATGAAATGAAGGCAGCCATCTGTCAGTGGTAAACTAAAAGTAAACGTATTGTAGCTACTTTTAAAATTAGTAATTCATCATCATCATTATACAAAAAGCTTACAGAAGTAGTAATAATCTAAAGTATGTACAATTTATAAATAAAGGAAAATAAAACTGAACCTAAAACAAAAAATTTCTAAATAAAAAATATCTTTTAGGAAGTCACCCGACGGCATAGTTCCCAGAAGGCAGGCAGCGTTCCCGCGTTTAATAGCCAGGCTTAATCGTTGGCTGAAATAGCCACCTGCCTTCTGGTCACCAGTCGTTTCTACCAGGCGCGAAGAAATCTCTTTTGCGAGTTCCTTCGCGCCTGGACCCCATGCGCCTAGAGTTTCTACTCCAAACGGTGCAAATAAGTACGACTGTCCTATACAGGCATATTTGCGCCGTTTGAGGTGTTCAGCCGCAGTGGCCACCGCACCTGCTCGTATGGAAGTGGTAGCAACGTGAGAAGGTGCCACCGTATCGACGCAGGTCGCATCCCAAACGAGACTCCTGCCCTGCCTCCAAGGAATAAGCGACATGCCGTCGGGCCTCTTGCCGTCGTCACGTGCGATACCGTTCGGCTCTAGGATAGCCGGCACGTTGGCGGTGGCAAGGGCTCTCCGGAGCAGGCCGTTCAGAGAGGCTTGACGAGAGATGCGGCCTGCGTTTCTCGAGCAGGAGAGGCCATGATAGCCTAGAGAATCTACAGTTTCTCCACAACGGCATCTATGGGGTTGGGTGACATTGAGACCTAGACGCAGGCTAATCGCAAACGATAAAGTAATCGGGTCTAATAAAGTACCAATATTGGCAGAAGGCAGAGCTTGGAGCCAATATCTGGATTCTGGCACAGAAGCGGCTAACAGGCGGGCGCGGTCAGCTTGGTTTGTTGCAGAATTAATGAGTTTTTCGGACACAAGTTGGCAGAGCGGTTCATCCCACAACCGTTGCGACTTGGGGACAATGGGAAAAATTGTATTAGGGCAAGCTGCCGTCCAGGCATCCCCAGCTTCGTCAAAGCACTCGGGCGGTTGGCAACCCACGGAGGGGCTTAATATTTGATTCACCAGAGCCTGAGTACTGTGAACAGAAGAAAGAAGTGCCGGGAGGGCGACTTGAGAAGAATTTCTTATTCCCAAGCCACCAAAACGGATTGGAAGAGTAGCCTGTGTCCATGCGCGTCCGGATATGTCAGAATTTAGAATTTTGCACAGAATTTTTTGGAGCTGGTCATCTATAGGAATTAAGCAATCTTTGTATTTCCAAACAGGGCTGCATCGTAAAATGTAAGTAAATTTTGGAACAAATAAACAAAATCTGATAATGAACAAAGCCATGTGTGGGTTAATTTTGAGGAGTCTATCGGAATAATCATTGTATTTGGAGACATGTTCATTAATGAGGGGAACGATAGATTCTGGGAGGACGGGGGCACCCAAAAGACGAAGCGTACTATTGTGAATGATTTTTATGTTCGGAGCCAGTGTATTAAATTTAGAAGTTAAGTCAGTCAAGGTTAAAAAGCTTACAGCACCTGGTCATACAGATTGCACACGGTCTTTGAAAAAAGACTCGGCAAATGTCGGACATTTGCAGTCTTTTTCCAAAGGCCGATGTGTTTTTTGTGTGTTACACACACACACGCACGCACGCACGCACACACACAAAAACAAATGAACACATCGGTCTTTGGAAAACATTTGCCTAGTCTTTTTTCAAAGACCGTGTGCAATCTTTAATGGCTGTACACTAGAAACTATCATAAAATACTATTATTTAGACGACCAGATGACCTAGTGGTTAGAGAACCTGACTATGAAGCTTGAGGTCCCGGGTTCGATTCCCGTGTCGGGGCAGATGTTTGTATGAAAAATACGAATGTTTGTTCTCGGGTCTTGGGTGTTTAATATGTATTTAAGTAATCTATATAAGTATGTTTATCCGTTGCCTAGTACCCATAACACAAGCTTTCCTAGCTTACTTTGGGACTAGGTCAATTGGGGATGTCTATTTTTTGCAATGTATGGAAAATCAAAAACCATTTCGAGATAAATGCTTTTTAAATCGTTTTCTGTAGTTATTTAATTTTAATATTATGTAATGAATTTATTATATAACAAATAAGCAATGACCTTCATTTAACATTGGTGTAAATTGCGTGGCCGGTTCAAGTCGTACTTTATTCTGTGTGGTTAGAATTCTTCACAATTTACGCGTGGATTATACTACGGAGTTTGATTTGGACCCGCTGTCTGACATCTAGCACTTTGTCAGTGCCAGTAAAGTGACACAGTGTATAGTGTACCACTACGCAAAAAATAATTAAAGGGGTTGCCTTATTGTATGCATTTAGATAGATTTAGAAATTTGGCATTGTGGGAGCCCTCAATTATAATCTGACGTTATCAACTAAAATAGTTTCAATATTTAATTTCGAAAAAAGTAGAGAACTAAATGACAAAATATTGAAATTAGTTTCTTATAATTGACATTTCTATACAAAAAAAAAATATAAAAACCACTGGTAATTTTTTTTAGACATTCCCAATTGGTGTGCATTGTCCCGTGATATTATTATTATGTCGTTCGTGCATGAAGTCCATTATACCTATCTACTCGTAACTAAATTTTTACAACGTGTTCGGAACGTTCAGCTATATGAAGTAAGTGAAGTAACCCTTTCAGCTGAGTTAAAAGTTGGTTCATGATTATTCAAGCACTGAACTAAAGTTAGCGTTTCATTATGAAAACCATTTTAGAAGGCACATTGTTCTGGGAAACCTAAAAGAATTTTGTATTTAATTTTTTAAGTACCTGGGCGACCGAGTCCGCTCGGGCTGGAACTCGGTACCAAGCGTTTTCCCAGAGATAAGACCAAGCTAGATCAATTTTTCATCACCGAAAACCCCGACATACCAAATTTCATCGAAATCGTTGGAGCCGTTTCCGAGATCCTGATTATATATATATATACATATAGATAAAAAAAAAATAATAAATATTAGGGGACAATCTTACACAAATCGACCTAGTCCCAAACTAAGCAAAGCTTGTACTATGGGTACTAGACGACGATAAACATACTTATATAGATAAATAAATACTTAAATACATAAAAAACATCCATAACTCAGGAACAAAAATTTCGTGCTCATCACACAAATAAATGCCCTTACCGGGATTTGAACCCAGGACCTCTTGCTTCGTAGGCAGGGTCACTACCAACTAGGCTAAAGCGGTCGTTAAAACATATATATATACAAGAATTGCTCGTTTAAAGGTATTAGATAGATTAGATATCATTCTGAAACCTCGTGGTAGGTATGGCTTTCCAAACAAAGGGTCGTGCATTCGAGTCCGGGCTCGCACTTAGTTTCTAGAGATTGTCTAACATCATTAACTGAAATAGAAACACTAGTCTTGTATTACGTTTAAAATATCACCTTGCCTAATACTAGGAAGTGCAAAATTCGAACTTCGTATCGTGCCATTCCTCTCACGCTAATAGTATTTAATACAAGAGCGAGCAAGACGATGCGATACGAAAATCGATTTTCGAATTTCGGAGTAGCCCCCCTTGTATGATAAAGTGTAGCCCACACTACACTAATCTAATATATAAAAATCTCGTGTCCCGGTGTTTGTTATCGAACTCCTATCGTATAAGAATACGCATATATACTTTAATAATAATAGTATAAAATAATAACGCATAAAAAGTGCATTGTGTTACTGGCGCAACCTGTACATGGCCGGGGCGCGCGAAGCAGAATACCGGTTGTTTTGTGCCTGTCTTGCTTATCTCGTGCTTGTTATTTAGTGTTTATATTTGTAAAGACAAAGAGGGTAAATCTAAATCTAAATGTGTAGCTTAAGTAAGTTAGATATGTTATTAACTGTTTTATCTTATTTTGTTTTATAATATTTGTGAAAATGTATGAGGCGGAACGAAGCATCGCGACAAACCTGATTCAGGTTTAACGATGCTATTTAATTGTAAAAATATTATTGTTTTAGTATATTTGTTTTTAATGAAATTTTGTTTAAATAATTATAAAAGAAACTCAAAAATTACAAAATAACTTTATTTAAGTAATTAGGTGGGTCACCACTGAGCGAACTGCCTCGCGAGGCCGCCATTTTCGGCGCGATTTTGAACCTTGTGTCGAACAAAATTATGCCCCATGCGCTAGCCTCGCGAGGCAGCTCGCTCAGTTTGATGATGCTGCTGATGATCAAAATGTTTGTCATTTTCCTGGATGCAAAGATTTTATTCTCTTAGGTACCTACTATCGCGTTCCGTATTTTTGTGGGGTGCATATTCAGCCCAAGAAGACATTTCACTTTTAAATTTGAAATAAATTGGCACACCCTCTGAACGAATGTGTTCTAATTTCAAATAAACGCAATTTGTAGTGGATTACTATCTAAGTAAGATAGCAAGGTAGCCTATTCAGATAAATTATTCATATTGATGAACTAATGACGATATTTTGCAAACTATTTAAATTGTGGGAATTTCTGTCTAATGTTTTACACAAGAATTCATAGCAAAAGTTGGTCGTTATATTCTAGGGATCTAATAATAACAAAACGACATGTGAATATTTAGTACAGAATTTTGACTAGGTTCGATTCCCGGTTATGTATGAGAGTTAAAAAAATGTTTGAATGCCATTTTTCTTAAATCTAAAATCGAAGCTATAGTTCATAAGAACAGATTTTGCTATCTCTCATAGTTTCTGATTTCGCCATACTGATCCATTTGGATTTAACACCCTGTATATATGTGTGTGATAAGGCCGCCCATTGCTTACCTTATTTCTTTTTTCATATACTTGTTTTTTTTGTATTGTATTATTTGTGGTGTACAATAAAGAGTCATTGTATTGTATAAGGGTATAAAAAAAATTGCCTACGATTCTCAGGCCGACCAAACATAGACAGTTTTTTTTATAAAAATCGGTAAAGCCGTTTCGGAGGAGTTTGATAGCAAACACCGTGACACGAGATTTATATATATTAGATGCCCAACTGGTAAATCAATCGAAAAGGGCACACGTAACTCACAAGGGCAGTAAACAACGAATTAGGGTCAGGGCACTGCTCCCAGCGACCGTTCTATTTCGTTGTTATCTAGTTTATGAGTACTGTGTCGTTTGAATTATGGAAAAGGTAATGGATTGTGAAAAGAAATGTTCAGACGTGCCTTTTTTGAATGAAGCTACTTTTCCTCCTTTTTTCCCAGTGCATATTTTATGGAGGCAATGGAAGTATAACTATAGAATTAAAATCAAAAGTTTAACTTGCGAATAGATCGTAGAGGGCTCTTTTATGTTTTTTATGGCTAGAAGAATGCGCCGCAAGAAACTTGACTAAGGTAATATATTTCAAAAAAACAAGTTCAATTCCTATGCTATATATATGTATATACATACTACTTCTTCTTCTTGAGGTGCCATCTCCTATCGGAGGTCGGATATTATTAGTAATGTCCTTATCTTTGACACAGCAGCTCGGAACAAGGATCTTGTGCTAAGTTTGAACCACGTCTGGAGATTCTTAAGCCACGAAGTACGCCTTCTTCCAGGTGGTCGCCGTCCCTGGATTTTCCCTTGCATAATAAGTTGGAGTAGGTCATATTTATCATTACGCATTATGTGACCAAAGTACTGCAGCTTGCTATGCTACTGTAGGCACGGCTCGATACCGCTAGCCAGTCAGCGGTATGCGAGTCAGGGCAGATTGCTCCGAACAGCCAAAGGTGCTGGACATAATACTGTAGTAGTTATACTAATCTCAAAGAATAAATCCACATATAAAAATATATATTGTTATTACTTATTGAAGTTTAGCATCACGCGCGTATCCCGGTACTAGTTCTACCTAGACTCTAGCTCAGTCCCACAAGTTGGTGGAGGTGCGGGGTAGAGAGAATGGGAGGATATGTAGGCACGGCTCGATACCGCTAGCCAGTGGTAAAATGTTGTCCAACTGGCAGGTTAGTTTAATGTTATTATGTATAAAATTTGTAAATAATTCTAGAACTTGATTTTAAATAAATTAGATGCGTCAGCGGTATGCGAGTCAGGGCAGATTGCTCCGAACAGCCAAAGGTGCTGGACATAATACTGTAGTAGTTATACTAATCTCAAAGAATAAATCCACATATAAAAATATATATTGTTATTACTTATTGAAGTTTAGCATCACGCGCGTATCCCGGTACTAGTTCTACCTAGACTCTAGCTCAGTCCCACACTACCTACTTAACCATAAATTGATTGAATGAATGTAAACGAACAATTGTCCCTTAGGAAATTTGAAATTTTTACTGTCTTTTAGAGCATCTAAAATTAAAAAAAACCGGTCAAGTGCGAGTCGCACTCTAGCACCGAGGCTTCCGTATCAACTTGTCTGTAAATAGTTTTTTACACGACTACGGCAAAGCCAAAAAGGAAGTGTAATTATTTTAGCAGTCTTTGTTTGTATTTATTAGTACTTAATAGATTAATTGCATTTTTTTTTGCCTTGAGCCTCGAGGGAGGCCTATGTTCAACAACAGTGGACGTCTTTGGGCTGAAATGATGATGATGAATTTTTTTTGTGATGGAACAACATATTTACGACTTTCAGATTTTCCCTTTACTGTAACACAATACAATACGATACAAATATTCTATAAGACCTTCCTTCATGCCTAATTTCGTGATTCTAGGTCTGTGGGAAGTACCCTATAAATTTTGATTCCCTTGATAGCGTCGAATATACGTTTTGTGCGGCATAAGTAAGTGGTAGTATATTTTTTTACGAGAACTTAGAAGTCTGATTTTTTTCCACAGTTTCAAGGAACAGTTTACTGTAACTATTTAGACCCGAGTATACAGGGTGTAATCGTTAAAGTGTGCAAGCGATTATTCCGTAACTATTATATATATCAAAAAACTGTGAATCGATATCGAAAGTACGTTACCTAGTGAGTAAAATGACATCATTAACTTTTTGTTTTAAAATATAAAAAGAAATATATCCATTATTCTGAGTTTGGTTGCGGGAGCGCGTTGAATGCAGATGGCGCAGTACCGATCTGTTTGGCGAGCCTTGGGGGAGACCTATATTCAGCAGTGGACGTCTTTCGGCTGAAATGATGATGATGATCAATCTAAGCAAGCACGAATTTAAGCAAAAAGGTCAAATTACCCGCTCGATTTTTTTAAGTTCTTCCACGACCAGAGAATAGTCTAGGCACGAGCCGAAGCTTTTAACAAAGACCAGTGCAGTAGAAATAGTTCCTGGATCAAAGGCTTTGTTCCCGAGCAATAAGAGCGGCGAATTGCGCGGAACCCGGAGGAATGCCGGCTCCCCCACAAAGTAAATAAATAAATATCACGGGACAATTCACACCAATTGACCTAGTCCCAAAGTAAGCTAAGCAAAGCTTGTGTTATGGATACTAGGCAACGGATAAATATACTTATATAGATAGATAAATACATATTAAACACCCAAGACGCGAGAACAAACATTCGTATTTTTGATACAAATATCTGCCCCGACACGGGAATCGAACCAGGGACCTCAAGCTTCGTTGCAAGGTTCTCTAACCACTAGGCCATCTGGTCGACTAAAAAAAGTAAACGTGTAAAATAAAATACAAGTACTGGTGGACAATGGTTCCAGAAGCGAAGGTGGGAATGTCTTGGAGCGAAATAAAACGTGAAGCTCAAGACCGTTCGAGATGGCGACGTACTGTGGACGCCCTGTGCCCCACCCAGGGGACACAGGACATTAAGTTAAATAGTATTATTATAAACTAGCTTTTGTCCGCGTGGAATTAGTAATTTGAGCAGGTTATTTTTTTTATCCAATTTGCTTTTTCATCAATTATGGCTCTGCTTAGTTCCTTGATATAAAAAAAATTACCCGCTCCCGCACCCCCCCCGCACACCCGCGTTCACATTCAACACCGTGCACCGTACTCCCAAGTCAAGCGTGCCTATAGAAGTTTTACTTCAAAAAACCCCGATTTTGAAACATTCTTCCGCTCCGCTCCGCTCCTATTGGTGTTAGCGTGATGATATATAGCCTATAGCCTTTCTCGATAAATGTGCTATCTAACACTGAAAGAATTTTTCAAATCGGAGCAGTAGTTCCTGAGATTAGCGCGTTCAAACAAAAAAACCTATTCGATAAATTCTTAAAATAGACGTATCTTTCTTATTTGCGAACCGATTCAAATGAAACAAACACTAAATGTTAATCCAAGAAAATACCAACATATCAGTGAAAACCGCATCCTTCTAGGTTAAGCCGTTTCTGAGATTAGCGCGCACAAACGCACAGACAAACAGACAATAATTCTAAAAATCATTGTTTTGGGTTCTATTGTGCTAATAAATAGCCCTAGGGACATTTTTCTCAAATATCTTCAATGTACAGACACCGACTTGTTACAGATTTATTATATGTATAGATGATCGGTATTCTCTAAGACAAGCCCGTTTTCTGATAGACCGTATTTACTCTATACTGTTTTGAACTTTCGTGATTTTCACTCATAATTACAATACTAAAAAATCTTGATCAAGTGCGGGTAGTTCGAGATACGGGTGCTGATTTTATTCAGGATCAAGTGCGGGTAGTTCGAAAGACTCGTGCGGCTAAACGAACTTGACACCCTACACTTCAGTTGACTCGTGACCACGGCTGCTGCAATGTGGCCAAAACGTCGAGGTAAATAAATAAATATTTATTGCGTGATAAGTCCCGTATTTACTCTGACACAAAATATGAATATCTCAGTTCTGCAATGAAATCAACTTGGTTCCTATATAACGAAATGATGTAGATTTAAAGACCTATTTAATGATCCAACTCTCAGTTCTGTTGGTTTTAGGGCCATTTGGACCATGGTCCTTCACCATGAGATTCACGAAAAAAACGTCGTGTGGAAACTTGGTCGTACTTGGGAAGAAATTGAATGGTATGGGAAAGTTCCATATCCGTACTGGGCTCGCAAGAGAACTACGGCTCAAGTCCTCTCATTCTGAGAGGAGGACTGTGCTCTGCAGTGGGAATATAGGTTGGGATAATTGGAGTAAAAAAATATGCCTTATATTTTCTATGGTACAACGGCATTGGGGTTTAGAGCCCTAAAAGCCCCCGTAAGATTTACTGAAGGAGCAGTCAATTAATTTGATAAGTGTTGTTTTGAAAGAAACAACTTTTGGGGCCTTAAAAGGCCTTTGAAGGTAAAAATCAATAAGATACTGTACTATTGACGACTGGATAGACTAGTTGTTAGAGAATCTGACTACGCAGCTTGAGGTCCCGGGTTCGATTCCCGGTTGGGGCAGATAAGTATTTGTGTTAAAACATAGGAATGTTTGTGCTCGAGTCTTGAATGTTTAATGTGTTTTAAAGTACTATTACTAAATTAATAAATAATAATAAATATCACTTGACAATACACACCAATTGACCTAGTCCCAAAGTAAGCAAAGCTTGTGTTATGGGTACTAGGCAACGGGTAAACCTATTTATATAGATAAATACATACTTAAGTACATATTAAACACCAAAAGCAGTAGTAGTAGCAAAATCTAGAACAGCAAATCATCACACCTCTTGAGTTTTTCGAAATTTTATGTGTGAAAATAGGAACATTTTAAATTTACTTCGAGCTTTTCAGTGAAGGAAAACGTATATCTGCGAAGAAATCCAAAGGTGTGTGAAGTTCCCAATCCACGCTGGGCACGCGGGGGAAAAAATCTGACTCCGCACCGGTCAAAACCGGGCAAGAGGAACCCCGTAAAAGGTTTTAAAATAGTTCAGCAAAAAAATACAAAGACCGGGTTAAAAATGTTGGAAAAAACACGTTTCTTGTAGGGCCTGTCTAATTTAAAATGACGCGCCCCACCACCGCATTTACGCACAGGATTTGAAAGTAGAAAATGGCCCTAAATACAGCTTCAATAGGTTCAAAATCCTGTGCGTAAATGCGGTGGTGGGGCGCGTCATTTTAAATTAGACAAGCCTTATGACGATCTCTTTTCATTTGTTGTAATAATTTTCCTTTTCTTAATTTTAATTGTTATTATTTTAATTTCATTTAATTTGTTTCTTTTGACTTGCTTGAATTTTTCACTATTTTTAAATTTTATATTTTGTAATATGGGTTCTGCCAGAATTTTTTTTTTTTAGTATTTGTTGTAATAGCGGCTATAGTAGGTAATACATATACTTAATCAGTGAAAAAGTCTAGTGTCTAGCTATTATTCAAGATTATTGACAGACGGACGGACGGACAGATAGCGAAGTCCCAGTAAAAGGGTTCCGTTGGCAACCTTGGAATGAAATGAAATTTATTTACAGATAAAGACATTTTATACGCTATGTGAAATTGCTGTTTCTTGTTATAAGTTTTTAGATATACCGAGATGGAAATGTATAAATATATGTATATGTATCTATATATTTGTGGCACACTTTTTACACAGAATTATTTGTGCTGATTCCAGTCCAACAAGTTTTGATGCACTGATATGAAGGGTATGACTGAAAATCAGCGCTGTAGCAGGCACCTACGAGTACTGCAGCTTAATGCTGAGTCAAATCAAATTCCTTTTCGACATTTTCAATTATGTTTTTTGTTTTAATTGTTAGTAATGATGTTTTTATTTTTTTCACTGTATTAGTCAGTGTATTTTCTTTTTTGATGTCGAATAAAGTTATGTCTGTGCCTAGTTATTTGCAAAACATCACTAAGATGTTAAAAGTATTGATGAAGTCTCAATGATGTCAAATACCTAAAGAGTAGGCATGCAAAATCTAAGAATATTACTGAGCAAAAGAAAATAAGGATAAATAATAATTAAATTCAATGTCGAACTTACAATTATTTAAAGTATCAATAATAAAAATATGTACAGATAAAATGAGTCGATTTAAAAAAATATTAATTATAGTGAAATATAGAATATAGGTACTTTGGGTACAGAACCCTAAAAACCATCTTGACAGACAAACGGACCACGAAGTGATCTTGTTAGGGTTTCTATTATTTTTGCACCCTATAAAAACTATAATGATTCCGTAGTGAAAATAAACGGATCACTCACGTCTTAAAACGAGTTTAAACTCGACTTGTTTCGGGCTAATCCGTAGCCCTTCTTCTTGGCGTCACACGTCACGGCGGCTGCCAAACGCGCACTGCGTGCTACCGCCCGGTCGCGCGGCTACTCGACGCAACTAACAGCGACACACAACTACCCCCGCTTTCATCATCACTTTTATTGCCATTGTCAAATGTAGGGTAGCACACAACACTAACAACAGAAGAAGGGCTACGGATTAGCCTGAATCAGTCGAGTTAAACTCGTTTTAAGACGTGAGTGATCCGTTTATTTTCACTATGAGTGAGTCTCACGGTAGTTTCATATATAAGGATTCCGTGTTTGCCATTTTGACTGCGAAGCTGTTAAGGCAAAATTCCGAGTTTCGCCTTCCATAACATGCGTACCATTTCCCTCATAAGACTTATGCCAAAATAAACACCGCCTCATAAGCGCTCATATATCTTTATTTTGGCGCGAGCCTGTAGCTTTTATGGTCCAATTATTCGGGCCATTTAAACCACAGTCAGGGGTAATCGCTCTGACCCACATTTTTATTGAAACCTGCCCAACTATGAAAATGCCTGGTAAACCGATGGAATCGCTTTTTTACGCCTTTTACAATACAAAATTCACTTCCGTTCGCGCGTTTCGGTTCTTTTTTCTACAAGAATAGGATCGGTAATTGAAAAACAGTTCACTTGACGTAAAAAACTTACTAATCAGTAATCGTATGTCCTCTTAACGGTCAAACTTTTTAGCCCCCTCTTTTGGTGTCGGGGGTTAATAAATAATCGAAAATGGCATTAAAATCTACAGCCGAATGACCAAAAAATTTCTGAGAACATAATGAACAGTTTACATTACTTAATTTGAAATGGCATAACAAATAAATAGTAAGTATGATATTAATCACTTTTATTTATTTTATTAAAATATTGAATAATATTTAAAATGCATGAACATTTTGTAAACCACGAAGGGTAAACGACTATGAGACAAGTGGACGGAGCTCCGCGGCGGAGCTCCTATTCCACATGGTTGAGATGCTTGATGGAATACAAACCTAACCTTATCTATTTTTGTGAAGGACTAGAGTTTGAATTACGACGTTCTTTTTTTGAAACTCTTCACTGCTCATACAGTAGCCAAGTACCATAGACAATAGATTTCTGGTTCAGAACCAAACAGAGGGCATTTGTTGTTTTGTTTGTGAAATTATATTTTCCGCGGGTTGAAGTGAAGTATACAAGTAGAAAATAGTACTTCGTGGAACAGTTACTAGGTACTGGGGCTTTTTATTAAAGTCAAGTACCGTGGTTAGGTCAACGAGGTTTTGCCGAGTCGATTAAAAAAGGTACGAGACTTCAAGAACTAATGACGTAATGATTGTACACAATTCTTATTCTACGGGTAAATTTTTGTGTATTATTTCACATGCTTTTCAGCACATTAATTAAATAACAATTACAGCACTTTGGTTCATTTAGTATTAACATGTGTCCCAAGACTGAAACTATTATCAAGCCAAGAGGACCACATTAACTTACAATTTGCTAAATAAAAGTGTTTACTTCACAGATTACGCGGTTCGTTTTTACGGTTCCGTACCGAACGGGTAAAAAAGGGACTCTATTACTAAGAATCCACAGTCCGTCTGTCTATCATTCTGTCACCAGGCTGTATCTCATGAACCGTGATAGCTATATAGACAGTTGAAATATTCACACTGATGGTATTTGTGTTGCCGCTATTTATAACAACGTTTACTAAAAATAAAATAGAGTTAGAAATTAAAGGGAGTCGTCATACAAGAAACGTGTTTTTTCAGCGTTTTAACTTTTATCTTTATAATGGCGTTCACTAGACACTTGTTTTCACCGATTATGTTTACTGTAGGCGGTGCAACAAAAAATAATAAATATATTATAATTATATTAAACTAGCTGTTGCCCGCGACTCCGTCCACGAAGAATAAGGGTATAAAAAATAGCCTACAACCTATTGTCAAACCTACCAAATATAGAGAATTTTTTTTATAAAAATCGGTCAAGCCGTTTCGGAGGAGTTCGATAACAAATACCGTGACCGTATTATTTTTTGCATCGGGGTGAACTTTTTTGGGCATTTTGATTGCAAAATCGATTATTATTCTGAAATATGCACAATTATTTTCGTTTTGTTTACATTGGTGACATTCAATGACTTCCAACGTCTGTTGTCAAAAAAAATCATTGCCATTAAAATAAATTAGTTCCACTGAAAATCCGCAAATGCTTTAATATTATGTAGAGCTTTACAGACTGCAATGCAGGATAATGAATGGATTTCTTTTTCCCTGAATGGCAACACTGGCATAGATAATAATAGATCGCTTGCTTTTGGCTCGAAATTCGAACTTGTGATTTTATTTTGCTTAATAATATACGAAATGTACACACCCAATATCATATTTTCTCAAGTTTATCGCGATCCCCAAGGTCAAAGAATCGAATTGCTTTAAAATTCCAAAGAAATAATGCGTTGTTTGGGAGAAACGTGTCAAAATGGTGTTGTAGAGCGCCATCCTGCTCTGTCTCGTTTTTTTATATCCCATTCTGGCCGTTCACTTTTATATTATAGATATTAAGGGGGTCCTGACTGTCCAATATAAAATGATCTCACACTGCTTACATTTTACTTAGAAGCAGGACTCTACTAAGACTGGATTTGTATTAGTTACGGCTGGTTTACGGCGTATATTTTAACATACCTAAAAATTTGTTCGGAACCCTCAGTGAACGAGTCCGACCCGCACATGGCCGGTTTTTTTAAAATTATTTTCAGTTTTCTTTACGGACCTTTTATAAAATTTTTCGAATCAGTAGCCAGTACCGTAGGCACTTGATAATATACTTTTGGTTCAGCACTACAAGAGCGCCTTGTGATTTTGTTTGTGAAATTACACTACCGTCAAAAAGTTCAAGACCAAAACCAAAAAGTATTCAATTTATCGGCTAAATATCGCTCTGTCTTGCATTCCTCCAAGTAGAATGATAACACAACATTGTGCCACAGATGTTCGAGGCTTAAGCCCATTATTGCGAAGATTTTCACTCCTACCCTAGGAAGCCGACTTGATTTAGATTTTTATCACTCATTATCATTTTAGCACCTGGTTCTATTTAAATGAACTAAGATGACATATGAGGAACTGAGCAGTCGTTTGGTTTCAATTTTGAAGTTCTTAGAACAAATAATACCTAACATTTAAATATCTAATTAATAAAATAATTATTTTTAGTAGTTATATTCTCAGTTAAATCAATTTATCTTAAGAATGTATTGAAAAGAGTATTTGCTAACGATTAAAAGAAATAATTAATTTATGTTGTTTTATATTGATTACAAATTTAGTTTGACGTTTTTTAGAAGAATTCATGATATTAAAACTAAAAATTGTTTTGGTCCTTATCTTTTTGACGGTAGTGTAGTTTATTCGCAGTTAAAGTAGGCAGGTACGGTCAAGTGCAAAAATATATATGCGTTAACAAGGTGTCAAAAATATCTATACAACTCTATGCTATTAACCATAAGGTTGATGTTTACATATTTTGACGCGATTTCTGTATACATATTTATGCTTTCGACTGTACATTAGAAGAAAAATAAATCAGTTTTGTCGTGGCCAAACGGGTAGCATAGCAACTGGATAAATAGTCAATACATGAATAGGAAGGGTTCAGATTCTAATCAGGTTCATCATAATACGTCTTACAGGGTTTAAGAGTTCTGAGAACTCTGTCGTCGTGAAGTACCCAAATTCAATATGAGAGATTTGCTTCGAGGGATCCGCGTAACATAGAACCCTTTATGAGAATGAATGCAAGACTCATTCATGGTGAATAACTCACGTCTTAAATCGAGTTTGGCTCGACATGTTTCGGACTAATTCGTACTGCTTCTTCTCGGAGCACACGCCACGGCCGCTGCTGCAAAACGCATTAAAATTCTAGAATTTGGCCTGAAAAAAGTTATGGTATCATTTTATTTTATAAAACACAAAGTTCGCTAGGACATCGCCAATTTCTTTTTATTATAAGAGGGAGGTAAACGAGCAAGCGGGTGATTACCATCGCCCATGAATATTATCTGTCGCCGGCCTTTAAAGGAAGTATTAAACCTTTTCTTGAAAACCCCGATGTCATAATTGTAATAATCTAATGAGTTTTACTAGTCGTTTACCACCTGCGAGAAGTCATCGCACGTATATCGACCGAATTGTCGACTAATGAGTTTCACTAGTCGTTATACCACCTGCGGGGAGTCACTGCATGATGTAGGTATATCGACTGAATTATTTATTTATCTACCTTCTATTCTAGCTAACCAACCAACCTTTTTCAACCTATAGAGGAAAACAGACGTATGAAAGAATTTTTACCGAAACTGAAAAGAAGAAGCGTACCTAAATAAAAAGAGGTAGGAAACATTCCGATTTTGTTATGTCTTTTCAGGTATGTTAATATCTGAAACCACTCAATTAATTTTTATACAACAACATTGAACATGATCGCAATAAATGAATATGAATATAATAAGAAAGTTTATTTATAAATCAAAGCTTGACAGAATAAAACAAAATTTTACAAAACTAAAAATTACAAATAAAAAACACCCTGGAGATCGCCCACTTGGGGCATCGTCCCCAGGACGGAGGCCGCGTTGCCCCTCTGCACCGCCACACTTAGGCGCTGGGCAAAGAAGGTACCAGCCCTATGGTCGCCTAAGACGCCGAAGAGCTTGTCCGACACTTCTTTTACAAACTTTTTTGTATCGGACGACCATGGGCCCAAAGTTTCAATTGCAAGTGCCGCAAATTATGTAGTTGTTCGAAAGAAATGCGTATTTGCGGCACTTAATAGTTTGGGCCTGCTCTGTTATAATAAGTAAAATTATTTCACTATAATAGAAAGTTTAGGGGGTAGGTAGTTGTTACAAAGATATTTCTCTCCAGGCAGGTGTGATGCCTGGGAGCCGAAGTCCAATGGAAGAAAGTTGGAAGTTGTATTTATGCAGCTGAGTTGAGAAACTTCGGTCGATAGTGCGATGCAGGACGTTGTAATTAGTTTCTTATGTGATGGATGATAGATGGCGCTAGTAGTCGCTACAAAATCTTTGCTATCCACTCAGTTGATATTTTGAACTTACTGTCATTTATTGACAATTGATTTCAAACAATGTCATTATTGTCTTAATATTTTCAACGCCTGGTCAAATAAAACCGCAAACGCGAAGTCGAACCCTACAGATATGCAAGTAGATAGATATCGCTCTGCTCACCGTGACTCATATATCCGTCGTTGGCGTTGAACCTGCGGTGCAGATATATGCGTCGTTGGCGTTAAGGTTAAGGAATAGATTTGATTAAAATAAATAAATACATATATTGGCAACCATAGTTGCACAAAGCAAGTCAGTGACTATTCCTCATTCAAATTCAAATATTTTATTTAGCCAATAAAATGCTTATTTCTACTTCCATATTTTCTTATTTATATATATGGTAAAAACCAAAGGCAGATTAAGCGTCAACTAACTTACTTACTAGTGTTAACTGTATCACGGGGGAAATTCCTCATTTACTTACCTATAAATTGCCAGAAAGTGTAAAATATTGCGGTGCGATTAAAATTACCCCGTTTTGTCAACCCGAAATGAACGACAATGCACGATCTAATATTATCAAACCCAAGAATGAGGATTTCAACTATCAGGTAGTAGGTATATTATTGTAATTAATTTTAGGTGGACAAATACAAGTCGCACCTAGACCAGTTTGATCTTTTAGAGATATACGGAACCCACAATTGGATGTTTTTTTTTAATATTAACGCCATCACCGTTCCGGAACCCTCCACAATCTTAACCCCCTCTCCTTCGAGATTAGCTGCATTATCGTTTCATATTTCGTATTGTGAATCGGATTAGTCCCCCGCCGCCATCCCTTCGCCTTAGTTTGATCTTTTAGAGATATACGGAACCCACAATTGGATGTTTTTTTTAATATTAACGCCATCACCGTTCCGGAACCCTCCACAATCTTAACCCCCTCTCCTTCGAGATTAGCAGCATTATCGTTTCATATTTCGTATTGTGAATCGGAATAGTCCCCCGCCGCCATCCCTTCGCGTTCGCTTTCGTACTTGTACTGCGGGGCGGTATTATCAAATAAAATGTCGAGTAGGTTGCGACATTTCATTCGTTTGATGCGGCGCATATGAAATTTCAAATTTCATTCGGATGAATCCGTGCCCCGATGGAGTCAAAAGGTCATATTAGAATAGTTTAATGCAGGTATATGTAAGTTAGCTACATGGATACCCCTCATCTGGCATAATCATGTTTGCCGAAATTCAAGTAGAATAACAGGTGTCGCATCAAGTTTATGGCAGAATAATTACTTCCCATAAAATGTAGGGTAATTCCAGGATAGCTGTCCTAGTGGGATATATGCCTCGATTTCAATTTCTACTAGTAGCAAGGCTGTGGGACCAAAATTCCACTAAGTAATAGCAAGCCCCCTCCCTGTAAACCTTTGGGCCGCTGCTATCATGAGCAACAGCGAATGCGTTTAGTCCATGAGTGCCAAAACCTTCCGCGGCGAGATCTCGCAGAGCGTGAAAATTATATTCGTAAGTATTTGTTTTTGAATAACTTTAGACTGGCTTATAATTTGCGCTTTTAACTAACTCATTTGGTTGCACTGAAGTTTAGGCTGCATGGATTAGTATATTTTATATAGTGATTTTAACATTACTTGATTTTTTATCGAACAGGGCATCTATCCTCTGCGAAAAGTATAGTTGCCCCGTTTTCGATCGCTATAGATGCCCCTAAGGGCATCTATCCTCAACTTGTTTCAAAGAATTTTTATGTTGCAGAGGATTGAAATGCCGTGTAAATATGAGAGGGCATAGTCCCGCGTAACGTAACGTCGCCTGGTCTGAAGAACTAGCAGCCTTCGAGGAAATGAAGAAGGGAGAAAAAGGAGTCAATGAAGAAGCCTGAACATATGGAATACCGTCTATAACCCTAAGACGACGTTTTGCCAAAAAAGAAAAACAATTGACCCTAGCTAGGTAGTTATGTAATGTAGGTATAGTCGGGGTAAGAAAAGGTTCGTCACTTTTCGACCTTAACTCGTTGACAAACCTACAGTCGAAAAGTGACGAACCTTTTCTTACCCCGACTATACCTACTTATTGATTGATATTAAGTGAAGTTTTTTCTGTATTTGCAATTTGAAAATAGAAGCAAAATCACATTTTGTATGGAATTGATTGAGCTTTTATAATTTGTTTCAGTAAAACATCCAGTACTAGGAGGAAGAGGCTCGTGGCTCAAACTAGGCGAATTTTTAATGAATATAAAAGACTGATAACTTTTATTTAACTTGTTTAATTTCAAAGGGCATCTATCCTCTGACGCATTTTTGCGGCGAGTCGTCTATCCCCCACGGTAGGCACCAATCTTATTTATAAGGGGTCAAAAAAAGTACGATTTACACAAAATCCATACGACTTATATTAAAACAAGTACAGTAAAATAATAGATTAAGGCCCATAGTTATCATACGCATTGGACGCAATGCTAGAATTTGTTAAGTTTTTGAATTATAAAGCTATTTCAAAAAGTGGGGCATCTATCCTGGACTTACCCTACGTGGCATAATAATTTTGCAACGCCGAAGATTCGTTTTCCCGAATACCATTTTAATAATGTTGTAAAAAAAACGCAAACAGCAAGCGAGCGAAGCGAGTGAGCAAGATGAGCCGGAGTGCAAGTGATTCGGAATGATTAAATCGCGTTTGTTTCAGTTAATTAATATGGACCTCAGCAAACTAACGCTTGATTCAATAAATTAGGGTATTTTCTGTTGACCTAGAACTATGAAATTTAGCAAGTAATACTGTCTTCTTACTACAAGCTACAAGTATGGGGAAAAAATCTGAAAACTGAATTAATAACATAAAATTTTCCCACACTGCGTAGGTAACACTGTATTATAATATAATAGATACGGCTGTATATTTGGAGATACCCACAAATCTTTACGGAACCCCGGAAGTCCGATTCGCACTTGGCCGGTTTTTTTTTTTTTTCTGGTTTTTAGGGTTCCGTAGTCAACTAGGAACCCTTATAGTTTCGCCATGTCTGTCCGTCTGTCTGTCTGTCTGTCCGTCCGCGGCTAAGCTCAGAGACCGTTAGTACTAGAAAGCTGTAATTTGGCATACTATATATCAGTCACGCAGACAAAGTGATTAAATAAAAAAAACTAAAAAATTTTTTTAGGGTACCTCCCATAGACGTAAAGTGGGGGTGATTTTTTTTTCTCGACTAATCCTATAGTGTGGGGTATCGTTGGATAGGTCTTTTAAAACCATTGCGTGGTTGCTAACATGATTTTTCTATTCAGTGATCTGTTTGCGAAATATTCAACTTTAAAATTTTCATTAAAATCGAGCGTCCCCCCCTCTAAAATCTAAACTGTAGGGTGGAAAAATTTGAAAAAATTCAGAATGGTAGTGAATATATCAAATTTACTAGGAAAATTATAGCGGCTAAGATTGCTTGAAAGTTATTTGTAGTTTAAGAGTAAATAGTAGCCTAAGGTATAAAACATACCTAAACTTGGATGATTCCGTGCACATACGAAATCCTTAGAAAAATATTACTTGATTTTTTCGTAATGGCTACGGAAACCTACCTTGGGCGTGTCCGACACGCTCTTGGCCGGTTTTTGTTAAAGAAATTTACATTATTCTGATTTGTAGCACTTGTAATTTGTGTGATACAAGGCCCAGAGTTTTACACGTGCAAATCCGCGGGGTAAGGATAGTACCAGTTATATTATGTTAGTTATTTGCTTGAGGCACACAATGCAAAATTTGTTCCAGTCAAACAACTGATCTAAAAAGATTACCGATTTATTATGTTTACTTTTATTATATTATTACATTATGTACGTACAAATATTTAGGTACTTCAGTAGCAAAATGGGGTCTAGTTCATAAACATTGTTTAGATTTACACATTTCATCATCATCATCATTTCAGCTAAAAGACGTCCACTGCTGAACATAGGCCTCACCCAAGGCTCGCCAAACAGATCGGTCCTGCGCCATCCGCATCTAACACGATCCCGCAACCTTAACCAGGTCGTCGCTCCACCTTGTTGGAGGCCTACCTACACTGCGTCTTCCGGTCCGTGGACGCCACTCGAGAACTTTTATGCCCCATCGGCCATCAGTTCTACGAGCGATGTGCCCTGCCCACTGCCACTTGAGTCTGGCGATTCTTCGAGCTATGTCGGTGACTTTAGTTCTTGCGCGGATTTCATCATTTCTAATGCGATCCCGCAGAGATACTCCAAGCATAGCCCTCTCCATTGCCCTCTGAGTGACTTTGAGCTTCCTTATGAGGCCCATCGTTAGCGGCCACGTCTCAGTGCCATAAGTCATCACATTCATTAAATTCACACACATATTAGGAAAAAGCCTAGTCCTAGTAGTCTAGTTTGACCTATGGTCTCTCAAATAGAGGGTTAGTGGGTTCGAGCCCGAGCTCGCACACGCACATAACTTCAATTTTTTTTTTGCCAAACGGACCACTCGTTAGTAGCTTGGCACGCCGTGGATTGAGTATAGTAGATTTAGATGGAATACTCGTAAAAGAGGTTTGTATACAGTTTCTTTTAATTATTTCAGCAGGTATTTTATTACGAGTAAATAGGCAACCCGTAATAACTAAGCACGCCAATTTGAACTGATTTGACATCTTTCATAACTTACTTTTCCTACTCCTGTACTTTTATCTATTTTTTACATGGTCGCGAACAAATATATAAGAACATAGATAATATGACTTCAGAAAGTCTATACTTAATCTATTCGCCATAACAGCACTTGTGTCGTAATGTCGTTATTACGATACACCTAGCTGCCACATAATATTAAATGTAGGGTGCACTCAACACTAAAGCCCAGTTTAGACCTGCTGAGTTGAGTAGAGTAGGGTACAGTCGGGTACAGTAGGGTAAAATAGGGTACAGTAGGGTACAATCGGGTACAGTAGGGTAAAATAGGGTACAGTAGAGTACAGTCGGGTACAGTAGGGTAAAATAGGGTACAGTAGGGTACAGTCGGGTACAGTCGGGTACAGTAGGGTAAAATAGGGTACAGTAGGGTACAGTCGGGTACAGTAGGGTAAAATAGGGTACAGTTGGGTACAGTAGGGTAAAATAGGGTACAGTTGGATACAGTCGGGTACAGTAGGGTAAAATAGGGTACAGTAGAGTACAGTCGGGTACAGTAGGGTAAAATAGGGTACAGTAGGGTAAAAGTACAGTAGAGTACAGTCGGGTACAGTAGGGTAAAATAGGGCACAGTCGGGTACAGTAGGGTAAAATAGGGTACAGTCGGGTACAGTAGGGTAAAATACCCTATTTTACCCTACTGTACCCAACTGTATACTACTGTACCCTATTTCACCTGACTGTACCCTACTGTACCTCATTTTACCCTACTGTACCCGACTGTACCCTATTTTACCCTACTGTACCCAACTGTATACTACTGTACCCTATTTCACCTGACTGTACCCTACTGTACCTCATTTTACCCTACTGTACCCGACTGTACCCTATTTTACTCTACTGTACCCGACTGTACCCTACTGTACTCTATTTTACCCTACTGTACCAGAATGTACCCTACTGTACCCTATTTTACCCTATTGTACCCGACTGTACCCTACTGTACCCTATTTCACCCTACTGTACCCTACAGTAGGGTACAGTGCAGTACAGTAGAGTCTAGTCGTAGAAAAAATATTGTATGCAACGGTGTATAATTTGGTCTTAACGGCTCGTGCCGTCTTCCATTGCGATACTCGCATTCGCTCGTATCGCAACTCACGTCACTCGCCTTTTAAGACCTCACTTATACAACAGTTGCATAATAGTATTTTATGCAACGGTTACCCGACTGTACCCTACTGAACCCTATTTTACCCTACTGTACCCTATTTTACCCTACTGTACCCGACTGTACCCGACTGTACCCTATTTTACCCTACTGTACCCGACTGTACCCAACTGTACCCTATTTTACCCTGTTGTACCCGAATGTACCCTATTTTACCCTACTGTACCCTATTTTACACTACTGTACCCGACTGCACCCGATGTACCCGACTGTACCCTATTTTACCATACTGTACCCGACTGTACCCAACTGTACCCTATTTTACCCTACTGTACCCGACTGTACCCTACTGTACCCTATTTTACCCTACTGTACCCGACTGTACCCTACTGTACCCTATTTTACCCTACTGTACCCGACTGTACCTGACTGTACCCTACTGTACCCTATTTTACCCAGCTGTACCCGACTGCCCTATTTTACCCTACTGTACCCGACTGTACCCGACTGTACCCTACTGTACCCTATTTTACCCTACTGTACCCGACTGTACCCGACTGTACCCTACTGTACCCTATTTTACCCTACTGTACCCGACTGTACCCTACTGTACCCTATTTTACCCTACTGTACCCGACTGTAACCGACTGTACCCTATTTTACCCTACTGTACCCGACTGTACTCTACTGTACCCTACTGTGCCCTATTTTACCCTACTGTACCCGACTGTACTCTACTGTACCCTATTTTACCCTACTGTACCCGACTGTACCCTACTGTACCCTATTTTACCCTACTGTACCCGACTGTACCCTATTTTACGCTACTGTACCCGACTGTACCCGACTGTACCCTATTTTACCCTACTGTACCCAACTGTACCCGACTGTACCCTATTTTACCCTACTGTACCCGACTGTACCCTATTTTACCATACTGTACCCGACTGTACCCGACTGTACCCTACTGTACCCGACTGTACCCTACTCTACTCAACTCAGCAGGTCTAAACTGGGCTTTAGTGTTGAGTGTACCCTACATTTAATATTATGTGGCAGCTAGGTGTATCGTAATAACGACATTACGACACAAGTGCTGTTATGGCGAATAGATTAAGTATAGACTTTCTGAAGTCATATTATCTATGTTCTTATATATTTGTTCGCGACCATGTAAAAACCAGATAAAAGTACAGGAGTAGGAAAAATACTATTATAAATCTTTGGTTTGTTTCCTAAATCCTCTTGTTTATTTCTTATTCGTTTCCTTAGACATTTTAGGACAAAGGACTTTATGAATATTCTTTAGCTTCACCCCTAAATGCTAATTTATATTTGTTTCCAGAACATAATAACTAAGGCTTAGGGCGAATTCATAATGGGATCCAGTCGTTTCACTTACCAACATTAGTAGTAAACACAATATTAGTATTTAAAAAGACAAAAATAGCACACATGTAACGTGTATTATACGTGTAGGTTACGCATATGTTTGAAAATAAAGTAAATGCCCATTATGCGTCTAACATCCTTTCCGCAGTTAACAAAAGGCGTGTTAACACATACAAGCACACACACACACACACACACACACACACCTCTTTTTGCGTCGGAGGGGCTAAAAATATTTTCTTCGAAAGCCAGGATCCTAGTTTAGCGATCTGAAGATGTGGTAAAACTAATCGTTTTCCAGAAATAAACCAACATGCACGACCCCTAAACTATGGAGTTGCGAACATTATTTAACTTCACGGAACCCTGCGTAATCATTGTTGTTTTAGAACTCCAACAATTCCGCTTTGTCCAGGGATTTTAATTTAATGCTTTCGGGTGTTCCTGACGTCGTACGTAGGTATAGTCGACTTAGGAGTACCTTTACCACCCAATGTTTCAATCTGAATGGGTGGACGTCAAAGTAAAGAAACGTTTATCTAATCTTATACCGGTGTTTGTTACCGAACTCGTCCGAAACGACTTGGCCGATTTTTATGAAACTTTTTTCTCTTTATTCGGTAGGGCTGAGAATAGGTCGTAGGCTATTTTTTATACCCCTAGGTGTATGGCAAAACAACGTTTGCGGGGTCAACTAGTCTTTATATATTTTTGAATGCTGCATTTTTATGAAATGTAACATCAATCTTTTTAACCGACTTCAAAAAAGGAGGAGGTTCTCAATTCGGTTGTATGTTTTTTTTTTTTTTTAAATGAAACAACCTGTACAAAATGTCAACCTAAGACCCCGCAGTCCCTCATTGTGTATCGCTCAATTTAACACTTACTCTAATGAAGAAAAGTGTAGTTGTAATGGCACCAAAACTATTTAATAAATTACTGACAATACTAAAGAATTTAGATCTGCCTAGTTTTAAGAATCAGTTAAATAAACTTCTTCAAAACAAATGTTATTATAATATTAAGGATTATATTAGTGATGCTGACATAAATTTGTATTTTTATTATTTCTTATTTTCTTTAATATTGTAATTTAATCTTTATTTTGTACCATTTTGACTGACTAATTTTAGTTTTGTAATAAAATCCATCTAACTGTTTAAGTGTGAAAGAGTTACAAACATCCGAACAAACTTTCGCGTTTAAAATATCGGTAAGATTGAATAGCTTAATTTAAAAACTACAGAAAATCACTTCTGCCTTCGAGGATACCTAGTTTCAAAGTCTGATAGCCGTAAAAACATTGGATCGCGAGCCCTTAAATGAGGTTTTTCGCTCTGGCCCCCAAGTTCCACTTAGTTTTACAGAACCCTAAAAAGGTATATTTGTCGAGTCATTTGTCCGGCTAGACAGGAAGAGTGGCTCGTTAGCGTGAGACCAATAAAACTGGGAGTTAGTGTTGAACTTAGTTCTAGACTAATATTTACAAACACGATTCTTGAGTCAGAAGTGGAAGTTATTGTTTTAAAAGGGATAAAAAATCGGTCAAGTGCAAGTCGGACTCATACTTGAAGGGTTTTTGTTACTTGTTGTATGTAATAGGTAGGTAGTGGCTTTAGGAAATATATTCTGTGATCAACCTACCTACATTATCTAGTTAATGCCATTATGAAGATCGAGTTAAAAACGCTTAAAAACACGGTTCTTGTAAGACGACTCCCTTTAATTTTTGAGCCCTGTGAAACTGTAGTGAAATAATACGGATTACTCTCGTCTCAAAACGAGTTTGACTCGACATGTTTCGGGCTAATCCGTAGCCCTTCCTCTCGGAATAACATGCTACGGCTGCTACCAAACGCGCACTACGCACGATACGGTAGTTTCATGTTTCCTGTATCTCAGCGATTATTTTCCAAACTATTTAAAAAAATGTACGGTAGTGCGGAACCTTTCACGTACGAGTCCAACTTGCTCTTGACCGGTTTTTGTAATTTTGACTACGGAACCCTAAAATTACAGTCATTACCTTTCTTTCTGCATTCTAGGCATTTACACTTATTTCATCGTTTCCTGTCGATTGGGAGATATTATCAGAAGTTTTATTACTTTTCGCCGATATGTTATCTTTAATAACCAGTGGATAAAGACCTCTGTTGTTCACCTGTCTATAGCTTAAATGTCAATAAGAGGAAAGGCGACGTAGCTCATAATTTATTGGTTCTGCAATCAGCACCTAATGGAGAAAAAATTGACGACCGTCTGAAGCTCTCGAGTCTCGACTAGGTATTTAGTGACTTTAATAATAAAGGTGTGGGAGAGCGAGAAGCGATAAACTAGACTGAGTATTAAACTTTTTTAGTGACGAATAAAGTGAAGAGTTCTTTATACTATTAAACTTTTCGTATTAAGACATTCGATATTCTTAAGGTAATAATGCATGCATGCATGGTTGAGACGACCAGATGGCCTAGTGGTTAGAGAACCTGACTACGAAGCTTGAGGTCCCGGGTTCGATTCCAGTGTCGGGGCAGATATTTGTATCAAAAATACGAATGTTTGTTTTCGGGTCTAGGGTGTTTAATATGTATTTAAGTATATATATATATATTTTTTTTTTTTTTTTTTTTTAATGAAAATTAATAAAAAAAGAAACCCCTCTAGATGTTACCCGTCCGCATCGTACTTGGCCCAAACGTGCCCATCACCCCAGCGGCATTGCCCCGCTGTATGGCCAACGAGATCCGCTACACATATACAGTATTTATTTATTTATTTATTTATAAGTATGTTTATCCGTTGCCTAGTACCCATAACACAAGCTTTGCTTAGCTTACTTTGGGACTAGGTCAATTGGTGTGAATTGTCCCGTGATATTTATTTATTTATGTCAGGAATTATTTATGTTCGTCTTCGTGATAGAATGGACAAGACATAATACTAATATTGTTATTGTTGTGTGTTGTTGTTGTACGTTGTTCGCTCTGTGATTTGCAGATACTGCGAGTTTTACAAAATGGCTGAAATATGATAGGTAACCTATTTTTAACGGTTTCAACATTTCGCCATGTTGAAAAATATTAAAACGTGAATCAACAAAAAAGTTCTACATCATGTTTTCGTTTGGTTTTACGTTGACTTCGACAAAAGGCGCGGTATCCGCTAGGATCACCTAATTCGATCCCCCAAGTACAATTAGGTACTAGAACAACAACAACAATAATTGTACCTGGGGGATACCGCGATAAAATAATTTAATACATAAATAAATAATAAATAAATATCACGGGACAATTCACACCAATTGACCTAGTCCCAAAGTAAGCTAAGCATAGCTTGTGTTATGGGTACAAGGCAACGGGTAAACATACTTATACATATTAAACACCCAAGACCCGAGAACAAACATTCTTATATAAATTATCGATATAAATTATAAACTAACTGGTAGGTAATTAACTTTTTTGGCCAGATCGTTTTCTTTTTTTCATACACAGTAAACAAGTACCGTAAAACCACATAACTATAGTCCTAGCCTGCAACTATAGTCCAATTTTCATCCTTGTTTGTGGCGCTGACCGTACTAGTACTAGTAATAGTAATAGTTTTATTTTATTTCGTTTATTTCCTTAGTTATAATAATCTTAAATATGTAAAGATTGTAACGAAATATAAGAAAAAATTTTTTTGTTGTAACATTAATTGCAATAAACAGATTTTTTTTTCCTTAGGTACATTATCCTTAAAATATGATAGCTACATGGCTAGACTAAAGCAAATTATTTTAGCCCTAACAACATAATTATATAGCCAGAAATAATAGCAGTAAGCTATAATATTTTAATATAAGGACGAAAATTGGACTATTGTTGCAGGCTAGGACTATAGTTATGTGGTTTTACGGTATTGAGTTCACAGTCATTCTCATTGTAGAGGGTCCTTCAGAGTTGTAAAAAATTAGCGTCAAATATGGCAGTATTTTAACTCCGACGTCATAATAAAATATGAAGATCCTCGTACATAAAAAAAAAACTTGTACTCAGCTCGGGAATCGAACCCGGACGTTTTGAAAAATAAAAATAAAACTAACACTATTTCTATTTAGATATCGATTGTATAGGTCTTAAGCACCAAATGTTACTATGGAACATGATGTCTAATTAATAAAATGCATTGTTTTCATATCTTTCATTTATTTTAGTGTATGACCAACAAGGATGATATAGACTGGATTGGCAGTCGCCATAGTGCGGAACGGCCGCGGTTTTTGTAGTTCGATTATTAAATCTAGATGGCGCTGAAATATAGCCAGAGGCTTAGAAGGCAAAACAATAAGACTACAGATGTTTCATATTACTACAAATGTATTATTTTTCAAAAATATTGCATAATAATACATTTGTAGTAATATGAAACATCTGTAGTCTTATTGTTTTGCCTTCAAAGCCTCTGGCTATATTTCAGCGCCATCTAGATTTAATAATCGAACTACAAAAACCGCGGCCGATCCGTACTATGGCGACTGCCAATTCGGTCTATAATCATCCTTGATGACCAACCATTTTTAGGGTTCCGTAGTCAACTAGGAACCTTTATAGTTTCGCCATGTCTGTCCGTCTGTCTGTCTGTCCGCGGCTATGCTCAAAGACTGTTAGTACGAGAAAGCTGTAATTTGGCATGAATATATATATCAGTCACGCCGACAAAGTGGTTAAATAAAAAAAGCTATAAAATTTTTTTTTAGTGTACCTCCCATTTTTTTCTCGACTAATCCTATAGTGTGGGGTATCGTTGGATAGGTCTTTTAAAACCATTGCGGGGTTGCTAACATGATTTTTCTATTCAGTTATCTGATTGCGAAATATTCAACTTTAATGTGAACATTTTCATTAAAATCGACCGTCCCCCCCCCCCTCTAAAATCTAAACTGTTGGGTGGAAAAATTTGAAAAAATTCATAATGGTAGTTAATATATCAAATTTACTAGGAAAATTATAGCGGCTAAGATTGCTTGGAAATTATTTGTAGTTTAAGAGTAAATAGTAGCCTAAGGTATAAAACATACCTAAACTTGGATGATTCCGTATAAATACGAAATCCTAAGAAAAATATTACTTGATTTTTTCGTAATGGCTACGGAACCCTAACTTGGGCGTGTCCGACACGCTCTTGGCTGGTTTTTTAAATACAGCAATCAACACGTTTAGGTAACAATCTTACTATTACATTTTGTAACTTCCGGAATGGCTTAATGGCAAGCCTATGCCATATGTAAAAGCAGTGGATGTAACAAGTTCCGACTCCAACAAAGAGCCATAAAGACAACAACCATAGACAATTTTACGCACCTAAAAGAGTTGAATGTTGTACTGAAAAAAATAGTAGTCATTTGAACACCACTAAAATAAATGAAAGATAGGAAAACAATGCATTTTATTAATTTTAGACATCATGTTTCATGGTAGGTAACATTTACTGCTTAACACCTACACAATCGATATCTAAATAGACATAGTGTTAGTTTTATTATTCAAAACGTCCGGGTTCGATCCCCGAGCTGAGTACAGGTTTTTTTTAATGTATGATTGCAATTTTTCTTGTTATTAAAATCGATGGCATGGTTCCTAAGAACAGATCTTCATATGTCTTATACAGGGTTATTTGTAATTCACTAGCATCCTTTTAACCTTAAACTCCTACCACTTAAACAAATGTTTTCTGTTTCACGGCTTTTGTCATAACTTAATATTATTGGTGTAATAACGTTTTGAAAATTTGAGATTACCTCTTATTTTTACGATACTCTGTGCATTTGTATGGGGAAAGAAGTGCTTCATTTAAAAAAAATTGTTTGAGTGATACGAATTCAGGGTTCAGAGGATGTCAGTGAATTACAAATAACCCTGTAGTTTCAGACTTACCCATACTGATCGATCTAAATGACCCATCCTGTATATTGATTCCAGGGGCCGACGAAGACTAGGGTCTATAAAAAAACACATTTGAAGTCGATTAAATTGCGTTAAATCAAAATTAAGTAAGCAGGGGGTCTCAAAACTTTGGGGATCTGTGCTTTAATAATAATAATAATAATAATAATAAAAACTTTATTGCCATCGTACATTTACAAAAAATAATAATAATAAGAAAAACAACTTAAAACTAATAGCTACGCTTGGCAATAGGTACCGGACTCAGCATTTGCTGGAGATAATTTCCAGCGCTGGTTTTCAGCGCGGTCCTTCTGGCAAGGGTGGCCGCAACTATAGCTAAGATAAACAAAACAAAACAAAGAACAAAAATTTAAATAACAAAAAAAAAGAAAAGAAGAATAGGCAAACATTTGTGTGTGTGTGTGTATCTTGTGACGTGCTATGTTAGTCGTAGTTTTTTTTGAGTGTTAGTAGTAGTTTGTGTTGTTTCTGTGACTTAGTGGTTGTGTGTAGTGTATTTATTTATTTTTCTCAAACATGCTATGAAATAATGACGTTATGTTCCTTATAATACGCCACGAAGTGTCACGTTGAAGGTGCGGGCTAGACGAGAGGTCAATAATGGAATTGCATACAACATTGCTGGCCTTGGCCAGCAAAGTGATCGTCTATTGTTTCATACTATGACGTTTATAGGTCTATGGCATCATAGCATTTAGCCATTAAAAAAAAACTATAAGCAATATTTTGCGTTTTGGTTCATTAAGACATTCTGCCACTACGTTTATTTAAGGTAAGGTAAGATGATGATGATGTTGGTGATGATGATGGTGATGTTGATGGTGTCGATGATGGGTGATGGCGATGATGATGATGATGGTGATGATGATGATGGTGATGATGATGGTGATGATAAGATGATGATGATGATGATGGTGATGATGAGATGATGGTGATGATGGGTGATGGTGATGATGATGATGATGGTGATGATGATGGTGATGATGATGATGGTGATGATGATGGTGATGATAAGATGATGATGGTGGTGATGGTGATGGTGATGATGATGGTGACGACGACGACGACGATGACGATGATGATGATGATGATGATGCATGTTTGAGAAAAACTCTATACAAGCCTTGGCCACGAACAGGGATTGCCGGCCTCGTATCTCTAGATGGCCTCGTTAACACTCGGCCATCTATAACTACTCGGCCGGCAATCCCCTATTTCGCGGCCGCTGCAGTAATGTACTATAAATTATTTATAGAGGTACATTAGTGTTTTCCCCATGCAGGCTTTACACGAACGAAACCGGTAAGCGTAGTAATTATTATAAAAACTGCAATTTCCCTGAGTGTTATTCTCTGCTCGATATCCATGGAGAACTTAATGGATGAACATTGTTTGTGGACTGTACCGATCCTGATTGACGAGGGTAGACGAATGCCAAGTGTTCGGGCTGCCTTACAGCTAATTACATCCACCTCAGTGTGAGCCCCTTGTCAGAAATTATAAGTATAGTAAGGATACTGGGGCAGGGTCAAGTTTAGTGACACGCTTAATAATTGAGTAGCTAGTAGGACGAGTCCTAGAGGCGTAATTACTAAAATAGGATACACGGACTGATGACTTATGGCACTGAGACGTGGCCGCAAACGATGGGCCTCATAATATAGCTCAAAGTCGCTCAGAGGGCGATGGAGAGGGCTATGCTCGGAGTTTCTCTGCGGGATCGCACTTGAAATGATGAAATCCGCGCAAGCACTATAGTCACCGATATAGCTCGAAGAATCGCCAGAATCAAGTGGCAGTGGGCAGGGGACATCGTAAGTAGAATTGATGGCCGATGGGGAAAAATGGTTCTCGAGTGGCGTCCACGGACCGGAAGATGCAGTGTAGGTAGGGCTCCAACATGATGGAGCGACGACCTGTTTAAGGTTGCAGGACGCGTTAGATGGGTATGGCGCAGGGCCGATCTGTTTGGCGAGCCTTGTGGGAGGCCAATGTTTAGCAGTGGACAGACAGACAGACATTTCGGCTGAAATGATGATGATGACGTATAAAAAGTAATCATTATAAACTATAGGTATAAAGTAAGTATGGAAAAAAAGTAAAATAAGGTAAATAAGGTAAAGTAAAAGTAAAGTAGGTATTTGTATGGAAATTGGTGCATTTACAGCTGAGTTACAAATGTTTTCTAAATTTTGTAGTTTTTTGAATTTAAAGTTGTTTTGTTTGAAACGATTAAAATTAGTTATTTAGTATACCAGTTTTTATATAAGTTACTAGCTGTTACCCGCGACTTCGTCTGCAAAGAATAGGGGTATAAAAATAGCCTACGACCTATTCTACCGAGTATAGAGAAAAATTTTCATAAAAATCGGTCAAGCCGTTTCGGAGGGAGTTCGTTAACAAATACCGTAACACGAGATTTTTAATTTATATAGGTATTAGATTTACACTTGAAACGTATCACCAGGTATGCTTTTTATTTCTCAAACGATTATTGGTCATTTAAATGTGTGACACATGGGTAAAACACCCAGTGCCCAGCCTATTGATAATATAGTCCAGTAGACGGCCTCTGCCTATACGCGTGGGACGAGCACGAGATATATCTTTCGTAGTCTTCGCAGTCATTATACTCCATGGTACTTTTTCGTCTTAACGTGCTGTGAAAATTCCGAACCCTGTTCATGAAATTATGACCTTGCCGTCGAAATCTTCGTCTTTGAAGGTCGTCATAAACGCAGAGTCCATTACCCAGCCAATGTTTTATTCGAACATATAAAATATAAATTACTCTTCATTTGAGACCTTTGATTTCTCATCTAGTATTCTTTTTGACGTACACCTTACTAAAGTGGGGATAATTTATTAATTTCTGTTTAAATTCAAGACACAAACAAGGTAGTTACGGAAATGTAATATTCATGCTGACAATCGCTGATCTTTGATCATAATGATCAAAATAATTATGCGTAAGATTTTGATATTTACAGTATACATCAGTCAAGTGTATAAGGCGCGGGCGCTCGCAATCCCGTTCTTTAACTTACTAACCCTCATCTGACGTTAGCTATACTTGCAGTCATAATCCGTGAGACGAGCTTGACAAGTATCATCCCCTCACGCTTCGTTATTTTTATATTTAAAATTTATATCAAATAGTTTTGCAATATAGTTTTGTCCAGATTTGCTTCATAAATTGTCCTTTAACACGCCAGTTAAACTTAGAAGATTCAATCCGCCTATATTTCTTAAATTCACATCGACTAGATACAGGCAAAATAGCTTTCTCTGGCGTGCTAGTGGTAATCTAAACAACCTGGTGAAGGAGATGGATATTGATATATTCAACTGTAACATCCCGTCAGTGAGGCAAGGATTGGTGATGAGGTGCTTTGATTGAGCGTGCCGTTGCATTGTTGCGTTTATATGTATTAGTTTGCCGTAGGTCCTACTCCGGTTTTTTTCTGGGTAGTGCAGCGTCTACCTAATTTAATCAGATATATTACCTGTTAAATTGTTCAGTGTGGTATCTTGAAATGCGAGAATTCCATTTGAGATTTTGTGGTGTTTTGTTTTGCATGATGTGTCGTTTGTTATAGTGCGCGTCACCTCGTTTAGGTTTAAACTTAAACATATAATCAGTCACTATCTGTGAGATCCTGTAATTGGCTCTGTGTTACTATTGATATTACCTATATTATGTTATAAGCTGTTGGTTCTCCTTGAATAAATAAATAAATAAATAAATAAATAAATAATAATTTTAGTAAGTATTTTTTTTAACATGTTGGTAGAATCTGGCCGTATGACCATTCGAATTCTAAACTAAACACAGTTTTCATTATCTATGGTAGATGACTCGAAAAAAGTGACATTCTGTATTGGCGGGTAGCCATTATTGTAGTCAATTTAAGTGTTTAGAGACAAAACAATTTTATTTTTGGATTTTTTTCCTCGTAAAGTGATGAAAATCATTGTGTGCATCACGGGCAGTAAGGGGATTACAAACTCGAGTCATTAAAAGCCCTCCGCCTTCGGCGTCGAGCTTCTAATAGACTCTCGTTAGTAATCCCCTACTTACGGCCCTTGATGCACAATGTACTATAATAACTGACGAAGGTTTTCGTACCTCGCGACTGTACCTATGGCTCATGCAAGCGAAGCCGCGAGTAACAATGAAAACAGAAGTTGTTTATTAGATGCGAGCCGTTCTATCTGTTCTTTTAACTAATTGTTACTAGAACTTTTTGTAATTAACTTTCGTGATATTATTACTAACTTTAATTACTAGCTTTTGCCCGCTACTTCGTCCGTGTGGAATTAGTAACTTGCGTAACTTATTTATTATTCAATCTGCTTTTTCATCTGCTTACTATTTAATTTCGGGGATAAAAAATATGTTAAATATCCTTCGCAACAACTCAGACTATCTCCATATCAAATTTCATTTTTACACGGTTTATATTATTAGCTTCACCTGTATGTTTGTATGTTTGTATGTATGTTTGTATGTTTGTTTGTAACCGACTCCTTAGGGCGCGATTTTGACCCACTTCCCGGTTTCCGATTGAGCTGAAATTTTGCACATATGTGTAAATTGGATGACAATGCAATATTATTGTAACATGGAGCTGATCTGATGATGGAGCTGGATGGTGGCCATAGGAACTATGTAATAAAACAACACAATCCCGTCGAGTTTGGGCTCGTTTGATTCGTCTTGACGAGCACTTTGATCCCAGATGGTAACCAGGGTCTGATGATGGAGCTGGAAGATGGCCAAAGGCACTCCACAATAAAACGACACAACCCCATCGAGTTTGGGCTCGTTTGATTCGTCTTGACGAGCACTTTGATCCCAGATGGTAACCAGGGTCTGATGATGGAGCTGGAAGATGGCCAAAGGCACTCCACAATAAAACGACACAACCCCATCGAGTTTGGGCTCGTTTGATTCGTCTTGACGAGCACTTTGATCCCATATGGTAACCAGGGTCTGATGATGGAGCTGGAAGATGGCCAAAGGCACTCCACAATAAAACGACACAACCCCATCGAGTTTGGGCTCGTTTGATTCGTCTTGACGAGCACTTTGATCCCATATGGTAACCAGGGTCTGATGATGGAGCTGGAAGATGGCCAAAGGCACTCCACAATAAAACGACACAACCCCATCGATTTTGGGCTCGTTTGATTCGTCTTGACGAGCACTTTGATCCCATATGGTAACCAGGGTCTGATGATGGAGCTGGAAGATGGCCAAAGGCACTCCACAATAAAACGAAACAACCCCATCGAGTTTGGGCTCGTTTGATTCGTTTTGACGAGTACTATGGTCCTAGATGGTAACAAGAGTCTGATGATGGAGCTGGAAGGGGGGTAGGTGGCGGGTTGGGGGTTAGGGTGTGGCGGTTGGGGTTAGGGGATGGGGGGGGGGTTTACGGGAAATAGGGTGGGGGTGTTGGGTGGTTCGGGGGTAAGTGATTTTGGGGGGTTGTGGGAAATGGGGAGGGGGTAAGAGGCCTATCTAGGCCTCTTACCCCCTCCCCATTTCCCACAACACACAACACAACACAACACAAGGGTTTGATGATGGAACTGGAAGGGGGGGCGGTAGGTGGCGGGGTGGGGGGTGAAAATAAATAATAGTTAAAAAAAACTAAAAAACACGCTTTAAAAAATAAAAAATAAATTTTAATAAATTTCAATTCACTATTCTTATAGTGCAGTAAAAAATCTTAATAAGCAATTATTATATTGTTATATCCAGATCAAAATTTGTAAACAATTCTAAATATTGATAAAATAAATAATAATAGTTTAAAATATTTTATTGTAAAAAAAGCGTGGGGTGCTTTTTAAGATGTTATCAAAATGACAATCCTTGACAATTGACACCATGCACCCCACGCTTTTTTTACAATAAAATATTTTTAACTATTATTATTTATTTTATCAATATTTAGAATTGTTTACAAATTTTGATCTGGATATAACAATATAATAATTGCTTATTAAGATTTTTTACTGCACTATAAGAATAGTGAATTGAAATTTATTAAAATTATTTTTTTATTTTTTAAAGCGTGTTTTTTAGTTTTTTTAAACTATTATTTTTTAACGACCGCTTTAGCCTAGTTGGAAGTGACCCTGCCTACGAAGCAAGAGGTACTGGGTTCGAATCCCGGTAAGGGCATTTATTTGTGTGATGAGCACGAGTATTTGTACCTGAGTTATGGATGTTTTCTATGTATTTAAGTATTTATTTATCTATACTATGTTTATCGTCGTCTAGTATCCATAGTACAAGCTTTGCTTAGTTTGGGACTAGGTCGATTTGTGTAAAATTGTCCCCTAATATTTATTTATTTATTTATTTAAATCGGTTTAGCGGTTATTGATTCCTCTCAAACACTAACAATTAATTCACTACAGAGGCTATTCAGGATGTTAAATAAAAAAAACGGGCCAAGTGCGAGTCAGACTCACGCACGAAGGGTTCCGTACCATTATCTATAAAAACGGTAAAAAATCACGTTTGTTTTATGGGAGCCCCCCCTTAAATATTTGTTTTATTTTATTTTAATTATTTATTTTTAAAGTGAATATATCTTAATATCGACGGTGGAAAGCATAAACGCTGTAACCCACAATGTATAAACTTTACACCAGAGCCAAAAAACTTTTTATATTTACTAAAAAAATCAGAACTCATGACCCTTTTTGCGTAAAGTAACAATTCTTTGGGAAATTATGTATATTTGGCTAGGCTATTAACCGCTTAGTAAAAATCTTGTCTAAAGTAGTCTGCAAAGAAGTTTTGGTGGGTTACAGCATTTGAATTTTTTTTTTCACTCCGCGAAAACGCTGTAACGTCAATATACTAATGTATGAAATAGAAGAAAGTGATTTTTTTTGGGAAAGCATAAATATCGTAATTTGACAATTTACAATATTTTTAAACATACAAAGTGTTGTAAGCTTGTTTAGGTTCTTAAAATGAAAAATTAAATTGAAGTAACAGCTTACATCAATCCAATCCATATAAAATAAATTAGCGTAATCAGCAACTGATAAAAATATTAAGGGACTTTAAAATGTCAAACAATTATTTTATTTACAATTATTTTTATTAATCATAAAAACCGGCCAAGTGCGAGTCGGACTCGCGCACGAAGGGTTCCGTGCTCTATAAAAACGGCAAAAAAATCATGTCTGTTGTATGGGAGCCCCCTTAAATATTTATTTTATTCTGTTTTTTAGTATTTGTTGTTATAGCGGCAACAGAAATACATCAACCTAGCTCGGAGGGAAAATGTTCATTTAACATCACTTGAATCTCATCCTGTTCCTCTAAAAAATCAAGATAGCTTTTTTGGCAGCTGCTTTTCGCTTCGATTTCCTTTTAACTCTTTAAAATTCCCATTGGAATCGTTTTTGGATTCATTTTGGTTAGCTAAAATCAATCTTTCTATTATATAAAAATCTCGTGTTTGGTGTTTCTTATCGAACTCCTCCGAAACGGCTTGACCAATTTTTATGAAATTTTTTCTCTATATTCGGTAGGTCTGAGAATAGGTCTTAGGCTATTTTTTATACCCCTAGCTAGGTCATCATTTGCGGGGTCATCTAGTCTAATATATAAAAATCTCGTGTCACGGTGTTTGTTATCAAACTCCTCAGAAATGGCTTCACCGATTTTTATGAAATTTTTTCTCTGTATTCGGTAGGTCTGAGAATAGGTCTTAGGATATTTTTATACCCCTATTCTTCGCAGTCGCAGTCGCGGGAAACAGCTAGTTATAACATAAAGTTTAGTAAAACATCAAAACATAATAAAAAATTATTAAATAATTTTGTAAATATTGCTATTAACATAATACAATGAAATCAACTTCTTCAGGCAACAGTTTGATTCCATCTCCAATAAAATTATGATGAACTACTGTTTGATCTTGAGCTGATATGTTTCTATAATACTCTTTCTTAAAATTTTATATCGCTCGTCGACTGTAAACCTTTGGACACAATCCTCTTTTTCATCGTCACTATCAATTTCTGATTTTAAAATCGGCTCAAAATCAGACTTTACACTGCTACCAACTTTGATGTCTAAAAAAAAGAGTAAAGAAAAAGTAATAATGAAAGATATAGCTTATAAAATTGAGATTATAAACGACCGTAAGATTAGTAGTATATGTGAGGATCCTTTTTTTGTCCCACTATCAACAGCTTATTGTTAGTACCTAATGCCATCGGCGTCAAAATCAAGCTTTTTCTTCGATTTTTGTTTTTCTTTTAAATTTCAGGAGTAACTTCAATAAAATACGTATCTTAATCACTTATTCTTTTTGACTCTTTTTTTGAACTGCCGAGATCGCTCAAATTAGAATCAATTTCCAAAACCTTGGATTCTATAAGGCTTGTATCTATCAAAGGATACTTTTGTAGAGATTGGTTCGTAGAGTTTATTGTATTTTCTGAATTATCAGTATAATTTGAACTTAGAGGCGAGATTTTGTCAAGTTTTAGTTTTGTATCACCCAAAAAGTGATCTGGCTTTCTGAAAATTGAAGTGATATTCTCGGTAGGTATCCTATTATCTCGCCTCATTCGTTTTTCATTTAATTTTTATTTCGTCTTATTATGTGTTCGTCACTTAATCTTTATTTGTCTTATTCGCTAACCGTCATTATCTTATTTAGTCAAAATCTGTAACTTGTCTCTTTCTTAATAAGTCTTATTTGTTTTTCGTCACGGTTTTCCTTGGGCTCATTCGTTGTTCTTCCCTTTCGTTTTTTGTCTCATTTATTTACGAAAATTTATTCAACAGCACCGAACGTATCAAAAAATTTTTGGCCAATGAGACAAATACGAAAGGAAAGAACGACGAATTAGTCCAAGGAAGACCGTGGCGAAAAACGAATAAGACGTATTAAGAGATAGACATGTTGCAGAATTTGACTAAAAAAGATAGTGACGGATAGCGAACAAGACGCGGGTAGGTATGCTCTGAAGTCACAATCTCTTAGTTACATACTTTAAAAAAATGATGTAAACTTATTACTAACAATATTATCACAAATTTTCAAATGATGTAACGTCATGATTCTTATCTTAAAACTTTGATAGAAAGCTATAACCCTAAGTAACTAGTTATTTTGATTACGAGTGAATGCTTTAACACTCACCTGCAATATATTCTTGATCAGCTTAAATGCTGTAACCCACGTAATGATATATTTTTCATTCCGCGTAAACGCTGTAAGTGACATCGGGCGGCTGAATATTGTTCCGCGTGTGTGAAGTAAGATAAATAACTCTATTTTCTTTGTTTTTTATGTCGGTTACAGCATTTTATGTATCATAAACAGCCAAAAATCATAAAAATTACTACGCTGTCCAGAAACTTCTAATTGTCGTAGAGCAACGTGGGTTACAGCATTCGACGCAGAAAAAAAAACTGAAACGAAATATGCAATAAAAAGTTTTTGGTCAAGGTGTGGGTTACAGCGTTTATGCTTTCCACCGTCGATATATAAAAGAAGAAACTGACTGACTGACTGACTGACATATCAACGCACAGCCCAAACCACTGGGCCTAGAGATACCAAATTTGGCATGTAGGTTCCTTTTAAGGTCTAGCGTTGCACTAAGAAAGGATTTTTCAAAATTCACTCCCTAAGGGGGTAAAAAGGGGGTTCAAAGTTTGTATGGGGAAACAAGATTAGTTCGATTATTTTATTCGAAACTTCACAGAAGTACTCCTAATAATAAATGAGTAAACACGTGTTTCAGGTTTTTTGAGAATTCAACCCCTAAACGTTTTTTCGTTTAACTGGTCGTAGAAAGCTGAAATTCGGCATGTAGGTTGTTTGGGGAGTGTTGAGCTGGATTGAGAGAGGACTTCTCAAAATTCCTACGGGAACGGTAAAAACAGGATTTTTCGTTTTACAGGTCGTAGAAAGTTGAAATTCGGCATGTAGGTTGCTTGGGGAGTGTAGATGAGCATTAAGAGAGGACTTTCCCATATTCCCACGGGAACGGGAAAAAACAGGATTTTTCGTTTTACTGGTCGTAGAAAGCTGAAATTCGGCATATAGGTCGTTTGGGGAGCGTAGAGGAGCATTGAGAGAGGACTTTCCAAAATGCCCACGGGAACGGGAAAAACGGGATTTTTCGTTTTACTGGTCATAGAAAGCTGAAATTTGGCAAGTGGGTTCCTTGGGGAGTGTAGAGCTGGATTGAGAGAGGACTTTCCAAAATTCCCACGGGGACGGGAAAAAACAGGATTTTTCGTTTTACTGGTCGTAGAAAGCCCAGCCCAGCCATCTCATCATCTTGGAGAGTGTAGAGGAGCATTGAGAGAGGACTTTCCCAAATTCCAACGGGAACGGGAAAAAACGGGATTTTTCGTTTTACTGGTTGTAGAAAGCTGAAATTCGGCATGTAGGTTGTTTGGGGAGTGTCGAGGTGCATTGAGAGAGGACTTTCCAAAATTCCCACGGGAACGGGAAAAACGGGCTTTTTCGTTTTACTGGTCATAGAAAGCTGAAATTTGGTAAGTGGGTTCCTTGGGGAGTGTAGGGGAGCATTGAGAAAACATTTCTCGAAATTCTTACGGGAACGGGAAAAAACAGGATTTTGCGTTTTACTGGTTGTAGAAAGCTAAAATTTCAAAATTCATAAGTACTGTAAGTAGGCTGCAAAGGGCACTTTAACCGACTTCTAAAAAAGGAGGAGGTTATGCATTCCACTTTATGATTTTTTTTTGTAGGTATGTTCACCGATTTCTCGGTCAATTGTGGACCTGCTTGCTTGCTTGCCGGTATGCTTGCTTGCTTGATATCTTGGTTCTTTGGAATACTCATAGTACACGCGAGCGAAGCGAAGCGGTATGTTCACCGATTTTTCGGTCAATTGTGGACCGATTTTAAAAATTATTTTTTTGTAGTCCCATTGTCACCAAATCAGGATCTGATGACGGGATCTCAGGGAAATCGAGGGCAACCTTCAAATTTTGTAGGCACGCATTACGTTTTTCATATATTTTCTCAAGCTATTTAAGTGTTTGCGTCTGTTAGACATCATCTCATGTTGATGAGCTGATGATGGAAGGTAAAACTCCTTAACGGTTAGGAGTTGAGGATATTTTTTCAAATATTATAGGTACGTATAGACCGATAGTTGTATTTTTGCAGGTTATCCAGGTGAGCTGATGATGGAAGGTTAAACTCCTTAACGGTTAGGAGTTATAGGAAGTTTCTTTAAATATCATATGCATGTATAGACCTTTAGTTGTATTCTTTCTGGTTATTCAGATTTTTAGTGCTCGCTTCCGAATTAGTGAAAAACATTGTATACAAAGAAATACTGTAAAGGATCGTATCTACCTGAAGTTTAGTCGTGCTTGCTTGCACGCTTGCTTGCACGCTTATTTGCACGCTTTCTTGCACGCTTGCTTGCTTGCGTGCATGCTTGCTTGCTTGCATATTGCTTGCATGCTTGCTTGCATGCTTGCTTGCATGCTTGCTTGCATGCTTGCATGCTTTCTTGCTTGCCTGTATGCTTGCTTGCCTGTATGCTTGCTTGCTTGATATCTTGGTTCTTTGGAATACTCATGGTACACGCGAGTGAAGCCGCGGGCAAAAGCTAGTAACTAAATATTTTGTGAATATTTCAAGCGTCTACCTGCTGCCGTTATCAATATCGAGCAAAAACGAGCAACAAAATCACGTTTGTTGTATGGCCCCTCTAAATATTTATTTTATTCTGTTTTTTAGTATTTGTTGTTATAGCGGCAACTTCATCATCTGTGAAAATTTCAACTGTCTAGCAATCACGGTTCATGAGATACAGCCTGGTGACAGACGGACGGACAGACGGACGGACAGTGAAGTCTCAGTAATAGGGTCCCGTTTTTACCCTTTGGGTACGGAACCCAGTGTTGCCAGAAGGTTACTTTTATAACCTTTTAGGTGATTTTTAAATCCTTGAAGAGCGCTTGTTTATCGAGTATCGTAAATCGGTTGCTGCCGCAGTGTTGCCAGAAGGTTACTCCTTCATGGAGTTAAAAATCACCTAAACTAAAAGGTTACAAAAGTAACCTTCTGGCAACACTGACGGAATTCAAAAAAAATGGCAAAAACAGTGATTTTTCAAAAAAAATGGCTATATCTCTAAAACCGTGCAACTTGGCATAATAGTAAATTGTGGTCCAAAAATTTCAGAATGACCTTAACTATCACCCCTAACCGACTGCCAAACACCCTGTATACCTACTACAAATTAAAAAATACGCAAACAAACAAAGTTTAACATTTAATTATATTCATTTTGTAAAGATAAAAAAGAAGAAATTTCAGATTAATTAATTAAGACAGACCGTTTAAAAAATCATAGAATTGATTACGATGTAGTAGTTTTGATAACGTGTTGACAAACGTCAATAAGACGGAACTTATTGTGTTTAAAATTAATGATCGTAACCAGTCATATGTATGCATTAGTAGAAACGATGAAACGTTATTTACTTTAACACCTCGGATACTTACATATTATTAATTAATTGCTTACAACTTGCCAACTAATCGGACGTGTAAAATATACGCAGAAACATGCCTCAAAATAAAACTTTGAAGTTACTCGTTACAGTTGAAAATATTATGGGCATTTATCGGAACAATTCAATCCTTACAAGGAATAAAAAACGTTTAGTTAAATTACGTATTTTGGTGGATATATGTTTATGCTTGTTCACAAAATGTTATTTTGCTACGTTTATCGTGAATAATGTACACGATATATTGACTTTTTATGCTTATTTCTTTATAATAATCACATCGACGATGAACCCAATAGCGGCCCAAATACTGAGCTTTTATTATTCTAATAATTTCAAAGAGTTTTGCTGTAACATTAACACTGTCTGCGAGCTATATGGAGATAACATATCATTTCAAAAAAGCACCAAAAAACTACATAAAGAACTTTTTATCGAAGTTGCGCTGTTTACAGTGGCAATGATTTTAATAACTGTAAAATTTTGTGCTGTGCTTACGTCACTTAGACCGACAATACCGACATTTATTGTTATATTGTTTCAATGCTTTCTAGACTATCAATATTTTTTTGAGCACCTTTTTTTTATCAATGTGTTAAACTTATTATAATACATTTAAAATTTTTGCGCAATTTTGTATCTGTGGCTGTGGAGATATTAAGCAGGGAGCGTGATGACATTGTGAGTAATGGAGAGTTGAAGAAAATCCGTATCGAGTTGGAGAAGTGTGGTAAGGCGAGTCAGCTCTTGGTGGCCGCCGGCGACTGCCTCAGCGACTGCTGTGGAGCTCAGGTTAAAAAATCCATTTCGTTATTCCATAGTGAGCTGTTTTTAGGGTTCCGTAGTCAACTAGGAACCCTTATAGTTTCGCCATGTCTGTCCGTCTGTCTGTCTGTCTGTCTGTCCGCGGCTAAGCTCAGAGATCGTTAGTACTAGAAAGCTGTAATTTGGCATGAATATACATATCAGTCACGCCAACAAAGTGGTAAAATAAAAAATAAAAAAATAATTTTTTTTAGGGTACCTCCCATAGACGTAAAGGGGGGGGTGATTTTTTTTTCTCAACTAATCCTATAGTGTGTGGTATCGTTGGATAGGTCTTTTAAAACCATTGCGGGGTTGCTAACATGATTTTTCTATTCAGTGATCTGTTTGCGAAATATTCAACTTTAAAGTGAAAATTTTCATTAAAATCGAGCATCCCCCCCCCCTCTAAAATCTAAACTGTTAGGTGGAAAAATTTGAAAAAATTCAGAATGGTAGTAAATATATCAAATTTACTAGGAAAATTATAGCGGCTAAGATTGCTTGGAAATTATTTGTAGTTTAAGAGTAAATAGTAGCCTAAGGTATAAAACATACCTAAACTTGGATGATTCCGTACACATGCGAAATCCTTAGAAAAATATTACTTGATTTTTTTGTAATGGCTACGGAACCCTACCTTGTGCGTGTCCGACACGCTCTTGGCCAGTTTTTTTTTGACAATGCGTTATTATTTACTCTGCTCATTAAAGTATGCACCAATTAGTGATGTTATAAATTTAATTAATTTTATATTTTCAGATCACAGTTTTCCTATTTTCATCCACAGTCTGCTACATCATATTTTTGTATGAAGGCATTATTTATGTGAAGGATCAGGTATAAATCTAAACTTTTGTGAGAATGACGCAATGTTAACTTTTTATCCCTAAGATTAAATTAAAAGTAAAATTTATGTTTTGCCAACAATCGAAAAAGTCAGACCGTCCCGCCGTGCGTGTATAGTGTTACATGCACACACTATGCACATTAAGTGCAACCAGACTTAGCCAAGCAAACTATATAATATTAGGGTGAATTTTTGAAATATTTTTTTTTACGTAATTTCGCTGGGCAAATTTTTTTTTACTTTTGTTGAAATTGATCACTCGTTGAGATACTCCATTGGATTAGGATTTCAATGCTACAAAAGGCCCCAATTTAAAGTCAATAATTTAGTAGTTATTCAACATTGAAAAAAAAAGCACCACCGAAATTACGATAGTGACAGCGAAATTACGTCTTTATTAATTTCATATGAAATAAGTTCAAAATTATAAACCATTACTATGTTTTAACTCTGTAACTTTAATTAAATTCATGTAGGTGTACATATTCGTGTATAGTTAGATTAATAATACAATAAATTAAAGTTTTAAACTATTTGTTTAAGTTTTTCTTAGGAACAATAGGTAAGTTGTCAAAACGTAACAAATATTATATAAAAAGTATGTATTTGCCTTCACAAATAAAAATAAACTAGTAGAAAATTCTAAAGACTCATTTCGAATGTGTCATGATTAATATAAAATATCATAATCAACATACACATACATAGCATACTAGCAAAGGCTAGTATGCTTCCTTGCATGCTGATTGTTTGCTTACTTGCTAGTATGCTTGCAGGTTTAATTGCTTCCTTAAAATGCTTAAGATACAGACAGACATGCTAGTATAAATCATCCTTAAAACGAGCATGCTATTTAACTGAGAAACATTGGCTTGAGAAACGAATGTTCGTTTTAAGCATGTTCTTAAATTAGGTATGGTAATTTCAGGTAGCAATCGCTCATTAATAGCATGATTTTGTGCTAATAGGTAATGAGGATGTCTATCTGTAACTATATAAGTATAGGTACATTATGCAAACGACGCAGCGGGTAACATCTAGTGATTAGTACCTATTTTTTAACATGAAACTACCGTCAGATTCAATCGTAGTGAATATATACTGTTTTAAACTTTCGTGATTTTCCCTCATAGCTAAAATACCACAAACAAGACTTATCACGCAAAACACACAAATAATATTTACCTCGACGTTTCGACTACATTAAAGTGGCTGTGGTCACGAGCAGATAGACTAGAGGTCTACTCATGACCACGGCCACTGTAATGTGGTCGAAACGTCGAGGTGTACTCGTGTGTTTTGCGAGATAAGTCATGTTTATGGTATTTTAGCTATGTAGTGAATATAGTTAGTAATTTCGCTGCCATATCTGTAATTTCGCTGGTCAAAAATGCCAGCGAAATTACGCCACCGAGGATTACGACAATTAGGTATTTTTGCGATTACTGCTAAACTATATACATGATTAATATAAGCTCTTTACTGTGAAATAAGGACTAAGTAAACTAGTAAATAAAAATATAACCATTTAATTAAAACCATTATATATCGCATAACAGGAATCCACGGAAATTACTTTTAAGCGAACCAAAATACATCGCGTGAAAGAATCACCTTGGTAGGCACACAAAACTCAGTAGTAGGACGTCCACTCCGCGTGACAACTGGAGCACAACTAACATACTCTTCCACAAAAATGTGAACATGGCGATATGATCCTTCACCAATGAGATATTAGCAGGTACTTGCGCAAGGTAATATTGGTAGCTAGAGGTAGGACAAACACAAAATGGCCAACCTATTTTCAAATAACATTGTATTTAGTATAAAAAAGTTATAATCGAATGCGTTATGTAATTAGCTTCATTTTGATATATATTTAGTCAAAAAATGGCTTCTAGACACAAAGTTATGCTCAATTGATTCAACAAAACCGCGTGTGGGACAGGCCTCACAGACTTACTGCAGTTAGTGTTTCTAAGATTTGGATATTTTTTATGCAGTCTTAATTGAAGTCAACAATGTTTGTAATGTTAAAACTCATTGTTTTGTATTGTGTACAATGTATATAAAATTGTCCGGTAATCATTTTTTGTGTGGTTTTTTTTTTAATTGACTTGGGACGTCCAAAAAAGTCGCTTTGAATATTCACCCATTACAGCTTCTGACCCACATACAAAGCGTGGCGTGTTTTACTCGGACTTATACTACTCACGGGGAACCTTGATCTCTATGACACTGACAGTGACAGTTCATTAGTTTCCACTATTATATAAACTTGTAATGGAGTCCTGTTTCTCGAAATTGTTTAAAAGCCATGCTTGGAATCTAGCACGTCATAATTTGTAGGATTGTAATATTTAAAAACGAATATTATTAGATTATTAAGTATTATTCGTAATTTTGGAAATAAGCTCATCCAAACTTACACGGCGACGTATGGCAAAAGTTAGTTCGTTAGGCTGTATCGACTAAGGAGGGGCATATCGATAAGCAGATGTCGATGAATACAGCAGGATGTAAGGAAACATGTTTTTGTCAGAAATGTCAGTGTAACTGTCATTGGTATCAAGGTTTTCCGTAAGTAGTACTAGGGGCGTTCAATAAAAAGTGAGAATGAGTATGTTATAAACAACTTTTACTAAATGTAATTTTATTTTTCGACATAGTCACCTTTTAGCATAATACACTTATTATATCTTTTTTCTAAACTTAAAATTTCATTTTTAAAAAAGGTCTCATCTTGAGTACTTAAAAAATCTTGTACTGCAGCGACTACCGCGTCGTCGTCTTCAAATTTCTGGCCTCTCGGGTATTGTTTCAATCTCGGAAATAGGTAGAAATCACTGGGAGCGAGATCTGGTGAATACAGAGGATGCTTAAGGATATTGAACCCAGCATCACGAATTGCAGCCATTGCAACGATGGACTTGTGTGCCGGGGCATTGTCCTGGTGGAACAGCACAACTTTCGAGAGTTTACCTCGCCGTTTTTCGCGGATCTCATTGCGCAATGTTGCTATTTGTTTGGCGTATAAAGTGCCCGTAATAGTGGCTCCATGCTCGAGATACTCAATCATTAATACCCCTTTACCATCCCAAAAAACAGAGCCCATGACCTTACCAGCAGATGGGCTCACCTTGCATTTCTTCGGAGTTGGAGATGATGGCCTTTTCCATGTCATAGACTGCAGTTTCGTTTCTGGGTCGTAATGATGGAGCCATGTTTCGTCCATTATTATAATCGCGCCTAAAAAAGTTCCCGGTCTTGCTGCATCAGGTTCAAAGCTTCTTGAAAAATCTCTAGTCTAGTTTGTTTTTGCGTGTCAGTAAGCATTCTTGGTACCCAACGCGCAGATACCTTTTTCATACCCAAGCGTTCATGTAAAATATTATGCACGCTCCCCGTTGAAATCTTTACATTTTCAGCAATAAAACGAACCGTGACACGTAGATCCGCCAAAACTGAGTTTTCGACTTTTTTCACAATTTCTTCAGTTACTGCTGTAGTAGGGCGTCCGGAGCGGGGGTCGTCCATTGTCGATGTTCTTCCATGTCTAAATTCGGCGCACCAACGTGCGACTGTCGAATACGGAGGAGCATTAGACCCTAAAGTGTCCCGCAAATCTAAATTGACTTGGTCCGTAGAAAAATTTTTCAAACACAAGTATTTGATAACGGCGCGCTGTTAAATTTTCTCCATTTTCGCTAACGTACTCAATAGCATTGCAAAGAAATTACCGTATTTTTTTTTAAACAAAAGACAGTTAGTTTTTTTTTCATAGCAATCAGCTAGATAGATTAGCTTTACCGGCCAGTATTTAATTTCCTAATATTGAAAGAGTTTGCATCTCATTCTCACTTTATATTGAACGCCCCTCGTATGTACATTGGTATTCGCAGAATTTTGTCTTTTATTTTATTTTGGCCTGATCATTTATCAGCCTTCTTATGGTTCTTAAAAGAATCTAACAGGGCTGTAAGGCCGCACCGAGATTTTGGCGCATTTATTGCATTCATTTTATCCCTTGCTATATCATTACTAGCTAAGCTTTAGTTCTGAAATTCATGTGTAAGATATTAGAGGATTCACTCTAATGACCAGTGATTTTCGAAACACGAATAATTGTAGTTTCCTCGATAGAAAAAAAAATTCAATGTCATCTCTAAATCTATACATATAATAAATCTGTAACAAGTCGGTGTCTGTACATTGAAGATATTTGAGAAAAACTGACACTAGGGCTATTTATTAGCGCAATAGAACCCAAAACAATGATTTTTAGAATTATTGTCTGTTTGTCTGTTTGTCTGTTTGTCTGTTTGTCTGTGCGTTTGTGCGCGCTAATTTCAGAAACGGCTTAACCTAGAAGGATGTGGTTTTCACTGATATGTTGGTATTTTCTTGGATTAACATTTAGTGTTTGTTTCATTTGAATCGGTTCACAAATAAGAAAGATACGTTTATTTTAAGAATTTATCGAACTGTTTTTATAAGAGTTGTTATTATGAACGCGCTAATCTCAGGAACTACTGCTCCGATTTGAAAAATTCTTTCAGTGTTAGATAGCCCATTTATCGAGGAAGGCTATAGGCTATATATCATCACGCTAACACCAATAGGAGCGGAGCGGAGCGGAAGAATGTTTCCAAATTGGGGGGTTTTGAAGTGAAACTTATATATCTCGGGAACTACTGATACGATTTGAAAAATTCTTTCAGCGTCAGATAGCCCAGTTAGATAGGGCGGGTTGGGAGCGGGTGGGGGGCGAGTTGGGAGTGGGTTGGGGGCGGTTTGAGAGCGGGTTGGGGGCGGGTTGGGAGCGGGTGGGGGAGCGAGTTGGGAGCGGGTTGGGAGCGGGTTGGGGGCGGGTTGGGGGCGGGTTGGGAGCGGGATGGGGCGGGTTGGGAGTGAGTTGGTGGCGGTTTAGGAGCGGGTTGGGGGCGGGTCAAGAGCGAGTTGGGGGCGGGTTGGGGGCGGGTTGGGAGTGGGTTGGGGGCGGGTTGGTGGCGGGGTGAGAGCGAGTTGGGGGCGGGTTGGGGCGGGTTGGGGGCTGTTTGGGGTCGGATTGGGAGCGGGTTGGTTTATTATGAAGTCTCACTTCTTCCGGAAGGATCTAAGGAGAGCCATAATTGATGAAAAAGGAAATTGGATAAAAAATAAGCTGCCCTAATTAATAATTCCACGCGGACGGAGTCGCGGGCAAAAGCTAGTAATAAAATAAACCCTTAGTACGGCGTAAATACTGCACTGCAGGTCATGAGTTTTTGAATGTTAGTAAAAAAGAGTTTTAGTAATACGATGAAAATGATATAGCAGAGAGCGTTTAGCGTTAATGAAACGTATTATCAGTCTAAGAATAAAATAATTATATTTACGAAACGACTTTATATTTTCTGTTTAGTTAAGTGACAAAGACAATCAACACAACTGTTGCTAAGCTACAACAACACTTTCCCTCAGTTAACTAAGCCAAGCTCTCCTCTGAGATGCGTGAATGTTATCCTTGGAAGTGGTTTCGTGAGAATATCCGCGATTTGATCAGATGAACTCACTTTTCTAACTTCTAGTACATTATCTGCAACTTGCTCACGCACAAAGAAGTGCCTCAAACGAATATGTTTGGTTCTCTTATGAAACTCAGGGTTGTGAGCTAATTTCACTGCAGCTTCATTGTCGACGCTTAGAGTTGGCACGGAGCTGAGCGTGGTCAATTCTTTGAATAGCCTTGTAAGCCACACCATTTCTCTCGCAGCTTCGCTTGCGGCGACTAGCTCTGCTTCTGTTGTTGAAATAGATACGGAAGCCTGTCGTTGGCTTATCCACGATATCGCTCCTCCTGCGTAACGACACAATACTCCGGTTGTAGAGCGTCCTGTGCTGAGATCTCCTCCGTGATCAGCATCACTAAAAGCATCTAAATCCTTTCTTGCATTGGAATAATATTTTATACCATACGACATTGTGCCTTTTAGGTATCGCATAATCCTTTTTACTTTAAGCCAATCTGCTTTGGTAGGTGCTTCGAGCTTTCGTGACACTATACGTATTGTTGATCGAAGCACTATACCTACTGCATAAGCAATATCAGGGCTAGTCGCAACCATTAGATAGGCCAATGCTCCAACTGCTTCTCGATATGGAAAGTGAGCATCGTCATCAGCTTTCCCTGTTTCAACAGTTTCTTTTTCAATGAACTATAACAATTACTTTGCTCACCCGCGACCTTACAATAGTTACGTTTATGCAAGAAATGTGCGTTCATGCAGTTCCTCCACCTCCACACTGTACGAACACACACAAATCACATAAACCCAACCATCACCACCACCAAGCTACACTGACGCGTTTCGAACTCAACCAGAGCCCATCTTCAGAGTTACCACAACCGTATGCTATGCTACCAAACGTTAAACTAACAAACCAAAACAAATGTTTTAACTTGTCACTGTAACTTCTCAAGTACCCACTTTATTTTTCTTATTCTCAAACTACCCCACAAAAATTAACTTTTATTGACATATTTAAAACTACCTTGAATTTTTTGTTTATTTATTTATAAGGCATATTTAATTAATACTAACTGTTCAAATTCGACCCAAGCCGCAGTAAAGGAGAAGATACTAAATTTACCTGTTCATTAATAATAGACCCCATAGTGTTGTACCTAATTATTTCCATGCATTCCAGAGCATCCAGACGCAACCCCTTGCCGCAATAATGTAACACTTCATAAGAATCTGAATCTAACAATGAATGATTTGATTTTCTTTTTCTATAGGGGTTGAAATTGGGTTACAATTCATCATTCCAAATCTTTCTAATACTTTCTAAGTATATGCTTCTTGTTTCAGTATGATTGAACCATCACATTTCGAAATCTCCATACCCAGATAGAATGAAGCTGATTTCGTAGTTATATTTATTCTTTGTTTAAGATCATTAAGAAATTCTTCTGCCATCTTTTGATTAGTTGCAGCTATGAGACCGTCATCGACATAATTCATAATTCATAATTTCTTTATTGTACATAAAGTGATAATAAGAGTTTCTTGTCTCCTTGTCTCTTTATGTACAGACATGTATCTGCACAACTTTGTTTAAATCCTAGTTCTATTAGAATTTCATGAAAACAGTGATTCCAACATCTTGGTGCTTGTTTCAATCCGTAAAGACTTCGATTAAGGCGACAAACTCTCTCTGTGCCATCTTCAAAGCCTTCGGGTTGTTTCATATATATCTCTTCAGTTATTTTTCCGTATAAGAATGGTGTCGTTACATCAAACTGTACAAGGTAAAGATTTTCTGATGCAGCAACGCTTAAAAGGGAACGAATAGTAGCCATTCTTGCTACTGGGCTAAATGTCTCTTGATAATCGATGCCTTCTCACTGTCGAAATCCCTTCGCCACTAAGCGTGCCTTGTAGCGTTCGATCATGCCATCACTGTTCCTTTTTAGCTTGAATACCCACTTGCAAGGTATGCATTTCTTATTGGCTGGTAAATTTTTGAAGAGTCCAAGTATCATGCTCCTTTAATAATAATAATAATAATAATAATTTTATTTCAGACTTAGGTCTATACAAAAGGGGTTAGTAAACAATGAAAATCTTAAAAACCTAAGTGTTAGTACTCAATTATTACAAAACTATAACTAAATAAGTAAATAAATAAATAAAAAATCGAGCAGTTCACTGTGAAACGTGCAGGGACGTCCACCGGGCCATCATGGGGCCGTCCCAGCGGTTCGCGAACACGCTCAGGATGCGGTTGGGGCTGGCGCGCAGGCGAGCCTCCAGCGAGGCGCAGCGCTTGCGCATGACGGCCGCGAACCCGTCCGTGCGCGCCTCCGCGAACATGCCGGACGCGCTGCAGTAGCGCGGCAGCCCCAGCAGCACCCGGAACGCGTTGTTGTACTGCACGCGGAGCTCGTTGTACGCCCGCTGCGTGTAGCTCACCCACAGGGCGCACGAGTAAAAGGAGACACAGAACGCTTTGAGAAGCGTGATCTTTACCTCTCTCGCACACCGCGCGAACCTGCGGGCCAACATGTTGCAGCGGACGGCCAACGACCTCCGTTCCCGCTCGATGTCTTCATTGTCACTCAAGTTATCGGTGACCCAGTGACCCAAATACTTAAACTTGGTAACTGTTTTCAAAGGAGTACATGAGAGTGTGACTGGAGGCACAGAGTATGTTTTGGTACCTGCCTTAAACACCATTACCTCGCTTTTACTAACATTGTATTTGAGTCCATGGGCCACCGCATATTGTTCACAAATTTGCAGTAAACGTTTGAGGGCCCCTATTGAGGGGCTCAGCAGCACCATATCGTCTGCATAACTTATATTGTTTATGCAAACACCATCTATATGACATCCGACTTTGGTACAGCTGAGCTCATCAATAAGTCCATTCATGTAAAGATTAAAGAGTCGAGGCGAAGTCAGACCCCCCTGCCTCACCCCGCACTCCAATCCGTACTCGTCTGAGAGGACCCCCGCCCATCTCACACTGTTCTTTTGATTATTGTACCAGTATTTTAAAAGGGACGCGATCTCACCCGGCAGGGTTGTCTGTCGTTCCAGCTTATCCCACAGTACGTCGTATGACACTAGATCGAAAGCTTTCGACAAATCCAGATAACAAGCAAATACCGGCGTACCTCCAGATGTATAGTACTGGACAGTGCGCTTCAGACACAAGATAGCACTCTCGGTGGAAAGCCCTGTCCTGAAGCCAAACTGAGCATCATTTAAATGCAGGTGCTTATCTAAGTGACTATCCAGCACACTATCCAGCACTTTACCCACAATAGTTGCTAATGAAATTGGCCTATAATTAGAAAGCTCCGATGAATCACCAGTCTTATTTTTAATAATGGGTACAACTATAGTACGCATGAGATCGTCGGGTAAATAACAGTGTCCTAAACACAAAGTATAAAACATCGACAATACCCTGGGCAAGTGTACACCAGCGTATTGTAGATGCTCCATACTGAGACCGTCGTGCCCCGGCGACTTGCCTCTAATCATGTTTTTAATTATAGAAGAGACTTAGAGTAGTCTCCGAGGCACCAGTCCCAGCACCAAACACCCGCGAGGGCGGCCTCAGAGGGGAATCTACACGGAAATGGCTCTGAAATAGACGGGCTATTTCCCTATGGTTATGAGCCCCCGATACAGTCGCCGGGATGCACGGCTTATGATTGAACTTATTCACAGACCTCCAAAACGGCCCAAAGCTTTTATTGGAATGATGTTGAGCGATTATGTCATTCTTAATTTGCTGTTCATTGTTTTGACACCATTTCAATTTAGCCTTGAACCGCTTTCAGGATTGACTCATCCCATCATAGATAAAACCAGTGGAAGGCTTACCGTGCAGAACCCAGTTTTGAAAACACAATCGAGCCCTTCCGTGAGCCTCCCGGACATAACGATTCCACCCAGTTACATTCTTTCTCTTTTTACAATTAATTGCATTAAAACTAGCAGTTGCCGCATCCGTCAAAACACTTATAATTTCCTTATACATTTGATGCAAAACCTGAGTGTGATATTTATTACTACATATTTCATTACAACAATTACTAAGTTCTTGGGGAAAATCAATGAGCTTCAACCTCGAGTTGCAATAATCATGATACATGGCTATCTGAGCAGGGTCACGATCACCCCAAACAATTGAATTTTTATTTTGCACAGGTTTTGTAATTTTTGGCTTAATAAGGTCAATATTACATTGCATTAAGACTGGGAAATGATCGGACCAGTACGTGTCATACAGAACCGACACGTTCACTACAGTTTGCCTCGCAGCACTCGTCACGATACAGTGGTCGTTAAAGATGATAGTTCTGCCTTCATTGCAGACAACCACTTTTCTTTATTGTTACTGTTAATAGCCTGTTTAAAAGTTACGGGTTCTTCGCATAATACATGGTTTAATGATGTTACATAATCGTTGAATTTTTCTGGTCTTTTGAGTGAAGATCGATCACGCAGATTATACCTCTGTTCTTGACTTTGGTCGATACTGTCATGAAACTCGTCATCTCTGACATTATCTTCTCTCTCTAATTCAAGCGATTCTCTTGGTTCTACTGGCAACGGATCATAGACATTATCAATTTCCACTTGAGCTTCTCTCTCTGGCTCAATAGATTCTATGTCGTCATTTGTAAGTTCCACTGGCTCTGTTGAATGTATATCATCTTCAACTATACGTTCAACTATGATTTCATCTCTAGAAGTATTGCAATCCTGTGACACTTTCAGTTGAAATTCATTTATCGCGTTTTCATTACCTGTCTCAGTCTTTGCATCTTCTGATGATAGAGGTAATTCATCGAAAATGACGTCTCTCGACCGAATAAGACGATTTTTCTTAACGTCAGTAATCCAAACTCTGTAGCCGTCTTCATCATATCCGATAAGATATCCTTTAATGGCTTTCTTGTCCATTTTTTTTTCGTTTTTGTTTCGGAATGTGAACAAAACATCTGCTCCCTATTATTCTGAGATGTTTTATGTTCGGCTTTTTTCCAAACCAGACTTCGAAAGGGCTCTTGCTTTCTACTCTTGATGCACCTGTTTGATTTAGTATATAGGCCGATGTGTTTATCATTTCAGCCCATAGTTCTTGTGGAAGTGGCTCGTGCGCGTACATAAGTGATCTTCCAGTCTCGACAAGAGTTCGATTTTCGCGCTCACTACACCCATTTTGCTATGGGGTATAAGGCATAACCAACCTTTGCTTGATACCATGTTTATCTAAAATATGTTTGACACTTCTGTTGTCGAACTCTCCTCCGTTATCGCTCAGAATAGTTTTAATTGTATGGCCTTGAGTTTTGACCGACTGAATCATAATTTCAAGTTTGTCTTTAACTTCACTCTTATTGCGCATGAAATAAACCATTCGATAGCTAGAGTAGTCGTCTTTAAAAAGTACATAATATTGAAACTGGGTAAAGCTTTGTTTAAATGGTCCACAGACGTCAGTGTGGATTAATTCTCCGGGTTCGGTTGCTCTCGTTCTCGTACCGAACTTTAATCTGTGAGCTTTCCCATAAACGCAGCCTTCACACGTATCTTTATCCAAAGGTAGATCGATATCTAACTCTCTCTTGATAACTGCCTTGACATGCCTCTTATTCTGATGTCCAAGTCTTTCATGGTACAGTTGTAAAGTGGCTGTAGACAGGCATACTTCGATTGGTTGAGCTGGTTGTACATTCTGAACATCTAACTTGTACAGACCGCCTCCACGACACCGCCTTCCAATTAAGCAAATATTGCCGTTGATGCTCATCTCACACATGTCTGTCCTGGATGTAAACAGTATATTTGGATTGCTATCGTGTGCCGCTAGTACTGAAAATAAGTTTTTCTTGATCTCTGGAACGTACCACACATCTTGTAGAGTAATCGTATTCGTGTTCGACTTAATGATGATAGATCCTTTTCCTTTAGCACATATGGTGTTTCCATCGGCTGTAGTTACTTGGTGGGTAACATCAAAAGGTTTGAATGTCATGAATAGATCATTTCTGTTTGTGATATGGCTTGTCGCTCCGTTATCAATGAACCGGTTTTCTTTGTCACATTCAATCACAAATGTTTGTGTATTAAGTGACATCAATAACATGTTTGCTCCTTGATTTGTAGGATGAGAGAATTTTGAAGTGGTATTCTTGGGTGGTTTTCCGTCTTGGATTCATTTTGCACAATCTCTTACACGGTGTCCTACCTAATGACAATAATTGCACTTCAATTTCTTATCCTTCAACTTCTTATGCTTATTAGAAGTGCTTGCTGATAAAACTTCCTGATCAGGTAACCTTTTATTCGACAAAGCTCTCTCGTAAGCACATAGATGAGTAGTCAGGTTCTCTACAGTCCTCTCAGTTTTCGACATTAAAAGCCAACTGCTGCGGAATGCAAAATATTCTTCACTGAGTGTATCTAAGATTTTACAAACAAGTAGCATTTCCGGTAACTCGTTAGATTTATCTTTAACAATTTCGATATTTAAATCGTTCCAGATATTCTTCAGTTTCGACATGTGACTTGCTACGTCGTCTGATGGATCTCGTTTAGCTCCAAAGAATTTCATGCATAAATCATAGGACTTATCTTCACAACTGCCGTCGAACAGCCGGTGTAGTTCCTGCCAAACTACTCGAGGTGTGTTGAATCTCATCACTTTCTTTAAAGTTTCGTCGTTCATATTGGTGGTAAGGATCAACAGAGCGCTGCTTTCTGCCTTCATGAATTTCGCTAAGGCCGAGTCATATGCAGAAATTTGTGCATCACCTGCGCCTTCTAGCAACACGGGCTTGGTATATTTTCCATCTATTACCTCCATTGCACGTTCTGTGCCACGTAATAAAATAGAAACTTTGTACCTCCATGTTTCCCAATTATTTTTTCCTTCTAGCAGACCGATCTGCACTTTTGCAGAAATAGATTCCATTTTAATAACTAACAGTCCATAACCTGATATAGCAGAGAGCGTTTAGCGTTAATGAAACGTATTATCAGTCTAAGAATAAAATAATTATATTTACGAAACGACTTTATATTTTCTGTTTAGTTAAGTGACAAAGACAATCAACACAACTGTTGCTAAGCTACAACAACAGAAAATGCCTAAATACACGCGCGGTCTGACCAACCTATCTTGAGCCGTCGCGCTTCCCCTGCGTTATTTCTCCTTCGGCCATCAGACGGGGAACTTGTGTCGCTTGCGCTTACGCACGGCTTTGATTCTAGCCACTCTCACGCACACATACACGAAAAAATAGATTAGTGCAAGAAGTTCGGTGCGGCCTTTAATTAAATTCAATTTCTAGATAGATTTGTAGTGTGGTTTTTTAAGGTCGAAGTGGTGGGTTAAAAATTGTCTTTTATATCAAATTGACTTGACTTGACTTGACTTCTATTTTGCCTGATGGTAAGAGCAGATGAGACCGAAGACATACTAACTCAACAACAGCCTATTGACTTTGGTCTTAAATTCTTCTTGCTTGCACTGATTACCGTTTGCTTATCCATTTGTTTTCAGAAACAATTATCTTCTACCCAGTTTGAGAGTAAATTATATTACCTGATTTGTTACACTTTGGTAAAGATACTCATTATGGCCGCCGGTCAGCGAGCGCAGAACGAAGCAAAAAACCTGCACAGAAAACTGTGCGCCCTTCGCAGCTCACTACAACGAAGTAAGTATGATATACCGAGTATTGTGATACTTCTTTAACGATGTATCAATACCTAAAGTTAGTGTCTAAAAGTAAATAAGTAATCAAGCAATCAATGTACAGTTGGAGGCGCGGAGGTCTGTGCGTGCGCGCGCGCGGCTGCGGGGCTGGCGCGGCGGCTGCGCGCGGCGCCGCTGCGCGTGCGCCTGCTGCCCTCGCTCGCCGTGCAGATGGCGCTGCTTGTCGACATCTTCGCACTCGTTGCCAACTACACACTCGTGATGCTGCAATTCAACCACGTTGTTTAGAATTCTGTTCTTGAATTCTGCATGAATCCAAAGTTAAGATTCGTAACTGTGTATTGGCTGTAATCATGAATTTTTAAATGTGAATTAGACTTTAAGCAGCAGTGTTTATGTTTTGTATCGTGCGTTTGCGTATTGCGTAATACATTTAATATTAGATAGTCAAACGATAGTTCATAATATTATAAAAATACTATCTACCTAGTACTTACTAAAAAAACTAGCTCGTTTTGTCTCGCAGAAGCTTACGAGGGGCGTTCAATATAAAGTGAGAATGAGATGCAAACTCTTTTAATATTACGAAATTAAATACTGGCCGGTAAAGCTAATCTATCTAGCTGATTGCTATGAAAAAAAAAACTAACTGTCTTTTGTTTAAAAAAATATACGGTAATTTCTTTGCAATGCTATTGAGTACGTTAGCGAAAATGGAGAAAATTTAACTGCGCGCCGTTATCAAATACTTGTATTTGATAAATTTTTCTACGGACCAAGTCAATTTGGATTTGCGGGACACTTTAGGGTCTAATGCTCCTCCGTATTCGACAGTCGCACGTTGGTGCGCCGAATTTAGACGTGGAAGAACATCGACAATGGACGACCCCCGCTCCGGACGCCCTACTACAGCAGTAACTGAAGAAATTGTGAAAAAAGTCGAAAACTCAGTTTTGGCGGATCGTCGTGTCACAGTTCATTTTATTGCTGAAAATGTAAAGATTTCAACGGGGAGCGTGCATAATATTTTACATGAACGCTTGGGTATGAAAAAGGTATCTGCGCGTTGGGTACCAAGAATGCTTACTGACACGCAAAAACAAACTAGACTAGAGATTTGTCAAGAAGCTTTGAACCTGATGCAGCAAGACCGGGAACTTTTTTTGGCACGATTTATAACAATGGACGAAACATGGCTCCATCATTACGACCCTGAAACGAAACTGCAGTCTATGACATGGAAAAGGCCATCATCTCCAACTCCGAAGAAATTCAAGGTGAGCCCCTCTGCCGGTAAGGTCATGGGCTCTGTTTTTTGGGGTGGTAAAGGGGTATTAATGATTGAGTATCTCGAGCATGGAGCCACTATTACGGGCACTTTATACGCCAAACAAATAGCAACATTGCGCAATGAGATCCGCGAAAAACGGCGAGGTAAACTCTCGAAAGTTGTGCTGTTCCACCAGGACAATGCCCCGGCACACAAGTCCGCCGTTGCAATGGCTGCAATTCGTGATGCCGGGTTCGATATCCTTAAGCATCCTCCGTATTCACCAGATCTCGCTCCCAGTGATTTCTACCTATTTCCGAGATTGAAACAATACCTGAGAGGCCAGAAATTTGAAGACGACGACGCGGTAGTCGCTGCAGTAGGTACAAGATTTTTTAAGTACTCAAGATGAGACCTTTTTTAAAAATGGAATTTTAAGTTTAGAAAAAAGTTATACTAAGTGTATTATGCTAAAAGGTGACTATGTCGAAAAATAAAATGACATTTAGTAAAAGTTGTTTATAACATACTCATTCTCACTTTTTATTGAACGCCCCTAGTATCTGTTTTCAAGGATGAAATTTGTCTTAATGTCTTTCCGAAGGTTTCATCCTATTTATATAATTTATTGAATCAGGCGTTACTTTGCAGAGGTCCATATTAATGAACTGAAACAATTACTTTGCTCACCCGCGACCTAACGAACACGCATTTCTTACATAAATGTAACTATCGTTAGGTCGCGGGTGAGCAAAGTAATTGTTTCAGTTCATCCTATTTATATTAAAACTTACACGTGCGGTTAAGTATTTTTTATTTGCAAAATTTCCAAGAAACGTGTAATTGTAATTTAATTATGCAGAAATATTATGCAGAAATAATAAAAAATGGGGAATGGCTTTTTTATCGATATCAAATCCTAGAACTTATTTTAAGATCATTTTAAATAAATGTTTTAAATTCGAATTTGGATTTGAATTACGAAAAGACTATTTTGAAATCATCCTGTGTGTAATTCAATGTCATCAGCACTGAAAGTTTGAACTTCGAGCCCTGATTGATGACGATTATGATGATGATAATGATATTTTAGATTTAGAAGATAAGTAGGAATTTTATTTTTTGGAATGTACTTGCTATACTTAAAGAAATGTAAGTTTGTTTTCTATTGTCCATCTTCTTCCCTCCATATCTCATGAAATATTGATCCCAGAGAAAAAAATGTGCAGAATTTTTTTATAGAAAATTTTATGTAAATTACTTCTGTATTTCGTACTAAATACAAACTGAAATATAGATGCACAGAAAAAACCCCAGAAAAAAGACCAATGCTGGGAATCGAACCCAGGTCCTCAGCATTCCGTGCCGCGTGCCATACCCCTACACCACCACTGGTCTAGAGATTAGACACGAATCTTTCCTATACATCATACATTTCAATCTGCTAAATCATCACCTTATGCAGTGACAAGCGCACATCTATGTAACACCCTCATCGAGAGATTTTAACACTCCTTCGGAACTAACCGCTCACCTGGACAAGAGATGGCGCTACTGTGCAACTTTAAACAAGTTAGCTATGAAGTATCTTTTTTTTTTGTACTTAAAAAAGTACAAAAAAAAGATACTTCATAGCTAACTAATTACTTCTGTGTTAGAACATTTTTTGCTATGAGCTACTGTTTACGAGTTATTTACGAAAAACTAAACAAGGGGCCTTTACAACCCTTCCTCCGGTTAGTTCCACCCCCTCCCATCAGTACTTTTAGTATGTGGTTTTTAAAACACAAAACTATGCCAAAATTCGTTTTTACACGACTTTTTTCCCCTGACAGTTTGTGGTCTTTGTTGGGTTGGCTTATGAATTCTGTACTAAATCGAAAGTTAAGGACGTATTTTTAAGTCGAGTAAGCGGATATACATACCTAGTTAATTGTCTAATGAGGGTGTACTTCCGTTTGGCAAATTATTTTTCCCAAACCAATGAAACATTGTTTTGCCAAATTAATCAGTTTGGGAAAACAATTTGCGAAACATTAGTAAACCGTCTAATGAGATTATCACAATATCACTGTAGGACTTAAGTCGGTTACGTATCAGAATACCTAAAATTAAAAAAACCTAACGTAAAATAACCTACGTTCAAAATACCTAAAATCTAAATACCTAATGATTTTTTCACTTATATTCAAAATACCGAAAGCTTAAAATGCCTACTTATTACAATGTCTAAAAGTAAAAAACCTAACGTAAAATAACCTACGTTCAAAATACCTAAAATCTAAATACCTAATGATTTTTTCACTTATATTCAAAATACCGAAAGCTTTCGTATATCCTAACCGGTATCTCACTGGCAGCGAGCGAGCGAAGCGAGCGAGCAAGACTTTTTAAGGCAGAAGCGACTCGGATAGGTTAGGTTCAGAAGGCTAAGGCGGGAGCGAAGCGTAGCGTAGCTCCCGCCTTTAGCCTTCGATGTTAGGTATTTTTTTTTTGTAACAGCACAGAAAATGATTATTTCCATTAGGTATTATTGTGTTTAACATTATTATTATTAAATATATATTATTATATATATTATTATTATTATATATTATATATATTATATATTATTATATATATTATATATATTATTATTAAATATATATTAAATTTTATCAAACAAATTAGATTTTTCACGTAGTTAAAAAAAAACTAACACCAAAGGCCATTAGCCTTTGAACCTAACCATTCCGAGTCGCTTCCGCCTCGAACCGTCTTGCTCGCTCGCTTCGCTCGCTCGCCGAAAATTAAGCGATGTTCGTTTCATTTAGGTATTTTGACCATTTGGTATTTCAAATGTTGGTGTATCAAACTTAGGGGTCATAGCTGTTGATATTTTAAACATTATACATTTACTCCATTAGGTATTTTAAACTTAGGTAATTCGTAGGTAGGTGTTAGTTGCTTTGGTATTTTAAATCATTAGGTATTTAGATTTTAAGTATTTTGAACGTAGGTTATTTTACGTTAGGTTTTTAATTGTAGGTATTTTGATACGTAACCTCGAAGGAAGTATAGTATTGAAAACTTTTTAAAAACATTATAATAGTAACTTAACTGATGTTTATAATGTTTCAAACTTTCGTGACTGTCACTCGTAACTATTGCTACACACTTATGCGTGATAAGTCCCGTGTATAGTAGTAGTTATTTTCTGAAGTTATAAACAAATTGACAATTATACCTACTTCCCACTTTATAAACGATATTAAGGGAGTGGTCGTTCTCGCCCGACGCGTTTGGGACGTCGCACGCGGCGGGCGAGAACGACCACTCTCGAACATTGACGAACACAGCATATAGACGCGGCGGGCGACGAGCCGCTGCCCGCCGCGGGTGGCGGGTCAGAACGACGAAGGCCTTAGTGATGTTTCACTATTTTTTTTTGATTATTATCTTACTTGTTAAAATATTAAAGCATTTAATAAGTTAACCAATACAATCAATTGTAACGTTTTTTATTTTGCTGTTTGCTAAAAGTAGCACCGAAACGTGCTGCCTACCCTCCTTGGTCACCAACGAGGGCTATTAGAAGCCCGACGCCGAAGGCGGAGGACTTTTATAGTAGTTCCAATCATTTATTTTCTCGATGACAGATCTAGTTTGAAAGTTATAGTGTTGTGACCAAATAAGTGATCAGTAGATACGATATCGATCCAATTTTAAAATTAATAAATAAAAATTACCTGTTATTATAATTGGCTACTTTCCTAGCTAGTCAGTCTTTTAGATTATCAAAAAATATTGGACACGTATTTTTTATTTTGTCAATTAAACAAAAAATTACGAAGATATGGCGCGTTGAAGTTTCGCGTGACGTCACTTGTTCCTACACTTTGTATGAGTGTTTTAGGAACAAGTGACGTCACGCCTCGTCACGCGGAACTTCAACGCGCCATATCTTCGTCATTTTTTGTTTAATTGTCAAAAGAAAAATTACGTGTCTAATATTTTTTGATAATGTAAAATACGGACTAATAAGAATTATTTTTTTTTTACCTAGGAAACATCCCTATTATTTCATTTCATTGTCGATTACCTATCTATACTTATATTACTTATATTATAAAGAGGAAAGATTTGTAGGTATGTTTGTAATGAATAAGCAAAAAACAATTATGACATCGGGGCTTTTAAGAAAAGGGTACTTCCTTTAAAGGCCGGCAACAGTCAGTGCCTCTCCTTGAGTAGTTGACATTCATAGGAGGTGGTGATATTTTCACATCAGATGACCCGCTTGCTCGTTGGCCTCCCTCTCATAATAATAGAGAAAGAATCAGTTACGGCTGGCCTACAACAAAATTTTCGCCGTAAAGACAGTATTCGGTAGTCGAGATATACTACGGAGTACATACTCGGCATGTTTTGCACCTAGGCTATTCGGCCGTGGTATGAGCCGTCTTAGTAGCCGTATTAGTTTACACAAATACATTATGTCTCTAATTTTAGTAATTGGGTGATTTATGCTTGCTACGAAGCTTGAGGTCCCGGGTTCGATTCCCGTGTCGGGGCAGATATTTGTATGAAAAATACGAATGTTTGTTCTCGGGTCTTGGGTGTTTAATATGTATTTAAGTATGTATCTATCTATAATAAGTATGTTTATCCGTTGCCTAGTACCCATAACACAAGTTTTGCTTAGCTTACTTTGGGACTGGGTCAATTGGTGTGAATTGTCCCGTGATATTTATTTATTTATTATTTATTATGCTAAAATCAGGGTTTAAAAAACTCAGTTAAGAATGACATAAAAATTTTAAATAAAAAATATAACCTCCTTCAAAAAACATCCAAAAAACTATGAAATAATAATTGAACCAAACCGACCACAATAAGCATGAAAATATCTTTCTTCTAATCTGTTCGAAGTCGGTGCCTCAGCTCGAGCCAGCAGGAGTGGACCTAGTAATCTAACTTACCTACATACCTACTATCTATAGGGCTTCTACACTCCTGCTGGCTCGTGCTGAGGCACCGACTTCGAACAGATTAGAAGAAAGATATTTTCATGCTTATTGTGGTCGGTTTGGTTCAATTATTATTTCATAGTTTTTTGGATGTTTTTTGAAGGAGGTTATATTTTTTATTTAAAATTTTTATTTTTTGCTTTTTAGTTATTTCTGTTAAAATAGATGCGTAGGATAAAATCATCAGTTTGACTTCGAAATAAGTTTATGTTGAAAATTCTATTTTTAATGCTCGACGGGGTTGCGTCGTTTTATTACAGAGTTCCATGATACTTTCTGAATGCAAATGCTCGACTTGTCACCGAAAATACTAAAGTCGCTATACTTTTTTCTTGAATTTTTGAGGAGTTTCTTCAATTCCTCATGGATCCCATCATCAGAACTGGATTCTGGTAATAACGGGACCAACCTTGAAGCCTGTGCTTTCACACAACGAAAAAATCTTCCAAATCGGATCATAAATGACGGAGTTCTGAGGTAACACACGTTAAAAAAAAAAAAAGAACATACAATCGAATTGAGAATTTTTTGAAGTCGTTTAAAAATGAGTGGAAAAACATCCTAAAAAGGCCAAGCAAGCTGCGCATGGCTGAATAATGTTTTTAATTAAAACTGAGCCTTTCTTTTTAATTTATTTCCAACGAATCGCAAGTCATCCGTTGGGACAGAGCGGGGCAAGTTATTGTTTGGGACGAAAATTATTAGGCCCGTAATTTAAGAGACACTTGAGTATATTCTATCACGGCCTGTAGAATATTTTACGTATATTTTGACTTGAGTCTGACCACGACCACGTCTCATAATAATTGAAGAATTGAAGACAAGCTCCAAAATAAAGTACTTATTTATTTTAGTTGCCTAGAATTATTTTTTTCTGGTTTCGTCTATTTTTTGATGTGACCTCGTGAGAGTAGCTGTAAACTTAAAATTCATGTTCATTATTACGATTAGCAGCTGCTGTTGAAACACGTTGTCAGGTGATGGAAGGCCTTAAGAGGGTACGATGCGCACCATTTCTCCATACAAACGTAATCCCCTGTTTCCTCCCTGGATAATGGCTTTAGAGCCAATTTTTATTTACTGTGTAATCTGTATCTACCACAGCTATGCCCCTATGTTTCGTTTTTTTCCATATTTCAATTAACATAAGAAATATGAGCTTTCAAAAACTGAAAAAATTGCCCAATTTCAACGTCATTTTCAGACACTCACCAGAAAAGAATCCCTGATAAAAACAAAAAAAAAAACATAGGGCATAGCTAAATCTGTCCTCTAATTATTTTTGAAAAAAATAATTTTATTGGTCCAGTTTTCGAGAAGAAAACAAAGGATTACGAAATGCTGTTTTGATCAATTTTACGCGCCTAATAACGGTCTGAGCTGCAGTTGTCCCGCTCTCGCTGTACTGCCACGGAGGGGTTCGGGCGAGACAGCGACATTTAATTAAAATACCTATTTCTCAAAAGTCTATCAGCCATCGTACCCTCTTAAGATATTGTGGAGCTTCCCGAACCGATTGACCTCTTTAGATATGGTCGCCAATAACTTAGTCAAAAGTCCAAAAAAACTGGTCATATCCGGAAAAATCTGGATAGAAGCTCTTAGTTTGACGGGATAATTCGATTGTATGCGATGGAAGCTCGTGGATTGAATCAGCGCACCCTTAGCACTATCATGTGGGTAATCAGATTTATAGAGGTATAATAGTATTTTAATGAAATGAAACCAGGAAATTAATGGCAGCGGGCTCAGACAATGAAGTACCTAATAAATATCGTAGAGCAAAACTTTACTATATTACTATATAGTCTTTAAACCGTGGTGGCTTAGGGGTTTGACATATGGTCTCTCAAGCAGAGGGTCGTGGGTTCAAGCCCGAGCTCGACCTTTGAGTTTTTCCGAATTGATGTGCGAAATTAAATTTGAAATTTACCATGAGCTTTATGGTAAATAAATAAAAATATCACGGGACAATTCACACCAATTGACCCAGTTCCAAAGTAAGCTAGGAAAGCTTGTGTTATGGGTACTAGGCAACGGATAAACATACTTAAATACATTTTAAACACCCAAGACCCGAGAACAAACATTCGTATTTTTCATACAAATATCTGCCCCGACACGGGAGTCGAACCGGGGACCTCAAGCTTCATAGTCAGGTTGTCTAACCACTAGGAATGGTAAAGGAAAACATCGTGAGGAAACCTGCACTGCACAAATCTGCGAAGTAATTCAATGATGTGTGTAAAGTTCCTAATCCGCACTGGCCTTGCGTGGGAATTAAGGCCCAAGGCAGGGGGGGTTCACTCCGCAGTTTAGGTATGTTCGCCCGGCGCTCCGCCCGGGCGGAGTATGGCAGTAGGTTGTCAATTGGCCTTCAGTTCGCACGCTAGCCGCGTCGCGCGTAATTAAGAATATTTTTTTTGTGATTTTTGCAACAAACAATGACTTCTAAACGATCTTATAAATAACCTACCAAACATCGGCGAGTCGGAACCCTGTGCCCATGGTTTCGGATCAGCGGTGCCCAACGGAATATGAACGCTCGGATCACACGATAAGTTTCAATTTCGCATGCAAGCAGTAAGAATAGACAAGTTTTTATACCTAAAGTTGACTTTTGTTCGAGAATGATCCTTCTGTACGTTAGTACTATTACTTATTCTGTGCCAAGGCCTCTCATTCTGAGGGAAAACTTGTGGCCTGCAGTGGGACGTGTATAGTCTTTACCCGCGGCTTTACTCTCGTAAACTAAGCACTGGAATTAGAGTTATGGAGTTTTACTATATTATTTTATGCAACTGTATCATAATGAGGGCCATTGAGATACGAGTGCGAGTTTATGACATTAGGCGAAGCCGAATGTCATAATAGATACGCATGAGTATCTCAGTGGCCGATTATGAATAGTTGCATACACTACTTACTTTACTTACTTTTTCTATGAGCTCAAAATAAACATTTATTAAATAATGAATACTTAAATAACGGACAATAAATGAATTTTTCGATTTTAAAAGTAGCAACTTATCGCTCACTTTCATTGCCGCCTGTTTTATTTCTGGCAGCGTCAACATTTCTGCATCACTTAATTCACCAAAGTCACACATTCTCACAGATAAAAAGTCATTTAAATCACTTAACTCTTTTTATTTCTTTCAACTTTCAAGGACTCCGTGCAAAAGCAAAACAAATTCCCGCTATTTTGAAACTTTTTTTTTCACTAGGTAATCACAACCTTAGAATGGACCCGGAAACTTTAGGTCATACAGCCAAATTGAATGATGTTAAAATATTCATATTTAATAATAACTTTAAAATTCATTTATTGTCCGTAATGTCCGTTATTTATGTATTCATTATTTAATAATTGTTTATGTAAACATATTTTAATTAATGTATAAAGTCGATTTAACCATAATTAAGTACTTAAATAAAATAGAATGGCTGTCGGCCATTTGACAATGAACCGGTGAATTTTTTTAAATTTTTTTTTTAATTTTAATTTCCGCCGTTTGCAGTGCGAAAAAGAACATTGTGAAACGTTTCATAATGAAATGTCAAAGTTACGATCACACAATGCACCTCATTGGACTACCGATAGCGATATCGATAGTACCACATTGTAGTACGCGAGTAGAAAAAATTTCAATGGGAATTCCCAAAACCATAACGTGTTTTTCATTTCCGTTGCATGACGAGCACCTGTGCATATATCCCGCCCCGGTCCCGTGGGAATATCGGAATAAAAAGCAGCCCAGTGTTATCAAATTACGTCCAAACCTACACAAACTTACTCATTTAAAATAAGTTTTACAGTACGATTAAGTATTTCCACTTTGACACTCGGGACGTCTCAGTTTTAACCGTAAACGTTCATGTTTTCTCTTAAACTTATATAAAAACCTAGAGTTTAATCACATAAAATATCCAAACCTATTTAATGTAATTTATAACAAAACCTCATCCTAAGATCTCTCTCGCTGTATGTCGAGAATTGCCGAGTGCCAAAGTGGAAATAATCTTACTGTACCTACGTAGGTTTTTTTCATTTTAGACACAAAAGCGTTCATAGGCCTTTTAAGATTAAATCTTATCACAGACTCCAGACGTGTCTCGATTTTTTGTTCTGCTGACACTGCTGACAGCCTGAAAAGGCCAGTTTCATATTATTTTTACAGTCGTACTTTCCTTTGATCTATTTCTTATATATTCCTATTTAGGTAAAGTTTATACAGTCAGTTCCAGAAGTAAATGAGTGGCTGTGGTGCTCAAAATGACCTACACACGACTCTACTACGCAGGTGGCATAACATAGATCATTTTGAGCAACACAACCGCTGCTCCACATCTGCTGCTGACTGTACGAAAACTATGCGAAAATAATTAGTTGCTAAAATGTTCAATATTTTGGCAGTAATATGTTTATAGCTGACGTAAAAAATCTCAAGTTCACAATTAAGAAAATATCGTAAAATTTTAATAAAGAAATCATGGACTAGACAGCGGATAAACATACGTATATGGATAAAATACATTCTTAAATACATATTCAACCACAGAAATAATAATAAAGAGGATAGAAATGCCATAGTTCCTATTTTCTTCCGGAACTCGTGTCGCTGCTTCATCCCCTCTACTTACTGTGTTTAATGCACACACGCAAAAGACCGGAACCGTACTACGCAATCACGCACACAATTACTAATAATTTTGCTTACAAACAATTATGAACCTTACACCTTAGAGATAGCGTTAAATAACACTCAACGTAAGTCATACCCACATTTACACAACGGCGCTCTTTATTGGCCGCGTCGGTATTATGTCTGTACTAGTCGTAACCTGTTTTTTTGTCCCTACCACGAACTTTTGTGCAAGACAGAAGGGTTATCAAAAATTACTTTACATTGCTGCGTATAATTCAAAACGATCTGCGTTTTTATGGGCATGAGTAGCAATGGTATATGAAGTTTCGTATTAATAACGTGTAAACCAATATTTCATAATTAAATATTTTCTCAAGTTGTATTTTGATATAAACCGCATTATTACATTAAATTAATACATACCAATGAAATGTAATCCCCTTATTAGTGTAATTACACAGTGTGGACGAGTTTCCGCAATTGCTAATGCTGCAAAACACCATTTTAAAGCACTTGTTATCATACCCACGTTTCAAATAGCACTGAGCCACAAGTCGCGCGCTTGTGACCTACGAGTCACAAGCGCGGCGCCTAGGTCACGCGTCTAAGGCACTTCTATCCTCTTTATTATTATTTCTGTGTATTCAACATTCAAGACTCGAGTACAAACAATCGTATTTTTTATACAAATAATAGCTGTTGCCCGCGACTCCGTCCGCGAAGAACAGGGATATAAAAAGTAGCCTACGACCTATTCTCCGACTTACCGAATATGGAGAAAAAGTTTTATAAAAATCGGTCAAGCCGTTTCGGAGGAGTTCGATAACAAACACCGTGACACGAGATTTTTATATATTAGATTAGAAAGACTACCCTACCGGGGATCGAACCCGGACCCTCATTCCTCGTAGTCATGTTTTACTAAGCTTTCCAGTCGTCATTTAGAGTTAGGGAGATAAGTCGAGATCGCAATTTAATGATACAAGAAAGTCTTGACGACGGCACGTGATTGAACTCCGTGAATAGCCATTCAACAGTACTTAGCAAATCCCTAAACTACAATTACAACTCGACAGAACAACGATCATCCGAGTGATAACTTAAATCGATTTCGCGAGTCAAGCACTCAAAAGGAGATTCAAGTTCCATTGAGTTCAAGACTCAATGAGATTGTAAGGGTGAGGCTCCACTTGTGCGATGCGTTGCGTTGCGTCGCGTCATCGCGACGAATCAACGCATTGTATGCCACAACTGCGCTGCGTGGACGCACTACAATGTTACATCTAATCTAAAGCTGTGTATCGACTTCGCAGTTACCTATACGCGGCGTTCGTCCCCTAAATATCAGAATTGCAAAATACTAGATTGCCGACTTACTCTATTTCTAAAATACCAAATTCCCAGATTTCAATACCCCATGTTCCATTCAAAACCGAATTCCCATAATACCAGATAGTGAAATCACCAGGCACCAGCCACCAGGTAGGTCGTGGTTGCCGTGGGGGCCGTCGTGTTTTACGAGCCTGGTGACTTCACTATCTGGTATTATGAGAATCCGGTTTTGAATGGAACATGGTGTTGGTGTATTGAAAACAAGCTTTTTTGGCAATCCGATATGGAGAAAAACACGGTGACAGGAAAGTCTGGTATTCTGGGAATTTGGTATTTTAGAAATAGGGTAAGTCGGCAATCTAGTATTTTGCAATTCTGATATTTAGGGAACGAGCGGTACGCGGCTGCCACGCGAGCCAATGTTCGATGGTTTGCCGCGCGATATCGATACACAGCTTAATGTAACGGATTTAGTGCAAAGTCCTTACGTTCTACTAACATTATAATTTGAGTACTGTATAGATTCAGGCGTTACTTTGCGGAGTTCTATGTTAAAAAAATTGTAATAGGTACTCATTTTGCTCATCTGCGACGTAGGTAAGTAAGTAGAAGTAGGTACTTCGCGGAGGAGCAAAATAAATGCTTACTCAATTTATTTAAAAAATTAAGCAAAGGATTGTATCCGTTTAGCTGAATTTCGGGAATAAATCCTTCTACTATTATAAAAGAAAATATTGTAAAGAAGTTTGGATGTTTGTTAGTCAATCACGCAATAACGGCTGAATGGATGTAGATGAAATTTGGCATTAGTACAGATAGTCGAAAATCTCGATTGTGTGTTTAGAATGCTTTATATCCCGAAAATGCGTTTCTATGGGATAATACTTTAACTTTTATTATTTTTTACTAGCTTTTGTCCGCGGCTTCGCTCGCGTGTACCATGAGTATTCCAAAGAACCAAGATATCAAGCAAGCAAGCATACAGGCAAGCAAGCAAGCATGCAAGCAAGCATGCAAGCAAGATGCAAGCAAGAATGCATGCACGCAGGCAAGCAAGCGTGCAAGAAAGCGTGCAAGTAAGCGTGCAAGCAAGCGTGCCAGCAAGCCCGACTAAACTTCAGGTAGATACGGTCCTTTACAGTATTTCTTTGTATACAGTGTTTTTCACTAATTCGGAAGCGGGCACTAAAACTCTGAATAACCAGAAATAATTCAACTAAAGGTCTATACGTGCATATGATATTTAAAGAAACTTCCTATAACTCCTAACCGTTAAGGAGTTTAACCTTCCATCATCAGCTCACCTGGATAACCTGAAAGAATACAACTACGTACCTATAATATTTGAAAAAATATCCTCAACTCCTAACCGTTAAGGAGTTTTACCTTCCATCATCAGCTCATCAACATGAGATGATGTCTACCAGACGCAAACACTTAAATAGCTTGAGAAAATATATGAAAAACGTAATGCGTGCCTACAAAATTTGAGGGTTGCCCTCGATTTCCCTGAGATCCCGTCATCAGATCCTGATTTGGTGACAATGGGATCATCTCAGGAGTATATTGTATTCTTACGAATAAAAAAAAAAATTATAATCGTTTCACAATTGACCGAGAAGTCGGTAACATATCTACATAAAAAAAAAACATAAAGTGGAATGCATAACCTCCTACTTTTTTTGAATTGGGTTAAGAGCCCTTTGCGGCCTAATTACAGTATAAACTTATGAATTTTGAAATTTTAGTTTTTACAATCAGTAAAATGCAAAATCCCGTTTTTTCCCGTTCCCGTAAGAATTTCGGGAAATGCTTTCTTAATGGGCTCCTAAGTACTCCCCAAGAAACCCACTTGCCAAATTTCAGCTTTCTATGACCAGTAAAACGAAAAATCCCGTTTTTCCCGTTCCCGTGGGAATTTTGGAAAGTCCTCTCTCAATACTCCTCCTCTACACTCCCCAAACAAACTACATGCCGAATTTCAGCTTTCTACGACCAGTAAAACGAAAAATCCTGTTTTCTCCGTTCCCGCTGGAATTTTGGAAAGTCCTCTCTCAATACTCCTCTACACTCACCAAGCAACTTACATGCCGAATTTCAGCTTTCCACGACCAGTAAAACGAAAAATCCCGTTTTTTCCCGTTGCCGTGGGAATTTTGAAAAATCCTAAAATTAATGTTTTAACTAATGTAATACCTACTTGTGTATCAAATTTCAAGAGTCTAGTTATTATGGTTACTGAGATAGGGTCACTCGGAATCGAATATATAAATCTCGTTTTTTCCCGTTTCCGTGGGAATTCCCAAAAATCCTTCCTTAGTGGATGCCTACATTAGGGTGTTTCACTTTTGTAGGTGAAAAAAATTTTTGTGATATTTTTTCCGACTTTGCTCAGCTTCCGGTTCTAGCTTATGTTAATAGAATATTTTCCAAATTTCAAGTGGATTGGACCATGTTTTGAGGTTGCACAGAATGATAGCTCTAAATAAGAATCAAAAAAAGAAGTAATTACCTTTATTTAAAAATAGCACAATATGGTAGCCACACATCGTTTTTAAGTGAAATAAAATAAAATTAAGCATCAAATAGAACATTAAGTACTCAATAAGTAATTTACTACTTAGGCTACACAAGTTGCAACCCAAGAATATTAAATAAAAAACTGGATATTGCATGCCGAACTATGAGTTGAAGCCAGGTTCATTCACCTTTGCTCCTATGTTCTATCTCTTTTCAACACTGTGATAAATTGCCAGGTTATTTATAAAAAAACCTTATTTTTTTTAGAAATACGCATTATCCGGCATCACCTAATTAATTTACTTTAAGCTAATTTCAACAGAAATGTACATTTTTCTTATAAAACTTTCTGCAATAAAATTTACTTAGTTTTCTTTGTATTATACAAAAAAAGAACCCAGTCAAAATCCTCATTTCACCGGTATGCACCTCCTGCGTACTATGGCAACACTAAATGGCCGATATGTCAGAATCACGTCAGAATTGTCAGAAGTCATTCACCAATTTCAGAGGATTTTTACGTTAAATAAACGTTTTTCGTCGATTTACTTGGGTTATGCGCTATGTATTGCATAGTAAAGCATTGTAGGAGTAATTGGAGTCCGAAATCCGACATAAAACTTCACAGGTGAGTACTTATTTTACGAAAATGTTCATAAATCTTAGTGGCAATCAATTTTCCTATATTTTGCTTCTAAGCTTTGTTAGTTTTTATTCAAAAACCCCACGAATAGGTTTATAATGTTAAGTTAGAAGTATATTTTGTTTATTTGGAGTTAAACATGACCTTAAATGAAAAATTGAAGAATGTGTGGTTTTACAACTAGGGTGACCAATCCCTTTTCATGCATGGTATTTATTCGTCTTGAATGGAGCTAAATCTATCAACTTGGTACGGTTTCTATCTTCATAATTCATATCACAGTATATAATAACATGTTTATTGTTTGTGTCTTTACAATTAACATGAATAATATTTTACATTGCAGTTTTCCAAAAGATGAAAGAAGGAGGCAAAATTGGCTGTCGATTGTACCGATAAAGGGAAAGGTGTAGAGCGTTTGACAATTTGCAGCTTGCATTTTAAGCCTGAAGATTATGACTATGACCCAGAAAGGCCGGGACGCCTACTCAGTACAAAACAATATTATTCTCACATGTGTAGAAAATAAAGAAACTGTTATAACGTCCTAGTATTTTATTATTTTTTTCCATTGACAAATACTTCACTTATGTTTTGCAGTAAGTATTTGTAGCGTCCTCAGGTAAAAGGTAACCTTTTGCCGGATATCAGTAAGGCCGAGTAACTGCAGAGTGGCATAGAAATGCAACCAGAAATGGACCTTATATTGACGACTGACAAAAAAATTGGTACCTTTTACTTGAGTTTGTGAGGATGGATGCTCACTTTCATGATAAAACGGTTGAATAAAAATTTAATAACAAAACCGGCCAAGTGCGAGTCGGACTTGCGCACCGAGGGTTCCGTACAAATTTATATGTATCTATGAACATCCAGTCTTAGCAGACCCCTGTTCCTAAGCAAAATGTGCGCAGTGTGGGATCATTGTAGATTGGTTACTGATATAGACAGACAGACAAAAAAAATTATGCTTTCTGCTTGCAATTTATGCTTGCAATTTTTCCTTTATCTGTGCTATAAGACCTTGCTTAGTACCAAATTTCAAGATTCTAAGTTCACGGGAAGTATCCCTTGCGAGTGTCGAAAATTTGCGGCAAATGGCTGTAGGTATCTTTTGATTGCGTTGGGTTAGAAGTTTGATTTTTCACAGCTCCAAGGGACAGTACAGTAGACTTGAGTATTTGATTTAAATATCAGCTTGATACCTCCACGCGTTCCTGAGAAAAAGGGTCTTGACAGACGGACGAACGGACAACAAAGTGATCCTATAAGGGTTCCGTTTTTTCTTTTTGATGTACGGAACCCTAAAAATTGAATTGAATTGAAATCGATTGAATTTAATAAATTTCAAAATCAATCTGTTGTATAAAAGTATGTCAAATTCCGCGGGATATTCCTAATGTATGCTTAATTATGGACACCCTAAAGAAAGAGATGCAAGATCGGCGTGACGTAATTCAAGGTCATTTTTTCTGGCTTCAAAGGAATGTTCGGCATGCAATATCCAGTTTTTTATTTAATATTCTTGTTGCAACCTAATCTTTGGTTCGCTTGACCACGCATTTTCTGTTGCATGCTTGTTTCTGCTATTCGTCTCTGATCGAATCATTAATTAAAGAATAGTTACTCTGTCTTCTAGAATCTTACAGGATGCGATTGATGGCAACAATTTACTGTTTCAATGTTAGAGTAAAGGTGAATGATGATAATTTTTTTGAGCCATTTCGCTTCTTTTGGTCATCCGAGCTCGATAAATAGTAGACGGCGATATAGAAACATCTAAGACATCGTGACCAAGGCTTTTAACAGCTGTAATAAACGAAGTAGATACTAGGTTGCCGAGTGGAGCGGTCCTATGCAGCTATGAGTGTCCAATCGAGAGATTTTAGTTTACTTATAAATAGGACTTGACATTTTTGCTGGTAGGTACAGAGAATAGAATTATTTTCATCGTCTTTATGACTTGATGACTACTTAATGAAGGGCATTCTTGGTCCAAGGTCACTGTCATGTTGATTTCTTTAATCGATTTATAATGCTACATTTTATAAGCATCCACTTTGTCTTGTCTCTTACGCTTTCGGATAATTTCTAAGGAAAACGTTAAAAAATTATGGTAAGTGTTCCTTATAAAGTTATTAAATGTTAGCCCAAACAGTTACTGTCTTGACATATATATTAGCCTTCTTCCACACTTCTTGCAGTTTAATACTTGTCAACTTAGTGGCGTCCGAAAGAGTTTCAACAGCACTTGTTCCTTGAAAGGAAGTCCAGCTCCTAACAAAATATCACAAGGAAACCTCTAGAGTAACCGAATTCGTCGTTGACTATTCATATTATTATTTACGTTAAAATATGCTTCAATCTTTTAAACGACACACTTAAATCACTTTTATAACCCTCCACTTCAGATAATAAACTTGAAAATTTTGCTATCCTCTAATACACCGATATCAATTACTTGACATAAAAGTCATCAAACTGTGCAACCATTAGATGATAATCGATTTTACTGATTTTTGGCGTATGAACTTTACATATGAGTGGAAACAAGAATTCGAGCAAAGTCAAAGAAAAATAAAAAATTTTGAAAAATGAAACACCCTAACCTACTTTGTATAAGGTATCTATGTGGAAAATTTAAAGTCTCTAGGTCCAGTGGTTTGGGCTGTGCGTTGACATATCAACAGTCATTTAGTTTATTTAGACATTTCAACCCCATCGCACCCCATCCAGGGAGATGGTACCTACCAATTTTACGTCCGCGACGTCGGATTTTAAAACCGTTGTTGTGTTCATAACCAGCGACCCGATAAGCCATAGAAACAACACCCATGTTGATTTTCAGACTTTGTTACCCCTTTCCCCCCTTTTACACGAAACCAAAACTATAGGAAGTATAGCTTGTTACTAAAATCTTGTATAAGTCAGTCACAGAGAAACTTAAATAGTAAATTTATAATGAACTCAAAAAACAAAAGTAGAGCAACATGGACCATTATTAAGGACAAAACCGACGTATGTAATAGCTTTAAATGTGTCGAGTCAATAAACTATAAGAATCAACAAATTAGTAATCCATCTGAAATAGCCAATTTATTTAATGAGTATTTCACAAAAAGTACAAAAGCAAATTGTGATAGGAAGGCAGTGCTTAGGAATGTGGCCTTTACAAATGCCAGCATGTTCATCAAACCTTGTACCATCAGTGAAATATTAAAATGCATAGGGTCTTTAAACAACACAAAAGCGGTAGGTTTTGACGGAATTTCGACCCATGTTGTGAAAATGTGTTCAAGAGCAATAGCACCGATACTAGCCCATCTAATAAACGAGTCTTTTAGTCAAGGGGTTTTTCCTTCAAGACTGAAGTATTCAATAGTCACGCCACTCTTTAAAAAAAAACGATAAACATGCATTAGATGACTACCGCCCTATTACGCTTATTTCTGTATTTGCTAAGGTGTATGAAAAGGCTATGCATTCCAGAATATCCTGACCTAACCTGATAGCCAATGAGCAGAATGGGTTCCAAAAGGGAAAATCGATTACGCACGCTTGTTATTCACTTATTGAATCTATAACCCAAAGTATAGATCAAGGAACTCCAATTGCAGGAATATTCTTCGATATGAGTAAAGCGTTTGATTATGTTAATCATGAGACATTATTAGCGAAATGCGAAAGATATGGACTTAGAGGGCTTGTTTTGACTTGGCTGCAGAGCTATCTCATTAATAGAAAACAGCGTGTGGAAATAGGCAGAATAGGTGAGAGAAGCGAAGTAATGTCATATCGTTCATTAGATAAATATAACTACAATGGGGTGCCTCAAGGTAGTGTCTTAGGTCCGCTTTTATTTATTATTTACATTAATGACCTACCGAAGATAAGCAATTATAAAACAATTCTATTCGCTGATGACATTTCTATTTTAATACCTGATAATAATCAAGATAGAAATATGTATGTTAACAATATTAATATAACCGTTGATTCTGTATGTAAGTGGCTAGAAGTAAATAACCTATCTATTAATATAAGCAAAACAAAATATGTTCAATTTGGTAGCACTAAAACTAATATGTCTAAGTTAGACATTATTTGTAAAGATCACCCATTGGAAGAAGATAATGAAACGCGATTTCTGGGGCTGATTATAGATCGTCATTGTAATTGGAAATCGCATATAGACAATGTGTGTAGCCGACTGAAAACTGCCATTATATCCTATCATGGATATGTTGCTTCACTGCTAAGGTTTGGGCTTATCATATGGGGTAACTCAACTGACATAAAGAGAGTGTTTATTAGCCAGAAGAAATGCATCAGAGCTATTTGCAGTAAAGGACCCTTGGACTCCTGTAGACCTTTATTTGAGAAACTTAAATTGCTTACCCTGACTAGTATGTATATTTTGGAAATGGGGATGTTTGTAAAGACAAACCCAAATCTATTTACAAAACTTGTCGTCAATCCAAAACTTCGCTGTAGAGATCCTTACAAGTTAATAAGACCAAAATGTAACAGTGCACTCTTTAAAAATAACTGTTATATAATGTCAATTAAAATTTTTAATCATTTACCGATTTATATTAAGGATATCTGTGACATACAAAGATTTAGGCGGACATTGTATTCATGGCTTATAGATAACAATTTTTACAATATTAAGGAGTATTTTGACTATGACTGTTGTAAGTAACGTGCTATTTTGTATTATTATTATTAATTTAATTAATTATATATGTTTTTATGATTTTTATGACATGACTGAATAGAGCTAATAATTATACAACAATTTTAATAATTATGTTTGAATGTTAGTTTACTTCTTGAAATAGATTTAGATTAAGATGTATTTTTTGCATGCTATGTGACAGCTAAATGTGTGATCATTATAAATGTATTTAAAGATCTATTGTTAACCACATTTAAAGCAAATAAAAAAACTTACTTACTTACTTACTTACTTACTAGGGGTTGAATTCTCAAAAAACCTGAAACACGTGTTTACTCATTTATCATTAGGAGTACTTCTGTGAAGTTTCGAATAAAATAGTCGAACTAATCTTGTTTCCCCATACAAACTTTGGACCCCCGTTTCACCCCCTTAGGGAGTGAATTTTGAAAAATCCTTTCTTAGTGCACCCCTAGACCTTATAAGGAACCTACATGCCAAATTTGGAATCTCTAGGCCCAGTGGTTTGGGCTGTGCGTTGATATGTCAGTCAGTCAGTCAGTCAGTTTCTTCTTTTATATATATATAGATTATTTTTCTTACATACTTAATATCTGCGCCGACTGGAGATCAAACCACAAACTTTAAAGTTCAATTCAATCCACAATTCAATTGCCCTATGACATATAAAAACATGTTTAAGTAGTACATGCATTTTGTCTATCACTAGGTACCTAACTTAAAATGAAAACGAAGGCATGGTTTCAAATTTTACGAATGAACGCGCGCAGTCATAATCACATCACCATTTCTAACTATCAAACGGCATAGATGAAGTTCAAAAGAGGTATGACAATATGGCTCTGGTTGCCCTCTTGTTCTGTAGTTAAGAGTTTCTTCGCGTTAGATCATGGGGTGTGTGTGGTAGATAACTTATCACGATCACCCACGCAAGCTGGGTATGAGACCGTCGCACATCATAAATTCATGTTCCTAGCTCGTAAACTTTACGAGGCATTAAAATTAAACTAGCCACTAACATGGGAATATACTTATCATAACATTCATAACCTAAGATGGCGGGCGAGAAAACGTCGCATTAATTTTATTTTTATCTAGGGCGGATGCATTTAAATTGGTCTACTTAAGGTTTTATATGGTGGCTGGAAATTGGGGAGTGCTGTTGGAGCTGACACGATTGGTATTTGCTCGCTTGTAAGTCTGTATGTATATTTTAATAGGTTAGTTAAAAAGAGAAAAAATGTATAGGTAGCGCCGAGGCAACTGTTAGGCCTTTTGCTTCCGCAAAAATTTTACTCAAATAAATACTTTTTATTCGAATGCCTACTCATAGATGCCCGTAATACTTGGATAATTGGTTGGAAATATTTGTGAATCTCGCTTGATAGATGGCCATTCCCCTAACACTGCAGTGCATCAAATTTCGTGGTCAAGTACGCAATACTGGGATGTGATTCTCTAAACAAACATCATCTGCAAAATTTTCATTGCGCTCAGCAAGCAACCTGACCTGTTCGATCTATCTTGACCTTGGTAAGATAAAATAGTCATTTATTTTTATAACTGTGAGCATTATAAAACATAATTAACGAGTCTACCCAATTTCGGATGTACGATAATAACATAAAAACCATTTTGTAATTAGAACTGTGATAGAATGATTTAAAATATAACATTAAGAATTTAAATAAAATGTTCATTTAGGTCTTGAAAGCATTCGTAAAGTAACCAGTCCTTGAGTTTCTTTTTAATTAAAATCATATTACGTTTAAAAATTAAAACTATTCAAATGATTTTATTTTACTAAGATACTATTTTAATAAGTATATTAAGCATAATAACTTCTGGTGTTTTTCTATTTATCTCTTAAGGATGGTCTTTCAATTTAAATTAAATGCTTTACACAATAAAATGTTTGTACTAGTTAGTTATGTACGGACTAGCCTTGGATCGCTTAGTTTAGACTAAACTTTAGAGCATCACACTCCTAGCATAGATCTTACTAAATCCCATCCTTAGATCCCATCCCACTAATATTAACATATAGGATGTTTTTATCCCGGAAAATTTAATAGTTCTCGTGAGATAGCGATATTGACGGAGTCGCGGGCAACAGCTATAGGTAACGGCACGATCCGATAGTTGAGGCGAATGATTTCACACACAGCTACATAAAATACTGATTGCAAAGAAGATAGTCAATGAATGAAATAACTGAGTGAATGAAAATATAAGTTATATGACCTTATGATGAAATACTAGGGGCGTTCAATAAAAAGTGAGAATGAGTATGTTATAAACAACTTTTACTAAATGTCATTTTATTTTTCGACATAGTCACCTTTTAGCAGAATACACTTAGTATATCTTTTTTCTAAACTTTAAATTCCATTTTTAAAAAAGGTCTCATCTTGAGTACTTAGAAAATCTTGTACTGCAGCGACTACCGCGTCGTCGTCTTCAAATTTCTGGCCTCTCAGGTATTGTTTCAATCTCGGAAATAGGTAGAAATCACTGGGAGCGAGATCTGGTGAATACGGAGGATGCTTAAGGATATCGAACCCAGCATCACGAATTGCAGCCATTGCAACGGCGGACTTGTGTGCCGGGGCATTGTCCTGGTGGAACAGCACAACTTTCGAGAGTTTACCTCGCCGTTTTTCGCGGATCACATTGCGCAATGTTGCTATTTGTTTGGCGTATAAAGTGCCCGTAATAGTGGCTCCATGCTCGAGATACTCAATCATTAATACCCCTTTACCATCCCAAAAAACAGAGCCCATGACCTTACCGGCAGATGGGCTCACCTTGAATTTCTTCGGAGTTGGAGATGATGGCCTTTTCCATGTCATAGACTGCAGTTTCGTTTCAGGGTCGTAATGATGGAGCCATGTTTCGTCCATTGTTATAAATCGCGCCAAAAAAAGTTCCCGGTCTTGCTGCATCAGGTTCAAAGCTTCTTGACAAATCTCTAGTCTAGTTTGTTTTTGCGTGTCAGTAAGCATTCTTGGTACCCAACGCGCAGATAGCTTTTTCATACCCAAGCGTTCATGTAAAATATTATGCACGCTCCCCGTTGAAATCTTTACATTTTCAGCAATAAAACGAACCGTGATACGACGATCCGCCAAAACTGAGTTTTCAACTTTTTTCACAATTTCTTCAGTTATTGCAGTAGTAGGGCGTCCGGAGCGGGGGTCGTCCATGGTCGATGTTCTTCCATGTCTAAATTCGGCGCACCAACGTGCGACTGTCGAATACGGAGGAGCATTAGACCCAAATTGACTTGGTCCGTAGAAAAAATTTTCAAATATAAGTATTTGATAACGGCGCGCAGTTAAATTTTCTCCATTTTCGCTAACGTACTCAATAGCATTGCAAAGAAATTACCGTATGTTTTTTTAAACAAAAGACAGTTAGTTTTTCTTTTCATAGCAATCAGCTAGATAGATTAGCTTTACCGGCCAGTATTTAATTTCGTAATATTAAAAGAGTTTGCATCTCATTCTCACTTTATATTGAACGCCCCTCGTACAAAAACTAACCTACCCGCATCTGCATAAGAATCAATTTTGTTCGTAACAAAAACGATGTTTGGCGGTCAAAACTCGACCATTTCTCGCATTGTATAAATTAATATTATAATAATGCATATTATAATTTTCTTTTTACTATAATCTATTTTTGAAATAAAACAATTTGAAACTGATAAGAAATATTCGCAAGAAAAAAAATCGGTATTTTATAAATAGCGAACAATATGCTTATCTGATTTATATCAAACTAGCAGCCCGTCCCGGCTTCGCACGGGGTAGACAATTATTTATTTTTGGAAATTTGGATATGAAACACTTTTTTTCACAAATATTTTTGTTTATTAAAAAATTATTATTTATTATTTATTAATTATTACAGACGTGCACGCCCCACTCCTGTATTTCAGTGCCCCCTCCACCCCGCCCGCCGCGATGCCCGGCGCGCTTTTCAGACTGCATCGCAAACAACGGCCACGGCGCTATGGCGGTTTTGTTTACTGTTTGAATTTTTTAATTCGTAATATCTTTTGAATGGAAAGTCCAATTTAAATAATTTAAAAACTATTTTATAGGTAGTTAAATGGTCTTTACCATAAAATAATTTATTTGGATAAGGATTAATATAAACACATAAATAGCATAGTTTGAATTTGGTTAGCATTTTCATTAATGTTTAAAATGAAAAAAGTTGTTGTAGTGACATAACTACAATAGTTGGACATATGCTACCGCGGAGTTTTTTGTAGACATTATGATGTTCTTCAATATTATTGTACATTATTTTGTTCTATCGCTAATAGTTTCGGCAGCGCATTCGACGAAAGACATTTTAAGACTCATTTTTCTACACCTTCGGTTACATTGTTCAAATTTTACCAAGGATCCCTAATTTTTTTCAAAATGAAATGTAGCCTATGTCAAATTGGAAGAATGTAGCATTCTATTGGTGAAAGAATTTTTTAAATCGGCCCAGTACTTTTTGAGCCTATTCATTACAAACATACAAACATAGGTACAAATCTTTCCTCTTTATAATATTAGTGTAGAAGTGTAGATGTAGATTGATCAAAATATTTTATTTTCTGTTTTGTTTGGACTAGATGTGTTTTCCTAAATTATTATTAAATAAATAGGTTGAAGAAATTTTTAGTCAATCTTGTAATTCTATGCTGAGTCTGTTGAACTTGCTATCGGTACGAATAAATTTCAAAATCCCGCTGTCATTACATGACGTGTTGTTGTGTGCGTGACCTCAACACTGATGGCGTTACCTATAGTTAATGTATATAGTTACCATTTAATCTCAAGTAGCAGCACGAGTGTGGAGGCAGTCTTTTATTGTCAGTTTGCGAACCCTCCACTATGTCTAAACAATGTAAAGATATTTAACGACCGCTTTAGCCTAGTTGTTAGTGACCCTGCCTACGAAGCAAGAGGTCCTGGGTTCAAATCCCGGTAAGGGCATTTATTTGTGTGATGAGCACGAATATTTGTTCCTGAGTTATGGATGTTTTCTATGTATTTAAGTATTTATTTATCTATATAAGTATGTTTATCCGTTGCTTAGTACCCATAACACAAGCTTTGCTAAGCTTACTTTGGGACTAGGTCAATTGGTGTGAATGGTCCCATGATATTTATTTATTTATTATTTATTTATTTATTTATTTATTTATATCCAACGAATTTGTTCATCTACAAACTTTATTATTCTTTATAAACTAGTCTTACTTCCCCGTGTTCATAAGAACAATGTTACAAAACTGAAATGTTAATAATCTTATGACGGAGGGTACGGGTAGGCAGTTTTGTGGTTGCGTATCTATGATGCGAGAGCTACAGATAACGGAGTGTGAATAGTAATAGCAGTTAACACGATAACCAGGGACCACAGGGCCGCAGCCATGGCTGTTTTACAAGACGAGACGACACGGTTACGGCGGCGTAGTACGATTGAGTTTAAGTCATTATTTGAGCGCATGTATGGAAACAATTTCGTGTTTAAATTTTTGTAAAAACGACAGAATTTCTGACACATTTTCCAGTTATCTGGTAGAAGTACAGGACGTCTAATAAATATATGTCATACTAAATACAAACTGAAACATGGATGCACAGAAAAAAACCCAGAAAAAAGATCAACTCTGGGAATCCTGAGGACTGGGGTTCGATTCCCAGGGCTGGTCTTTTTTCTAGGGTTTTTTTCTGTGCATCCATGTTTCAGTTTGTATTTTGTATGAAATAAATATAATGATACGGATTTCATGGAATTACCGTAAAAGTAAAAATTTGTAGTTGAAAAATAAAAATACAAAAAGACTCCAAAAACCAATCTTGTCTAATAAATAACCGAAAACGCCATCAAAATCTACAGCCAATTTGTAAAAAATGTGACCTGGAAAGTGAGGCAGGCGAACGCTCGAATAATGACCAGCCTCTCCAACTACTTAGTGAGGGGTGGGACCATCGATGCAGCTAGGTAACCCAGGGCCCTAGGTAACCCAAAAGAAATAGGGCCCCTAAGTTTTGCAGGTTTTATCCAAAAAAATACAAAATATATTATTTTATTTATTACTTAGCCCATATTTGTGTCCCACTGCCAGGGCAAAGACCTCTCCTCTTGATCTCCACATCTCCCTCCATCTACCAACAGAATAATATAAAAAAAATCTAATCTCTATCGTACGCTGCAGGCGTGCAAGGTACAGAAAATAAAGGTGTTAACTTGCAATCAAAAAAATAAATTTTTATTTGACAGCAAAAAAGGTGCTTTTAAGATTGGTAATTCTGAGATTTGCTGACTTTGTGGTTAGGATCCAAAGGGCCTGAGCGTAAGAGACTCTAGGCGAGAGCTCCTTGAGTGTGGGTTTAGGGGCCCATGCCGATGCTGCTGTGATGATGCTGTGTCCAGGACACTTGCTGATGTTTGCTTCCGAAGACTGGGTTTTGTGATTCGTAACTGTAAAGAATTTTACGACCTTGGAGCTATAAAGATAGTGTTTAAAGCATTGGTGAGGAGCAAATTAGAAGCGTCTTCAATTGTGTGGAATCCTTACGAGAGTACATATTATGCTTTGTTTCTGGAAAAAAATCAAAAAGCCTTTCTTAGTTTTGTATACAAAAAGATGTATGGATATTATCCATTTTTATACCCAACAAAATTCTTACTCGGTACTCTCGGTTATAATTCTTTAGAGGTGAGGCGTAACAACAATTTGCTCCTCACGATGTGTAAAATACTGCGCGGGGAGTCGGATTGTTTCGAGCTTGTGGGTGGGGTTGTGAGATTGTTCGTCCCAGAAGTTCCATGGATAGCTTTGCGGCCGCGGTTGCGCCCGCTGCTGGCGGTGCCGGTGGCACGCACGGCGTCACGCAAGAACTCGCCGCTGCCGCGCGCGCTGAGGCTGCTCAATGCGCTCCTGACGTCAGCACCTGATTGTGACCTGTTTGCTTCTCGTTGGCCGATTGTGTGCCGTGAATGTCTGACTTTTTGTGAGTTGATGGATAATAGGCAGTCTAGTGTTTTTGTTTGAGTAAATTTTCTATTTCTGTTTTGTTTTTATACTTATACAGGGTTATTTGTAATTCACTAGCATCCTTTTAACCCTAAACTCCTACCACTTAAACAAATGTTTTTTTGTTTACGGCTTTTGTCATAACTTAATATTTTTGGTGTAATAACGTTTTGAAAATTTGAGAGTACCTCTTATTTTACGATACTCTGTGTATTTGTATGGGAAAAAAAGTGCTTCATTTTAAAAAGTCGTAAAACAAAAAACATTTGTTTGAGTGATAGGAATTCAGGGTTGAGAGGATGTCAGTGAATTACAAATAACCCTGTATAATTTTAATTTCACGGTGTATTGGTAAACACTGTAACGCCGTGTAAATTTATTGAAAGAAATAAATAAATGAGGGCCCACTGTACGTGAGGGCCCCGGTCCTTAGCACCCCCTAGCCCTTAGATACTTACACCTTTGGGAAAGACACAGGATTTCTAAAAGAACAGTTAAAAAAGATCAAACATTTTGTCGTGTTGTATAAAGCGATTCTTTATTTGGCAGGGCTTGCACGTCTGGGGACCAGATTATTTACGAACCCAATGTGTCCGTTATTTAATAGTCCGCATTTCATACAAATGTATACATCTGTTGACTGAAACATTTTAGACACGATTCTTGACTCCTTAAGTCCCCATTGCTTGTTTAATTTTGAGTTTGCGAAGACTAATTTTGTTCATGAGACTGGAATGATAATAATAGTCCAGCTTATTTGCACTACATACATGTTTAGTCATGTTAACCTGGTAGTTTGCCCTATGGCCTCTCAAGAGAGTCGTGGGTTCGAGCCTGGGCTCTCATTCCTGTGAGTTATTTGGAATTTATGTGCGTACATACATTTATTGATATGAACTAAAACAATTACTTTGCTCACCCGCGACCTTACAATAGTTACGTTTATGCAAGAAATGTGCGTTCATGCAGTTCCTCCACCTCCACACTGTACGAACACACACAAATCACATAAACCCAACCATCACCACCACCAAGCTACACTGACGCGTTTCGAACTCAACCAGAGCTCATCTTCAGAGTTACCACAACCGTATGCTATGCTACCAAATGTTAAACTAACAAACCAAAACAAATGTTTTAACTTGTCACTGTAACTTCTCAAGTACCCACTTTATTTTTCTTATTCTCAAACTACCCCACAAAAATTAACTTTTATTGACATATTTAAAACTACCTTGATTTTTTTGTTTATTTATTTATAAGGCATATTTAATTAATACTAACTGTTCAAATTCGACCCAAGCCGCAGTAAAGGAGAAGATACTAAATTTACCTGTTCATTAATAATAGACCCCATAGTGTTGTACCTAATTATTTCCATGCATTCCAGAGCATCCAGACGCAACCCCTTGCCGCAATAATGTAACACTTCATAAGAATCTGAATCTAACAATGAATGATTTGATTCCAACAAATGTTTTGCAAAATTCGATCTATCTGGATGCTCATTCCTATATGCCGAAACATGCTCTTTAAATCTAGTATTAAAACTTCGGCCTGTCTGCCTGTAATACTAGATTTAAAGAGCATGTTTCGGCATATAGGAATGAGCATCCAGATAGATCGAATTTTGCAAAACATTTGTTGGAATCAAATCATTCATTGTTAGATTCAGATTCTTATGAAGTGTTACATTATTGCGGCAAGGGGTTGCGTCTGGATGCTCTGGAATGCATGGAAATAATTAGGTACAACACTATGGGGTCTATTATTAATGAACAGGTAAATTTAGTATCTTCTCCTTTACTGCGGCTTGGGTCGAATTTGAACAGTTAGTATTAATTAAATATGCCTTATAAATAAATAAACAAAAAAATCAAGGTAGTTTTAAATATGTCAATAAAAGTTAATTTTTGTGGGGTAGTTTGAGAATAAGAAAAATAAAGTGGGTACTTGAGAAGTTACAGTGACAAGTTAAAACATTTGTTTTGGTTTGTTAGTTTAACATTTGGTAGCATAGCATACGGTTGTGGTAACTCTGAAGATGAGCTCTGGTTGAGTTCGAAACGCGTCAGTGTAGCTTGGTGGTGGTGATGGTTGGGTTTATGTGATTTGTGTGTGTTCGTACAGTGTGGAGGTGGAGGAACTGCATGAACGCACATTTCTTGCATAAACGTAACTATTGTAAGGTCGCGGGTGAGCAAAGTAATTGTTTTAGTTCATTAATATGGACCTCCGCAAAGTAACGCCTGATTCAATAAATAAATTTATTGATATTTTACCATGAAGTTTACGGTGTAGGAAAAACATCGTGAGGAGTTCCCGATCCGCACTGGGCCCGTATGAGAACTACGGCCCAAGCCCTCTCCTCCTGAAAGAAGACCTGAATTAATCAATTAAGTAAGTGCTCTTCTTTGTCATATAATTGACACCTTTAATTTGAAGAAGTTCAGACAGAGAACACAGAAGTAGAAGTGGAATTCCCCCCACTTATCAGCTGTCCATAAAGTAACGGACGAGCAAAAACGTTATTTTGCGATTTCAACACAAACATATTAAACACGAGGGAAATGTGTGCAAAGCTAGATTTTAGTTTTGTCTATCGGATCTCAATTCAATAACAAATTAAACAACAAATTATTAACTGAATGCGAACTAGCTCCCGTCAAGTCAAAGTTGTGATTAACGTAGTTTTGAGTTCTGAACAGCACAAGTTTCTATGGGCATCTACGAGTATTCTTAATACGAGTACCTGGTTAATATTGTTTGTATTATTGCGAAGCGGTTATTTTGATATAGGTATTGGACCTGTTTAAGTCTTGACACGCCATGTCTAATGAAAAAGGTACCTACCTGTTTTTCCCGAACGGGCTGTTGCTATTGGCCTGTTAGCCACATGGACCACTAAGCAAAGGTAAATTAAACTCATTTTATTTATTTGGTCTAAGTAAGTTTATTATAAATTTTGTAGTTACGAAATATAAAAGAACAAATTAGAACCTCTTTTTCCACCGTTAGTGAAACTATACTTACCTCCAACCTTTTTAATAAATATATTTGGTAAATAGCAGGTACGAAATAACACCTGGACTTTCCCACAGTTTGAAATATGGATGAAAATAATGTGCAAACGCGAAAAGATACTATTTGTAGCTTTACACTTTTCCTTTACCTTTTGTATTATTTAGTAGGTACAATAATAAATAACTAACACAAAAAAATAAAATATTTCCATACGTACTTATTGTAAGATTTATTCTTTAGCGCGCGGTAAATAGGCCAACAGGTCTCAAGTTTCAGGTACCAACTGTTTTTTTGCCAACTGTTTGGTTTCAAAATTTTAGCCTGAAATCGCTTAGGCCAAATCTCTAATATATATTTCGATAGATACTTAATATTGAATTAGTTACATATTTATTTTACTCACACAAAATATAAATTGGGGATGTCTATTTTTTTGCAATGTACTCGTATAGTAAATCGAAAACCATTTCGAGATAAATGCTTTTTAACTCGTTTCCTGTAGTTATTTAATTTTAATATTATGTAATGAATTTATAATTTAACAAATAAGCAATGACCTTCATTTGACATTGGTGTAAATTGCGTGACCGGTTCAAGTCGTACTTTATTCTGTGTGGTTAGAATTCTTCACAATTTACGCGTGGATTATACTACGGAGTTTGATTTGGACCCGCTGTCTGACATCTAGCACTTTGACAGTGTCAGTAAAGTGACACAGTGTATAGTGTACCACTACGCAAAAAATAATTAAAGGGGCTGCCTTATCGTACGCATTTAGATAGATTTAGAAATTTGGCATTGTGGGAGCCCTCAATTATAATCTGACGTCATCAACTAAAATATTTTCAATAATTAATTTTGAAAACAGTAGAGAACTAAATGACAAAATATTGAAATTATTTTCTTATAATTGACTTTTCAAAAAAAAATATAAACACCATGGGTATTTTTTTTAGACATCCCCAATTCACTTTAAAGTACATAATAAAATTAATTATGCATTTAAAACTATCCTTAACTAAAAGTAGGTACAATAAGAAAAAAAAACTAAAATATAATGTTTCATTATGAGGAGGAAAGGAGCCCTTAGGCAGCGTTCCGAAGATACTGGCAGCGTTCTCCGTTTGAATAGCTAAACTAATTCTTTGTCCGAGGTAGCTGTCAGCTCTTCGGTCTTCTGTGACGTCGACTAATCTCGCTGCTATGTATTTCCTTATAGTATAGTCTCATACCGCTAAGACCCCACGGACCTAGAGTCTCAACACTGAATGGGACAAAGTAAAATTATTTAATAATAATTAATATTACATTGTATTAATATTGCATAGACATCTAATAGAAAACTCTACCACGATGCAATAGGCGGAACTGATGAACAGGATAAACTGGAACTCAAGCAGACTTGGTTTTTACGTAGCTTTACAAAGTCATAGAGAACATGCAATCGGATCCTATGGTATAATTACAACGCTAACGTGGCTAAAAATGCTGCCAAAAGATCACAGCAACTGTAATTGTCAATATGAGCTCCATTTAATACTACAACAAAAACAAGGGTACATTAAATTACTACTATCTGAAAGACGACTTCATTTCAACCAGTCTTATGAAAGTCTTATACAGCTTAATAAGTGGGTACTAGCGCGTCAAGAAATTTAATAAAATGTTTGTGAAGTGTCATTTTTGCTGGAACTGGGGCCAATATCAGTTGTTTCGCTCTGGCTTATTGCTTGCACAATATTGCAACTGCCCTGCCAAATGGACTGCACTTATGCTAATCAAAAAAGTCCTTGGCATTAATAGTTATGTTATGATATTGGAATGAATTTTTATAAAGTGACTTGGTAAGTAGGACGTGATTGAGACGTAATTAAGACGTGAGTGATCCGTTTATTTTCACTATGATTGCGTGTCACGGTAGTTCCATGTTTAAATTGGTAAGTAGGGTTGTATTCTATCGCTAGGTACCTATAGGTAGGCGAAGCGGCCCCACGCCCACGGCCTCGCGGTCTGAGGGGCCTCGCGCCTCAAATCTTTCTCGTTTTTTTTGCTCAATTACGAATCCGTTATTTTAATGAGTTGTGCACCATAGGGCCTCGCAAAATGTAGCTTGCCCAAACAAAATTTAGGTACTGTGCCGCCACTGCATTGCTCAATAATAATAATAATAATATCCATTTATTTAATATTATTAATATTTATTATATACAGGGTTATTTGTAATTCACTAGCATCCTTTTAACCCTAAACTCCTACCACTTAAACAAACGTTTTTTGTTTTACGGCTTTTGTCATAACTTAATATTTTTGGTGTAATAAAGTTTTAAAAATTTGAGATTTCCTCTTATTTTTACGATAATCTGTGTATTTGTATGGGAAAAAAGTGCTTCATTTTAAAAAGTTGTAAAACAAAAAAAACATTTGTTTGAGTGGTAGGAATTCAGGATTAAGAGGATGTCAGTGAATTAAAAATAACCCTGTATAATTACATCCATAGAAATTTTAATACAGTTTGACTAAACTTTATGTTTTCGTTCGCGCGGAATAGTGTAGACCGTTTTCGATAGTAGCGGAACATGTAAATAATCTATATTGAACTTTATTTGTAAGGACAAATGGTCGAAAATTTGCGTTATGATTCTAAGTTCTGTCCCACTTACACGAGTCGAAAATATGGCGGACGGCCTGCCGCGATTTGGTCGAGTAAGTAATCGATCAACCAATGACAGCGCAAGATTTTAGCGCGCGTAGGATTCTGCTTTGCCGTTGATAGACCGAAGTTTCCCGCGTTAAAAAATCTGCCATCTGCGCAGGTACATCGAGAGGAATTATAAATTGAGTCGAACTGTAGGTAAGTAGTATTACAAGTAATAAATAAGCCATAAGTTTGTGGCTACGTTAGCAAGTAAAAATACTAACAGTAGAAAACGATTTAATAAATCATGATAATATAATTTTCCGCGCCTGGAACTATACCTAACCTACATTATAAAACCCGACTGTCTTTTATTTTGTTAATCGAGAAGGTACAATTTCTTGTTTTCCCTGTCAGTCTAATTTTAAATCTGCAACTCCTGGCCACAACTTTAGACATTCTGGGATCATTTGTACATACTTTTAAAATATTGTATAACAACTAAATAACTAAAACTTAATATATACGGAACTATAATAAAGGTTAAAGTTATGATTGGTTATGCACAGTTAAGGTCCATTGCGACCCTTTTATTTTGCACTAAAAATTTAAAAAAAAGTGTAGGTACATACGCCACACCAATAAGTTATTGAGAGCGCATAAGTTTCTGTATAAATCTTCAGCTTCCATCTGAGCCTGCTGGCCGGCGTTGACTATGGCTACCTATCTTTATCAAAACGTAGTTCATAAGCTTAAGCATTACTTCTAATGGTGGCCGTTGTTAATACATTCTGAAATCAGATGGATTAGGTTATTAAACTAAACTTATCAATGAGTAATTTTATTCCGTAATTCGGTTGCTTATATTCTGAACCTAGATCGGAATCAACCGCCTTAGAGATTTACAACTCCTTACCGGATTGATCATATATTTTATGCCTTGATACGAAAGTGCGATGTAGTAAATTGTGAAGGACGCACACACAAGGACATGGTGATCTGAAATATTTTTTTTTCCATTATATCACTCCGGTTTTTGGTAATACTATTCAATAGGTGCTTAAAATAATGTAAACGTTTAAGATTTCAGTTTTACCATTACTATTTATGTAATGGCAGAAATCAAGCTAGTGCGAAATAGTTATAAATAATTATAGCAAGTACAATTTCACCCGAGTTCCAAAACATTTGCGGACATTGACACTAGCAGTTATTAATAACTGACTTGCTTCAGCCCACTTTTCAAACATACCACGGATTTCCGTCAATTTTCCATCGTTTCTAATATCAGCTTGCTCTTTAACTTATCTGCAAATGCTGACATAGATTGGTTCAAGAAGTACAACGGAACTACAATAACCTCGACACACTCGAAAAAAACATTTTTTTTATAAAAGAATAGTACATTGTTGCCTGGAAGAGATCGCTTCGAAGCGATAAGGCCGCCTATTGCTTACCTTGTATATTTTTTTCCATGTACTGGTTTTTCTGTATTGTTTTCTGTGTGGTGTACAATAAAGAGTCATTGTATTGTATTGTTGTAGAGGCTTGAAAGTAACCAATAGATGGACGAGTTAAATTAAAGTAAGAGTCCATCTATTGCACTTTTGGCCGAGACTATAAACGTTATGCTTTTCACGACTAATGCGAGGAATTATAACAATTAAAAACAATCGTAACACTGCGTTGCTCCCGCCGATTTTACTTTTTCTTTTGTGACATAATTTTTTTTAAACGAGCCAGGCCATATTATTAGTGGCCAGGACCCAAAACCACATAATTAAAAATTAAAACCGCATCCTCGTCATGTCCGATCTGCGGCAGCAAGTCGGGCATGACGAGGATGTATACTCGCGCACTGAGCAGTCTGGCTGCGGCAGCACGATGAACATGACGAGCCTGGCTGTTCAGCCAGTGCAGCGCAGTGTGCAGCAGGCTTAAAAAGTTAATGCTGTGGCGTTTTTCCATACTTAAAGAAATTAAAGCATTTTGTGCATATTATGCGTTTAAGGAAAAAAACACCTCTTTAAAGTCATGAATGACACATTCTCATTGGGCAATTTAATTTCACATGCAGCAGACGATTTATAGTATAAATCATCCTAGGTGATTTTTTCGCTTCAAGCCATTACATTAAATTTGAACCTTAATACTATGATGATACCGTTTGTTTTGAAAGATACGGGCTCGAAGCGAAAAATTGACCTGGGAAGATTTATACTTTTGTTTGGTCCAATTATCGTTTCAGCACGCCGGGAATGAAATTCAGAAATTATCTTTCAAAAAGTCGTATCGTATTATGAAATACATAATATCGAAACGTCCTGTTTTCGTAATGTGTTAAAATGTTGTCGTGTTTTGCGCGCCATAAATGAGTCAGCTGTTAAATTACATATAGGTATAGGCAGTTTTTGGTACTGGATTTAGGTTATCTATGGCCACATTTTCGAGCAGTGTCGTGAAAACAATATTGTAGATTGATTTCGTGTACAAAAATTATTATTGTCGATATAGACGGAGCGATAAACAAAGAATCGTATACAAAGGACGACGTTGTGAAACTCATAGCAACGGCAAACAATACAGCGTCCAAATAAAATCTTCCTTGTTGTCTTTTAACAAAACTTTTGTGCGTTTCATCATTTTTATACATCTTGCGGACTGCGTTGACGTTAAACACAAATTCTTTAAAATGATTAGACTTGACGTAACTCAAAATGATAGGTGCAAGTTTATTGATCATGGAAAACCAAGCATAGCACAAACTGAAAATGAACGAAAGTAATCTATTTAACCAAATTAAAACCTATCAATATTTCTTGACAATAGATATATAAAAGCTGCAGCTACGAGACATGATTCAATAAAAATACGTATTTGTACTAATCTTCTACAGCTTTAATTTAAAATTACACGGTTCCGGTAAACCACAATAATTTCAATTCAATTCAATTAGTATTAAATGTGCTTTTAAACTTAGATAGGTAGTTAATCACTTAAAGGCAGCCAGCGTGGTAAACGTAATGTGAAAAACTAATGTGTTGTCGCTTAATGGCGGCTTATTAATTTGTTAAAACGACTGCTGCTTGAAAAAAAGTATCATTTGTTTAAATGAGAACACTTTTCGATTGATATTGAATTTCTTACTATGTGACAAAGAATAAGAATCGTAGTAGTAGGTAGGTATAAAAATAATAATCAGTAGGTGATTTAAGCCAGACATGTATTTGATAAGTTATTTTAAACGAAATAACAGGTTATTCAACTTTCTTAGCATAATCATGAATATAAATTTGTTATCAAACATTCAATACAAACGTTATAAGACTTATAAGGTGTGTCCGGTCACGACCATTCATCTATGATTCATTTTGAAAAAACAAAATATCCCTTAGATTGTCATACAGTATGAAAGATAAGAGGGTGCTAAATTAAATTATGTGACTATACAATTTTCACCGTTATGGTACCGTCATGTTTATATTAAAATCCTTTTCAATTACTTAGCTTGGGTAAGGTGACACATGTCATTGAACAATTAAAGGGTTGAAACAATGTAAATGCGAATCGATTTTTTGCGATTTTCGATTAAGTAAATATGCTAAGAACATGTAATTGATTTTATTAGTGATTTATTCTACAAGAATAAAAAACTTAACAAAAAAACTAAAAACGAAATTGAAAAAAAATAACAGCTCAAAACATCAAACAACACATCATCGTCATCATCATTTTAGCCGAAAGACGTCCACAGCTGAACATAGGCCTCCCCCAAGGCTCGCCAAACAGATCGGCCCTGCGCCATCCGCATCCAATGCGTTCCCGCAACCTTTCCCAGGTCGCCGCTCCATCTTAGACGACCAGATGGCCTAGTGGTTAGAGAACCTGACTATGAAGCTTGAGGTCCCGGGCTTGTTTCCCGTGTCGGGGCAGATATTTGTATGAATAATACGAATGTTTGTTCTCGGGTCTTGGGTGTTTAATATGTATTTAAGTATGTATCTGTCTATATAAGTATGTATCTGTCTATATCCGTTGCCTAGTACCCATATCGCAAGCTTTGCCTAGCTTACTTTGGGACTAGGTCAATTGGTGTGAATGGTCCCGTGATATTTATTTATTATTTATCTTGTTGGAGGCCTACCTACACTGCGTCTTCCGGTGCGTGGACGCCACTCGTGAACCTTTTTGCCCCATCGGCCATCATTTCTACAAGCGATGTGCCCTGCCCACTGCCACGTGAGTCTGGCAATTCTTCGAGCTATGTCCGTGCTTTAAGCTCTTACGCTGATATCATCATTTCTAATGCGATCCCGCAGTAGTAGTTAGTAGACGTCTAACAGCTGAAATGATGATGATGATCATAATCAACGATCAATTATTAAAAACAATCAACCAAATGCTTGTGAGTAAACACTAAGCACCACACTAAAGATAATTATTTATTTCTTCATGAAATGCTCTATTTTGTCTCCGAAGGCCATTTGATGAATCGATCTGCTTCATACATAAATGAAACAAACAAAGGAAACTAACTGTCTTAAAAAAGTCAATTTTTAAAGTGTCCGTCAATCATCACATGGTAACTATTTAACATCTATAAAAGATGAAACATTTCACTCAAATTAGACTATTGGTTAGGCAGTGACCAGTAAAGGGTGATTCTTCGAGGTTGTGATTTTTGTTTTATTCCTCTGTCGTATTTTTTTTTACTTATTTGACAGAAAAATTCATGCTCCCATGAAAATAGATTTGTTCAATAACATAAATATTGTTTTGGCACTCATTTTTATGAAACCATTTTGAAAATAATTAACATTTTAGTTTTTGTGTCCAGAGGAATAAAAATAGTAGTAAAAATATACGTTAAATATTAATAAAAAAATATAAACAGTAATTAGAGTATTATTATACGTAAAAATTAACAATCTAGGTACATAATTATTCTTGAAAACATTTTCTGTGCTTATTATTTGTACATATATACTCAACGGCAAATCTAACCGCCCGCTTTAATTATGTCACATAAAACTACCTTGAAATTTTATTTTTTTACTGTTAAGGCATGTTTTATTTCAAAATAACTAAATAAACTGTACTTTTATTCAAAAACTACCATTAAAACTGTATTTTTTTATTCCAATGTCCATTTATGGGTGATTCTTCAAGGTCGTGATTTTTGTTTTATTCCTCTGTCGTATTTATTTTTACTTAGTACAGAAAAAATCATGCTCCCATGAAAATAGATTTGTTCAGTAACATAAATTTATGGTACTAAACAAATCTATTTTCATGAGAGCATGATTTTTTCTGTACTAAGTAAAAAAAAATACGACAGAGGAATAAAACAAAAATCACGACCTTGAAGAATCACCCTTATCCATAGGAATAAAGGACATAGGAATAAAAAAAGTAAATAAAAATAGTGATGATTCATAATACGAACATTCTGGAAAGTTGCCGTTAATACTACAGAAAGATAGTACTAAAAGCAGTGAATCAAGCATAATTAAAAAAAAATAAGGGTTATACAAGCGTCAGAAAACCTGGCAGAGTAATAAAAATGTTACCTGAACCAAGGACAGACAAATAAAATATTTACCTTCGTATCTCTGGAGCTAATTGCACCAGCTGAAATATCCACTACTAGACATGTTCGAAACGCGAGTAAAAACAGCCCACGTGTGAATTTATCACCAGTTTCTTAATTTGTCTTTATGAAACAACTGATTGAAACGCGCTCCAGAGTAATAAAGAATTTACGCCGGACACATCTTATTTCCTCAGCTATAAAGTTAATACTACAAGTAAAAATTATTCATCAGTTGTTTATTACGTAACAACTAATATTCTTTGAATGTGGTCACTCAACATATTGTTACAGTTGACTGATGTTGAGATATAATCGTATGTTTCCATGAAAATGGGGAACGGACACGACAGAGTAGTAAAAATCATGGTGTTAATTATTTTTTTGTAAATAATTAGAACCAGTAACACAAAAACTGACATATGCCCCAGTTAAATACAGATATATGCTACCTCTGAAAAAAAAATCAAACTTCTAAACTGAAGGGTTTATTAAAATTATTCCCCGGACATCGAAAATCGGGGCCTCGAAGAATCACCCTAAACCGATAACTTTAGAACTCGTAACTCTGCTGAAAATGTCTAAAGTTAACATTATAAAAACACTAATAATAGTAGAGAACTTCATAGGAATCTATAGAAACTATTCCTTTTTAAAAGGGAGGGTCAGGTCCTTGGTAAAAATACTGATTTTAGTAGACTTGAGTATCGTGCTGTTACCTTATGTGGCCTTTTTTAGCAATATTTTTAACGGTTCAAGTAGAAGTTCCTTGGATATAGGTACCTTACCTACGTAACTTTTTCGCCATCTATTATGTAAACACTTTATGTATGTAAACACTTTATTGTACATAAAACACAAAAATAATACAAAACAACACAACAAAAATAGTACAAAGGCGAACTTATCCCTAAAAGGGATCTTTTCAAGCAAGTGAGCTTTTTATTATGTTTCAATTCAAACAGTTTATTCACTTGTTGCTATCATTTTTAGCTTTGTTCACACCAAATATTTTGAAAAGTTCTTGAAAAATATTAAAATGACCCAAAGATTACTTGATAGTGACATATCGTATCAAACAGCGAAACAGAAGCAACTTAAAAAGTTTTACATTGACATGGTACTGTTTGCTGTCGGGATAATTTTTATGACATTTTGATACGCCCACGATACCTTTATTAGTGAGCAACTCTTTACAAAAGAATTTTTGGTAAAGATCAGTCATCACTATAGATATTTTTATGAAAATTATATTTTCATTAGATAACAGATAATTTTTGTTAATCTTAAATTTCTGAATAATACTGTATCAGTAACTTCAAAAAAATTATACAATGAAAATGATGAAAGTAATAAACTTGAGATATTAAAGAGGATGCATTGCAAGTTAAAAAAACGGAATGATATAAATCACCTCTTGGGGAATGCCACCAACAACCTTTGCGACTGCTTTGGAACTCAGGTTATGGTTAAAATATGTTTTTTTTTAATTCCAGATTGTCAAAGTAAATCTTATTTTCAGATAACGATATCATTTTGTTTAGTTACAATTTATTACATCATACTTTTGTATGAAGGTGTCAACTTAATAGTAAAGAAGGTTAGAAATCACTAATATTTATTTTTATTTTAAATAAAGTAAAACTCGTTCTTCATACTAATTTAATGTGTTTCCAGAATTCTCTAAGCTACCTTTCCATTGGTAGCACATTAATTTAATGTGTTTCCAGAATTCTCTAAGTTACGTCTCCATTGGTAGCACATTAATTAAATTTGTTTCCAGGATTCTCTAAGTTACGTCTCCATTGGTAGCACATTAATTTCGTTGCTGAGTTACCTGAGTATAATAAAGCTAATGATTGTAATTTATGGTCAATGGACTCAAAATCAAGCAGAAAAACTCAGCAGAAATATAGCAAATCTCCGCAGCATTCTGGCGAGAAGTACGTATTTATATCAATTTACCAAACGACATTGCCACACATTGCATTTACCAGTGGAGTACCTATTTAGGGACATTTAACAGTGCCAAACCAAAAAACACGCATTTAATACTTTAAGATTGTTATATTTGATTAGAATATCTATAGTACCAGGCGCGGAGGCTTGTGCGTGCGCGCGCGCGGCTGCGGGGCTGGCGCGGCGGCTGCGCGCGGCGCCGCTGCGCGTGCGCCTGCTGCCCTCGCTCGCCGTGCAGATGGCGCTGCTCGCCGACATGCTCGCGCTCGTCGCCAACTACACTATCGTGCTGTTACAATTCAACCTTGTTGTTTAACCCAAAGCACTTAAGTACTTGCAATAAACGAATGCAAAAGTATTTTGATAAATTGGAAGATTTTAATTTATGTGACCCCAATTTAGATTAATTTATGTTCGTTCATAATTATTTTCTGGCGTGATTTTGTATTGGAAAACAATTACCTATCCCTTAAAAAATATAGCTAAAACCTTAAAAATAATTTATATCATCCTCCATTCAAGGGCGAATTTATATTTTCTTTTTTAAGACGGCACGATGGGATCAGCAAGGCAACCACTACCTTTACGAGTACCTTTACATTATCTTATCATGCAAAAATCTTGTCTTCACCGTGTCACGTGAACAAATTGTTGTTTATTTTGTGTATTCCAGGTTAGCTTGAAAAGATCCCTTTTAGGGATAATTTTGCCTTTGTACTCTTTTTGTTTTGATGTTTTTTGTCTTATTTTTGTGTTTTATGTACAATAAAGTATTTACATGGATACATACATACTTTTAAGTCCATGGCCATGGTGGTTATCGAGATAAGTCCAGGGTAACCTGCCTGCCTGCGTGCTGTCAAGTACACCACCAATGCACCCGACCAATCCATTAGAAAATTTTAATCACATATATCCAACCCTACGCCTTACGACTTAAATATGTAGATGGCACGACAAGCCACTATTGACATAAATAATGCAAGCGATCAAAATGTTCGGGTGGGTTGGGTAGAAGTGGCTTGGTGACGCTTGGCGCGTAAAGCCTGGAAATTCGGGTTCGAATCCCATCTGATGCACCCGACAACTATGTTTGTTTTTATAAAATCATAGATTTCCTGGTTTAATTGTGGATAATCATTGGACGATGGCTATTAACCTGTCACGGGATTTTAACTTAAAGGAATTAGTAGGTAGGTATATTGTTGTGATGGATGTATGGCAGACGAGCTTTGACGTTGTAATCGAACGTCGATATGATATTTCATAATCAAAATAAATGTTGAGTTCACAGTAATTGTCAAGTCTTTTAGATTTACAAGAAGTTAGTGTAAAATATCCCAGTACTAATGCAATGTTAATGCTAAGTTAATACTTCGACACCAATTAATTAATTCAATTCTCAATTATCTTTTTCAATAATAAACTAGTTAAATAAGTTATATTTTCAGGGCACTATCTAACGTTTTTTGTCCTTATGTAAGGATTAAAACACAGGATCCACCATAATGCTTTTATTTCAATATCGCCTGTCCCTCTCTAACACATTACGTTAACCCTATATAAACTAATCTTCCCGTTCATTCATCGCTCAAACTCACTATTCATACGTCTCTGTCTTACATCAATAAAATCACGCATTCTGTCCCTTTCGCACCCTGAAGTTCCTATTAAAGTATCACCTTACACTAATATTAACGTAATGTTAGTATGGAACACGCACGACTAATACTTAAACGTTGTTCGGTATGTTTTTAGGGTTCCGTACCAAAAGGGTAAAAAAATAAATAAAAAAAAAAACATACAGACGAATTGAGAACCTCCTCTTTTTTTTGAAATCGGTTAAAAACGGGACCCTATTACTGAGGCTCCGCTGTCCGTTTGTCACCAGGCTGTATCTCGGGAACCGTGATAAGCTAGAGAGTTGAAATTTTCACAGATGATGTATTTCGGTTGCCGTTATAACAACAAATACTAAAAAATCGAATAAAATAAATATTTAAGGGGGCTCCCATACAACAAACGTGATTTTTTTGCTCGTTTTTGCTCGATATAGATAACGGCAACAGGTAGACGCTTGAAAGATTCACAGAATATTTAATTATTATATTGACTTTAAAAATAAATCATTAAATTAAAATAAAAAAATATTTAAGGGGGGCTCCCATACATTAAACGTGATTTTTATAGATAGTTGTACGGAACCCTTCGTGCGCGAGTCCGACTCGCACTTGGCCGGTTTTTAACATCATTAGTCGAAAATTTTTAAGTCACTTCGTCGTACTTATTGACGAGGAAAAATTCATTTTTTATGTGCCGTTGATTAGGTAGTACCTAATACGCGAGCTCTTGACAGTTTCAGTGCGTTGTCGTCAACACATTTTCCAATAGATGTACGGAACATAAAATGTCTATTGTTAATATAATTAAATCCTTAGAATTTATTGAGAATGTAATCGGTGTGTACCGAAACTTTGCGATGTTGAAAGGAATAATACGACCTATAATTCAGTTACGCATTTTAATCGAAATTTGCGCAATAATTGTAGCATATGTATTCATTTTCCAAAGCAATTTCGCGCATTTCTCAGCCATGAATGCAGATGTTTTTAGCTTTGTTTTTGTCCTCTATTACATATCATTCGAGATTGCTAACTCTTTAGTGGCCATCGTGTTGAGTTATTGCTACTCGAAGTATTTTATGGAGTACTTTCTAAACATAAAGGCAGTTAACCAGCTTTATGAAACAGACTTAATGTATCAAAATTTAGCAAAATTACAACACAAAAGGTTCTATGTTTACGTCACTATTTTTACTATTGCATTCATTATCATGACAATTTTATATGCTTACGACGGGTTTGAGACAGTTGAATTGTCAGTGTTTTCTATAATACGTTTTACAACTGGAACGATTCACCAATTTCGTTTTTTTTACCAAAGTTTTACTTTTGTCCAATTCATTGAGATTGTTATCTTTCTTCTTAAATATGTCAACGTCTCAGTGACAGAGGCTATTAAGAAGTTTAGTGAAGAATATACTGGTACTGAAAACGACGTAAAGTTACGGGAAATTCAAAGCGAGCTGGAGAAATGGGGTGAAGGAAGTCGTCACTTGGTGGTCGCTTGCAATTCTTTAAATGATTGCTGTGGATTTCAGGTGTGTAAACTTGTATACTTGAGCAAAATATACTTACTTGGGGTCCTAGTGCTAAGAGACTCTACAAAGAAATACCAAAGAGGTAAGGTGACGCCACAGGAGAATGGAGAGGTGGCAGCTACCTCGGAAAAAGAATAATCTTATTGTTAGCTGCGCAAAGAGGAAACTCTACTACCTATATTGTTAGCTGCGCAAAGAGGAAACTCTACTACCTATATTGTTAGCTGCACAAAGAGGAAACTCTACTACCTATATTGTTAGCTGCGCAAAGAGGAAACTCTACTACCTATATTGTTAGCTGCGCAAAGAGGAAACTCTACTACCTATATTGTTAGCTGCGCAAAGAGGAAACTCTACTACCTATATTGTTAGCTGCGCAAAGAGGAAACTCTACTACCTATATTGTTAGCTGCGCAAAGAGGAAACTCTACTACCTATATTGTTAGCTGCGCAAAGAGGAAACTCTACTACCTATATTGTTAGCTGCGCAAAGAGGAAACTCTACTACCTATATTGTTAGCTGCGCAAAGAGGAAACTCTACTACCTATATTGTTAGCTGCGCAAAGAGGAAACTCTACTACCTATATTGTTAGCTGCGCAAAGAGGAAACTCTACTACCTATATTGTTAGCTGCGCAAAGAGGAAACTCTACTACCTATATTGTTAGCTGCGCAAAGAGGAAACTCTACTACCTATATTTTCGGAACCTTAGCTAAGAGGGGGCTTCTTTTAATTATAAATGCGTTAGCAATTTTTCTTTTCTGTTTCTTAAGGTACCTACTTTTATTTTAAGATAGTTGTACACACATATTTATGTTAAATTGATGATTTATTGAATATTGTTTGATGACCGAACTTGTTATCACTTGTTAAATATAACGATTTCATCGCTTGTGTATTTTTCAGATTTCAATTTCACTGTGTTCGGTGACAATTTATTACATCATGCTTCTGTACGAAGGCGTCAGTTACTTAAACACTGTGGTAATTTAACGACTTAAAATCAGCTTTTTAATTCTGTTGATATTTTGGTGGAGTCCAAGAACCTGGGACACCTGATTCTGGTAGATAAAATTACAATGAAATTTTTCCAATGTAGCACGAGAATTACCCATACTGTGTCCAAACGGAACCTTTTCCAGTTATACAGGTATCTACCATTTAAGGCGATCCAACTTTTTGGTCTCCTATCATCCATATCCATACTACATAAGGTTTGTTTGTTTCTCCTTCTTTCGCTTCGAAACTGAGCGAGACGGATTGCTGTGATTTTTTGTACGGACATAGTTGAAGGGCTGTACAGTGACATAGGCTACTTTTTACTACGGGAAAATATCTCATTCCCACGGGAAAACACGTTTTAATCTACTTTAGCGGGTGGAAAGCCGCGGTCATCAGCTAATTTACTATATAATTAAATTGTTGTTATTATGCAATATCAAATGCAATTTCACGAAATCTTTTAGGATATAAATTAGTCTATGTCCTAATATTTGGATTTAAGTAGGTACTTAAGAATTGATATTAAATTTAAGGTGTTTATTTAAGGACGATATATTTTCAGCGGTTTCTTCCAGCATTTATCAGGGGTACAGTATGCTCCCTGATAAGCTATACAATGATAAAGCTACTGGTAGTGACCGCCGGCCAGCGGGCGCTGAATCAGGCCGAGACCTTGAAGAGAAATCTCGCATATCTTCACAACATGCTTATAGGAAGTAAGTACTGTGATGTTGTTATAAGTTAAACCAATGAGTGTTGCGTAAATACTGTTTATTAAAGTAAAGGAGTCCTTTATATATGTTACATAGTGGGAGAGTGTGAGTGTGGCGCAGCTCACACTACACCTCCCCCCTTGAAAAATGAAAAAAAAAATACATTTACTTTTTTTTGTCATATTTAAAATAGTAATAAACACAACACAATAGCGACTGTAACAAATAAATTTGAAATAATAATAATAATCCGAACTGATTACTAGACTGAAATATTTGTAAAAAAAAATACATGTTAAAATTAAATATTGGCGCAACAATTTTAAATCTAATAAAAATTATGAAAAGTTTAACGTAAATATTATAATTATGTAAAATTAAAAGAACCATTACAATGTTATACCTAATTTGCGCACTTTGTTGACGAGATTCGAACGTAGATACCAAACTGCAATAATTTAAAAAAAAAAATAGGGTCTGTATAAGAAAATACTAATATTATTTTACCTGAATGAACATACTGTTAGACTTATTATGTACTGTGCTCTCTATAATGTACTGCGATCTATTATTATTTCATCTTAAAATCTCAACAATTATTTATTTGAATCCACAATATCGATTTTCTAAACTTTAAACTTCTTATTTATTATTCAATCGTACATTGCCATTACCTATTCTTCCTATAATTTTACATAACACTTCCTTTCTAACTATTATATTTTCTATTTTCTTATCATCTTATAATAATATCAGTGTGCTACTGCGGCATCACTGTACGCAATGCAATTTTATGTCATTGCTTGCAAGGTACACAGCACTTTTTTATTTTGTGGTCGGCCGACCTTTACTTATTCACTTATTTTGTTCAGGATACAAGGATTATTTTTCATTTCGTGCGCGCACATACATATAACCTTTTATAATATCATCATACATTCAGGTAGTTCTTTTAACACTTCCTTACTTCAATAATCATACCGTGTGCCCAAGTCTCTTCACGAGTGATGCTCGATCGAATCATGATCAGAGGACAAGGGTTTCCTACCTGCCTTGTATCCTGGTGTACCTTGTTAATAAATCCATCTCTAAAAAAAACCGTTCAAAATCTCTACCGAAATACTCATTCAATTTGAAAACTTCAGCTAGTAAGAATTCCAATAACTTTTAGGTGGCCATCCTAATCGCTCCTTGAAAATCTTGTTTGCTTCCGCTTTCCCAAACACACTTGCTTAAAGCACACTTTCAAACTATACCATTGCCTATTTAAAAAAACTTTACCTTTCCCAACACAATACAAATCCTACTTAAATCTCAATCCTTTGCTAATTTTATATTTCGCAAAACTACTCCAATAATCTTTAACCCAATAATAATAAAAAAAAATCTAATTTCATTGAAAACCTAAAAAAAACGTCATTTAATAGAATAAAAAATCTTGTTCCAATAATTTGGAATGGCAGCTGGATGATCAGTCTAGTTGCAATAACAAATTATTTTTAAATCAACCTTCTTTTTTTTATGAAATACTTTCCATCTACTATGTATAAATAAAACTTCCATAAAGCTGTACAAGAAAACAAATGTATATATTAACATAATAAATCCTACTTTCGATAATTTACCTAAATTTCAAAATCATTTTATAACTCAATAATTTAAATGTCGTTAAAAGAGCGCACATTACCTATCTTACCTGGTGAAATTTGAGCTGTAATAACAGACGCGTAATGCTATACCTTATTGGGTGATCTAAATTAGATCATCCAACTTAGTGCTGTTACTACGGGTCTATTTTTAGAGCACAAATTTTATTTTACTTGATTGTTAATTGATTATTATTTACGCTTAAAAACTCTTAAGTAAATTGTCTCTGACTAAATTATTAAAACCAATCAAAAGTATTTTTACCATTTAAATTTTGTCCAAAGTCTCAAATTAAAACTTTTTATGTTGCTAAGTATTTAAAATAGAAAAGTAGTATCTCGTCAACAAACGGCATTACACTATAAAAACAAGAAATTAAATAAATTTATAATCATTTCTTATTACTAACACATTAACAACACGTAAAATCGCACTTTCGTTGATGAAAATCATGCAAAAAGAACATTGAGGAAAAAGACTATTAATTGAATTTGATTAACAAAAAATTTAAAAAAAAATCACCAAAAAAAATACCTTCCATTATACGTCCGAAATCAACTAATTTTCCCGAAACTTCTACCTATTTCCAAAAGTCCAGTCCATCTTCCTCCAACACCGACTCCATCCTCAACGACTCCATCCACTACCCTGCTGCATACCACTCCAATCCAAACAGACACCATTATCAGCTCCTTGCAGCTAACCTCCTTAACTCTTCTGTTTTTCTTATATTCTTCTTATATTATCGTATTCTTCTTTCTTATTTTTCTTCATTTTTATTTCTTCTTTATTTTCTTCATCTTAATTGTTTTATTCTTTTCTTCTTGTTTAATTTCCTTTTATTCGTTTTTTTCTTCATTTTTTATTCTTCTTCTTCCTTTATTTGGTAAATTGAATATATTCTTCACATTTATCTTAATTTTTCTCTTCTTTCTTCAGTATTAGTTTTCATGTATTGATACAATACAATACAATGACTCTTTATTGTACACCACAAAAAATACAATACAGAAAAACAAGTACATGACAAAAAAGGAATAAGGTAAGCAATGGGCGGCCTTATCGCTTCGAAGCGATCTCTTCCAGGCAACCTTTAAAAAAAGAAAGAAAGAAAGCAAGGAATGCATTACAGCAGGTGGTGCAATATAAAATTTAATAAATAATAATAAAAAACAAACATTTTATTAAAACAACTGAAAACATCTAATAATACACATCATAAAACATACATAAATAAGTGATACACAATATACTTGTAAATAAATGGACACAATAATACAATTTTCAAGCACAGGATAAAAGATTGATTATATTTTCTTAACTATCTTTTTTTGTTTGATTTATTTTATATTTATTTAAACACACTAACTTAAATATTTTTATCGTAGGTATATACTTATTTAAAATTTTAATTGTCTTTTCTTTCTAGTCTGCACTTTTTAACTGTCCACACTTTTTCATAATCTCACAAGTCCTTTTTACTGGTGGCGCGGCGCGCCGCCAGTGCAGCACGAAGGCCGCACTGGCAGGATCGCCATGTGATGTTGTTATAAGTTAAACCAATGAGTGTTGCGTAAATACTGTTTATTAAAGTAAAGGCGTCCTTATATATATGTTACATAGTGGGAGAGTGTGAGTGTGGCGCAGCTCACACTACAGTACGATCCAAGTTATTTACGGATAAGTATATGCCTCGATCACACGTACCGAGCGAACGGGCGAGACAGTAAAATGTTTCTCGGCCGAGAAGAGATGTAAGCAAGTAGCTGTTCACACATGTTTTAAAAGTAGCACAGTCAATTCTGTTGTCAAGTGGCTGAGTGACGAGACGAGACAGTGCACGTTCAGACCTGCCGAGTGAGCGAGTGAGATAGTGCCCAGTACACGCTGGGCCTAGTAAATAGAACGAAAGCCAAGCTACTGCTGCGTACTGAGTTCTCGGACAAGAGCACTGTCTCTCCCGTTTGCTTGGTACGTATAATCAAGGCATATTATGTACTGCTTGTTAAGTGTTCTTTTGTCCCACAAGGAAGCCTTATAGTTTCACCAGGTCCGTCTGTCTGTATGTCTGTTTGTTCGTCCGTCAATCCGTCTTTCCGTCGATCCGTCCGTCTGTCCGTCTGTCCGATCGTCAGTCCACTGGCTAGCTTAGAGACTGATAATGGTAGGGTAGGAGGCTGTAATTTTTAATGGGTATAATATTAAATATGTAAGCCGTCTAAAAGGCCGGCAACGCACTTGTGACTCTTCTGGTGTTGCAGGTGTCCATGGGCGACGGTAATCTTTTACCATCAGGCGATCCGTTTGCTCGTTAGCCCCCTATACCATAAAAAAAACCATGTAGATAAAGCGAAAAAAAAAAGTACTTTTAATTGTATTTATTTGAGCTTTCAGGACGACTTCCTTGGAAAAATAATAATAGTCGTTTCTTCATGATTTGATTGAAAGCTGTAGTTTGGATTTCGTGGTTGGCAATGCAGAGCGGTGCTACCTTTTTTTTTTTTACGTGGGGAAATCCTCATGGATACCCACCATCCTCGGGGGAGGACGATGGGTTATGTCAGACTCCTACTGACTAAAACCCCCCGGTGTTCCCTCTCTCCGCTTAGGTAGGGGCTACGGGAAGGGTTACGCCATCCGCGGCCCCCACCGGCGGCTGCCCCTTCGGGCCCACCTCTGTGGGACGTAAGCCCCACAAACTCCGTTTAAGGCGCACCGGAAACACCTGGAGCGCCTGACAACCTCGGGACATCTTTGGCGGGTGACGGACACCCCGATCCACCACCCGATGTCCCTCTGAGGGATGCGGGGTAAGCTCGCCTCGCTGGGGCCAGGAAAAGACCCAAAGACATCAATCCTTAGGCCACCCGGGGCACTCGGGCCTCAGGATACTTTTCCTCCAGGAGACCCCCGGAGCTACCCCACATCAGGTCTGTGGTTCTGCCACCGACCACACTTCGGCCGCAGAGAATAGAGCAAGCGGCGCACCGCAGTACCGACATGCCACTTCCTCTGCGGCCCCACCAGTGCCGTTTCGACGGAACGGCCCCGCCAGCTCGCAGGGGGTAGGGAGAGTGGCGCACCGTAATACCAACACGCCTCTCCCCCTGCGATCCCTCCACGGCCGCAGAAGATAAGGAGAACGGCGCACCGAAATACCGGCACTCCTCTTCTTCTGCGGTCTCACCTCCACGCGCGTCCGCAGCGGACTTGTTCAGCCCGCTGGGAGCGCCCACCTCGGGCCAGCCGGCGACCCAAACAGGCCGGCCCTGGTTGCCTCTTAGCTTCACCGTGGGTGACCAGTCCACGGTTACTAAGCCCCCCCGCCACGACAAGGCGGGCAACCCTCGGGGGGGAGAGCGGTGCTACCTATTCTGACACCAGTAAACTCGCTATTTGCGCCAAGCTGGGAGTTGTCGTACTGTTAGGTTATAACGTCGACCTTTATTTCTTTATTTATTAAAGAGCACAACAGCGTTACAATCAAACTTATTCTAATTTTATATTGATACATACATAAGGCCAATAACAGTTACTCCCTGTACTGTACAATTAATAGCTTGAGCTGAAAACTTACAATTAACTATCTTGTTAATAAACAAACTTATTCTTATTTTACTTAATCTAATTAAAAACTAATTCCAACAAATTTTCACAATCTATTTAGTGAACAAATGTGCTTGTGTTTGTGTGTGTGTGTGTGTGTGTGTGTGTGTGTGTGTGTGTGTGTGTGTGTGTGTGTGTGTGTGTGCGTGTGCGTGTGTCTGCGTTTAAAACTTAAATGTAAAATGTAATTGGACATCAAAATGATAAACTTGAAATTCAATGATTACGACAGTAGTTAAGAGCTTACAAAGTTAAATGTGTTATTTATATTCATTAGTTAAAACAAAAGAAAAGTTGATTACCTCTGGGACATCACTTTGACATTGACAGTTGTTGGTTTACATTTTTGATTCATATGACATTTAGTTCCAGGCGCGGAGGCCTGTGCGTGCGCGCGCGCGGCCTCGGGGCTGGCGCGGCGGCTGCGCGCGGCGCCGCTGCGCGTGCGTCTGTTGCCCTCGCTCGCCGTGCAGATGGCGCTTCTCGCCGACATGCTCGCGCTCGTCGCCAACTATACTATTCTAATGCTACAATTCAACCATGTGGTGTAGACTGCTTGATTTTATCCTCGTGTGGTTAAATAAACAAGTTAACTTTGCTTCATCTTGTACTATGTAATTTTTATGGCCCGTTCATATTTATATTTGACTGTATTTATACCCGGATGATAGAAATATTAAGCAATAACTAACTTCTTTTATTAAACCCAAGAACCTGACTTGGCTGGTACAGATCTTTGAATAATTCACGGGTTTAAGTGTGTATGTTACTTTTTTGTACGTGATAATATCAGAAAAAAATGTTATGAATCGATTTTACAAAATATCCTTCAATAAGAAATAAAAGATGAATCGCATAACATTTAAGTTAGTTATTATGTATAGTAAGGATTTTAAAATAATAATTTATGTTATTTAGTATTTACCCGTCGCATGACCCACGACTTTTTTTGGGTCATTTTGTGCAAGTAAAAAAATCTAGAAAATATTATAGGTATTCACCGGAACCATGTGTTTTTGAAACGGTACTTAAGGCATCATCAGCTTTATTTAAACACCCACCGCTATGAGTGATTGTCAATAGATGAGATGACTTAGATACTGGGACTTCTTTTTTTATTTTATACGAGTATTGGGTACCTAGTTCTGTTGTAAGTTTTTTTTTAAGCTCAGAATTAAAGTCATGCCTAGCCCTAAAATTATTTTGGTGTTATTTTTTGTCGGTTGCTGAGATGTACTTATGTAGAAACAACAAGAAAAAAACAGTTGCACATTAATTGCACAATAAACGATAATAGGAATAAAAAATACAAAAAGGAGCAAAGACCTCAGGACATTATCGCACTTGATCAAGATTTTTTTTTGATGTGTGATGGGTGCCGTTAAAATATCTTGATCAAGTGCGGGTAGTTCGAGATACGGGTGCTGATTCTAATAGGGATCAAGTGCGGGCAGTTCGAAAGACTCGTGCGGCTAAACGAACTTGACACCCTACACTTCAGTTAACTCGTGACCACGGTTGCTGCAATGTGGCCGAAACGTCGAGGTAAATAAATAAATATTTATTACGTGATAAGTCCCGTTTAGTTTAGTAATTATAAGAAGATAATGTTTGAATACGGGCAAGATAAAAAAAAGTAAATTATCAGAACTAACAGCACTTCATTTTACTAGAAATAATCCTATTTTTTTATATTATAAACAAAATGATAAGAACATATTATTACTTCCTACGAACTCCATTTTGAATCGTTGTTTAATCATTAGAGCTCGCTATAGTAAGTACCTCTTTTAGCTTTAATCAATAAAATAAAGCAATTAAGACGTTGACACTCGCCGACGACCTTCAGTATTTCGGCTCTCCAGCGCCCGTTCTGGGAGAACATGAAAGTGTGTGTACCAAATGTATCAAATTAAAAATATCTTCACTTTTTTTGGAAACAAATTTATTTATTAATCAAAGCTTGACAGAATAACTGAAACAAAATTTTACAAAACTAAAAATTACAAATAATAAATACCCTGGAGATCGCCCACTTGGGGCATCGTCCCCACTTTTACATTGTTATTAATCTCTTATTAAGCGATAGAGACTGTTTTATTCATATCAGGTACTTGTACATTTACTTACGACACTGGTGAACTGACTGTCCGTAAGTGATTACTTACGTTTCAAAAATGACATGCAGTCGATAATATTTTCCTTGACAAATTAATAATAGAAAGTACACTAAAAGCAGTCTTCATCGAACTATTCACGTTATCATACGTTTTAAACGTACGGAGCAAATAATGCATAAAATCAACATAATAAAAAAACTCTTATTAGTAGAAAATATTCTGGGCATTTACCGGAACTATATACTATTAGACAAAAGCTGGAGAAGATTAGTACAAATACGAGTTTTTATTGAATCATGCATCACAATAGCCGGTTTTTTATACATTATTTTTAAAGAAATGGACGAGTTCATATTAGCGAAGTTAGATAGTACGACAAAATTTTTAACATTATGTTATGTTTGGTTTTCTACTATCAATACATTCGCGGCCCTTATTTTGAGCTGCTTTAACTCTAACCATTTCAAAGAATTCATTTTTAACATGAACGCAGTTCACGAGATCTATAAAGACTACGAAACACAAAAACGTCGTATCAAAACTCAACAAAAAAGATTTTATTTAGATGTTGCATTATTTGCTGTTGCAATGTGTTTCATAACATCGACGTATATATATGATTCAATCTCTGTCATTTCAACAATAATGACAGCAATAGTGTTCAATTACGAATTGTGTCAACAGTATCGTTTTTTTTATGAAAATTTCATTTTTTTCGAGTATATTGAGATTATTGTTGTACCCTTGAAATTCTTGAACGAATCTGTATCAGCAGTTGTGGACAAGTTAAACAATGAGCAAGATGGATTAACGTATGATGAGAATCTGAGGGGAATCCGGGAGGAATTAGAGAAGTGGGCTGAAGCAAGTCAGCTACTAGTGACCGCCAGTAACAATCTCCGACAATGCTTTGGAACTCAGGTGAAATGTGTAGACAGCAAACTTAATCTTTAGTCACAATAACGTGTTATTGACCAGTTTGTCAATTGTGATGTATAATTTTCGTAATTAAGCTGCGCTATAAAAAAAATGCTAATGCAATTTGGCATCTAAAATAAGTATTCCAAATTTTAATGCATGAACTTAAAAGTAAAAGTCGTTTCAAAACGTGATGATTAACATTGTTCCTATTTTTCAGATTACTTTCTCCCTATGCTCGGTCACAATTTTTAGCATCAGCCTTCTGTATCGAGGCATTTGTTATATGATTGATCCGGTAAGAACTTGTAGTAAATTTGAAAGCTGTTACTTGTCTAGTACTTGACAGAAGCATCTGCGTCTTAGTCAAACTATCTATTTATCTTTTTCCCTCTGCTAAATAACAAATTTTTGAAAGCTGCTTCTTATGTGAAGATAGAATAGAATGTAGCACAAATATATTTCATAAGTAGAAGATGTGATATAAGAACAGATTTGGCACCAGGGCTGGATAAAGATGGTGCAAGAGCTCGCTCAAATTCATAGGAAAATCGATGATTTTTGTTCTTGAGTTCTGAAATTTAGCAGAAAGGTAGTTAGTAGGCAGAAAAAGTCAGCTGAAATTGGATTTCAAGAGGAGGCTGACTTGAACGAGTCTAAAGGCGGTCGGTCATTTACGCGAAAGTTCGTTAGTTAAGTTATTTTGATTCACAGCCCATACCTACTCATTTTTATAAATGTGATGTGTTTTTTTTGTTTGTTTGTCCTTCTTTTACGTCGAAACTGAGCTACGGATTACTGTGTTTTTTTATATGGACACAGTTGAAGGGATGGAGAGTGACATACGCTACTTTTTACCACGGAAATGTATCTCATTACCACGAGAAAACACGTTTTAATCTACTTCAGCGGGGGCGAAACCACGGGTATCAATTTTCTAGTGATGACATTTCAGTCGGTCGGTGTGTGTGTGTGTGTGTGTGTGTAATAACTACGAAATTTTAGATAACTATTGGTACTTATACTAATATATTTACATAAAAAAAATAAACCGTCTACAAACTTTTAGCATGAAAATATCTTTACACTAATCTGTTTGAAGTCGGTGCCTCAGCACGAGCCAGCAGGAGTAGTAGAAACCCAATAGCTAGTATGTTGGTAAGGTAGATGACTAGTTCCACTCCTGCTGGCTAGTGCTGAGTCACCGACTTCAAACAGATTAGTAGAAAGATATTTTCATGCTAAAAGTTTGTAGACGGTTTCATTTTTATTTAATTTTTTTTTTGCTTTTTAGTTTTTGGATGTTTTTTTGAAGGCGGTTTTATTTAAAAAGTATTTTATTTTTGCTTTTTAGTTTTATTTGTATAATTAGATGCGTAGGATAAAGTCATCACTTTGACTTCGAACTTTTTTTTGCTGACTATACTTTTTGCCCCTGGTTACAAAAGTACTCATCAAGACGAATCAAACGAGACCAAACTTGATGGGGTTATGTCGTTTTATTACGGAGTTCTTATGGTCACTTTCCAGCTCCATCGTTAAACCCTGGTAACCACCATCCAGGATCAAAGTACTCGTCAATATGAATCAAATTAGCCCAAACTCGATGCGGTCGTATCGTTTTATTATAGAGTTTGGCCAACTTCCAGCTCCATCATTAGATCAGCTTCATATAAATAATATTGCATTGTCATCCAATTTACGTGTCCAGTAGTCGTGGGATACTCATCCCAATTTACCTTTCTGGTAGTTGTGGTATAGTATACGGGTATGCGACCCCGGCTTCCCTAGCTATTACTGTCCTATCCCTTGCCCTCCTGGGCGGTAATATCCTACACTTCCTATTTCCCACCCTAACTTACCAATATTCCTTTTCACACCATCTATCCTTCCCTTTCCCTATTCCGACCCTCTCCACCAATCCAACGTCTGCCGCGCGGATGGATGCATGGCTAGGGGCAAGCCTAGTCGTTAGCGTGCCACACTGCCCTGGGACCGGGCGACCCAGAATAAGGCCAGCCTTACCGTGGCATGCGGGGCTCTGCTGGGGTGGACAAACCTTTCCCTCGCTATTCGTGGGAACGCAATGGATAATCATAAAAATAATTTAATTAACCAAAATGGCGGCGATGGTGGTTCGCCACTCATCACGTCTCGTTTCTCGCGGGGGCGAAAAGCGGCCCATGGAGAGCCGCTTCGCTACGTTGAATGTAAGAGGAGGAATGGATGGTAAGGTAGATGAAGTATGTCAGATGATGGATGAACGATGCATAGATATTCTGTGCGTGAACGAAACCAAGAGGAAAGGATGTGATACCACGGTTCATGGTCCCTACACGGCATACTGGTCGGGAGCCCCCCAAACCAGCCGAGGCTGTCAGGGAGTTGGTGCGATTCTTTCCTCTCGAATAGTTGAATGTGTGATGGAGCATGAATGTGTAAGCCCAAGACTCCTCTGGATTAGGTTAAAAGTCGGACTCACTCGCTTGTTTATCCTTGGGGTCTATGCACCGACGGATCTGCGCAGAGGTGGGTCATTAAAAGCCCAACAAGAGAGAGAGGAATTTTGGGATAGCATGAGAGAGGTCTTGATAAATGCGAAGAAAATGAACGGATCGTGATGTTAGGGGACTTAAATGGGTGGGTTGGAGTAAAGCGTGATGGGTATGAAGGAGTTCTGGGTACGTTTGGGGACGAGAGAGTGAATGACAATGGGAGAAGCCTGCTTGAAGTATGCTTGGAATGGAATCTTTGCGTGACCAACACAATGTTTGACCACAAAAAGATCCATTTGTATACAAGAGAGGAGGGTGAGTCTAGAAGTATGATTGATTTTGTAATTGTGGATGAAAGACTGAGGAAGAAAGTGCTAGACACTCGGGCATACCGCGGTGTAGGCCTCGACACAGACCACTTCCTGGTCATAGCCCGAATGCGTGGCCTCTTTAAACGGTGGCGACACCGAGGAGCCGAGCCTACGAGTGTTTTGGAAAGAGTAAAAGTGGAAAATCTACAAGAAAAAGAAAAGAAAGACGATTATGTAGAGAAACTGAAAGAAAGTTTTAAAGGCATAGAAGAGATAGGTGTGATTGAAGATTTGTGGGAGATATTTAAGAAAAGGGTCGTGAATGTTGCTATTGAGGTATGCGGGGAAGCTAAAAGAAGGAAACGAAGAAAGAAGGATGATGTGTGGATGGATAAAGATGTACAAAGGGCTGTGCAAGAAAAGAAGAAAGCGTGGTTGGATTGGTTAGAAACAAAAGCTAACCAAAAAGTTCAAAAGGCAACGGATGACGAGATAAAGGAAGCAAGAACGAAGTATAAAAGATTGAAATCAGCAGCGAAATAAGTTGTGTCTAGAAAGAAAGAAGAACGAAAGGATGATTTTGATAGGAGGCTTTAGACGACCAGATGGCCTAGTGGTTAGAGAACCTGACTATGAAGCTTGAGGTCCCGGGTTCGATTCCCGTGTCCGGGCAGATATTTGTATGAAAAATACGAATGTTTGTTCTCGGGTCTTGGGTGTTTAATATGTATTTAAGTATATATCTATCTATATAAGTATGTCTATCCGTTGCCTAGTACCCATAACACAAGCTTTCCTAGCTTACTTTGGGACTAGGTCAATTGGTGTGAATTGTCCCGTGATATTTATTTATTATTTGTATACTGAAGATATCAAGTCAAACATCAAGTTTTTCTGGAAATCCATCAAAACAGCCAGAGGACCAATTTCTACATCAGAGCTGAGTACAATCAGGAGTCAGGATGGGAGCATTATAAAAGGAGAAGAATGTGTGTTAAGGAGATGGAAAGAGTATTTTGAAAGTTTGTTTGAAAGAGAGGAAGTGCAGGTACAACATCCGGCACCTTCCATGGAAAGTAATACAAATGTTGATGAAAGTGACATAAGCATGGAAGAAATAGTGAAAGCGTTGAAAAGTATGAGATTAGGTAAGGCTGCAGGGCATGACAGGATTACCGTCGAGATGCTGAGGGCTGGACAGGGCTTAGTGGCTAGCCAGCTGTGCCGCCTTTTCAATTTGTGCTGGCAAAATGGGCAAGTACCGGGAGACTGGTGCAAAGTCGTAATCGTGCCATTGTATAAGGGAAAAGGGTCACGGCAGGACTGCATAAATTACCGCGGTATAAGCCTTCTCAGCGTCGTCGGTAAATTGTATGCGAAAGTGTTGATTGAAAGGGTTGTAAATGAAACAAACGAAAAAGTATGGGATGCACAAGCGGGATTTAGAAAGGGAATGGGATGTACGGATCAGGTCTTTTCCTTGCGGTGCATAGCCGAAAAGTGTTTGGCTAAAAACAAGAAGGTCTATTGCGCGTTCGTGGATCTGGAAAAGGCCTATGATAGAGTGGTGAGGAATGAATTGTGGTCAGCATTGTCCGTGAACGGTGTGAGCAGTATCCTCATACGAGCATTGCAATCTCTTTATAGGGATTCTAGTGCTTGTGTAAGGATAAACGGGGCATACACTGAATGGTTTAATATCGAAAAAGGTGTTAGACAGGGATGTGTAGCGTCACCGTGGCTGTTTAATCTGTTCATGAACAATTGCTTGACAGATTTAAAAGAGAATGAAAGTGGGTTGAGAATGAATGAGTTACTAGTCAAATGTTTTCTCTATGCTGATGACCAAGTATTACTTGCGTCTTCGGCCGAGGAGTTGCAGGAGATGGTAACTGCTATGAGTGGAGCTTTTGTTAGAAAGGGAATGAAGATGAATGTAAAGAAGACGAAAGTGATGGTGTTTGAAAGAAATGAGGCATTGACAGACTGCAATATCGTGATTGGAGATGAACAAAATGAACAGGTGAATGAGTTTGTGTATCTGGGTTCAAAGTTTACAAGAGATGGAAAGTGTGAGAGTGATATTGAAAGAAGAGTGAATGCAGGAAACATGGTGAATGGAGCTTTGCACTCCTTTATGAACAGTCGGAAGGTGTCTAACAAGGCTCGTTTGGCTGTGCATGGGGGGGTGTTGGTTCCGACACTCTTGTACGGAAGTGAAAGTTGGGTATGGCAGAAGAAACATGAAAGCAGAATAAATGCAGTTGAGATGAGAGCGTTAAGAAGTATGATAGGAGTTAAACTGAGTGACAGGATAAGAAATAGTGAGATAAGGAAACGTTGTGGTCTAAAAGAAGATGTAGTGACAAAAATTGAGAAAGGTATGCTGAGATGGTTTGGCCATGTCGAGAGAATGAATGAAGAACGATTGACGAAAAAAGTGTATAAGGCGAGTGTGAATGAAAGTGTTGGAAGGGGTAGACCTAGGCGGACGTTTCGAGACCAAATCAGGGACGTCTTGAAAAAAGGCCAGGTCAAGAGTACCATAAACCGAAGAGCATGTATGAAGGGAATAATGAAAGTGGACGAAGCGAAACAAGTATGTAAGGATCGTAGCAAGTGGAAAGAAATGGTCTCTGCCTACCCCTACGGGAAAGAGGCGTGATTATATGTATGTATGTATGTATCCAATTTACACAAGTATGCAAAATTTTAGCTCAATCGGAAACCGCAAAGTCGGTCAAATTTAACTTGCAAGATTCGACCCGTTGAATAGTTTCGTTGGTCATCTGTGGTCTTCATCATCAGATCCAGTTTATCAAATGATATTTTCTGAACGGAAATGCCTGACTTGATGCTAAAAATGTCAAAATCGTCATAGGTGTGCCTATAAAATTTGAGGATTTCCCTCGATTTCCCTAAGATTCCATCATCAGATCTTGACTTGGTGCCAATGGGACCACCTCAGAAGTATACTCTTTGAAACAGAAAAAATATTTTTAAACTCGGTCCACAAGGGTATCGATGAACATACACAGAAAAAAAGTAAAAAAAACTTACATACAGTCGAACATAGAACCTTCTCCTTTTTAAGTCGGTTAAAAACTAATTTATTATCATTTCAGATTTCATTAACAATTGCTAGTTTCCGGAGTAATTTGTTGGATTTGTGCTGCTACATATTTGTACAAATATTTATACTGAACGCCGGCCAGCGGACTCAAAACGAAGCTGATGATCTATACAGAAATCTGTGCATTCTCAACAACTTGTTTGTGGGGTGTAAGTAGTGGATGTCTTTTTTAGCAATCGCGAAGAAGTATATTTTTATATGACAACATAAGACAGCAGTTGTACATTTTGACAATGATTTATGAGTTCCTATAGAAATAAAAAAAATGTAGACCAGAAGCCTAAAAGACAGCCTCATATAAGGCCAAGATATATGAAAGTGAAAACACCTAGGAAAAACGGGAAGGCTTAAGTTTTTTATGTAGTAATTAGCAAGAAAACAAAATACTGGACTGGCAATTATCCTACAAACTTTACCGCCCCATGTAATCTTTGCATTTGCAAGTATAATCCTAGAGCATAAAAGCGTGTACCTAGTTCCAGGCGAGGAGGCGGCTGCCTGCGCGCGTGCGGCTTCGGGGCTGGCGCGGCGGCTGCGCGCGGCGCCGCTGCGCGTCCGCCTGCTGCCCTCGCTCGCCGTGCAGATGGCGCTGCTCGTCGACATTCTCGCGCTCACTGCTAACTACACCATCGTGCTGCTGCAGTTCAATCACGTCGTTTAGTTGGCCAATTTAAATAATACACATATCGATAAAACTATAATATATGGGTAATATATGGGTTCGATTCCCGTGTCGGGGCAGATATTTGTATGAAAAATACGAATGTTTGTTCTCGGATCTTGGGTGTTTAATATGTATTTATGTATGTATCTATCTATATAGGTATGTTTATCAGTTGCCTAGTACCCATAACACAAGCTTTGCCTAGCTTACTTTGGGACTAGGTCAATTGGTGTGAATTGTCCCGTGATATTTATTTATTTTTATTTTTTATTTTATAATAACGACGTCTACGTCGACGACTCTACGACGTCTACGACGACTACGACGTCTACGACGTGCGGGTGTCTATGGACACTGGTGATCATTTAACATCAGAAGTGACCCCCAAGTTTGTTTGTCTGGCCTCTCTAACATAAAAAAACCTTATGAATTCAGCTGAAATCTTTACTTTTACAGGGTAATTTTTCATCATCAGGTTTTTATTACGGTGCTTTATACCTATTTTTCAATAATTTGTAGCAGAATTATTATGAGTTTGTTTTAAAAGGTTTTCATGGAATAGTAAAAAAAAAAACGATGAAAAATTAGGTGTAAAAACTTGTTCGTTTTGTTCATTGAATACGTCTACTAAATAGAACAAAACACATTTCTTGAAACAATTACCAACCCAGCCAGTAATTAGCAACCTAGCCTGTAATACCTAAATATTAGACATAGTGGTGTTTTTCTTATATTTTCTTGAGACAATGTTAGTAATAATATTAATTTGATCGCTAGTTAAAATTAACTACATGATTTAATTCCTCCATCTCCATTTCACCATCGGACATCCAGGCGGGGGGAGCGTCTTCATCCTTATGTGGTTAGTATTCCAGTGGCCCGTACGAAGCGCTTCGCGTCATCCTTCCTAATGCGAACTGCTAAAGAATGGAATTCGCTCCCGTCGTCTGTATTTCCTGATAAATACAACCTAGGTCTCTTCAAGGCTAGAGTGAATAGGCTGTTACTGAACCAGTGAGGTACACCTTTGGCCTCATCTACACTTTTCATCAGGTGAGATAGTGGTCAATCACGGCTCAGTTTTATGTAAAAAAAAAAAAAAACTATAAATAATAAAATAATAAGTAGTAATGTAAAGATATTATTTTACCAATTTGAAATATTCATTAAAAGCTGGCGGCTTACAAGAAACGTTGCATTTTGGATCACTTTAATTTGTTTTTTCAATTAGGTCATCGTTTTATATATTCCTGTTAAATTAATGTTTTAGTAATTTTAGTCATTATGACGATTATAAAAGCACTTTTCTCTGCCATGGATATTTGAAGTATAATATATGAATGAAAGAACCTTTTTTTGAATGAATTTAAATACAACTTATAGTTTAATTTAAGAGGTCACATTTCCTTCTACTGAAACTCTAAAAATTGTAAACCTTGCACAAAAGTAGCTTAAGGAACGTACCACTATTACTGATGTTAGAAAAAACTAAATTTCTCGAAGTCTCATAAATATCTTACATTATAATATTTTCTAGACCATCCAAATAACTCTGTGACTATTAAATATTAATATAACATTTAAGAAGTATAAAACTGTTTTTATTTAAGTATCATGTCTTGGTAATCTGCTGACGATCGGATTCGCTTTAGATTACTTACTAACCAGGGTGGTGCACATTTTTAAACAATGTCCTTAAACATAATAACTATAAATTAAAAAAATTAAAAACCCCCAACGCAATTAGGTCACACATATGTTTGAAAATAAAGTTAATGCCCATAATGCTTCTAAGACCCCTTCTGCAGCTAAGAAAACAACTGATAATTTTGAAAGGTCTGAACCAATTTTGATGAAACATGTCTAAGAATCATCGGCAATGAACTTGCTTTTAAATACAAAACTCGCATCCAAATCGGTCCTCTCGCTTGAGAGCTATGATGCCACAGATAGACAGACACACACACAAACACATAGCGGTCAAACTTAACACCCCACTTTTTGTGGTTGGGGTTAAAAATACAGAAATTTTGTAAAAACCCATTCGGACCTGTTTTCCTTTGTCGAAGATAAGAAAACAACAAGGAGTCACAGACGATGTAGATTAGCACTACCAACTTGCAACAAGCTTGCACTTAGAAGAAAAAGTGCTCATAATATGTGTATAAACATTTTTAATAAATTACCAAGCGCCCTTAGAATATTACCTTGTCAGGAATTTAAAACCAAGTTGCGCAGAATGTTGACTGAAAAGTGTTTCTACAGTATCAATGCATTTTTAAGCTACAAATTTGAAGAGACGCATGACGCGAGATAATGCTGTTTAATTTATTTTTGCATCCATGTAGGGAAATTTTCTGACAATTCATAATTCAAGCTCGGACATTATTTTGTTTTTAATTTTTAATGTAATTATTATTATTATGAACTAAAACAATTACTTTGCTCACCCGCGACCTTACAATAGTTACGTTTATGTTTAACATTTGGTAGCATAGCATACGGTTGTGGTAACTCTGAAGATGAGCTCTGGTTGAGTTCGAAACGCGTCAGTGTAGCTTGGTGGTGGTGATGGTTGGGTTTATGTGATTTGTGTGTGTTCGTACAGTGTGGAGGTGGAGGAACTGCATGAACGCACATTTCTTGCATAAACGTAACTATTGTAAGGTCGCGGGTGAGCAAAGTAATTGTTTTAGTTCATTAATATGGACCTCCGCAAAGTAACGCCTGATTCAATAAATTATATTATTATTATGTTGGTTAAATTTTCATTTTAGTTTTTTGACATGTATTGGTTGAGTATCTTTTATTTTTTTATCTTTTTACTAATAATCTTTTACTAAATTAATTATGCCGGAACATTGTAATTATAATTCATACAAATATTAAGAAAAAATAACAATAATAAATTAATACTATAACTATAAATAAAATAAAATAAAACTAACTTAAACTAAAACTAAATAAAATTAACAAAAGGTTCCCACCGCGGCATGGCGTGGCTTTGTGACACTACAGGAGACCAAAGAGCTGGCAGCTTCCTCGCACAACGTATCAGCATTGCTATACAGCGAGGTAATGCTGCCAGTGTCTTTGGGTCCAAGCCGCGGGGGAACCTTTTGTTAATTTTATTAAAATTACTAATTATTATTGACCGAGTGATTGATTCACTGAACTCAAATTTTCACATGCCTAACTTGGCTGAACATGTCTTGGGAAGCAATAGTATACAATTTAAGACCTTATGTAACCATATGTTCATTGTGAAATGCATTGGTAAATAGAAATTGTTCATAAAATTATGCGCGAGTGCACATGTGTCCTCGCTTGCCGTGCATATGGCGTTACTTGCCAACATCCTTGCGCTTTTCATTGCCTTCACCATCTTCCTGTCTCAGTTCAACCATGTCGTACAAATGCGTGGCGTCCAAATTATTTAAATTTAAAGTTAGACTATAGAAAATTACCTATTCACGCGCGCTTGTCAGTATTCGCACATAACTTGCTAAAATACACTTCCATCCTCACCATCTGGATGGTTGGTTGTCTTCTACTGTGCGTTTTTCCAGAATGCGGTTCTGGAATGAGGTTCCTGCTGCGGTATTCCCGAACCGATATGACCTTCAAGCTTTCAAAAAAAGAGCGTACTCCTACCTAAAAGGCCGGCAACGCACTTGTGACTCTTCTGGTGTCGCAGGTGTCCATGGGCGACGGTAATCGTTTACCATCAGGCGATCCGTCTGCTCGTTTGCCCCCTATATAAAAAAAAAAAAAAAAAAAAAAATAAGGTTAAGATTCAGTATTTGGTTATACCTAACTAATTTTGGGTTACCTATCATATTCTCGAATTTTTTTTTCCGAATATTTAAAATCCCGAATGCTTCATTTATCCGAATGCATTTTTTTCTGAAACTGTAAATATTTCAGGATTTTTATAAAACAACCCTAACCTAACCTAAAGGGTTCTACACGATGGTCCTGAAATGAATCCTGAAATATTTACAGTTTCAGAAAAAAATGCTTTCGGACAAATGACATTTTCGGGATTCTAAACCTTCGGAAATAAAATTTTCTAAACATCGATAGGTTCCCCTAATTTTGTTATATTCTCAATGATATACTGCCATTCAAAAAAATATAAACAAAAATTAGATCATATTTTACGATCTGGTCGATGTTACTCCATAATAACTTGTGAAACTGATCTATTCTCTTCTAATGTCATTGAGTATAATTTTGAAGAATTCATCAATATTGTTACGAGTACCTACAGGCGCTCTATACTCCTTTACTCCTGTTACGGTTCTTTGTGACGCCTCAGTCTGTAACTAAATATAGATGTAAAAAGTATTAATTTAAAAAAAATGTTTCTTTGTCTATCATGCTTAACAAATCATTACTGCCGAGGTCTGGAAAGTTGTGAATAGCCCGATGAGGTGGTTTGCAAGCTGAGCAACGCGAGGCTTGTGAAGACACGAGCCAGGCAATTCATGTTTCCGTCGAGGAATGTTAGTGCTTTTCTCAAACAATAAAATATGCTAAGAACACACTTTCAGAAAAGGTGTTCGCCTTTTTGCTTGCCTTCCATAGCTTAAATTGGTCATAAACTCGATTATACCTGTCCCTTGATTTTGTAGGAAGCAAGGTTTCTATAACTATGTTCTGCTTTCAAATTAGGCGGTGTGCCGTCTATCTCTAAGTCGCTTTCATCACTTGAACTCATTTTTCAAATCCAATCAAATAATAAAATAAAACAATGAAAACAAATAGATTCAATCACGTACAGAACACAATTTTACCGCCTTCTAAAAACTTTTTTCAAATCATAGACATTATAAACAGAAAATTATAAAGAAACTTACACACGCACTGCGATGAAAACTGAGCGGCTGGCCTGGCTGTATGGAATTGAAGACATGAGTGGATGAAGGGGGTATGTCACAAAAACATTATTTCGAGTAAATCGCAGTTAATAGTATATTTCATTACGAGTGCGGAAAGCCTGTCATTGCAAAGAGTTCCGACAAATGTCTACCCGAGCCGAGGCGCAGCCGAAGGTGAGGGTTGACAGTCGGAACAAGTTGCAATGACGGTTCCGCACGTGTACTGAACAACTATTTTTAATACAGTTGCGAAAAAATGTAGCAATTTAATAAAATAATAAAAACACAATAAAATCAACTAACCAATCATTTATTTCTTATAACAGTTATAATTCACATATATAACATATATATCTTTTAAAGTAATATTGGCTAACTCCTCTGTGCGGCAAGCTCCAACAACGCCAAAAATCAGCGCAACCTACAAAAAAAGGGATTTGATTAATATTTTTTTAAATAATATATTGACTGTATTTTGCGATTTCGTGAACTGAATACTAAAGAAAAATATAAGTATTTATTAATAAATTACCTTTGTGGCTAAATAACGATCATCGGGAGCTTCGTTCAATAACCTTTCCACTTCATTCGATGTTAATTAATATTTTCGACTTTTTAGTTGTAAAACCATCTGATTGTCGTTTTAAGAAAGCATTTAGTTTTGGGTATTCACTTATATCCACGTTGTTCCTTATTTTCAGTATACTTTTTATCATCGAAAACCTCGACCATAACGTAGAAGGTTTTAATTTTGCTGAGAGTTCGGAGAAGTATGCCAACATAACATTTTCTGAAAAACTATTTGCTTTTTTCTTTTCTCTCCACGCAATAAATTCGTCGTATGTAGATATGTAGCGACTTTTTGAATTTTCCGGTAAAATGTTCTCCGAAGCATTTTGTGCAATTATACTGAGTTCCGGTGGTGTTAATTCAAATAAAATGTCGTCGAAATTACTCATTTTGTGCAACAAACAACTAAACTCGCAAATAACATTTTTGGAAAATGGCGCCAACCGTAAAAGAATATAAGCAGAGATTTTTTTTTGTTTTCTTCACCCATTCTGGGTAGGCAAAGGGAACTATGCCCATACAGCCAAGTCTTCAGTAGAATTTTTTTATTGATATGAAATGAAAATGAAATTTAATGAGATGAAATGAAACCTAACTAACTCATTGAATCAAATCATTAAATCTGATATTGAAACAAATTAGTAGCTTCTTTTTAGAAATATTTGCATGAATCATAAAAACTTCGATTAATTTTTTTTAGTAAAAACTTCGTGGTTGGTTTTTTCTTTTTAATAGACATTATTTTGGCAGTTGGGAAAGAGAACGCACGAGTTCGGAAAAGGTAAAGAAAAAGCTCGAGTACGTAATAGCCCACATCCCGAACGCTATACGTCCCTGCAATACGCCACTTTTTGAGCAACTGTATTAAAAAGATTTTTACGTTGTAGTTTTGTTTTTAAATCGAATAGGGTATTGTTTCTTTTATAAAAATCAACCAAATAGCCTGATCTATTGATTTTTAATAAATGCTAATTAAATAACATTTTTTTATATTATAAAGTACATAACGCCTTCTTTCTCCCTTAAGCTGTTCTGCAAAGAAAAGAAGTTAAATAAATGAAAGTGTTTATTGTAACAAAATTTATTGATTTAGTAGAATTTCTTCGTAAAAATACATGCATTCAGAGTTTATAAATTTCAGCTGATCCCTAATGTTTTCTTTTTTTTTTCTTGGGAAATCGGATATGTCAGAATAAGATAAAATTAAAGTTTGTCTCATAACATGGATGAAGGAGCTATATGCGTACATAACACTTTCTTCTGTTACGGGTTCGATTCCCGCGTCGGAGCAGATATTTGTATGAATACCTAATACGAATATTTGCTCTCGGGTCTTGGGTATTTAATATGTATTTAAGTATGTATCTATCAATATAAGTATGTTTATCCATTGCCTTGTACCCATAACACAAGCTAAGCTTACTTTGGGACTATGTCAATTGTTGTGAAGTGTCCCGTGATATTATTATTATGTTGGTACGGATTTCCGATCACGGGCCCATGGGGACCCGGTCATTTGAAAGGCATTCATGGGGCCAAAGCCAACATGAAGAGGCCTTTGGTACCATATAATATAAATGAGATGGGCGCAACTATGGAGGTCTATCCCCTAATACACCATGAGGATGTGCTAGCGGACAGTCCTCCACAGTTGCCAATCTATTGCCAGGTAGGAATCGACATGGAATTGGCTATGGGGTTGGGATGTTGTGGACAGGATTACCGGGCTATGGAGTGAGATAACGGACACCTACCATTTCAATATCTCATAAACTGAACTTTTGGTAGGCGGTGACTCGCCATTCACTAAATGGGCCCCTCAGACTATTGCCCACTCGGGGCAACGAGGCGGCAACATTGGTGTGAACGGCTAAGGATGGAGAGGTGTTCCTGGACTTTAAACTTCAAAATGCCAACTCGCCACTTACGGAAACACATCCATCCTTCGAGCATTAGCTCTTGCGCTCCACTCTAGGCGACCAACAAAGGCAAACTAGAGGCGGGGTGGGTGTGTAACTGTGTGTGAGTGTGTGTATAAGCGCATGTGTGTATGTGTACCCCTGGAGGTCTCGGGTTCGTGGTGTCGCTACGCACCAACAGCTCGCCACAAGCCGCCCTGCGATATTATTATTATTATTATTAAGTTGGTACGGATTTCCGATCACAGACCCATTATTATTATTATTATGTTGGTATGGATTTCCGATCACGGGCCCATGGGGACCCGGTCATTTGAAAGGCATTCATGGGGCCGAAGCCAACATGAAGAGGCCTTTGGTACCATATAATATAAATGAGATGGGCGCAACTATGGAGGTCTATCCCCTAATACATCATGAGGATGTGCTAGCGGAGAGTCCTCCACAGTTGCCAAACTATTGCCAGGTAGGAAGCGACATGGAATTGGCTATGGGGTTGGGATGTTGTGGACAGGATTACCGGGCTATGGAGTGAGATAACGGACACCTACCATTTCAATATCTCATAAACTGAACTTTTGGTAGGCGGTGACTCGCCATTCACTAAATGGGCCCCTCAAACTATTGCCCACTCGGGGCAACGAGGCGGCAACATTGGTGTGAACGGCTAAGGATGGAGAGGTGTTCCTGGACTTTAAACTTCAAAATGCCAACTCGCCACTTACGGAAACACATCCATCCTTCGAGCATTAGCTCTTGCATTATTATTATTATTTACTCGCAAACTGGTAACCACTTCTAGAGTCATGTGCCCTTAGCACGTTCATTCACCAAGAGCGTAACTTATTCTTGTAGAATACTAGTAAATATTTCCCATAGCTCTTAATGTCGCCGAGTTAAGGTATAGGTATACAACGATGGGAGGATTAAATCGATACTTATTTTTACACTTGACTGTACATAGTTCCTTCATACACAGGGTTTAAAGCTGTTGTAGTTTAAAAACATGAGAACTGAAGGCGTTCGGTGTTGCAATATGACTTAGCACCTTAATTTATGGCATAAAACTGAAAATGAAAAAAATGCGGCATACCCCCCTCAATCCACTCACGTCTTCAATAATTATTCTATCGTCCTCTCAATTTGACATGCAATTGTTTGAAGTTTTAAAAATTTAACGAAGCGGGAAAAAATGGATTTTAGTACATTTAATTTATTCCTAGGTAGGGAAGTTTTGTTTTTTAAAATTCGAAGAGCAAAAATGAGGCACTTCCCATGTTCTATTTTCTAACGGAAAGAGAAAATTTCCGAGAATGTTTGAGAAATATAACATTTTTAATACTTTGATACTTTTTTATAGTTAATAATATCTATCTATCTATCTACAGCCATTGTCCATCCACTGCTGGACGTATGCGTCCCTCATATTGCGCCAACATTCGCGATCCTGGGCTTCCCTCATCCATCCACTGCCCGCTGTCCTCCTGAAGTCATCAGTCCAACGTGTTGCAGGACGTCCCACACTACGCTTTCCTAAACGTGGTCTCCACTCCAGGACATGTCTGCTCCAACGATCGTCAGTTGTACGGCAAACGTGACCAGCCCATTGCCACTTCAGCGTGCTAATCCTTCGGGCTATGTCAACGACTTTCGTCTTTTGTCTTATGTGCTCGTTGCGGACCCTATTAATAATATAACATTCGCTAAATATAAGACTATTTTGTTAATTACTAGGTTTGATTACTTAAGTTTGAAAAATGACATGCACTCAATAATTCTTATACTTTCCTTGACAAATTACTAATGGAAAGTACTCTTAAGACAGTCTTCATCGAACTATTCACGTTATCATTCGTTTTAAACGTACGGAGCTCATAATGTCTAAAACCAAACTAATAAAAAAACTTTCATTAATAGAAAATATTTTTGGCATTTACCGAAACTATATACTTTTAGACAAAAGCTGTAGAACATTTGTACAAATACGAGTTTTTATTGAATCATGCATCGTACTCGTAGTAGCAGGTTATTCATGTGTTTTATAAGAAGATAAGAAATAGTGAGATAAGGAAACGTTGTGGTCTAAAAGAAGATGTAGTGACAAAAATTGAGAAAGGTATGCTGAGATGGTTTGGCCATGTCAAGAGAATGAATGAAGAACGATTGACGAAAAAAGTGTATAAGGCGAGTGTGAATGAAAGTGTTGGAAGGGGTAGACCTAGGCGGACGTTTCGAGACCAAATCAGGGACGTCTTGAAAAAAGGCCAGGTCAAGAGTACCATAAACCGAAGAGCATGTATGAAGGGAATAATGAAAGTGGACGAAGCGAAACAAGTATGTAAGGATCGTAGCAAGTGGAAAGAAATGGTCTCTGCCTACCCCTACGGGAAAGAGGCGTGATTATATGTATGTATGTATGTATCCAATTTACACAAGTATGCAAAATTTTAGCTCAATCGGAAACCGCAAAGTCGGTCAAATTTAACTTGCAAGATTCGACCCGTTGAATAGTTTCGTTGGTCATCTGTGGTCTTCATCATCAGATCCAGTTTATCAAATGATATTTTCTGAACGGAAATGCCTGACTTGATGCTAAAAATGTCAAAATCGTCATAGGTGTGCCTATAAAATTTGAGGATTTCCCTCGATTTCCCTAAGATTCCATCATCAGATCTTGACTTGGTGCCAATGGGACCACCTCAGAAGTATACTCTTTGAAACAGAAAAAATATTTTTAAACTCGGTCCACAAGGGTATCGATGAACATACACAGAAAAAAAGTAAAAAAAACTTACATACAGTCGAACATAGAACCTTCTCCTTTTTAAGTCGGTTAAAAACTAATTTATTATCATTTCAGATTTCATTAACAATTGCTAGTTTCCGGAGTAATTTGTTGGATTTGTGCTGCTACATATTTGTACAAATATTTATACTGAACGCCGGCCAGCGGACTCAAAACGAAGCTGATGATCTATACAGAAATCTGTGCATTCTCAACAACTTGTTTGTGGGGTGTAAGTAGTGGATGTCTTTTTTAGCAATCGCGAAGAAGTATATTTTTATATGACAACATAAGACAGCAGTTGTACATTTTGACAATGATTTATGAGTTCCTATAGAAATAAAAAAAATGTAGACCAGAAGCCTAAAAGACAGCCTCATATAAGGCCAAGATATATGAAAGTGAAAACACCTAGGAAAAACGGGAAGGCTTAAGTTTTTTATGTAGTAATTAGCAAGAAAACAAAATACTGGACTGGCAATTATCCTACAAACTTTACCGCCCCATGTAATCTTTGCATTTGCAAGTATAATCCTAGAGCATAAAAGCGTGTACCTAGTTCCAGGCGAGGAGGCGGCTGCCTGCGCGCGTGCGGCTTCGGGGCTGGCGCGGCGGCTGCGCGCGGCGCCGCTGCGCGTCCGCCTGCTGCCCTCGCTCGCCGTGCAGATGGCGCTGCTCGTCGACATTCTCGCGCTCACTGCTAACTACACCATCGTGCTGCTGCAGTTCAATCACGTCGTTTAGTTGGCCAATTTAAATAATACACATATCGATAAAACTATAATATATGGGTAATATATGGGTTCGATTCCCGTGTCGGGGCAGATATTTGTATGAAAAATACGAATGTTTGTTCTCGGATCTTGGGTGTTTAATATGTATTTATGTATGTATCTATCTATATAGGTATGTTTATCAGTTGCCTAGTACCCATAACACAAGCTTTGCCTAGCTTACTTTGGGACTAGGTCAATTGGTGTGAATTGTCCCGTGATATTTATTTATTTTTATTTTTTATTTTATAATAACGACGTCTACGTCGACGACTCTACGACGTCTACGACGACTACGACGTCTACGACGTGCGGGTGTCTATGGACACTGGTGATCATTTAACATCAGAAGTGACCCCCAAGTTTGTTTGTCTGGCCTCTCTAACATAAAAAAACCTTATGAATTCAGCTGAAATCTTTACTTTTACAGGGTAATTTTTCATCATCAGGTTTTTATTACGGTGCTTTATACCTATTTTTCAATAATTTGTAGCAGAATTATTATGAGTTTGTTTTAAAAGGTTTTCATGGAATAGTAAAAAAAAAAACGATGAAAAATTAGGTGTAAAAACTTGTTCGTTTTGTTCATTGAATACGTCTACTAAATAGAACAAAACACATTTCTTGAAACAATTACCAACCCAGCCAGTAATTAGCAACCTAGCCTGTAATACCTAAATATTAGACATAGTGGTGTTTTTCTTATATTTTCTTGAGACAATGTTAGTAATAATATTAATTTGATCGCTAGTTAAAATTAACTACATGATTTAATTCCTCCATCTCCATTTCACCATCGGACATCCAGGCGGGGGGAGCGTCTTCATCCTTATGTGGTTAGTATTCCAGTGGCCCGTACGAAGCGCTTCGCGTCATCCTTCCTAATGCGAACTGCTAAAGAATGGAATTCGCTCCCGTCGTCTGTATTTCCTGATAAATACAACCTAGGTCTCTTCAAGGCTAGAGTGAATAGGCTGTTACTGAACCAGTGAGGTACACCTTTGGCCTCATCTACACTTTTCATCAGGTGAGATAGTGGTCAATCACGGCTCAGTTTTATGTAAAAAAAAAAAAAAACTATAAATAATAAAATAATAAGTAGTAATGTAAAGATATTATTTTACCAATTTGAAATATTCATTAAAAGCTGGCGGCTTACAAGAAACGTTGCATTTTGGATCACTTTAATTTGTTTTTTCAATTAGGTCATCGTTTTATATATTCCTGTTAAATTAATGTTTTAGTAATTTTAGTCATTATGACGATTATAAAAGCACTTTTCTCTGCCATGGATATTTGAAGTATAATATATGAATGAAAGAACCTTTTTTTGAATGAATTTAAATACAACTTATAGTTTAATTTAAGAGGTCACATTTCCTTCTACTGAAACTCTAAAAATTGTAAACCTTGCACAAAAGTAGCTTAAGGAACGTACCACTATTACTGATGTTAGAAAAAACTAAATTTCTCGAAGTCTCATAAATATCTTACATTATAATATTTTCTAGACCATCCAAATAACTCTGTGACTATTAAATATTAATATAACATTTAAGAAGTATAAAACTGTTTTTATTTAAGTATCATGTCTTGGTAATCTGCTGACGATCGGATTCGCTTTAGATTACTTACTAACCAGGGTGGTGCACATTTTTAAACAATGTCCTTAAACATAATAACTATAAATTAAAAAAATTAAAAACCCCCAACGCAATTAGGTCACACATATGTTTGAAAATAAAGTTAATGCCCATAATGCTTCTAAGACCCCTTCTGCAGCTAAGAAAACAACTGATAATTTTGAAAGGTCTGAACCAATTTTGATGAAACATGTCTAAGAATCATCGGCAATGAACTTGCTTTTAAATACAAAACTCGCATCCAAATCGGTCCTCTCGCTTGAGAGCTATGATGCCACAGATAGACAGACACACACACAAACACATAGCGGTCAAACTTAACACCCCACTTTTTGTGGTTGGGGTTAAAAATACAGAAATTTTGTAAAAACCCATTCGGACCTGTTTTCCTTTGTCGAAGATAAGAAAACAACAAGGAGTCACAGACGATGTAGATTAGCACTACCAACTTGCAACAAGCTTGCACTTAGAAGAAAAAGTGCTCATAATATGTGTATAAACATTTTTAATAAATTACCAAGCGCCCTTAGAATATTACCTTGTCAGGAATTTAAAACCAAGTTGCGCAGAATGTTGACTGAAAAGTGTTTCTACAGTATCAATGCATTTTTAAGCTACAAATTTGAAGAGACGCATGACGCGAGATAATGCTGTTTAATTTATTTTTGCATCCATGTAGGGAAATTTTCTGACAATTCATAATTCAAGCTCGGACATTATTTTGTTTTTAATTTTTAATGTAATTATTATTATTATGAACTAAAACAATTACTTTGCTCACCCGCGACCTTACAATAGTTACGTTTATGTTTAACATTTGGTAGCATAGCATACGGTTGTGGTAACTCTGAAGATGAGCTCTGGTTGAGTTCGAAACGCGTCAGTGTAGCTTGGTGGTGGTGATGGTTGGGTTTATGTGATTTGTGTGTGTTCGTACAGTGTGGAGGTGGAGGAACTGCATGAACGCACATTTCTTGCATAAACGTAACTATTGTAAGGTCGCGGGTGAGCAAAGTAATTGTTTTAGTTCATTAATATGGACCTCCGCAAAGTAACGCCTGATTCAATAAATTATATTATTATTATGTTGGTTAAATTTTCATTTTAGTTTTTTGACATGTATTGGTTGAGTATCTTTTATTTTTTTATCTTTTTACTAATAATCTTTTACTAAATTAATTATGCCGGAACATTGTAATTATAATTCATACAAATATTAAGAAAAAATAACAATAATAAATTAATACTATAACTATAAATAAAATAAAATAAAACTAACTTAAACTAAAACTAAATAAAATTAACAAAAGGTTCCCACCGCGGCATGGCGTGGCTTTGTGACACTACAGGAGACCAAAGAGCTGGCAGCTTCCTCGCACAACGTATCAGCATTGCTATACAGCGAGGTAATGCTGCCAGTGTCTTTGGGTCCAAGCCGCGGGGGAACCTTTTGTTAATTTTATTAAAATTACTAATTATTATTGACCGAGTGATTGATTCACTGAACTCAAATTTTCACATGCCTAACTTGGCTGAACATGTCTTGGGAAGCAATAGTATACAATTTAAGACCTTATGTAACCATATGTTCATTGTGAAATGCATTGGTAAATAGAAATTGTTCATAAAATTATGCGCGAGTGCACATGTGTCCTCGCTTGCCGTGCATATGGCGTTACTTGCCAACATCCTTGCGCTTTTCATTGCCTTCACCATCTTCCTGTCTCAGTTCAACCATGTCGTACAAATGCGTGGCGTCCAAATTATTTAAATTTAAAGTTAGACTATAGAAAATTACCTATTCACGCGCGCTTGTCAGTATTCGCACATAACTTGCTAAAATACACTTCCATCCTCACCATCTGGATGGTTGGTTGTCTTCTACTGTGCGTTTTTCCAGAATGCGGTTCTGGAATGAGGTTCCTGCTGCGGTATTCCCGAACCGATATGACCTTCAAGCTTTCAAAAAAAGAGCGTACTCCTACCTAAAAGGCCGGCAACGCACTTGTGACTCTTCTGGTGTCGCAGGTGTCCATGGGCGACGGTAATCGTTTACCATCAGGCGATCCGTCTGCTCGTTTGCCCCCTATATAAAAAAAAAAAAAAAAAAAAAAAATAAGGTTAAGATTCAGTATTTGGTTATACCTAACTAATTTTGGGTTACCTATCATATTCTCGAATTTTTTTTTCCGAATATTTAAAATCCCGAATGCTTCATTTATCCGAATGCATTTTTTTCTGAAACTGTAAATATTTCAGGATTTTTATAAAACAACCCTAACCTAACCTAAAGGGTTCTACACGATGGTCCTGAAATGAATCCTGAAATATTTACAGTTTCAGAAAAAAATGCTTTCGGACAAATGACATTTTCGGGATTCTAAACCTTCGGAAATAAAATTTTCTAAACATCGATAGGTTCCCCTAATTTTGTTATATTCTCAATGATATACTGCCATTCAAAAAAATATAAACAAAAATTAGATCATATTTTACGATCTGGTCGATGTTACTCCATAATAACTTGTGAAACTGATCTATTCTCTTCTAATGTCATTGAGTATAATTTTGAAGAATTCATCAATATTGTTACGAGTACCTACAGGCGCTCTATACTCCTTTACTCCTGTTACGGTTCTTTGTGACGCCTCAGTCTGTAACTAAATATAGATGTAAAAAGTATTAATTTAAAAAAAATGTTTCTTTGTCTATCATGCTTAACAAATCATTACTGCCGAGGTCTGGAAAGTTGTGAATAGCCCGATGAGGTGGTTTGCAAGCTGAGCAACGCGAGGCTTGTGAAGACACGAGCCAGGCAATTCATGTTTCCGTCGAGGAATGTTAGTGCTTTTCTCAAACAATAAAATATGCTAAGAACACACTTTCAGAAAAGGTGTTCGCCTTTTTGCTTGCCTTCCATAGCTTAAATTGGTCATAAACTCGATTATACCTGTCCCTTGATTTTGTAGGAAGCAAGGTTTCTATAACTATGTTCTGCTTTCAAATTAGGCGGTGTGCCGTCTATCTCTAAGTCGCTTTCATCACTTGAACTCATTTTTCAAATCCAATCAAATAATAAAATAAAACAATGAAAACAAATAGATTCAATCACGTACAGAACACAATTTTACCGCCTTCTAAAAACTTTTTTCAAATCATAGACATTATAAACAGAAAATTATAAAGAAACTTACACACGCACTGCGATGAAAACTGAGCGGCTGGCCTGGCTGTATGGAATTGAAGACATGAGTGGATGAAGGGGGTATGTCACAAAAACATTATTTCGAGTAAATCGCAGTTAATAGTATATTTCATTACGAGTGCGGAAAGCCTGTCATTGCAAAGAGTTCCGACAAATGTCTACCCGAGCCGAGGCGCAGCCGAAGGTGAGGGTTGACAGTCGGAACAAGTTGCAATGACGGTTCCGCACGTGTACTGAACAACTATTTTTAATACAGTTGCGAAAAAATGTAGCAATTTAATAAAATAATAAAAACACAATAAAATCAACTAACCAATCATTTATTTCTTATAACAGTTATAATTCACATATATAACATATATATCTTTTAAAGTAATATTGGCTAACTCCTCTGTGCGGCAAGCTCCAACAACGCCAAAAATCAGCGCAACCTACAAAAAAAGGGATTTGATTAATATTTTTTTAAATAATATATTGACTGTATTTTGCGATTTCGTGAACTGAATACTAAAGAAAAATATAAGTATTTATTAATAAATTACCTTTGTGGCTAAATAACGATCATCGGGAGCTTCGTTCAATAACCTTTCCACTTCATTCGATGTTAATTAATATTTTCGACTTTTTAGTTGTAAAACCATCTGATTGTCGTTTTAAGAAAGCATTTAGTTTTGGGTATTCACTTATATCCACGTTGTTCCTTATTTTCAGTATACTTTTTATCATCGAAAACCTCGACCATAACGTAGAAGGTTTTAATTTTGCTGAGAGTTCGGAGAAGTATGCCAACATAACATTTTCTGAAAAACTATTTGCTTTTTTCTTTTCTCTCCACGCAATAAATTCGTCGTATGTAGATATGTAGCGACTTTTTGAATTTTCCGGTAAAATGTTCTCCGAAGCATTTTGTGCAATTATACTGAGTTCCGGTGGTGTTAATTCAAATAAAATGTCGTCGAAATTACTCATTTTGTGCAACAAACAACTAAACTCGCAAATAACATTTTTGGAAAATGGCGCCAACCGTAAAAGAATATAAGCAGAGATTTTTTTTTGTTTTCTTCACCCATTCTGGGTAGGCAAAGGGAACTATGCCCATACAGCCAAGTCTTCAGTAGAATTTTTTTATTGATATGAAATGAAAATGAAATTTAATGAGATGAAATGAAACCTAACTAACTCATTGAATCAAATCATTAAATCTGATATTGAAACAAATTAGTAGCTTCTTTTTAGAAATATTTGCATGAATCATAAAAACTTCGATTAATTTTTTTTAGTAAAAACTTCGTGGTTGGTTTTTTCTTTTTAATAGACATTATTTTGGCAGTTGGGAAAGAGAACGCACGAGTTCGGAAAAGGTAAAGAAAAAGCTCGAGTACGTAATAGCCCACATCCCGAACGCTATACGTCCCTGCAATACGCCACTTTTTGAGCAACTGTATTAAAAAGATTTTTACGTTGTAGTTTTGTTTTTAAATCGAATAGGGTATTGTTTCTTTTATAAAAATCAACCAAATAGCCTGATCTATTGATTTTTAATAAATGCTAATTAAATAACATTTTTTTATATTATAAAGTACATAACGCCTTCTTTCTCCCTTAAGCTGTTCTGCAAAGAAAAGAAGTTAAATAAATGAAAGTGTTTATTGTAACAAAATTTATTGATTTAGTAGAATTTCTTCGTAAAAATACATGCATTCAGAGTTTATAAATTTCAGCTGATCCCTAATGTTTTCTTTTTTTTTTCTTGGGAAATCGGATATGTCAGAATAAGATAAAATTAAAGTTTGTCTCATAACATGGATGAAGGAGCTATATGCGTACATAACACTTTCTTCTGTTACGGGTTCGATTCCCGCGTCGGAGCAGATATTTGTATGAATACCTAATACGAATATTTGCTCTCGGGTCTTGGGTATTTAATATGTATTTAAGTATGTATCTATCAATATAAGTATGTTTATCCATTGCCTTGTACCCATAACACAAGCTAAGCTTACTTTGGGACTATGTCAATTGTTGTGAAGTGTCCCGTGATATTATTATTATGTTGGTACGGATTTCCGATCACGGGCCCATGGGGACCCGGTCATTTGAAAGGCATTCATGGGGCCAAAGCCAACATGAAGAGGCCTTTGGTACCATATAATATAAATGAGATGGGCGCAACTATGGAGGTCTATCCCCTAATACACCATGAGGATGTGCTAGCGGACAGTCCTCCACAGTTGCCAATCTATTGCCAGGTAGGAATCGACATGGAATTGGCTATGGGGTTGGGATGTTGTGGACAGGATTACCGGGCTATGGAGTGAGATAACGGACACCTACCATTTCAATATCTCATAAACTGAACTTTTGGTAGGCGGTGACTCGCCATTCACTAAATGGGCCCCTCAGACTATTGCCCACTCGGGGCAACGAGGCGGCAACATTGGTGTGAACGGCTAAGGATGGAGAGGTGTTCCTGGACTTTAAACTTCAAAATGCCAACTCGCCACTTACGGAAACACATCCATCCTTCGAGCATTAGCTCTTGCGCTCCACTCTAGGCGACCAACAAAGGCAAACTAGAGGCGGGGTGGGTGTGTAACTGTGTGTGAGTGTGTGTATAAGCGCATGTGTGTATGTGTACCCCTGGAGGTCTCGGGTTCGTGGTGTCGCTACGCACCAACAGCTCGCCACAAGCCGCCCTGCGATATTATTATTATTATTATTAAGTTGGTACGGATTTCCGATCACAGACCCATTATTATTATTATTATGTTGGTATGGATTTCCGATCACGGGCCCATGGGGACCCGGTCATTTGAAAGGCATTCATGGGGCCGAAGCCAACATGAAGAGGCCTTTGGTACCATATAATATAAATGAGATGGGCGCAACTATGGAGGTCTATCCCCTAATACATCATGAGGATGTGCTAGCGGAGAGTCCTCCACAGTTGCCAAACTATTGCCAGGTAGGAAGCGACATGGAATTGGCTATGGGGTTGGGATGTTGTGGACAGGATTACCGGGCTATGGAGTGAGATAACGGACACCTACCATTTCAATATCTCATAAACTGAACTTTTGGTAGGCGGTGACTCGCCATTCACTAAATGGGCCCCTCAAACTATTGCCCACTCGGGGCAACGAGGCGGCAACATTGGTGTGAACGGCTAAGGATGGAGAGGTGTTCCTGGACTTTAAACTTCAAAATGCCAACTCGCCACTTACGGAAACACATCCATCCTTCGAGCATTAGCTCTTGCATTATTATTATTATTTACTCGCAAACTGGTAACCACTTCTAGAGTCATGTGCCCTTAGCACGTTCATTCACCAAGAGCGTAACTTATTCTTGTAGAATACTAGTAAATATTTCCCATAGCTCTTAATGTCGCCGAGTTAAGGTATAGGTATACAACGATGGGAGGATTAAATCGATACTTATTTTTACACTTGACTGTACATAGTTCCTTCATACACAGGGTTTAAAGCTGTTGTAGTTTAAAAACATGAGAACTGAAGGCGTTCGGTGTTGCAATATGACTTAGCACCTTAATTTATGGCATAAAACTGAAAATGAAAAAAATGCGGCATACCCCCCTCAATCCACTCACGTCTTCAATAATTATTCTATCGTCCTCTCAATTTGACATGCAATTGTTTGAAGTTTTAAAAATTTAACGAAGCGGGAAAAAATGGATTTTAGTACATTTAATTTATTCCTAGGTAGGGAAGTTTTGTTTTTTAAAATTCGAAGAGCAAAAATGAGGCACTTCCCATGTTCTATTTTCTAACGGAAAGAGAAAATTTCCGAGAATGTTTGAGAAATATAACATTTTTAATACTTTGATACTTTTTTATAGTTAATAATATCTATCTATCTATCTACAGCCATTGTCCATCCACTGCTGGACGTATGCGTCCCTCATATTGCGCCAACATTCGCGATCCTGGGCTTCCCTCATCCATCCACTGCCCGCTGTCCTCCTGAAGTCATCAGTCCAACGTGTTGCAGGACGTCCCACACTACGCTTTCCTAAACGTGGTCTCCACTCCAGGACATGTCTGCTCCAACGATCGTCAGTTGTACGGCAAACGTGACCAGCCCATTGCCACTTCAGCGTGCTAATCCTTCGGGCTATGTCAACGACTTTCGTCTTTTGTCTTATGTGCTCGTTGCGGACCCTATTAATAATATAACATTCGCTAAATATAAGACTATTTTGTTAATTACTAGGTTTGATTACTTAAGTTTGAAAAATGACATGCACTCAATAATTCTTATACTTTCCTTGACAAATTACTAATGGAAAGTACTCTTAAGACAGTCTTCATCGAACTATTCACGTTATCATTCGTTTTAAACGTACGGAGCTCATAATGTCTAAAACCAAACTAATAAAAAAACTTTCATTAATAGAAAATATTTTTGGCATTTACCGAAACTATATACTTTTAGACAAAAGCTGTAGAACATTTGTACAAATACGAGTTTTTATTGAATCATGCATCGTACTCGTAGTAGCAGGTTATTCATGTGTTTTAAGTGGTTTTAACGAGTTTTCAAGTTGTCTAATGAATTTAGATAGTATGACGGACTTTTTAACATTATTTTATGTTTGGTTTCCCGCAATAAATACATTCGCGGCCTTTATTTTAGGCTGCGTTAACTCTCATCATTTCGAAAAGTTCATTATAAACATTAACGCAGTTCACGAGATCTATAAAGATGACGAAACACACAAACGTTGTATTGAAACACAACAAAGAAGATTTTATTTTGACGTTGGATTATTTACTGTTGCAATGGGTTTCATAACATTGACGTATGCATATGATACAATCTTTAGCGTTCCGTCAATAATGACAGTAATAATATTTTTTTACGAACTGTGTCAAGAATATCGATTTTTTTACGAAAATTTCGTGTTTTTCGAGTATATCGAGATTATTGGCGTTCCCTTGAAATTTTTGAACAAATCTATGTCAGCAGTTGCAGAGAAATTAAATGATGAGCAAGATGAAATAACGAATGATGAAAATCTGAGAGGAATTCGGGAGGAATTACAGAAGTGGGCTAAAGCAAGTAAGCTGTTAGTGACCGCCAGTGACAACCTCCGCCAATGCTTTGGAACTCAGGTAAAACTTATAGATAACAAACTTGCCCTAAAGTCATAATTAAATGCTATTGATCAAAATGGTTTATCGCATTTTAGAATTTTTGTAATTTAGCTGCAGCTGTACCATAAGAAAAATGCAAAAGTAATTTTGCATCTTGAGTATTCCAAATCGTGAACACTAAAACATAAAAGTTTATATTTCTTCGAAATATAAACGTAAAACGTAAACGTATTTATTTTTCAGATAATTTTTTCTCTATGCGCAGTCACAATTTACTGCATCGGGATCCTGTACGAAAGTATTTATTTTATGATTAACCCGGTAAGAAGTAGGAATAAATTTGAACGTCACTTTAGTCCTGTACCTAGAGCATGACAGAAGCATTTAAGTTTTAGAAAATTAACTTTTTATCTTTTTCCCTCTGCTAAATAACACAATTTCAAAAAGTGCTTGACCTCTGAAAATAGAGTTTGGGAGAAAGTTATTTAATGAGTGAAATAATGTTACATAAGATCTGTGTGAGGGACGGATAAAGATGGTGCAAGAGCTCACGCAAATTCATACGAAAGTCCCTGGGTTTTTGTACTGGAGATCTGAAATTTAGCAGAAAAGTAATTTATAGGCCATTTACGTCAGCTGAAATTCGAACTAGATGTAACCTTCAGCTATTTGTTAAATGGATCAAAATAATTTAATATCCAATTAAATAATTATTAAAAAAATATATTTCGAGTAGGGTGGCTAACAAATTTCTGGCCAGATAATGACGTAATATTTTTTTTAAATGAATTGCTTTTAAACGTTGTACTCATGAGTTCAACACATCAGTGAAAATCACATCCTTGTAGGTTAAACCGTTTACAAGATAAGCGCGAAAAAACGCACAGAAAAACAGACTAACAGACAATATTTCTAAACTTCGTTGTTCTGGGTTCTACAGCGCTAATAACAATAACAGTTTTATTGCCCGTGGCCTTGCCCCCGTTGATTTTTAAAAAAAAATCTTTCATAAAAAACTTCTCTTGACAATAACAAACGCAACAAAAAAATAATTATCCAATTTGGTGCTGTCGATCGAAAGTTATGCGCGTACATACGTTTCGGTGATTTATTTTTATTATATAGATTATTTTCAATGTACAGACAGACATTGACCTGTTAGAGATTTATGATTTGTATAGAAATAGACGATGGACAGATTACATATCATAAATAATTATTCTTATTTTGTTCCCATGTTTGTATATATATGAAGTAGCTGTGTATGTTAAGCGTAATATAAAACATTTCCCTTTTTTTAAGAGCGTTCGTCAGCAAGGGAAAATAAGGACAATACGTTTTAATACTGCCTTGCTATCTAAAAGTATTTTTGGTATGGCTCCTAAAATATTTAATCATTTACCAAAGTCTATACTGGAAACAGAGAATATAATAAATTTCAAAAGAACGCTTTTTAAATTTCTGTGCGAAAATGCGTATTACTCTATCCAAGAATATTTAAATGACAATTTATAAAATTATTATTAATATTGTAATTATTATTGATATTGATTGTTATTATTTGTTATTATTAGATTAGTTAATTTTGCGTATTTAACATTGTAATTACCGTAAAAATATTATATATATATATTAATGAATAGTTATGCTGCATGTGTTGTCTAGATATTTGTATGCCTTATGGCAAGCATAGTGATACAAAACTTTATGTAACATCTGTAACACTTACCTATGTTAACAAATAAACGATTTGAATTTGAATTTGACGTTTTCATAGTCTGGGTAGGAAATTTTAAACAAGCAATTCGAGATATAAGTGTTTTTAAATATATTTTATTTGATATAAAATTATTTTCATCCATTAAACAGATGGGTGAAGTCGTGTCCAGTTCAGATCCTCTACTAACAAGGCCCATCTTAATGAATCTAAGGGCTGTAGTTACTTCGTCTAAATATTGAGTTATTTTGGTTCAGAATTTAAAAATGTCAGTAAGATTTTTTTTCCAAAAATTACACTTCAAGCGATACTTTTAAAAAATATTTTTTATTTTTGCCAAAATTTGACGCAGTTTATTTTATTTGACAAAACTAGGAATAACTAAAGGCGATTTCATAATTGGAGCTGTATGTTAGTTATATTAGAAGTGGATTTGTTTTGTTTATGGGTTTGTTTTAAGATGTAGAATTATTATACCAATAAATTTGCGTAAAAACTAATTCACTTGATTTCAGGTTAGATTAACAATTGTTAGTTTCCGAAGTAATTTATTGGAGATGTTCTGCTGCATATCTGTACAAATATTCATACTGAACGCCGGCCAGCGGGCGCAGAACGAAGCCGATGACCTGAACAGAAATCTGTGCGCTATCAACAATTCGTTAGTGGGGTGTAAGTATTATCGTTGGATATTTATTTTTGCAATTGCAGAGGACTACTTTATACAACAATGAAAGAGTATAGCCCTAAAATCGTCGTGAAAATGTGCATTTCACAATGATTATAAATCATAATAGATATAAAAATATAAATGTAGACAAAAAATATTTTAAAACACCGCAGGTGGCAAGCAGACAAGATACTTTGAATTTAATGGTGGTAATAATAATGATAGGCTATTTTCCACAATCTTTCGCATCATTGTGTAATCTTTGCTCAGAGACTAGCATTTTAAAGTTAAGCACCCTTAACAAGTAGAAGTATCGCCGAGAGCATAAAAGCGTGTAGTTTCAGGCGCGGAGGCCTGTGCGTGCGCGCGCGCGGCTGCGGGGCTGGCGCGGCGGCTGCGCGCGGCGCCGCTGCGCGTGCGCCTGCTGCCCTCGCTCGCCGTGCAGATGGCGCTGCTCGCCGACATGCTCGCGCTCGTCGCCAACTACACCATCGTGCTGCTGCAGTTGAACCACGTCGTGTAGTCTACTAATTTTTTTTTTTATTTTTTTTATTTTTTTTTTATTTCCGAGGCAATACTTTTTTTAAAGAAGTGGGGCGCCGTCTTCTTGAGAGAGGTCTTGAGTCTTGACCATCGCTCTGAGTCGTTTCTGGTGCAAAGGTTGTCCATCGCGGTTCAGGGGGGCAATGCGGCTAGAGTGTTGGGCACCTTTGCGCCTGGTGCGATCCGGGGCGGTCTATTTGACTGCCTTTATATTTTATTGTATTTTGTGTTTACCTGACTCTGTGTATTAGTTACATTAATAAATTGTATTTAAATAAAACTGTAATGCTGATAAAGTTTTTGTGCATAGTATTTCCACCTCACCACCACAGATACAGGTTTCTTAATATAGGCCATTTGGTTATTGCTTCTGAACATAATGTATAGTTATATGGATGTTGATAAAAAATATTTAAATAGGAAGCTGATTAATTCAGCCCTAAAAATGTAAGAGATTGATAATATTGTCACTTTAGCATGAATAATAGTCTGTTCATATTACATTAATGGTACGAACGAACTAATTGTCTGGAAGTGATTACTAAAGTTTGAAAAATGACGTACAGACAATTATTTTCCTTGACAAATTATTAAAACTTAAGATATTCTTCATCAAACAATTCACGTCATCAAACGTTTTAAACTTACGGAGCGAATGATGTACAAAATTAACATAATAAAAAAACTTTCAGTGATGGAAAATATTTTGGGCATTTATCGGAACTATATATTTTTAGAAAAAAGCTGGAAAAGATTGGTACAAATACGTGTTTTTATTGAATCGTGCATCATAGCAACAGTTTTTTTATACATCATATTAAGTGATTTTGACGGGTTTACATCAGCTAAATAAGATAATATGGCGCTCTTTTTAACATTATGTTATGTGTGGTTTACCGCAATCAATACACCGGCGGGCTTTATTTTAAGCTGCGTTAACTCTTACCATTTCAAAGAATTCATTTTTAACATGAATGCAGTTTGCGAGATCTATAAAGATGACGAAACACACAAACGTTGTACCAAAACGCAACAGAGAAGATTTTATTTGGACGTTGCATTATTTGCTGTTGCAATGAGTTTCATAACACTGACATATTTACATGAATCAATCTCTATTGTTTCAACAATAATGACAGTAATAAAATTCATTTACGAATTGTCTCAACAGTATCGATTTTTTTATGAAAATTTTGTTTTTTTCGAGTATGTAGATTTTATTAGCGTTTCCTTGAAATTTCTGAACGAGTCTATGTCAGCAGTTGTAGAGAAGTTTAACGATGAGGAAGATGAAATAACGATTGTTGAAAATTTGAGAGGAATCCGGAAGGAATTAGAGAAGTGGGCTAAAGCAAGTCACCTGTTAGTGACTTCCAGTGACAATCTCCGACAATGCTTTGGAACTCAGGTGAAACTTATAGCTAATAAACTCGCTCTAAAGTCACAATGAACCGTTCCACACAATGATATAGTTTTGAGAAAAAGCCGATTTTGTTAGAAAAGTAAATAACGTGTACTTTGCAAATTTTTCTACACATCTCCGGTTTGCAAAAATACGTCCGATTTGTCCATCGCAACTTATAATTTTCGTAATTTAGCTGCGTCATATGAAAAATATATGTGTAATTTTGCATCTCAAGTAGGTATTTCAAATCGTTAATACACAAACGAAAAAGTAAAAATTGTGTCAAAACGTAATGGTTATTAGCCCTCTTATTTTTCAGATCACCATCTACCTGTGCTCCGTCACAATTTTCTGCATCGGTCTCTTATATGAAAGCGTTTGTTTAATGATTAACCCGGTAAGAAGTTGGAGTAAACCTGAAAAACAATTGAGGCTCGTTCCTAGTACGTGACAGAAGCACTTGAGAGAGAGCATAACACAGCATAATCTCGGTAGAGGGCATAACATAGATGCGCTTTATCACTGCCTAAATGTGATTATATTCGTACTTAGTCCGAGATAACAATGTAGTTTCGTCCTTTCTTGCTACTTGAACGCGACGTTAAAAGACACCATAAAAACAAAAACAGCACCTGGTAACACTTAACATAAGTATGTCATTCGTTGTTTCGCGCTCAACGCAACCGACACGAAAATCGTATTACTTATTGCGTCATAAACTAATAATTTTTGATACTAAGTTTAAAATCAGGTTGTATACGTATAAAGTGTATAATTATTATTCAAAATGCCTAAAAGAAAAATTGAAGACAAGATAGGACAGCTCGAGAAGCGACTCGAGAGATATAAGAAGAAGGCGCAATTTGAACCTCAATCGGAGTCTTCAAAGGGTAAGTGTTTGGCTTGAGAAAAACAATAGAAAGGGTTAAGAAAAGAAAACATACCTTTGTATAACTAAGTGTAGATATATAATGACTTGAAAGTTTTTACACTTTCCTCAAACTCGACATTTGAAGTACGTCCTTTCCGTGGGAAAGTTACTGTGCTGGGGCCGGGACTGAGTCAAACGAACTCTTTTTATATGCATTATCGTGTGACGATTATGCGCTCCTTCCGTGGGATGGAGATGGGTCAAATCTTGTCATGTTTGGCACATATAACCTAACCTTTAGGTTAAATTCCGTCAAGGTGTAAATAAATGGATTTAGTTTTTTATCAACCAGACAATAACTGCTTATATATATTTCAGCTCATACACCAGAGCGTGACCCAGAAGTCCATGAGACGGATCCAGAAGTTCTGGACCTAGAGTCAGAAATGGTCCCCAGCGACCCGGAAGAGCTGGATAGTGATTTTCTATCAGCACTGGGAGAGTCCACTAATGGGGAAAAGCAATACGGAGAAAAGGTACATGACCAAATATACAACACTATCAGTAACATCATAATAGAGGGCCTGCCCAAACAAAATAAAGAAAAACTGATAGAAACTCTATTGGTCCCAAGGAACTGCTTATTGTTAGATGCCCCTAAACTTAACATTGAACTCCAAGGAGTAGTTAACAACCCTTCAAAGACTCGGGATAAATTATTGGAAGAAAGGCAGCAAGAGATGGGTTTAGCCATTGCCGGTCTCTGCCAGGTAATAAACGAAATGTCCAAAAAAGATTATGATAAATTAAATATAATAAAAAAGCTCAGTGATGTCTCCCGGGTGCTGAGTAATCTTCACTTCCAATATACTGAAATTCGAAGAAAATTGATTAACCCATATCTGGATAAAAATTTGGCAGAGAGTCTTAAAGGAAACAAGAGAGAGGCATACCTGTATTCTAACCTTGACGATTCAGTCAAATCGTTTTCAGCTATGAAGAGAGCATCTAATGTTCTTAAGCCCAAATTGACCACACAAGTCAAGCCTTCTCAGCCAAAAAACTACCAAGCTCCTCCACGCCGTCCCAACTCAAACCAGGCCCATCCAACAAGAGGGTCTCTGCGGGGAGGAACCCACAACCGCTACCAACCCCGCCAGCCATACAAGCCCCAAGAGAGCAGATATGCAGGACCATCGATGAGGGGCCGTGCCAAGTATCCTTAGACTCGGAGGTACCTTTTGCAGCTAGACTATATTATTATAAAGATTGCTGGGAAAAAATTTCCCAGGATCCCACCATTTTAACATGGATAAAAGGATACAAGATTCCTTTTTCAGCATTGCCCTCACAATCACAATGTAATTTTCCACAGAATGACAACTTCAATAATTTAAATAAGAAAATTTTAAGAATGGAGATAGAGAAACTATTAAAATTAGGGGTCATCTCTAAATGTTCCTATACTAAAGACCAATATGTATCTAGTATATTTACTATTCCCAAGAAAGATGGTTCTCATAGGTTTATACTTAATTTAAAAAATTTAAATACTAATATTCCAGATTTTCATTTTAAATTAGAAGACATTAGGACGGTGTGCAAGTTATTATCAAAGGGTGATTTCATGTGTACCATAGATTTAAAGAATGCTTATTACCTATGTCCCATACACCCTACACACAAAAAATATTTAAGATTCCAGTTTGATAAGGTTCTATATGAATACAACTGCCTGCCTTTTGGTCTAAGTACTGCACCATTTGTATTTACAAAGCTGCTGAAACCAGTGATAGGGTATCTGAGGGAAAATGGCATCCGTTTAGTAGTATATTTAGATGACTTGATTTGCCTTGGCTCATCTTACAATGAATGTTTTAGTAATGTTAAAGTTGTGAAGGATGTTTTGTTGTGTTTAGGTTTTATTATAAATGAAGAGAAAAGTAACCTTATTCCATCTAAGATTGTAGAATTTTTAGGTTTCAAAATAAACTCTATTAAAATGACATTAGCTCCTACAGATACTAAACGAGAAAGACTGTTAGTAATAATTAAGAAATATTTACATACAGATCATTGCTCAGTTAGGGACTTTGCAAAGATGTTAGGAAGTTTAGTTTCAATATGTATGGCAATTTCATATGGTTTTGTCTATACAAAAAATTTAGAAAGAGCAAAATTCATGGCTTTGGAACGGTTGGGGGGTAATTATGATGACATTATGACTATTGACCGGAATGCTAAAGCAGATCTCACATGGTGGAAGGACAATATTTTGACTAGGTGTTGTCAAATAAAACAGTATAATTTTTCATTAGAAATTTTTTCTGATGCATCTTTATCTGGTTGGGGTACAGTGTGTAATGGAAGGAGTGCTAAGGGAATTTGGTCCATAAAGGAAAAGGAAAATCACATTAATTATCTGGAACTTCTGGCGGCATATTTTGCACTACGATGTTTTGCTAAAGATCTGAGACAATGTGAGATTTTATTACGGATTGATAACACAACCGCCATATCCTATATAAATAGGATGGGTTCTGTCCAATTTCCACTGTTAAATAACCTTGCAAGGCAGATTTGGAATTGGTGTGAAGCACGAGATCTATGGATTTATGCCTCCTACATTAAATCTAAAGATAACTCAGAGGCAGATTATGAATCTCGTAGTTCAAATCAGGATACAGAATGGGAGTTATCTCTAGATGTTTTTCAAACAATAACAAATTCATTTGGATATCCAAATATTGACTTGTTTGCTTCTCGGTTTAACAAAAAATGTGATAAATATATTTCATGGCACAGGGACCCTTTTGCATTTAATATTGATGCCTTCACAATAGAATGGGGCGAGTTCTTTTACGCATTTCCCCCATTCTCGTTAATCTTAAGAGTGTTACGAAAAATCAAGACCGATAAAGCAACAGGAATATTAGTATATCCAATTTGGCCTACTCAAGCATGGTACCCTTTATTGAAATCTCTCATAGTCTCAGAAGTACTTACATTTGGTCCAGCTGAAAGTTTGTTAATGTCTCCTTCCAGGTCACCACATCCATTACATCTTCAACTTACCCTGGGGGCCTGTATATTATCAGGGAATCAATGAAGAGGAGAATGCTACCTAACGATGCAATTGATGTTATGTTAGCATCTCTGGCCAAGAATAGCCTTAAGCAATATGATTCTTGTTTACGACAATGGTGGCAATATTGTAAATCCCATAAGGAAGACTTAGTAAGCACTTCTATACCTAAGATAATAGCATATTTGATGTTAATATTTAAGAAAGGAGCCTCTTACCAAACTTTAAATTGCCACCGATCAGCTTTGTCTTTAATTATAGGTAGTCACGTAGGCAACGATGATAGGATAAAACGGTGGTTTAAGGGAGTTTATAAACTTCGACCATGTATACCTAAATATTCGAGTACCTGGGATCCAGCCATTGTTCTGTCTTATCTCAAGCATTGGTTTCCTTTAGAAACTTTAGATACAAGAAAGCTTACCTTAAAATGTGCCATGCTACTGGCCTTAACTACAGGACAGAGAGTCCAGACTCTATCACTAATTAATTATAATAACATTATACAAAATGGAGAAGGTATTGTTATAGTTTTAACAGATATTCAGAAAACGTCAACACCTGGACGTTTCATGAATAAACTGTCTTTACCATTTTTCAATGATAATCCAGATATTTGTCCTGCAAAGACCCTTTTACAATACTTAAAAGTGACAAGCAATTTAAGACAGGACAGTGACTGCATTAAATTGTTTTTGACCGTCAAGAGACCTCATAAATCAGCTTCAACACAAACAATTAGTAGGTGGCTCAAATTAATAATGAAAGACAGTGGTATAGATGTTAGTAAGTTTTCATCACACTCGACTCGTCACGCTGCGTCGTCGCGAGCGCACCGTGCAGGTCTCACAGCAGACAGCATCTTGAAAGCTGTTGGGTGGTCTAACAGGTCGTCTACCTTTGCGACACATTATAATAGACCTCTTACCAATGATGATGCACAAGACTTATTCGCCAGATCTGTGGTATTGTATAATAATTAGACTGTCATTAAGGTTTTAATTAAAGAATATGATTGATTAAGTAAAGGTGGATTGATTATCTATATCCTAAACTAAATAGTGAAGTTACTGTTTTTAGTTTATTTTAAAGTTTATGTTACTTCTGAAGACAATAAATATTTAAGTTTATTTTAATAATATCTGTTTACTCTCTTCTCTAAACATCTACATTGTTATCTCGGACTAAGTACGAATATAATGATAGGATTAAACGAACTTACCTGAAGTGAAGTTCTATCCTGATTATATGAAGTACTTAGTCCGAGATAAGGGAGCTTCCCACCCCCCACACGGATAGTATTTCCTGCTATCCCCCTACTACTGCGCTATTATGACTCTAAACGAAATGACATACTTATGTTAAGTGTTACCAGGTGCTGTTTTTGTTTTTATGGTGTCTTTTAACGTCGCGTTCAAGTAGCAAGAAAGGACGAAACTACATTGTTATCTCGGACTAAGTACTTCATATAATCAGGATAGAACTTCACTTCAGGTAAGTTCGTTTAATCCTATCATTATAACAGACTGAAGTGTACGATGTATGGGAAAGATTCGTCGCTAACTTCTAGACCAGTGATGGTGTAGGGGTAAGCACGCAGCACGGAACGCTGAGGACCTGGGTTCGATTCCCAGCATTGGTCTTTTTTTACACGCTTTATATTAGCTTCACCTGTATGTTTGTATGTTTGTTTGTAACCGACTCCTTAGGGCGCGATTTTGACCCACTTCCCGGTTTCCGATTGAGCTGAAATTTTGCACATATGTGTAAATTGGATGACAATGCAATATTATTGTAACATAGAGCTGATCTGATGATGGAGCTGGATGGTGGCCATAGGAACTATGTAATAAAACAACACAATCCCGTCGAGTTTGGGCTCGTTTGATTCGTCTTGACGAGCACTTTGATCCCATATGGTAACCAGGGTCTGATGATGGAGCTGGAAGATGGCCAAAGGCACTCCACAATAAAACGACACAACCCCATCGATTTTGGGCTCGTTTGATTCGTCTTGACGAGCACTTTGATCCCATATGGTAACCAGGGTCTGATGATGGAGCTGGAAGATGGCCAAAGGCACTCCACAATAAAACGAAACAACCCCATCGAGTTTGGGCTCGTTTGATTAGTTTTGACGAGTACTTTGGTCCTAGATGGTAACAAGAGTCTGATGATGGAGCTGGAAGGGGGGTAGGTGGCGGGTTGGGGGGGGAATGGGGTATGGGGTAAGGCGGTCGGGGGTTTAGAGGGTTGGGGGTTAGGGTGTGGCGGTTGGGGTTAGGGGATGGGGGGGGGTTTACGGGAAATAGGGTGGGGGTGTTGGGGGGGGGGTTCGGGGGTAAGTGATTATGGGGGGTTGTGGGAAATGGGGAGGGGGTAAGAGGCCTAGATGGTAACAAGGGTTTGATGATGGAACTGGAAGGGGGGCGGTAGGTGGCGGGGTGGGGGGTGTGGGAGGGGTGGGGTGGGGGGGCAGGTGGAGGGTGGGGGGAGTGGGGGTGTGGGGGAGGGGGTGTTTCCGGGGGTATGGGGGTTCGGTGTTAGGGGGGTTGGGTTTAGGTGGTTCGGGGGTTTGTAAAATGAGGAGGGGGTAAGGGGGGTTTAGGGGATTGGGGGTAAGGGTGTGGGGTTTGGGGAAATGGGGTGGGGCATGTTGGGGGGTTGGGTTTAGGGGGTTTGGGGGTTGTAGGTGAGGGGGTAAAGTTAGAAAGAAAAAAAATGCGACTAAAAAATAGAAAATAAATAATAGTTAAAAAAAACTAAAAAACACGCTTTAAAAAATAGAAAATAAATTTTAATAAATTTCAATTCACTATTCTTATAGTGCAGTAAAAAATCTTAATAAGCAATTATTATATTGTTATATCCAGATCAAAATTTGTAAACAATTCTAAATATTGATAAAATTAATAATAATAGTTTAAAATATTTTATTGTAAAAAAAGCGTGGGGTGCTTTTTAAGATGTTATCAAAATGATAATCCTTGACAATTGACACCATGCACGCCACGCTTTTTTACAATAAAATATTTTAAACTATTATTATTTATTTTATCAATATTTAGAATTGCTTACAAATTTTGATCTGGATATAACAATATAATAATTGCTTATTAAGATTTTTTACTGCACTATAAGAATAGTGAATTGAAATTTATTAAAATTTATTTTTTATTTTTTAAAGCGTGTTTTTTTTCTGGGGTTTTTTCTGTGCATCTATGTTTCAGTTTGTATTTAGTTTGAAATATATAGAAGCACTTGAGTTAAAAAAAAATCCATTTATTTTTCTTTTTGCTAAATAATAAAATTTAAGAAAGTGCTTGACCCTTGAAGATGGACTTGTTGTATTAACAAACTAAGAATGGATTTTGCATCATTTATAAGAAAGACCTTGATGTTTTTACTGTAGAGATCTGAAAAAAATATACCTAGTAGTTTTTAAGGTAGGATACGTCAGCTGATATCAGATTTTATGACAAAGCCGATTTAACCAGTTTAAGGGCTGTTTATTACTTTGTGAGAAAGTTGATTTATTTTGTTCAATAGGTAGTTATAAAAAAACAAATACGGCTATAAGATTTTTCGTCTCAGTTATAGATGATACTTCAGGTAGTCAAGACTCTTTTAAAACTTTTTTTTTGGTAGCATTTGGTTGATATGGTTTAAAAGTACTTACTTAGGAATAACCGCCAATAAACGGATTTTTGACTGGACTAAATTCAGGAATAACTGAAGGTGATTGAATAATTTAAGCTGATTGTAAGTTTTTATGAAAACGGTTTTTTTTAATGACGTGTTTAAAGATGTAGAATTTAAGTTACCTACTAAGTATTTAATACGTACAAAAACGTAGGTAATAGCTGATTTATCAATAAATTTATATCCGCCTGAGTCCCGGCCTTTTCTAACCGATGTAGAACTTAAGACCTAGTTCAGCGTCATAAGTTTTGTAATTTTGGAACTTATTCAAGCGTATCTGAAGTTCTTTATTCATTGAATAATTTGTACTTTATTAAAATACTTACGATGAAATATAAAACTAATTTTTATGATTTCAGACTTTATTAACAGCTGCTAGTTTCAGAGTGGTTTGTTGGAGTTGAGCTACTACATATTTGTACAAATATTCATACTAAACGCCGGCCAGCGGGCGCAGAATGAAGCCAATGGCCTATATAGAAACATGTGCGCTCTCAACAACTTGTTGGTGGGGCGTAAGTACTTCCGTTGTATATTTTCTAGCAATTGCAAAGGACTACGTAGTGTTCACACACACAATTTAAGATAACAGTCGTATATTTTCATTATGATTCATGTTACTGAACTTATTTATGTTTTACTTAGGTATGTAAACTCATTTTGGCAAATAAACATTTCTTTCTTTTATAGACTAAATAAACAGGTAATAATAGGCTGCTTCCTATAAACATTATCGCGTCGTGTAATATTTGCTAAAAGCGTTTATACTTCCTTTGAAGGCCGGCATCAGATTAGTGACTCTCTTCATGTTGTTGATGTTTATGGGTGGTGGTGATCATTTCCCATTAGGTGATCCGCTTGCTTGTTTTCCGCCGTCTCGTAATAAAAAAGCAAGCGTTTTAAAATTAAGCACACGGTGTAATCAAAAAGCATTTCCGAGAGCATAAAAGCGTGTAGTTCCAGGCGCGGAGGGTCGTGCGTGCGCGCGCGCGGCTGCGGGGCTGGCGCGGCGGCTGCGCGCGGCGCCGCTGCGCGTGCGCCTGCTGCCCTCGCTCGCCGTGCAGATGGCGCTGCTCGCTGACATGCTCGCGCTCGTCGCCAACTACACCATCGTGCTGCTGCAGTTCAACCACGTCGTGTAGTCTGCTAATTTCAATAATACACAATATTGATCATACTATAATCTCAACAAAATTTCCAAGCAAAATATTATGACCTATGCATTAATACAATACTTATGAATTCAGCTAAAGTATTTACCTTGGCAGATTAATGATTCATTATTTAGGTTTATTATTATTGTATTTCGTACGTATTTTAAAAATATATATATGTATATCAGAATTAAAAAAGGCCTATTTTAATACGTACATAGTTATGCACGCGATAAAAATTACATTTGAGCTGTTTCAACCATGATTATTTACATTTGAAATTATTTTCGAAGGGTTTTATGGAATAATAAACAAAAATTGTTTGAGGAAGAGCCGGAGGTAAATGATTGTTTCTTTTAAAATTTGATTTATTTAATAAAAATGTTTTTTGAAATAAATACCAATTTAGCCAGTTTTGAAATCTCGTCAATTTCATAAAATCTTTGATACACGTTAGTGACTTGAGGAAATGAACTCGCAAAGTCAACTCGTTTTGTCATTTCACTAGACACGTTCAGTGCTAAGATAAAAATCTCTACTGCAACATGATATAGGTGATTTGATCAAATCTGTGTACTGGTTCCGTGAAATGACCTAAGTATGTACAATCATCAAAACCCAGGCCTGCCCAGTTTCAAAACAAATTTGCTTGCAACCGTTGAAGTTGCCTAGCCCCGCCCTTAATTTTGTTAACCAAGGAGGAACAGAATATTTTTCTGTTAATTACTTGCACATGTTTTGTCTAGTTGCTTGACCAATGAGGAACGGATCTTACTTCAAAAAAAATGACACAAAAATCTTTCTTTCTGTTAATTTACTTGCACATGTTCTGTCTAGTTGCTTGACCAATGAGGACTTCAAAAAAAAGACACAAAAAATCATTGTGGGCCCGCCCACAAATTTCATTGCACCCAAAATGGGCATTTAAAGGTGCTTGCTTATACACTTGAGCATTCACTTGTAATGAGCATTCTAGCGAATGTTACATTACAGGTAAAAGCTCACAAAATAAAAGAAGCGTTTTAGCGAGCATTCTAAAAACGGCGAATGCTCGCTGTTCTGTTACAAGTCAATGCTCAAGTGCACCAGCGCCTTAAGCTGGTGTCAAGGCGACGTTTTTGACGATTGTACCTAGAGTTGAGATTTCTATTTGGAGTCGCTCAAGATGTATGGCGAAACACTGTGGTCGGTCGGCCCGTGGGTCCCCATCGTCGTCCCCATCTAGCCTAGGGGACATAGGAACTTAAGTAAGTTAAGTAACTAGATCTACCACCACAGATGTATGCGAAGCTATATTCACCAGTCAGGGTATTTTATTTTGTTCATTTGATGAAAATCAAGGTTATTGACTATCGAGCTTCCCTTACATAACGACCGCTTTAGCCTAGTTGGTAGTGACCCTGCCTACGAAGCAAGAGGTCCTGGGTTCAAATCCCGGTAAGGGCATTTATTTGTGTGATGAGCACGAATATTTGTTCCTGAGTTATGGATGTTTTCTATGCATTTAAGTATTTATTTATCTATATAAGTATGTTTATCGTCGTCTAGTACCCATAGTACAAGCTTTGCTTAGTTTGGGACTAAGTCGATTTGTGTAATGAAATGAAATGAAATGAAATGAAATGAAATTTATTTATTTGCTATAAATGTAGTATAATATATGGTGTTCAATAATTTATTAGTGTCATACATTCAAACTTTATAAGTCATGCAAATATTTAATTTAGTTTATGCTTTTACTATGCTAAATAACAAAACAAAATAAAATTACCCTTATAAAATTATTTACACATTATCCAAGAATTCCTTCAGAGAGTAATAACATTTTTTATGAAGCCAACGAAACAGTTGAGTTTTGAAGGAAGTCAATGAGAGCACTTTTATGGACTCTGGTAGATTATTATAAATTTTTATGCACTGTACGAAACTATTTCTCATCTTCATTGTAGTATGTATCCTAGGTAAAACTAGCCTATCAGGATATCTAGTATTAAATGAAACTGTGTCACTTTTTGTTTTAAACATTTCAGGGTACATTTTTACAAATACGCAAACCTCATAGATGTAAATAGAGTAGACAGTTAGTAAACCATATTCTAGAAACCAGGGTCTACACGAAGTTCGTCGGCTAGCATTACTTATTGCTCTTATGCACTGTTTCTGTGCAATAAAAGCTCGATTTACTGTAACTGAGTTACCCCAAAGCAAAATTCCATACCTTAAATTAGAAGCTACATAACCGTGATATGCTTTTAATGCTGTCTTAGTATCAGTTATTCTAGCTAAGCGCCACAACGCATAAGAAAATCTATTTACTTTAGAGACAATTTTATCGACGTGCATTTTCCAAGAGCAGTAGTTGCCTAGATTAAATCCTAAGAAAGTTGTGCTGTTACTTTCGGTTAAAACTAAGATAAGATTGTCCCCCCCTAATAATATTTAGATACCTACTCGTACGTAAACATTAATTCTCAATTTCCTTGAGTTATCTCAAAAGACGGATCCAGAGACGATTAGCTTCACCCATTAACGTAGTTTATTACTCAAAGGTGTAATAAACATGGTTTGGGATATCAACTAAAGCATTGTAAAACCATGTTGTCCCTTTCGAACATATTGTGAAAGAAATGAAAGGAGATGACAACCTTGTGGAACGCTGTGTTCCTGATAGTATAATGTCTCGAAAGTTTGGTGTCGTTTGTGATTTTCAAAAGGCGCGAGAAGCATGATAGAAATTAATGAAAATAGTAGGGGGTATGCTTTTGCATTTAGTCATACAGGGTTATTTGTAATTCACTAGCATCCTTTTAACCCTAAACTCCTACCACTTAAACAAATGTTTTTTTGTTTTACGTCTTTTGTCATAACTTAATATTTTTGGTGTAATAACGTTTTGAAAATTTGAGATTACCTCTTATTTTTACGATACTCTGTGTATTTGTATGGGAAAAAAAGTGCTTCATTTTAAAAAGTTGTAAAACAAAAAACATTTGTTTGAGTGATAGGAATTCAGGGTTAAGAGGATGTCAGTGAATTACAAATAACCCTGTATACTGGGTGTGTCCTGAAATAGAAACAATAAATTGACAAAATAGGTTACAAAAGGCTTATCTAAAACCGCAAACTTTTTAAGATTGTAATAAAAATAACCCAACCTAGCCTAACCTAATGAGTTCTATACAATGCCCCTACAATATTTGAAGAGTACCCTTGATTTCCCCTGGACTTTATTTACATGGAACCTAATTAAAAAGTATTATCTGTCCGACAAAAAATGAAATCGGTTTAAATGATGGGAGTTCTCAAGTAACAAACTTAAAAAAAACACTAGTCTCAAAATAGCGTACCTATCTACTTTAAAGAATTTAGATATATTAAATACTTAAGATGTATGAAATTTAATAAAATTGTGGATTTGTTCGAATAAATTATACCTTGTTGAGTTTCTTGCCGGATTCATCTCAACAGGATTTTTCCGAATCGGTGAATATTCTCCTCCGATTTTTAGAACTAGGTTGAAAATTAAGTCATCTCGGACATCCGCTAAGGCAATACTGAGCTATTTACAAAAGAGATGTGCATTGCATATACGAAATTAGCTTCATAAACAAACGAGAACCGCCTGCATATCCTAGTACGAAAGTGAAAAACTTTGAATGGATTCGTTCATAAAATGTCCAATGAACTTTCTGTTCGGTCCCGAGTGGCCCGTTTATGCAAACATGTGACCTAGTATTAGCATAAAGTCAACGCGATTCGGATCATGAATTTGATATGATAGCTGGAAAAGTACCGTTTCAGAGTTGACATTTTTAGAGACCGATCTTTAGGAATCGGGTTAAATGTTCTGAAAATACAAATAAATAAACATAATCTTAAAAATAATTACAAAAAGAGAGAAAAAAATAGATTTATTAAGCTGTAATAGGTTGCCCGCGACTTCGTCTGCGGAGGATTCGTTTATAGCGCGCCCGCAGGAACTAATATAAACTGGCCAAGTGCGAGTCGGACTCGCGCACGAAGGGTTCCGTACCATTATCTATAAAAACGGCAAAAAAATCACGTTTGTTGTATGCGAGCCCCCCTTAAATACTTGTTTTATTTTAATCTAATTATTTATTATTAAAGTGAATATATACCTGATTATTCTGTAAATATTTCAAGCGTCTACCTGTTGCCGTATCAATATCGAGCAAAAAAAAGAGCAAAAAGAAACACATTTGTTGTATGGGAGCTCCCTTAAGAGGGTACGATGCGCACCATTTCTCCATACAAACGTAATCCCCTGTTTCCTCCCTGGATAATGGCTTTAGAGACAATTTTTTTTACTGTGTAATCTGTATCTACCACAGCTAAGCCCCTATGTTTCGTTTTTTTCCATATTTCAATTAACATAAGAAATATGAGCTTTCAAAAACTGAAAAAATTGCCCAATTTCAACGTCTTTTTCAGACACTCATCAGAAAAGAATCCCTGATATAAACAAAAAAAGGAAAACATAGGGGCATAGCTAAATGTGTCCTCTAATTATTTTTGAAAAAAAAATAATAATATTGGTCCAGTTTTCGAGAAGAAAACAGGGGATTACGAAATGCTGTTTTGATCAATTTTGCGCGCCTAATAACGGTCTGAGCTGCAGTTGTCCCGCTCTCGCTGTACTGACACGGAGGGGTTCGGGCGAGACAGCGACATTTCATTAAAATACCTATTTCTCAAAAGTCTCTCAGCCATCGTACCCTATTTATTTTATTCTGTTTTTTAGTATTTTTTGTTATAGCGGCAACCAAAATACATCATCTGTGAAAATTTCAACTGTCTAGCTATCACGGTCATGAAATACAGCCTGGTGACAGACGGACGGACGAACGGACGAATGGACAGCAAAGACTCAGTAATAGGGTCCCGTTTTTACCCTTTGGGTACGGAACCCTACAAACTATATCGTGTTGTTCTCACGGTCTTAGATTTTCTCCGTACCTTTAGTCACAATCGGTAATTCAATAAAAGCGTGTTACATACCGTCTTTATTTTTTTGACGTCAAAATGTAACAAGATTTTATTGAAAAAAATTGAGACTGATAAAAAGGTAAAGATTTAAAACATGGTCTACCTACTTCGTGTCAGAGTTAAATTATTTTAAATTTTATAGCTATTTTTATTAACATGTACTTAATAAAAGCTTGTTTTTAGAAAAGTTTTTTCTTTAGATTTTATTTTTAACTTTTTAGTACCTACCTACTTATTTATGACGCACGATTTACTACGGCGTAGCTTATAGCGCGTAGCAACGTTTTTCCGTTACCTATGCAGCTTGTAGTACCTAAGTAGATCTAGTACGTACACATATTGTTATTTTGGTAGGGCTATGTTGTTTTATAATGGAGTGGCTATGGCCACCTTCCAGCTCCATTATCAGACCCTGGTTACCATCTAGGACCGTCCTCGTCAAGACGAATCAAATAAGCCCAAACTTAACGAGATCGTATCGTTTCATTACAGAGTTCCTATGGCCGCCTTCCGGCTTCATCATCAGATCAGCTCCATGTCATAATAATATTGCATTGTCATCCGATTTACACATGCATGCAAAATTTCAGCTCAATCGGTTCAAGATATCTACTTTAAAATTGATTTGAAAGATTACACCCGAACAAAAATAGTTAACAACACACATTTACATAATATATATATTGCAAGGTAAACATAAGCTTTTAAATAGTCGACTCTCCGGGGATTAAATCACCTATGATGGCCACAGTAGTTTCCATATTCCAGTGATTACGCCTAACCGTAATAGAGCTTCATACATAGCGCAAAATGGTTGCTACTGGCATTTCATAAACTCAAAGGGAATGTTCGCTGATTGTAAGTGATACCAAAACTAAACTTGTGTTTAAGTTGGAACATATTCAGTTGCCGAGGGAGCAAACTTGCCGAGCCTACATCATAGTTTTCGCTCCAGCAAATTTAATTTCTATCTCTCTCTCTTGCCACCTTTATCTACTCACCCATTGCTGAGTACCTACATCATCATCATCATCATTTCAGTTGCAGGATGTCCACTGCTGGACATGGCCTCCCTCATTGACGCCCAATAATTACGGTAAGAAGCGACTTGCATCCACCCTGAACCTGCCTTGGTGGACGTCTCACGCTGCGCTTGCCAGTCCGTAGTCTCCATTCAAGAACTTTTGAGCCCCAAAGGTCATCTGTTCTGCGTGCTGTATATATATATATATATACACCGTGAAATTTTAGTGGTTGTTTTCCCGAAACGAGGTGATTTAGTTTCGATTGTACAATCGAATTACAATAACTATTTTGACTAGAGCCAAAAATCCAATTGTGAAAAACGAAAGTCGAAAATGACCGCAAGCCAATAGTAACGCTTCGTTGGTACAACTAGCGTACGATCGTACGATAGGTTAGGTACCAACGAAGCGTTACTATTGGTTTGCGGTCATTTTCGACTTTCGTTTTTCACAATTGGATTTTTGACTCTAGTCAAAATAGTAATTATAAATCGATTGTACAATCGATACTAAATCACCTCGTTCCGGGAAAACAACCACTAAAATTTCACGGTATATATATATATATATATATATAGTTTAATTAAATTTATTAAATACAACTATACATTAATTACAATAAATCATTAATTAAAAAATAACAACAAATAATCAAAAATAAAACAAAGTAAAAAAAAACTAAAACTAAGTACCACCACCCCGCGCCATATCCGGTTCAAAAGTGCCCATAATACCGGCAGCATTGCCCCGCTGTATGGTCAGCGCAATCTGCTGAACCAAGTACGACCCAGAGCGGGGGTCGCCGCCCCTGTTCCGTAACCTACGGCCTAATTCTCAGACTAATGACCTAGCCTCAGCACCCCAGGGACCAGCCATTTCGACCGCAAAAGGCACGAAGTCATACGAAGGCTCCAAGGCTAATCCGTTTAGCTATAATTAGCCGTGGTCAGTAGTTAACTAGACACCGTCCGAACCATGAACCGTGAACTGACGAACCGTGATAGCTAGACAGTTGAAATTTTAAATAAAAAAAAATATATTAGGGGACAATCTTACACAAATCGACCTAGTCCCAAACTAAGCAAAGCTTGTACTATGGGTACTAGACGACGATAAACATACTTATATAGATAAATAAATACTTAAATACATAGAAAACATCCATAACTCAGGAACAAATATTCGTGCTCATCACACAAAATAAATGCCCTTACCGGGATTTGAACCCAGGACCTCTTGCTTCGTAGGCAGGGTAACTACCAACTAGGCTAAAGCGGTCATGGTATTTTGGGTGAAGCCAGACGAGCGTAATTTTGTGAGTCGTGTGCGGCAGAATTTCGGTCGCGCCAAACAATATGCAGGTCATCACGTGACACTCACGTGACGCAATGTAGAAGATGATGTATTTTGGTTGCAGCTATACCAACAAATACTAAAAAACAGAATAAAATAAATATTTAAGGGGGCTCCCGTACAACAAATGTGATTTTTTGCTCGTTTTTGCTCGATATTGATAACGGCAACAGGTAGACGCTTGAAATATTCATATTCACTTTAAAAATAAATAATGAAATTAAAATAAAACAAATATTTAAGGGGGGCTCCTATAGAACAAACGTGTTTTTTTGCCGCTTTTATAGATAATGGTACGGAACCCTTCGTGCGCGAGTCCGACTCGCACTTGGCCGGTTTTTACAATTCCTAAAGTTAACTATTTTGACGAATTCATGAGATGTTATCAATCGAAACTGTGGTAGCTTCGTAGTTTGACCAAAAACATCAAGCAGAGAATTATGGGTTCCACTTGCGAAATGAAATGGATGAACTCATGTGCGAAATTACATTTGAAATTTATCATGGGCTTTAGGGTGAGGGACAAAAATCGCGAAGCAATTCAATGGTGTGTGTGTAGTTCTCAATCCGCTCTGAGCCCGCGTAAGAACTACAGCTCAAGCCCTTTCATTCTTTGGGGGCCAGTGCTTAGTATTAATTTAAAACGTTACTACAGGCTGCGACGATGATATCAATCAAAACCAGATCTAGGTTTGTACGTTTTGTGTATTGAAATATTGATTGGTACCAAACAGACAACTGCTAAAATTAGATTTGCATGCTAATAATAAAACACGAAGAATTAAGTTTATTCAATATAATCTAAAAATGATACCTATGAACCTAGCTTTAGTGTTGACCGACAAAATATCGACAATTTGAAGGAAAGGAATTTTGAATCTTATCACTAAAGTAAAAACGCTAAAGCGCTATACCTTATTATCATATTACGGCGCTTTAGCGATTTTACCTTTCCACTGTCGATATCAAAAAGTTGCCAACATTTGCTAGCGGTTAGGTGAAGGAAACCATTTTCGGTTTCTTATATAAGATTGATAAGCCTTTAAACTCCAAAATCCATTCAAAAGCTGTGTACTTATCGTTACAAAACTACCGCTCTCTATGTAATAGGTACAATGTTTTTGTCTTAATTGGTCCCGGAAATCAATCTAAGCGATTATTTCTTTTACTCAACGGCTTTTCATTCTCATTATTTTCACCGATATTTTCTACCACTTAATCTCAATTATTCTAATATATAAAAATCTCGTGTCACGGTGTTTGCTATCGAACTCCTCCGAAACGGCTTTAACCGATTTTTATGAAACTTTTTTCTCAATATTCGGTGGGTCGTAGGCTATTTTTTATACGCCCATTATCCTTCGCGGACGGAGTCGCCGGCAACAGCTGGTTTCAGTGTAAAAATATCTTGAGAAGTCTTTTCAAAATTACGAACACGTTACAACCACTTACATTTTTAAAGACCTTGTTCCCAATCACTCTCAAGAGAGCAATAAAACCGTTGAAACGCTTCTAGAGCAATAGAAATTCACTCCCAATGACACCTATCCTAGTGGAGCTGTTTTACGACTTGGAATATTTGCTGATGGAAAATGAATAGGCGAGTTTATTATTCTGCAGACATGAGGGACATGAGAACGTATTCAGGTAGAGGAAAGCATATAAAATGCGCTCTTAGTTTTAGAATTTTGATATAGTAGAGACCGTGCAAATGTATTTGAAGCAGAGACGGGCAAAATTTATTCGAATGACGAATAAGAATATCCAAATTATTCGCGAGTGACGAATAGACGACCGGATGGCCTAGTGGTTAGAGAACCTTACTACGAAGCTTGAGGTCCCGGGTTCAATTCCAGTCGGGGCAGATGTTTGTGTGAAAAATATGAATATTTGTGTTCGTTCCTTATTAACTGTTTTCGAATCCGAATAAAGTAACAAATAAATAAATAACTTAATAAATAAACAAATAAATCATTCGTCATTTGAAAAGCGGTTGAATGATTTACTCGCGACAATTTGATTCGCGAATAAAAAATCGTGAATTAATGACATACTGTATATTCGAATAATTATAATTCCGATAAAAAAATATTCGAACAATGCCCATCTCTGATTTGAAACATTTTTCACGCATTCACTCTATGTACAAATTCACACGGTATTTGGCTTTGAGTTGAGTCGTAATAGTCGACGTGTATTTTTTTTGGATGTCGCTCAGTGCTACATTTTAAAATAATTCGGAAAAGTAAGCCCGTCTGTTTATCACAAGGCTGTAACTTTTATAACCGTATACACGTAAAAACTTGAATACATATTTCATATTGGTAAAGTAATGTACCTCTACGTAAATGGAATAAAGCCGTAGTAGTCTAGTGGTTTGACCTATTGCCTCTCAAGCAAAGGTCCGTGGGTTCGAATCCGGGTTCGCACGTCTGAGTTTTTCGGAATTTATGGCGAAATTTCCGGTGAAGGAAAACATCGTGAAAGGGACCTGCGCACACCTGAGAAGAAATTCAATGTTGGTGTGAAGTTTCCATCTACACTGGGCCCGCGTGGGAACTACGGCTCAAGCCCTTTCATTCTGAGAGGAGGCCTGTGCCTTTCAGTGGACCGTTTATAGGCTGGGTTGCCGTAAATAAAGCTGCTTGGATAGCAAATCAAAGTAATAAATTTCAAATTTAAAGGGGCTTGCAATAAAACTGCGTTGAAATTCAGTGGTATGTGTGAAGTTCCCAATCTGTAATGGGGCCGCGTAGGATACGAGCCAGACACGTACGTACATTGCCGGTTTTTTTTTACAAAAAAAAATATATATATACCTTTACTACAATAAGTAATCACAGCTTAAAGCTATCGTCTATCTGTATGTAAATAAACTACCATCGCCGCTATAATAGTGTATAGTATGGTTTGTTGGAATTTGTTCAATTACAGCGAATATTCAATTAATTTTGAGTTGAAGAGATTTTGGGTTGCCCTTACAACAATTAAGTCGTCAAACTATGGGTAAATTAATAAAAGAAGCGGCAATAATTTAAATTCAACTAGTTTTAACCCGCGGATTCAGCCGTGTTAGAAATGTATGAAAAATAAAAAGAACTAAAAACCGGCCAAGAGCGTGTCGGACACGCTCAAGGTAGGGTTCCGTAGCCATTACGAAAAAATCAAGTAATATTTTTCTAAGGATTTCGTATGTGTACGGAATCATCCAAGTTTAGGTATGTTTTATACCTTAGGCTACTATTTACTCTTAAACTACAAATAATTTCCAAGCAATCTTAGCCGCTATAATTTTCCTAGTAAATTTGATATATTTACTACTCTTCTGAATTTTTTCAAATTTTTCCGCCCAACTGTTTAGATTTTAGAGGGGGGGGGGACGGCCGATTTTAATGAAAATTTTCACTTTAAAGTTGAATATTTCGCAAGCAGATCACTGAATAGAAAAATCATGTTAGCAACCCCGCAATGATTTTAAAAGACCTATCCAACGATAACCCACACTATAGGGTTAGCCGAGAAAAAAAAAATCACCCCCACTTTACGTCTATGGGAAATAGCCTAAAAAAATTTTTTTTACTTTTTTTTGTTCAATCACTTTGTCGGCGTGACTGATACTAGGGGTGTTCAATAAAAAGTGAGAATGAGTATGTTATAAACAACTTTTACTAAATGTAATTTTATTTTTCGACATAGTCACCTTTTAGCATAATACACTTATTATATCTTTTTTGTAAACTTAAAATTTCATTTTTAAAAAAGGTCTCATCTTGAGTACTTAAAAAATCTTGTACTGCAGCGACTACCGCGGCGTCGTCTTCAAATTTCTGGCCTCTCGGGTATTGTTTCAATCTCGGAAATAGGTAGAAATCACTGGGAGCGAGATGTGGTGAATACAGAGGATGCTTAAGGATATTGAACCCAGCATCACGAATTGCAGCCATTGCAACGATGGACTTGTGTGCCGGGGCATTGTCCTGGTGGAACAGCACAACTTTCGAGAGTTTACGTCGCCGTTTTTCGCGGATCTCATTGCGCAATGTTGCTATTTGTTTGGCGTATAAAGTGCCCGTAATAGTGGCTCCATGTTTGAGATACTCAATCATTAATACCCCTTTACCATCCCAAAAAACAGAGCCCATGACCTTACCGGCAGATGGGCCCACCTTGAATTTCTTCGGAGTTGGAGATGATGGCCTTTTCCATGTCATAGACTGCAGTTTCGTTTCAGGGTCGTAATGATGGAGCCATGTTTCGTCCATTGTTATAAATCGCGCCAAAAAAAGTTCCCGGTCTTGCTGTATCAGGTCCAAAGCTTCTTGACAAATCTCGACTCTAGTTTGTTTTTGCGTGTCAGTAAGCATTCTTGGTACCCAACGCGCAGATACCTTTTTCATACCCAAGCGTTCATGTAAAATATTATGCACGCACCCCGTTGAAATCTTTACATTTTCAGCAATAAAACGAACCGTGACACGACGATCCGCCAAAACTGAGTTTTCAACTTTTTTCACAATTTCTTCAGTTATTGCAGTAGTAGGGCGTCCGGAGCGGGGGTCGTCCATGGTCGATGTTCTTCCATGTCTAAATTCGGCGCACCAACGTGCGACTGTCGAATACGGAGGAGCATTAGACCCTAAAGTGTCCCGCAAATCTAAATTGACTTGGTCCGTAGAAAAATTTTTCAAACACAAGTATTTGATAACGGCGCGCAGTTAAATTTTCTCCATTTTCGCTAACGTACTCAATAGCATTGCAAAGAAATTACCGTATTTTTTTTAAACAAAAGACAGTTACTTTTTTTTTTTCATAGCAATCAGCTAGTTAGGTTAGCTTTACCGGCCAGTATTTAATTTCCTAATATTGAAAGAGTTTGCATCTCATTCTCACTTTATATTGAACGCCCCTCGTATATATTGATGCCAAATTACAGCTTTCTAGTACTAACAGTCTCTGAGCTTAGCCGCGGACAGACAGACAGACAGACGGACAGACGAACAGGCATGGCGAAACTATAAGGGTTCCTAGTTGGCTACGGAACCCTAAAAAGCTGAAAATGATTTAATTCTGATAAAACATAGACCAATGCATTAAATCATTGCGTTTTTATCACAGTCCCAATTTTTTTTCTCTAAAAGCGTGTTACACCTTCATTATTTCTCTTAACGTCAAAGTGTAACACGCTTTTATTAAAGCTGTGATAAAAACGCAAAGATTTAATGCATGGTCTATTTTTTATCAGAATTAAATTATTTTCAGATTTTTAGATCTTTTTATTGATAGCTTGTTTTTTAAGAAATACTTTTTTCTTTTAATTTAATTTTTAACTTTTTAGTGGCCATCTTTCAGCTCCATCTTCAGACCCTTATCACCTAGGACAATGTACTCGTCAACGAAGGAAACGAGCCCGAACTCGACAGGGTTGTGTCATTTTATTATGGAGTGCCTATGGTTACCTTCCAGCTCCATCATCAGATCCTGGTTACCATCTGGGACCAAAGTACTAGTTGAGAAGAATCAAACGAGTCCGAACTCGATGGGGTAGTGCCGTTTCATTATGGAGTGCTTCTTGCCACCTTCCAGCTCCATCATCAGACCCTGTTTACCATCTGGGATCAAAGTACTCGTCAAGACGAATCATACGAGCTCAAACTCGACGGAGCAGCTCCATCATCCCAGCCTATATACGTCCCACTGCAGGGCACAGGCCTTGGGCTTGAGAGCTTATTGCATTGTCAACTGGTTTACACATGCATGCAAAATTTCAGCTCAAACGGTAATTCAGTAGTATTCGGTAACGGCAATTATTTTCGAAAAATTCAGAGAATTCGAACCCACAGTCCTCTGCTTGAGGAGGCGTTTCGATTTAAACTGCTTCATAAAACTTTTGAGATACCTACTTAAATTTCTGAATAATTCGGGACCACTGCGATTATTTCAACAGAGTTCCTATTATTTACTTTATCTCCGTTTCCTGGTTGGAAATTTCTTCGTAATGAATTACGTTTTCAGTTCAGTGGGCCGTTCTACTTTATTAGAGATCCTTGGCGAGAACCCTTAAGTCTTTACCTGTTTACGGACATACGAAATCGCAAAGTGATTTTAAATTGAATCGTTTGCGGTGAAATGCTCTGACTAATGGGACCCTCTCAGCATAGTGCTTCAGTTAACTAGTGCGGTAATATTCAGTAGATGAAGTGGTCACTCAAATGACTACAGACTGATGAAGTGATGAGTCAAATTTCATATACGTATTGTTTTCCACAATTTTCATTTATCATCATCATCTACTTGGGCCGTAGTTACCACGCAGGCCGAGTGCGGATTAAGAACTTCACCCACACCATTGAATTTCTTCTCAGGCGTGTACAGGTTTCCTCATGATGTTTTCCTTCACCGTAAAGCCCATGGTAGATATCAAATATAATTTTTGCACATAAATTTCGAAAAACCCTGATGAGGTGTGAGCTCGGCCTCGAACCCGCGGTACATAAATAACATAAATCCATACCTATTAATATTATAAATAGTATATCTCTGCCTGTCTGTCTGTTTCCTCTTTACGCTTAAACCGCTAAACTAATTTAGATGAAATTTAGTATATAGATAGTTTATTTTCGGACATAAAATAATTTTTATCCCGGAAATTTCCTTTTAAGGGGGTGAAACGGGGGGGTGGAAGTTTGTATGGGAAATCAATAACTGCTCAACCAGTTTAGATGAAATTTGGTATGGAGATAGTTTGATACCCTAAAAATGAGAAAGGATAGTTTTATACGGAAAATTGCATAGTTCCCGCGGGATTTTCTAGGAGGTTGAAATCGCTCGCATCCGTATGTTTACCTTCGAGACCCTACATAATTATGACCCCCGGGTGGCGCTAAACGAGCGATACAACTCCGCTGGTAGGCTTCGGCCGTAGCTGGTCACCACGCTATAGGTTGACCCAGGCCGCCAAGCGACTCTCGCCTTGTTCCGGCCTGTTGCCCGTAGAAGCCATTCTGGAGAAAGGGTCTGAGCAGTTGTGCAGCGCGCGCGTACCTGTTACAATGCCCCGTAATTGTTGAACGGTTTGCACTGCTTAGGGGCGCGCGTAACACCGCGCTCCACTGCCTTTTTCCTGCTTATTCCCCTAAATTCAAGTCTAGGGTGAATGAGCACTTTACTAGGCAAGCGTGCTCCATCGTAGACCTCATCTTCGCTTTCCACCAGGCGTGATTGTGGTCAGACACAAGCCTATATTGTACAAAAAAAAGGATAGCGATAAACGTATTCTTCGCAGATGGAGCCGCGGGCAACAGCTACTAATTACTACGTAACTGATCAGAATAATAGACAGATATTGACTGTAAAAATAGAATGACTGTATCCACGATCGCAATAGGGAAGTAGTCTTTGTATAGGGTGGCGGAATGCTGCCCTTGGATAATGCTGTGTATACTTAGTGCGTATAAACGAAAACAAGAGACCTGTGCTGATTCCTCAAGGCAAATATCGATACCATTGAAGCGTCAGAAAATTAATTGGCACTTTGATCTCGTGGATCACATTCGCGGATATACGCAATTACGGGAACGTTTAATGAACGTTAGAAACAGGGAATGCACCTGACTGACTTTGTTAATAGTCGAAGTGTAAAATAACTCTCATAAAAATAAAAAAAATATGTATGTATGTATGTAATTTATCATAGTGTATAGTATTCTACTAGTCAAGCCCTTTCATTTTCATTTGATACCCATATTGAGGGAGTTGTGAAAAAATATTTAATGCGCCATTTTGTGGCGGCGGCTATCTTGGGCCGATTTTCATGAAACAGCTAAAAACACTCCCGACTAGTTCACCTTTCAAACAACAAAAAACAAATCAAACTACAATCTACGATCTACGACCACACACACACACACACACACACATACACACACACATAGAGAGAGAGAGAGAGAGAGAGAGCGAGAGAGAGAGAGACACGTCAGACTTATAACACCCCGTAATTTATTTCGTCGGGTTTTAAAAACCTAAACATCCGAGAACAAACATTCGTATTTTTTGGATACAAATATCTAAATATAAAATAAAAAATATACACGTCGAATTGAGAACCTCCTCCTTTTGTTTTCGTCGGTTGGAAATAAAATATATCACTACATCACTACATAGTATAAAACAAAGTCGCTTCCCGCTGTCTGTCTGTCCCTATGTATGCTTAGATCTTAAAACTACGCAACGGATTTTGATGAGGTTTTTTTTTTAAATAGATAGAGTGATTCAAGAGTAAGGAATTCATAATTGCACCCGTGCGAAGCCGGGGCGGGTCGCTAGTAAATATTTAAATGGAAAGGAGCCACTGTCTAAGAACGTTGAAGCCCCTTAGTTTTCAAGATGAATTGTTTAATAAAATGATGTTTGTAGAAATGTAGCATAGAGCTGTAGGTAGGTATTCTTGTGGTTAAACAGTAGGCAATGTCAGTCGCAGCTGATCCGCTTCCTCTGGAATCGATCCGAGGTAGGTTGCCAGTTGCAGCTTCGTTAAAATTTTATTTTTTTATTTGTCTATTTACCTAATCTACGTAATCCATGCACGCACAAGCGGTTATCGTTAGACTGCGAACGGGATCCTATCGATGTTTAGAAAATTTTATTTCCGAAGGTTTAGAATCCCGAAAACTTCATTTGTCCGAAAGCATTTTTTTCTGAAACTGTAAATATTTCAGGATTTATTTCAGGACCATCGTGTAGAACCCTTTAGGTTAGGTTAGGGTTGTTTTATAAAAATCCTGAAATATTTACAGTTTCAGAAAAAAATGCATTCGGATAAATTAAGCATTCGGGATTTTAAATATTCGGAAAAAATAAATCTAAATTTTGATAGGTAACCCACGGCGAACGTGCGCCAACGTGCGGTGAGCGAGACTAGAGAGAGATGTTACGTACCAATGCTCGACACCTCAGCGCCCAGTCGATGACACCCATCTGTCACCTCTCTTACTATGACATAAGATTGAAGGTGCCATGTATTGGGTTAGGGACCATTACCTTACTTATTGATTCTGTAGGTACAAAGCGAGCAAAAATGCGAGTTCATTTAAGCATAGTACTGTTATTATGATAGGAAATTTAGGAAACGGAAAAAAAATTAAAATGCTTCATTTCCCGCTAGCATTCAGCCGCGCCCGTCCCGATTGCTTGAGACGGCGCGTTAATCTCGAGCTAATTATCCTAGCTCATCGAGCGCAGATCTTGTTTAACGTCTAGTATTACTTCCGTAGCGTCATTTCATGGACAAGAAAAGATGCAAGGATATTGTGTACTACAGGAAAATACCATTAGTAGGAAGGCTGATGCAATCTAAAGAAAGAAAGAAAGAAGACATTTATTCACTTTTACAAGACACACATTATACAAGAAAGTACACACAATTTCACACAAAAAAAAAACAAAGATAACAAACAATGAAGTAATAAACATGAACATACACAGCTCTGCATGTGTGTCCCCGCAAAAGTGAAACGGTCGCTGACTCAGCATTATGCTGAGGCGTTAGACGCCTGCAGCAATCTATGCCTAATGGTTTCATAATTAGACGACCAGATGGCCTAGTGGTTAGAGAACCTGACTATGAAGCTTGAGGTCCCGGGTTCGATTCCCGTGTCGGGGCAGATATTTGTATGAAAAATACGAATGTTTGTTCTCGGGTCTTGGGTGTTTAATATGTATTTAAGTATGTATCTATCTATATAAGTATGTTTATACGTTGCCTAGTACCCATAACACAAGCTATGCTTAGCTTACTTTGGGACTAGGTCAATTGGTGTGAATTGTCCCGTGATATTTATTTATTTTATTATTATTTATAATTAACTGAATCAGGAAGTTTGCGGAGATCCTATCAAATATAAGTAATTAGTTGAGTCGAGCGTTTCAACCGCTACACTTTTGTGGTCTCACTTTTTTACGAATTAGCTGTAGAGTGTGATGGTTTTTTTTATTGGCAGTCCTGTATTTCAAGTACATAATTGAAAACCGTATCAAAATCTTCATCCATTTCTACATTTCTACAAAAATATATCCACAAAAATGATTAAACGCTTGAATAATGACCTAGTTAATTACCTTACTACACTTGTAGACAGCTATGTCTACGGGACACCTACATTTTTATCTTTTACTTTATTTTTTACTTTTTATGGTTCTGTACCGAAAGGGTAAAAACGGGACCCTATTACTGAGGCTTCGCTGTCCGTCCGTCTGTCCGTCTGTCACCAGACGAACCTGTCTCACGAACCGTGATAGCTAGACAGTTGAAATTTTCAAAGATGATTTATTTCGGTTGTCGATTTAAGAGGGTTTATACCTGCTGAGCTGGCAACGTTGCATTTTTGTTAGTTTTTCTCGATTATTCCATAAAAATTGAATGAAATTTAAAAATGTTTTGTATACATATTGTTGTAATATATAAGTTAATGTTTCTACTGCAATAATAATTCGTGATAGACTTTTATTTTCTTTAAAAACGAACAAATTATTACCTAACGGTCCTAAGAAAATAAAAGTCTTATCACGAATTATTATTACAATAGACACATTAAAATATATATTAGAACAATTTGTATACAAAACATTTTTAATTTTCATTCAATTTTTATGGAATAATCGAGAAAAACTAACAAAAATGCAACGTTGCCAGCTCAGCAGGTATAAACCCTCTTAACAACAAAAAATACTAAAAAAACAGAATAGGTAAAATAAATATTTAAAGGGGCTCCCAATCCCATACAACAAACGTGATTTTTTTGCTCGTTTTTGCTCGATATTGATAACGGCAACAGGTAGACGCTTGAAATATTCACAGAATATTTATTTTAGTTATAGGTATATTCACTTTAAAAATAAATAATTACATTAAATTAACATAAAACAAATATTTAAGGGGGGCTCCCATACAACAAACGTGATTTATTGCCGTTTTTGTAGATAATGATACGGAACCCTTCGTGCGCGAGTCCGACTCGCACTTGGCCGTTTTTGTTTTTTATATGAACTGACGGTTTTTGTTACCAACAAACAAGTAAATTTCGGTAACGAAACAGGATATTTCCGTACAAATGAATCATGAACTCATGACATTTTGGGAGTATGTCTTTATTTAGGCTCAGTTGTATCCAAGATACTTACTTGTAAATTTCGATGCAAGTCGAAGTCCAAAATTAAAAGGACAAAGTTTTTGAAAAATGCTCAAGCCTTATACTACGAAATTCGATTTTTGAACTTCATATCGTGCTCACGCTAATATAATTAAACAGAAGGATGAAACGGATGGCACTATACGAACTTCAAGTTTCGCATTCATGGCCTGAACGCATCGTCTTGCAACGCTCTGGGGCTAAATTCAGGAACGGCCCAACACGGTTTGCGAGCGGTAATTCAATCGTTTGGGAGAGGATAGGAATGGGTTGAGCTTGGGATGAGCCTTATTTTCTTGTTGTCTCTGTAAATAAATAAATAAACAAATAAATAAGGCTCATCCCAAACAGCCCAAACCTCTCGCAAACCAGTGATTTTGGCGTTCCTGAATAGCAGTTCAAACCAAACCCAAAACCCAACACAAACGATTGAATTGCCGCCACCAAAAACCGTGAAGGCCCGTTCCTGAATTTAGCCCCAGGAATAGCGACGCACAGTTTGGGCACCCCTGCACTAGCTCATTTTCATCCTGCTGATACTTCATCATCAGCCTATGCTCGTCCACTGCTGGACATAGGCCTCTCCCAAGGCACGCCACTGAGCACGATCCTCGGCCACTCCCATCCAGAGGCCGTATTGTCTAACGCTTCTGTCGCTTGCCTTCGCTTTCACCGTCTCTTTCTGTCATCTTTTTATACCGTTTCACAGAAAGAAATAGTGATGGCGAAGGCAAGCGTTAGAAGCGTTAGGTTCAATCTCATAGTTCCACTCAGTAAGTCAGCACATTGTAGAAATAGTATCTTGAACATGTCAGTAAAGACCTTCAACCATCTCCCAAACGATATAAAGACTCTTGACTTTCCAGAGTTTAAGACACGGCTTTTCAACTATTGCTTAAATAAAATGTACTATTGTGTTGGTAATAATTTTAAAACAGAGCATTTTTGACATTTATTGTAATTACACTGGCACTTTTTGTCTGAATATTTTTATTTTATTTTGATTGTATTTTAAGTATATTCTGACTTCATTGTTATTTTTATTATGAATTGAAACATTTGTGACATTAATGTTGTTTTACATCCCATAACTTTTATTATAATAATGTTATTCTTATTTTACATCTACAACTTAATCATGTTGATCTAGGAATCTCTCAATCATAAATCAACTTTGGTGTTTGCTTGCTTAGTTTATAGGGTTGAAATATTGTGTGCTGGACCCTGGCAGATTGTGTGACGGACTACTAAAAATAATAATAAGAACCTATGTATACTAACTCACAATCTATCAATAAATATTTGTATTTGTATTTGTATTTGTATTTGTATTTGTATTTGAAACGTTAGACAATAAGCCTGCAGCTCTTGCCAGCCGCCTTGCCAAGATCATCGCTCCACCGAGTCTGAGGACGTCCCACGCTACGTTTGCCGATCCGTGGTCGTGCTGATACTTTCCAACTATGAATTATTGCAGGGGTTAGGTATAGATAATTTCACAACAATGCAGACAAAAACATTCAACTTTGAAACCCGTCTCACTGTTTAGTATAAAACTGTATTATATTAAACAATTTATGTGTCACCTTATTAAATTCGTAAAGTATGCATTTAATAGGATGGTTAGTGAAATCCCAGACGTAGAAATGCAAAGCAACAATCAAATCTAAAAGTTATCCTTTTGCTTTAAAAACTCATTAAAACTCGCTTGAGTTGTGTAAGTTGAATTGCCTTCGCTATTTAATTTAGTGACAGTGAAGTAAGCTTTCTATTAGCGATTCAAACGCTATGAGTTTTCTGTCGCATTATGTTAGTTTGGCAGCCGCTGCGACGTATGGCTCCAAGCAGAAGAACTACGGTTCTTACCCCGAAAAGTGTCGAGCTAAACTTAATTATATAGACGTGAGTTATCCGTATCCGTGAGTTTTTCGCTATGAGCTACATACACTGTTTTTATCTTTCGTGATTTTCACTCATATACACTAATATTATAAAGAGGAACGATTTATATTTTTGTATGTAACGAATAAACTTAAAAACTACTGGATAGATTACAAAAATTCTTTTGCTGTTACATTATCACTGAGTGACATAGGCTACTTTTTACCGCGGGAAAATACCTATAATAATTTATCGCGAGCGAAGCTGCGGACGGAGGGCTAGTAATTACTATACTATACGTAAACGGGACTAAACGAACTTAACACCCTACATTTTAGTTAACTCGTGACCACGGCTGCTGCAATGTGGCCGAAACGTCGAGGTAAATATTCTTAGCGTGATAAGTCCCGTTTAGTATAGTAATTATGAGCTACATACAGTTAACATGAAATTTTAATAAAATTGAATTATACCGTAAACATCGTTTTACAAAGAGCTACCATTTGGCGTGGCTCATTTAGGTATCTAATACCTTTGAACGAGCAATTCTTGTATATATATAATCAGAATCTCAGAAACGGTTCCATTAACAATCTTGATCAACCAGTCCTTCTCGACTGGAACATTTCCTGCGCTGCTGAAAACTGCACTTATTAAACCGATTCCTAAAAAAGGCGACCTTACTGACCCGGGACAACATCGCCCGATTTCAAAAATATACGAAACAATTATAGCTAACCAACTAATGACATTTTGTGATAATTTCGACGTATTTGACGATTGCCAATATGGTTTTCGGAAGCACAGGTCTACAGCATTAACTGTTTTCAGATTCACCCAGGAAGTACTGCTCGATATGAGTAAAGCATATGATAGGGTCCAACATAAAATTCTTTTGGATAAGCTATATGAAATCGGAGTACGAGGTGTAGCGCATGATTGGTTTGAGTCATATCTAAGCAACCGGGAGCAGGTTGTTGAAATAGACTACGTAGATAACAAAAATAATAAAATTACTAAAGTGCGGTCACGTGAAATCCTCACCACGTGCTCAATCCCACAAGGAAGTGTACTAGGATGCATCTTGTTTTTAATTTACATTAACGACCTCCCTAAAGTAATATCTACCAGTGACAAGGATATAAGATGTTTCCTTTACGCTGACGACATAACCTTAGTGATACCTTGCTAAAATAATAATGAACTAACAAGTAAACTAGAATCCATCTTAAATATTAAATCTTCTTGGCTAAAAGAACACAATCTTTGTGTAAACCTCAAAAAAACTAACCTTATTCAGTTCAGGCCCCATCAAAGAACAGCTTTGGATGTGAGCTATAAATTCGACAACACAAAAATGGATCTAGTTAGTACATGCACCTTACTTGGGATACAAATAGACGAACATATGAACTGGAAATGCCATATCAATAAAGTCGCGGCAAAACTGTCTCGGTTCGCCTATGCATTGAAAGAAATTAAAAAAACCACTGATTTGAAGACGGCATTATGTGCTTACCATGCTTTTGCTCAGGCCTGGCTTCAGTACGGAATCATACTTTGGGGGAATAGTACTAATGTGGGGTGACTTGTTTCTGTTGCAGAAGAGGTGCGTTAGGATATTAAGCAACATAAACAACCAGGAAACCTGTAGGCCACATTTTGAAAAACTTGGAATACTAACATTAGCATCCCTATATGTTCTCGAAACATGTAAATTCGTTCGAAAACATTCCGACGATTCTAGAGATCAATACAAGGGCCCCCATAACTTACGGCACAGAAACAAGCTGGTAGTAGAAGGTGCACCCGCTAAATTAAAAATCTACGCTAAGAGACCATATGTCATGTCAGTGAGAATTTACAATAAGTTACCTAAAGATATTTTAGATGAGGAAATAGTACATTACTGCAGCGGCCGCGAAATAGGGGATTGCCGGCCAAGTAGTAATAGATGGCCGAGTGTTAACGAGGCCATCTAGAGATACGAGGCCGGCAATCCCTGTTCGTGGCCAAGGCTTGTATAGTGCTTTTCTCAAATAAATCCAAGGAAATGACACGAATGTTCAACTTATATATTCATATTTAATTCAAATTGTTTTTTTTTTTGATTCCCGCCAAAATATTTTTTTTCCAGCAATTTATTTGTAAGCTGTTCCAGTTAATGTTTTTGACGCAAAATCTTGAGATGATTTATATTTATTAAAAAATTACGACCTTATTAATTGGTTATTTTAATAAATTGTTAACAATAAACGCCAATCCTTATTTATTTTATTAAATCTAGCCAAGTAAGATATTAAAAAGTAAATTCACAAACTAAATTTTTCTTAATTGGCAGTATGTCATTGATAGTCAATAAAAGAAAATACGACCCACTAAAACAAAAGACAATCTCTTTGCTGGCCTTGGCCAGCAATGTTTGTATGAAATTCCATTATTGTCGTCTAATTTGAAATTAGAACGAATCTTCCTCAACTGCTATACAATGGCATACTTCGTGTTCTATTGTCACGACTATAAGGACCACATTTCCTTGGATGTTTGAGAAAAATATATTGCATTTGTCAAGAGGCTAAAGAGGTTTTTAATTATAAAATGTTATTATACTGTCAAGGAATACATGGAAGACTTGATTTTATAGGGAAAAAAAAAAAGAATGCCAAATAATGTAAGATAAGATTATTGTTATTATTATTATTAAATTATTAGATGAATTGACATGCATTTATTGAAATATATACAAAATGATGATTGTTACTATTTAATATTTATTGGTTCATTGCAATTTCTTTTTCCACATTTAAATCGCTTGTTATTTTGAAATTATTATTATATCAAGTGTAGAATTAAGTGTGTACTTAATGAAAGTTTCGGAGATGAGTGCCACAGACTTTTATTCCGACGCAATAGGGCCGTGGTAACATGTTTTTGAGTGGTTCGAATAGATACTTATTTTTGCACTTGACCCTACCTTGTTTTTTCCAACTGTGACTTCTACTTATGTTTTACAAATAAATATTTGTGAGTCTGAGTCTGATAACATTGACTGATTGATTTGTATTTTAGGAAGAACTGCTTAACTATATTGTACTTAAGTAGGTATTAAGTAAAATTTTAAAATAATAATAATAATAGCATTAATCTATAATAGCATTAATCTAGAATAAGTTAAGGATAAGTTGTTGCTTCGCCCTAGCAGGGTCCATGTAGAACTGAAATATCTATTTTTCACCTTGTAATACCATGGTTGCAGCGAATAAATGAATATGAATATGAATATGAATATGAACGGCTCCAACGATTTCGATGAAATTTGGTATTTGGGGGTTTTCGGGGATGAGAAATTTATCTAGCTTGGTCTTATCTCTGGGAAAACGCTTGGCACCGAGTTTCAGCCCGAGCGGAGCTCGGCCACCCAGGTACTTTACTTAATATAATGCGACAGGATATTGATAGCAAAAATCAATATGCGGCAGGTTTTTTGCCGGTAATGAGGAAATGAGACTACCCATATTGAGTAAACTTTATAATGTTGGAGTAAGAGGAATGAGGGAAATTTAGGGGTCAAAATCGCTCGCGTCCGTGTAGGTTTACCCTCGAGACCGTACACGTGACCGCTGGGTGGTGCTAAACGAGTGATACAACTCCGGTGGTAGGCTTCGGCCGCAGCTGGTCACCATCCTATACCTAGGTTGAGCCAGGCCGCCAAGCGAATCGTCGTATTCCGGTCTGTTGCCTATAGTAGCCATTCTGGAGGAAGGGTCTGAGCAATTGTGCAGAGCACGCGTACCGATTTCAGTGCCCCGTATTTGTTACGCTGTTGCGGTACGGTTTGCACTGTTTGGGGGCGCGCGCAACACCTCGCTAAACTGCCTTCTTTCTGCTTATCCCCCTAAATTAAGTCTAGGGTGAATGAGCATTTACTAGGCAAGCGTGCTCCATCGCAGGCCTCGTCTTCGCTTTGCATCAGGCGTGATTGTGGTCAAACGCAAGCCTATATATTGTATAAAAAAAAGAATGTCACGTGATTGGTTTGTGTCGTACCTTAGAAACCGTACACAACTTGCTAAAATCACTAAAATCAAAGCCAAATCCGAAATAAATAAATCAATACCACAGGGAACTAACTGTTTTGGGTTGTCTATTTTGTTTCCGATTTATATTAATGATTTGCCTAAATCCATAGATAAACAGGAGGCGTTTTATTTGCGGACGATATAATATCTCTGGTTTTCTTGTGCCCACTCAACTCTATACTAAATAAATAAATAATAATTTGGTATTTGGAGTTGAAATAAAAAAAAAAAAAACCACACCAAAAACAACCATTGCACATAAAATTTTGTTACAATAACTCGGAATTAGACGTAATAGAGAATTTTCCATTATTGGCCTTGAAAAAAGATACACACGTTAATTAAAAACATCACGTACAAAAACGAAAACACTTTCTCTGGCAAGCATACAAACAAACATTGCAGTATAAGTTAAATAAAATGAAAAGTGATAAAAACCGCCTATTGCTTACCTTGTATTTTTTTCTCTATGTACCTACTTGTTTGCTGTACTGTAAACGTTTGATTCTGTTTGTACTGAGTGAAAAAATTTAGATTTTATCTCCACACAAGCACATTTGTCACAACGACAAAGGAATAAATATCGTCAATGATACTGTCCCTGTTTATCCCATAGAAATCGGTTAGGGAGTTGATAGCAATTGTTATGGTTATGGAAACGTATACGTAATTGATCCTATTTATGCAGAAATGAATTTTATGTCTAAAATTTTCAATAAGCTGCTATTCTGCGATAGGGAGGCAATATCTTTTCTGTTAACATTCAGTTTCTGTTTTGTTGTTTTCTTCTTGCTGTGTACGAAAGATTATTTAGAGTAAAAAAATATAATAGTAATATAATAGTAACTTAACAAAACCAAAATCCTTAAAGAAATCTCTCAAATATTCTTGAATGGATTCGTGGTTGGATAGTTATAGAGCGCTACTTTGAATTGTATAGTGTCAACCAGTTGCATTATTATTTCTGATAATTTGTTATCATGATGATGATGAGGATGCGGTTATGATAATGAGGATTATTTTTAATTCATCATCATCATCCAAGCATATTATATACGTCCCACTGCAGGGCACAGGCCTCCTCTCAGAACTTCACACAGACCATTGAAATTCTTCGCATGTGTATGCAGGTTTCCTCACGATGTTTTCCTTCACTGTAAGGGCCTACGCTAGCTGACGCGGACGCCCGCCGCGTGCGCCCGCTCGCGGGTCTAAAATATACCGAAAATCCGTCGCACGCGCCCGCGCCTTTTAGCGCTGTTCATACAATTTCTTATTAGACGCGCGCACGACGGGCGTCCGTTCCGGGTAATCCGCGTCAGCTAGCGTAGGCCCTAAAGCTCGTGGTAAACTTCAAATGTAATTTCGCAAATAAATTCCGTAAAACTAGGACGGCTCCTCGTGTTGTTAATTATCAATAAGCAAATGTTGCTCCAATCCAACCAAGTTCGAATCATCACGTCTCATCAAGTATGCATCCACTTCTCAATGCATAGGCACGCTCCAACAGTTGATCACAGATGCTGGGTTATACACAGTTATCCTCAAACCAAGTTTCACGCCAACATGTGTGTGCCTGGGAATTCAGTTGATTGACTTCCAGGCATCGGCGAGCCGTGTTAAATGGTTATTTGGTTGATATAGTATTGACTATATCAACCAAATAACCATTTAACACGGGTAAATCCACTAGTATTGACTCGTAATAAGAACGATAACCAATCAACTGAAGTACTTTTTATGAGCTCTCAAAACACGATTCTTCCATAGATTTGTATGGCAGTTGGTGGTTATGACGCCACTTCCAAGCCAACACAATCGACTATTTTGTTTTTTTTGCAGTTAATTGAAAATTAGTCTGATTTTTGTTGTTGTGTTGTTGTTTTTGTTCCGGGACTTTATAACTTCGACATGCAATACCTACTTACAATATTCGGCGATTTTTCCGTAGATACATGCCGACGCTCATACGTATATTTGCGTATCGCCGGATTCCATGCATAAGAGAGTTTAATATCCATCTTCTAAGTTAAAATTGTATTGTGTAAAGGCTAGTAAGTACGAGAGGGTAATAAAATAAAAGACTTGTCTAGCTGTCGTTCATCTCTCAGCTCAAACCTTTAGCCGTAGAATTTTTGTACACCGATTATTTATTTATGACGTGGAGAAGAAATAAAGAAGGATGTAGAGAAATATTTATGTTATAGTAAGACAGGTGATAGATGGGTGTCATCCACTGGGCGCTGAGGTGTCGAGCATTGGTGGATGACAATTTAAAAAAAATTCTCTACATTTTTTTTTTAAGATTGTTTTTTAAAACTCTTAACCCGGTTTTCTTATGATGCTGAGAAAAAAATGTGTTATGAGCGCTTTTTTGTCAGGGTGAATGGCTCGATAGCACATTACCTACAGTCCACTGCCGTCAGACTAGACGGTGCTGATTCTATTATAGATGCGAGTACCCTATTGTTGACAATGCCTTTTTTATCTCGTCTGTTGTCTGCCAGTTGTTTATTCTGGTCTGCAAACTTTTTTATTTTGCTTAATCGAAATTGTAGTTTGGTTTCAGTTCTGTACAAGCCACAGGTACTAACGGTGAGTTTTACAATACAATACAATACAATGACACTTTATTGTACGCCACAATTTTATGAAAATACCTATGAAATCGCAAATAAAATAAAACAAAATAACCGTATCAAAATTAAAAAGCTCTTTGCAAATAATCTTGTTTGAGTTCTTGTCGAAAACTCAGTCAAGTCATGTTATAAGTTTGACTGCTATCATAGCTCTTACACGAGTGTACCGATTTCGATGCGGTTTTTTATTTGAAAGCAGGTTTCTTGGCGATGGTTCTTATACATGTTTCATCAAAATTGGTTTAGCCAATCAAAAGCTAGCTTGGTCGTAGACGCATAATGGGCATTCACTTTATTTTCCAACATACGAGGGGCGTTCAATATAAAGTGAGAATGAGATGCAAACTCTTTTAATATTACGAAATTAAATACTGGCCGGTAAAGCTAATCTATCTAGCTGATTGCTATGAAAAAATAAACTAACTGTCTTTTGTTTAAAAAAATATACGGTAATTTCTTTGCAATGCTATTGAGTACATTAGCGAAAATGGAGAAAATTTAACTGCGCGCCGTTATCAAATACTTGTATTTGAAAAATTTTTCTACGGACCAAGTCAATTTGGATTTGCGGGACACTTTAGGGTCTAATGCTCCTCCGTATTCGACATTCGCACGTTGGTGCGCCGAATTTAGACGTGGAAGAACATCGACAATGGACGACCCCCGCTCCGGACGCCCTACTACAGCAGTAACTGAAGAAATTGTGAAAAAAGACGAAAACTCAGTTTTGGCGGAACGTCGTGTCACAGTTCGTTTTATTGCTGAAAATGTAAAGATTTCAACGGGGAGCGTGCATAATATTTTACATGAACGCTTGGGTATGAAAAAGGTATCTGCGCGTTGGGTACCAAGAATGCTTACTGACACGCAAAAACAAACTAGACTAGAGATTTGTCAAGAAGCTTTGAACCTGATGCAGCAAGACCGGGAACTTTTTTTGGCGCGATTTATAACAATGGACGAAACATGGCTCCATCATTACGACCCTGAAACGAAACTGCAGTCTATGACATGGAAAAGGCCATCATCTCCAACTCCGAAGAAATTCAAGGTGAGCCCGTCTGCCGGTAAGGTCATGGGCTCTGTTTTTTGGGATGGTAAAGGGGTATTAATGATTGAGTATCTCGAGCATGGAGCCACTATTACGGACACTTTATACGCCAAACAAATAGCAACATTGCGGAAAAACGGCGAGGTAAACTCTCGAAAGTTGTGCTGTTCCACCAGGACAATGCCCCGGCACACAAGTCCGCCGTTGCAATGGCTGCAATTCGTGATGCTGGGTTCGATATCCTTAAGCATCCTCCGTATTCACCAGATCTCACTCCCAGTGATTTCTACCTACTTCCGAGATTGAAACAATACCTGAGAGGCCAGAAATTTGAAGATGACGACGCGGTAGTCGCTGCAGTACAAGATTTTTTAAGTACTCAAGATGAGACCTTTTTTAAAAATAGAATGTATTATGCTAAAAGGTGACTATGTCGAAAAATAAAATGACATTTAGTAAAAGTTGCTTATAACATACTCATTCTCACTTTTTATAGAACGCCCCTAGTACATGACCAAACATGACATGTGTGACCAAATTGTATGAAGGGTTTTTAAAAAATTTAATTTATTATTACAAACTTTTATTACCTAGACTTACAAAGTTCGTATGTAAAGGGTCTGGCCGGAATGCCATAGTAAAATCGCCCCTGGCTGAATATGATGAAATATTCTTATGTTAGTTTATTTGTCTTATTGTTAGATATATCTGTACTGAATGATTTAAATGATTATTTAAATGATTACAGTTTGCGAAAGAATAAAAAAAATAAAATTCAGTTTTTTTTATCCAAACTATGCAACTGATTGACTTGTTCTTCGGACATTTTATACATGTATTTAAGATACATTTAATAAAAAAAATAAGTGTCTTAACGTTTTTTTATGTGGACGATTTTTTCTATTTAAGTTTATATTATTTTTTTATTATTACTTGCAAGTTAGCAACACCTACCATATTTTGATATAATATACGCAATTTTATATTTTACTAGCTGTTGCCCGCGACTCCGTTTGCGAGGAATAGGGGTATAAATATTGCGTGAACGTAAATGCAAGTCATTTATCATGGTATTCTGAGGCTATTCATCATGTTACCAATTCCTGCAATATTATGCCGAGATTATGCTGATTGAGGCCCAATTTATATTATGCGATATTTCTTATTTGTATCTTTTCCTGCCAAGTGTATTTTTTCTTGTGTATCGAATATGCTCTCTCTCTCCATCTCTCTTTCTCTCTCTGAATAGCACAATTACTCGTAAGCCCAAAGATCTTGACCATTTACTCTTTCGACTCATAAAATAAGACATAATACCTTAAAACTTCTTATTCTGACATTGCTGTTCGTGTCTAGTGCCCTTATTAATTAGTCGAGAGGGAGATCTAGACGACGGATTAAATATATAAAACACTGGTACTATGATATAGGATATAATTCGTAAACCGTTACAAAAGCCAAGTTATCAATTATCGCGACGCGCACAGTCCGTGTCGTCCCGTCGTAAGAAGTGAAAGGTCACGTCCCGCGCTCGCCGTCCCCGCGCGGCCGATTCACCCCAACACGGGCGAATCCGTTGTATCACAACATTGCTAAAATCATTTTGATTTCACAAGGGTAGAAAGCAATCCCCAAGTCCCTCTGGGTGGCAATCCATATTTTTTAAACCTGCTAACAAGGTTGTAGACAATATTTCAGGCGCCGTAGCAATACTACAAAGCAGATTATACGGTTCATTAGGGAGCTTGCGGCAACATTGATCAACTAAGTGGATACACTGCTGCAGTCAATCAAATAATCAATTTTCTTGTTCTCGAATGTAATAGAGGCATTGACTTCTTAAATTAGTTTATAAGTAATTGAATGTAATGGTAATCAAATAGAATAGAGAAATCTAATTGAATATTAGTGTAGAATTCAAAAGATAACAGTCTCATCCATTGCAAGGCGCGGGCTTGTGCCGTTGTTCCCACGCGGGCCCAGTGTGGATTAAGAACTTCACGCACACTTTATATTTACTGATGACTAGCTAGCCTCGCCCATCACTGATGAATTCAAAACCATATGTAACACAGGGTCATAAAAAGTAAACTAAGGCCCGATTGTATGTTTCTGTTTTATGAATGACATTTCAATACATTTTGACACTAGGGTAATTCCAGGATAGATGCCCCAGTGGGATAGATGCCTCGATTTCAATTTCTACTAGTAGCAAGGCTGTGGGACCAAAATTACACTAAATAATAGCAAGCCCCCTCCCTGCAAACCTCTGGGCCGCTGCTATCATGAGCAAGAGAGAACGCGTTTAGTCCATGAGTGCCAAAATCTTCCGCGGCGAGATCTCGCAGAGCGTGAAAATTATATTCGTAAGTATTTGTTTTTGAATAACTTTAGACTGGCTTATAATTTTCGATTTTAACTAACTCATTTGGTTGCACTGATGTTTAGGCTGCATGGATTGGTATATTTTATAGTGATTTTATCATTACTTGATTTTTTATCGAAAAGGGCATCTATCCTCTGCGAAAAGTATAGTTGCCCCGTTTTCGATCGCTATAGACGCCCCTAAGGGCATCTATCCTCAACTTGTTTCAAAGAATTTTTATGTTGCAGAGGGTCGAAATGCCTTGTAAATATATGAGAGAAAACGGTGTAGTCCGGCGTAACGTCGCCTGGTCTGAAGAAAGCTTGCTAGCAGCCTTCGAGGAAATGAAGAAGGGAGAAAAAGGAATCAATGAAGAAGCCTGAACATATGGAATACCGTCTAGAACACTAAGACGACGTTTTGCCAAAAATGATGAAAACAATTGACCCTAGCTAGGTAGTTATGTAATGAGGTATTTAGTGAAGTTTTTTCTGTATTTGCAAATAGAAGCAAAATCACATTTTATATGGAATTGATTGAAATTTTATAATTTGTTTCAGTAAAACATCCAGTACTAGGATTCTAAAATGAGAAGAGGCTCGTGGCTCATACTGTTCAAACTAGGTGAATTTTCAATGAATATAAAAGACTGATAACTTTTATTTAACTTGTTTAATTTCAAAGGGCATCTATCCTCTTACGTATTTTTGCGACGAGTCGTCTATCCCACACGGTAGAGGCACCTATCCCATTTATAAGGGGTCAAAAAAAGTACGATTTACACAAAATCCATACGATTTATATTAAAACAAGTACAGTAAAATAATAGATTAAGGACCATAGTAATCATACGCATTGGACGCAGTGCTATAATTTGTTAAGTTTTTGAATTATAAAGCTATTTCAAAAAGTGGGGAATCTATCTTGGACTTACCCTATTTCATCCTAGGTTAGCATCGTAGGATTTATTTAGGTATTTATTGTGAACTCTGGTTTATGTAAGTCCGCCTTAGCGTCTTGTTTATGTTATAAACAGTTTATGTACTAGACAAATAAAATTGTGTACTATCTTTTCTGAAATCTACCGATTACATTTTCAGTGATATTTTATACCTAATACTTAAAGAATAACTTATTAAAATTTACTTACTTAAGAAAGAAAGAAAATACATTTATTTAAAACAACACAAGACACATAAATATTTTTACAAAAAGGATAATACAAAGGTTAAAAATAGAGTGTGTCATTGCGATTGTGTGGCTCAGCATAATGCTGAGGCGTTTATAGCAACCCAACGCTGATTTTTCAGCCAGCACCGTCGGTAATACCCGGAACGCCACACAGATAGATTATACTGTACACTTATAAATATAAGCGATAAACTACATTAAACTACATGCGTAAATGGATAGTTTGTAGATCATAAAAGCAAATAATTTTAACAAAATTACTTAATCATAATTACTATAACTCACTTGCCAAGTATACAACCCTGCGCGGATTAAAACAAAAAGTGAAATAACCGAGACAAAGAAAAATCAAAGAAGTTTTGTGAAATACTTAACCTATCTTGCGTAAAATATCAAAAGGAAAATAATCTAACACCTCGTCATAAGTCATAAGAAAATGAATAAGTTAGTATCGTTTCTTTTTAGTAAATTCGTATTTTATAAAAATAAATGTATTTTTTCGGAATGGCAAGCGCAGCGTGGGACGTCCACCAACGAGATGGACGGACGATTTGGTGAAGGCCGCAGGTTCAGGGTGGATGCAAATCGCTTCCAATCGTAATGATTGGGCATCAATGAGGGAGGCCTATGTCCAGCAGTGGACGTCCTACGGCTGAAATGATGATGATGATGATGATGATGATGATGATGATGATGAAAAATAAATAATTGAATTACATATATATACATAAAAAGTCTAATATTTATCTTTTACCCAATCATAAAAAAAAAATGCGTTAAGGCTACTTTGTTTACTACCAAATAACGAACTTATTCCGATAATTTGAGCTCAACGAAGCACGTTTTACGGTACATTTTTACTTTATAATTTGATGAAAATGAAGAATGAATACAGAAACGATCGTAAAAGTTATTTCCGGCTCTTAAATACGGGTTCACTTACCTTATAAATGATGAAGGAAAATTTCAAAGCAATCTCCTTTCTAGAAAAAATGATTAACCCGCTATTACGATTAATAAGACTCCCCACGTCGGAGAAGACACTTTTCATTTTCTTCTTTAAAACGTTGGCTGCGGCGCTGATTTTTACGTACACTCAGACCGTGCATTACTTACGCGACACACAGCCCCGACCGCACAGGCGGTAAGACGCGTACCGTACGGAAAAGACATGGTTTCGCAGCCAACGTGTTAAAGTAGGTAAATTAAAATAAAAATCTGACTGACTGACAGCTGTCTCGTCAATGCCTAACCTAAAATCTGTGAACTGGTCTCTCCGTTACTTACGAAAATAATAATATAGCCGTCAGAGTTCTCTCGGCCTATAATATATAATAATAGATATTATCAAGTAACTAGCTTTTGCCCGCGACTTCGTATGCGAAGACAATGACGTTAGTTTTAATGGGTTGCGGAAGGCCAGGAGCCCGCTGGTGTCAAAAGGGAATTTGGAACAAGTGCAGGAAGCACTCACCGGATTGGAACTCCGGCGATGATGAAGTATGCTGGGAGACGCGGTGGTAGTAAGGTTTTCGGATTTGAAGCACAATTATTTAATTAAAGAGTACCTATGCGGTAGAGTATAAATATTATAGACAGAAGCGAACAGTTTTAGTTTTTTCTTCTTCTTTAAGCCAGAGAGCATCCCTGCACTATATGTAAAGGAGGTTTCAGTGCGCGAACATGCTCCCGGCCTTGAAATCAAAGTTTAATTGTTCGCTTTTAGAATGCATTGAATTTGAATTCTGCGTTAGAAACAATAATTATTGTTCACAACTTAGGAGGCCAGTCTCAATGGGCCATGTGCACAGCTTCTTTACCATAGTATTATGTTATGATTCTATAAGAAAGCAAACAGCACAATACTGTCTTAATAAGCAAAAATAAGTTCTTTGTCTAAAGCACGAAGATTTTCTTAAATGAATTACATTATTCGTTTTGAAAACGTAAATTATACGACCACAAGCAATAAACCCGCTAAAACTTGTTAAAATGTTAATGTTTTATGTAACCAAAATCTACGCCACATTATTTTGACAGTTGTCTCCGCTTGAGTTAATTATCCTTGGTAAAAAGGTCTCCTTAACCCAGATACGTACGGTACCCTAAAACTCCTCACTTAATTAGTTCTGTAGCTCCTATGAAACACCTATTAGAATTTACATTTTAATGTAAAAAATATGCATTTCAGCGCAACTAGTCCAGTAAATGGAAAAATAAGCTGTATTTTATTTACATAAGTACTCTTTCACTCCTTTCTTTCTGAACAAAATTTAATTAAATGTTCTTGGTTTGAATTAAGTTCTGCATTTAGAATACTAGTATGCTTTTATAATATAAATATTTGAGTTTTATGATTTAATAGGTACCCAGAGCATACTAATAACTAGATCTTTCATCGTCCGCCATTCGTTCGTCTTTGGCTAAGTAATACTTGAAAATATTCAACAGTGTGTGTGTCATCTATTCTATTCTTACTCATACTTTCTATTTATTTAGCCCGTCATGGTGTACCACTGCTGGGCAAAGGCCTCCTCTCTTGACCGCAACTCTCGATCTACCTATGCGAATATGAAAACAGTTCTTTGTTTCATGTGTAAGTATGCAATATCAATATAATATTATGTAGTTTGTACTTATCTTGATAGGCATTAGTTTACCTTTCATTATACAGGGTGATCAATCCAAATGGGATATTTCAGAAATGGTAGGTAAAGGTCAGAAGCTACTTACGAAAATAATAAGAGATAGGTAAATCTGTTCTTAGGAACTTTACTATAGCGTCGGTCGATTTTACATTTATTAAACACTGCATTCTTTTCTAATCACTTTCATAATCGGGTCTTTACCCAGTCAAAATCTCTATGAGCTTCAGGGTGCATCTGGCACACATGCCCGGCCCAATGGAGCTTGGCGGTCTTTTTTCCCATTATCATCATGAAATGAAATGAAATTAAATATTTATTTGCTGTAAATGTAGTACATAATAGGTTTTCCTTTTAAAATTTTCTTGTTCCATACATTTAGACCTTATAAGTCATGCAAATATTATTTTTGATACATGCATTAGTGCATGAATGACATTAAAAAAATCTATCGCACAGAGATAGATAATTAGACAGCTAGTCAAATGGTTAATATTAGGGTTTTAATAAGCTTTGAGCATCTTGAGTATTCCTCATATTCGGTTAATGTTATAGAAATAACTGCACACGTGTTTCATTCGTAAAGTCAAATTTATTCAAATAGGTAAGACTTACACTATCACTGAAGCTACTGCACGGTTCGAAAATAACCTCGTTGAGAAGAACCGGCAAGAAACTCAACGAGGTCTAATCTTTTTCAAAACATAAAGATACAATAGTTTACTTCTACTTGACATTATAAATGTGAAAGTTCGCGAATAATGTTTTTGCGTGTGTGCGTATGTTATTATTCCTTTAAACAGCAGACGGATTTTGATGAAATTTGGTACATAGCCTGAACATAACACATACATTAAGTTAATTTTTATATTGATATTCCAACAGCATCCTAATCCTAAAAATAAATATCAACCACTAAGACATAATTATAATTCTGCAGCCCTTTACACAACGTAAATAAAGACCATGATGTATGTGGGAATTTAGTAAAATCCTAAAATTTTAATTCGTCTGCTACACCTTACAATTTACGCATGGGAAACCGCTGGTATCTAAAGGTGTATGTAATTTTGCAATAACTTTCCTAGCTGCGCTATAGAACATGGTTGAACTGCAGCAGCATGATGGTGTAGCTGGCGACGAGCGCGAGCATGTTGACGAGCAGCGCCATCTGCACGGCGAGCGAGGGCAGCAGGCGCACGCGCAGCGGCGCCGCGCGCAGCCGCCGCGCCAGCCCCGCAGCCGCGCGCGCGCACGCACAAGCCTCCGCGCCTCCAACTGTCAAACGAGAATTTCTCAAAAACTTTATACATCTGCCCTCATAATGAAGAATGCAGTAATCGACAAAAAATCGATTTTGTTTTGACTTTTTACGCAAAATGGCACCGGTGAATTCGTACCGGTGCCATTTTGCGTAAAAAGTCAAAATCGTTTTTTTTGTCGATTACTGCATTCTTCATTATGAGGGCAGATTTATTTTTTGACTCCACATTGCATAGGCAATAAGTAGCATGAACGCAACTGACCACGTGTGAGTGTAGGTAAATATGTGGTAAGAAAAGGAAATTTCCATACACATGAATCCAGGATATTTTGAAATTTATAAGCAATTAGGAGTCCAAAATTAAATGTGCAAAGTTTGTGTGAAATTATCAAACCCATATTATGATAAATTTAAAAGAGTGCAGCGGTTTGTCGTCGTGAATAAGAGAGTAGCTGCCTAATGACTAGCTAAAATAAATATTAATCATCCATTACATATTTTGGAGAGGAGGCCTATGTCCGAAGACGGACGAACTAAGGGCTGGCTATGGATGGATGGATGGATGGCCATATTTACAAAAAATTAAATTGATTCAATGATTTTATCATTACTCGTATTAGTGCGTATTCAAATAGTGTTTTTAGTGGTATGTTCTAAATTAAAGCTTACTTAATGTACAATCTGTGGTGCTCTAAAATAGCTTTAAATTTGTACATACTTCCCGCCAATATGCAACGAAGAGCAGCCAGATTTTTATATAGTTTCCTTGCCTCATTCAGCGCCAACTGGCCGGTATGAATCAAGATACATTTTACCATTGTGTAGTAAAGTAGGGAAGAAAAATGAAAAGGCATTTTTACATATTCCTGAAACATTTTTTTACATTCATAATAGCTCATGATAACAGCTTTAGGTAATAATTATAAATCAAGCAATATACTCGTCTACAATGTTTATTCCAAAGCAAGAAATATTGTAAATATAGAAAGCGATCGAGGAGGTAAGTTTTTCTTTTGACAGACAGTATGAGAACACTGTGACAGATGGAGACGCGTTTAGGTTCATTTCGTCTAAATTCCCGTTTCGTCCACATTCCCACTTCGTCAGCAATCCCATTTCGTCCACAATCAATTCCCAATTCGTCCACATTCCCATTTTGTCCACATTCCCACTTCGTCAACATTCCCATTTCGTAACAAAATAGTAACGATATTGGTAGTGTATCTGAATAGTATTGACCCGCACCGTGCTTAGCAAGTATTTTTCTTAACATGAAAACCTTAATCACAAAAATAAATAAAATCATCCCTGAGAATTTTATTAAGCTAAGTGATTGCGAAAACCGCATTAAAATCGGCTAGGAATGTTGACTAAGTGGGAATGTGGACGAAATGGGAATGTGGATGAAATTGGAATATGGACGAAATGGGAATGTTGACTAAGTGGGAATGTGGACAAAGTCGGCAAAGGACGAAATGGGATTGTGGACGAAATGGGAATGTGGATGAAATAGGAATATGGACGAAATGGGAATGTTGACTAAGTGGGAATGTGGACAAAGTCGGCAAAGGACGGAATGGGATTGTGGACGAAATGGAAATGTGGATGAAATAGGAATATGGACGAAATGGGAATGTTGACTAAGTGGGAATGTGGACAAAGTCGGCAAAGGACGGAATGGGATTGTGGACGAAATGGGAATGTGGACGAGATGGGAATGTGGACGAAATGGGAATGTGGACAAAGTGGGAATGTGGATGAAATTAACCTAAACGGACTGACGAACAGATAGACGGATGGGCATACAGCGGGTTCGCAGTAATAGAGTCGCGTTGTCACCCTTTGGGTACGGAATACTAAAAAGTTAAGGCAGTAATTCTTGGCCATAACCGAACTGGGAAATATTTAAAAGTCAAAAAAAATGTTTCTATGCGACTAACATTATATAATCTACCAGGATTGTTGCTAAGAAACAAAATATATGAATGTATTAGTTAAGACATAAAATCGTAGAAAATCAAAGTGATTGTGATTTTCTTAATTTATCATTTACCTCATGAGTCAGGTAGGAGCTTATTCCTAAATACAGAAGCACGATGTAGTGGAATGTGGCCGAGAATAAAGATATAAAGATCTGGAAAACCGATTACATTATTAATGATACCTGATTAATGTTTAAAAAAGAAGAAAATGTATTAGATTCGTTGGCAAACTGTGGTCTGTTCTAAATATAATCTAGGTATTTGTAATAGTAATATTTTCACCTGAATCCCAAAGCAGTCGCTGAGACGGTCGCCGGCGGTTACTAATACCGGAATCGCTTTCCCCCAAATCTCCAACTTTCTGCTGATTTCCCGTAATTTTTCACCATTCGTCGTTCCATTACGTGTCAAGGTCAAATTATCTACGATCGTTGACATTGAGTTGTTTAAAAATTTCAAATTTACAATAATAATTTTAATAAACTCATTAAAAACTAAACTTTCGCAAATATAACGGTATTCTTGACGCGTTATGACTAGAAACTTTAGTAACTCGATTAAAGATAAGTCTGTCGAAAACAGAAAATAACAAGTTATAATTATAAAAATAAGTGGAGTTGAAATAAATGACACGTCGATGCACAATCTTATGAGCTCATTTTTTCTAAACTTTTGGTACGATACATTGCTTTCAAATAGCTTGTGGACTGCATTGATGTTAAAAACAAAGTCATTGAAATGCTCTGATTTTAATGGACCCAAAATAATTGCTACTGATGTATTAATCACAGCATTAAATGCAAAAAAGAAAGTAAAAGCCAAATTTGTTATTTTTTTTTTGTGATGAATATCTCTCGATACTCTGTTGTATTATATAAATGTTAGCTGTCACTGAAACGAATAAATCCACGAAAATGTATATTTTAAAAAAATGTTTAACATTTATTTTTAAAACAAAGTAGTTTCGACAAATGCCAAAGATATTTTCAACTAAAATGAGTGTTTTTATTTTTTTGTTCATTGTTACATGTTAGATGACTAGGTACAACCGTATTCACGTGATCGATACAGTATTCACTGTTAATCATTAACTGTGTGTTTGTAAGGTAGTGAAGTAAGAACAATCAACTAATGGTTATTAAAATTTATATTTGTTTAATAAATATTAATAAATGAAGGCCAGGGCGTACAAGCGACAAGCGAAGATATAAAGCAACATCATCATCAGCCAGCCGGAAGATGGCCACTGCTGAACAAGGTCTCCAACTTAGAACGCCATACCATAATGAACGACATCTGGCCACTTCCATCCATCCGATTTGTGGTGGCCACTCAAGAATATTTCTCCTCTACTGTTATCTCTTCTCCGAGTGGCGTGGCCCGCTCATTGCAAAATATGATGTAAATTATAGCACAGTCAACTTCATAAAATAAGTAGGTTATTACATAAAATATGACTTTTCAAACATAACGTAAAGTGACAAGGTACAAAAGTGATCACTTTTTTATGACGTTGACCATACATTCCTTAAAGTTCAGAAAAAACTAGCCTTTCCTCGCGCCTTCGCACGCGAAAACCATTGGATCTGGTGGTTTAATTGAAACTTCGGGATTTTATTGAATTCCCACGGAAATTCCCGAAAATTACATCGTAGACTTCATTTATGTTGTATGATAGGAAAACTGTAAATATTTTGAAACAAAAGTCAGAAAGTAAAATATTATATTTAAAATGATAATATTTCTTTACGTAAAAGAATTACTGGCGATTAAGTACCCTAAAAATTGATTTTAATTTAATAAAAATTGCAGGTCTGAAAGTCTCGCCAACTAGTCAAAAAGTAAGTTTGAGCTGTAATTATGTAGCAATCCAAGGGAGATTTTTCACCAAAGCGAATCGAATCGAGATTGAGTTGATGTTCATACGGAACTGAGCGGTGTTGCGTAGATGTCTCATAAATAAAAGTTCAAAGTCACTCAGTGCGATGGAGCGGGCTATGCTCGAAGTTTCCCTACGTGGTCGAATCAGAAATGAGGAGATTCGCAGGAAAACTAAAGATACTGATGTACCCCGGAGAGTTGTCAGACTTAGTGGAAGTGGGCAGGGCATATTGATCGTAGAACCAACGGCCGATGGTAGCAGTAGGGTTCTAGAGTGACAAACGCAAACCAGAAGACGTAGCGTAGGAAGGTCTCCAGCAAGATGGACCGACGATCAGGTAAACGATCGTTGTAGAACTCATTGGAGGAGGCAGCAGTGGTCGTATTTTGGCTGATATGATGATGATGATCGGGTCTGAAAAAATGAGTCAAAGGCTGATGTCCAGGGAAAAATAGTTTTTGGTAGATATATTACTTAATTGTATGTGACGCTCGGTGTCGTTCTCGTTTGGGGCACGCTGATATGCGTCTTAAAATTCCTATACAAACTTTCCAATTAATAATATTAGTAGGATGGATTTTTACCTTATCTCTGCTTCTCTGCTAACTGTCGTATCTATGTAACAAAAAACCACATGCAATCTGTAGTTACGAAAGTTAGCGGGGATGAGGACACAATGTATCTCACGAGAGGCACATTATGTATCGACGGCGCGCCTTAATAAGCACACAAAAACTAAACTGATTATGTTGGTAAATACTTCTAATCTAAAACCGCACAAAGGCAGATGGCGCAACCTACACCGGGATTACGCAGGGAATAAGGTAGAAGTTAAATTACCAAGAGACGTGATCGTAATACTGAATTGACGTCAACAAACCTGGATCGGTGTTACGCCGAGAACGTAATACCTAAGTTTTTAGTATAGATCAGATGTGAAACTGCATCGGAGTCATCATCATTGGCTGCGCCATTTATGTTATTTATTTATTTTTAAGTTTATTGAACGCACACATAACACGCATAACTCGAACGCACCCTTACACTCTGGCAACACATCCCTCCTTTCCCATCCCGCTACCAGTGTGCACCGAATTTCGAATAAGAAACAAACGACTCGCGAGTGACGCTATAATTTATAACGCAAAATTAACTTCATTTACTCCAAACTTGTGAAAAACTACGAAAAGTGTGAAGTGTCGTGTTGGTGAACGTTTTTATTGTAAATAATAACTTTTGTGTTGTGTCGAATACGAACACCACTGAAGAAACTCAATGCTGGAGACGAGCATTACATTCCGGTGTATCAAGGTATGTCCTGCCCCTCCAATCATAATTTCCGCCGAAAGACGCCTACGACGCACTGTTTGAGAGGCCATAGGTCAAACTAGGCTCACACTGTTTTTTTTTGATGACACAGGAAGGGTCTACGGGAAGAAAACGTGTCACCTTTTTAGGAAATTGAGATTTTGCTCTCAAAATGTAAAGTTTGCAAAGTACTAAAATATGACTTACCTACCAATGAATTAAATGGTTCTCTGCCTTTTCACAACTATATTTTTCTCAACTGATTCATTTGCCACTTATTGTTTATTTTATCTGAAACTGCTACAAACTTTTTAGGATTGTTATAAAATGAACTAAAACAATTACTTTGCTCACCCGCGACCTTACAATAGTTACGTTTATGCAAGAAATGTGCGTTCATGCAGTTCCTCCACCTCCACACTGTACGAACACACACAAATCACATAAACCCAACCATCACCACCACCAAGCTACACTGACGCGTTTCGAACTCAACCAGAGCTCATCTTCAGAGTTACCACAACCGTATGCTATGCTACCAAATGTATACATTTGGTAGCATAGCATACGGTTGTGGTGATGAAGATGAGAAATGTATACATTTGGTAGCATAGCATACGGTTGTGGTAACTCTGAAGATGAGCTCTGGTTGAGTTCGAAACGCGTCAGTGTAGCTTGGTGGTGGTGATGGTTCGGTTTATGTGATTTGTGTGTGTTCGTACAGTGTGGAGGTGGAGGAACTGCATGAACGCACATTTCTTGCATAAACGTAACTATTGTAAGGTCGCGGGTGAGCAAAGTAATTGTTTTAGTTCATTAATATGGACCTCCGCAAAGTAACGCCTGATTCAATAAATTAGATTGTTATAAAATTAACCTAACCTAACTTAACCTACAGGATAGGCCAGGCAAATGAATCAAGAGTGAAAAACTTTTCAGATATCTGCAAGCAACTTTGTTTTCACTTTAAAGAAATGGTTATCATATGGATATCCATATTTAATTCAGTATCCCGCCTTTTCGCCTAAAAATTCATACGCCGAGCAATTATGTTAGGTTATTGGTTAATTTTTATTGTTTTCGATTTCACGTTATCTTTTACCTATTTGCACTGTTTAAGCTTAGCTAATTATTTTAATTTTAATTTATGATAGCTCGTTATAGCCTGCGACAGAGTTCTCTAGTAACCCTAGTGCAGGCACACGTGTTACATAGACTTTTTGTAAAATATTGTATCTTTCGTTACTTTGTACTGCAAATTATGAAATAAAAATTAAATAAATAAATAAATATTAGGGGACAATCTTACACAAATCGACCTAGTCCCAAACTAAGCAAAGCTTGTACTATGGGTACTAGACGACGATAAACATACTTATATAGATAAACAAATACTTAAATACATAGAAAACATCCATAACTCAGGAACAAATATTCGTGCTCATCACACAAATAAATGCCCTTACCGGGATTTGAACCCAGGACCTCTTGCTTCGTAGGCAGGGTCACTACCAAGTAGGCTAAAGCGGTCGTTAAATTATCTTATCTTATCTTATCTTATCTTATCTTATCTTATCTTATCTTATCTTATCTTATCTTATCTTATCTTATGTTCGTGATGACTAACTTTCAAACCCCTATAACTCAATAGTTGCTTAGGTGACTTGACTCATGTTCTTTCCGTAGACCCTTCACATTCAGGTACAAATCGGGTATAAGAGCCCTTCTTCTATTCCGTGTATTTCTTTATACTATTTCGTGACCTCAATAATAACTTGGTACAGAAAGTCGACGACGGTTAGTTTGTTTGCATTATGAATTTAGTTTTGAGAGCTTCACTGCACTAGCGCTTTACGTGTCCAATGGAATAACGGAACAGGGTTGTCACTTTTATGAACCCTTCATCATCATCATCATCATTTCAGCCGTAGGACGTCCACTGCTGGACATATGCCTCCCTCATTGATGCCCAATCATTACGGTTGGAAGCGACTTGTATCCACCCTGAACCTGCGGCCTTCACCAAATCGTCCGTCTATCTCGTTGGTGGACGTCCCACGCTGCACTTGCCAGTCCATGCTCTCCATTCCAGAACGTTTGGCCCCCAACGGCCATCTGTTCTGCGTGCTATATGGCCTGCCCATTGCCATTTCAACGAGCTAATCCGTTTGGCTATGTCGGTTACCCCGGTTCATCTACGGATCTCCTCGTTTCTGATTCGATCCCGTAGAGTAACTCCGAGCATAGCCCTCTCCATAGCTCGTTGAGCGACTCTGATCCTATTCATCAAGCCCATAGTGAAGCACCACGTCTTGGATCCATATATCATCACTGGCAACACACACTGATTAAAGACTTTTAATCAACCCTACTATTGTAAATCTACTGTCACGGGGCAAAAAGACAGATCTGACCTTTTAGTTCGAACAAGTTAAGTATGAAGTATCTTTTTCTATTTATTTTTTTATTTTCTTCAACTTCATTTTTTTATCACTGCCTAATGTGATTATAACAGACTGAAGTGTACGATGTATGGGAAAGATTCGTCGCTAACTTCTAGACCAGTGATGGTGTAGGGGTAAGCACGCAGCACGGAACGCTGAGGACCTGGGTTCGATTCCCAGCATTGGTCTTTTTTCTGGAGTTTTTTCTGTGCATCTATATTTCAGTTTGTATTTAGTTTGAAATTTTAGTTCGAAGTTAAGTTACACACACTCGGCATCAGTAAAGTAAGGCGTATCTGACACTCACTCAGTATAGTCACTCAGCTTCGGGAAAAATGTCAGATGCGTCTTTTTTCTGTACGTTTGTGTGTGCCTGCTTATGTGCTTGTGTGTGTTTGTGTAGGAGGCCTGTACCCAGCAGTGGGCCCTATACAGGTTGTCCAGAAACTTAACGATAACGAGAGGTGAAGTTATACGAAATCGATATTACTTAGTCAAGCGTTAATACAGTCGCATAACATTCATAACTAACACCACTCAAGCGACTTTTAAGTGACACTTTTTTTTTTACTAAACTGTTTTAACTTGGCCTCTCCCCCGGTACCAAGTTATTTTTGTGTTTTGGGACACTTGTACAGGCCGAGATGATGTATAGAAGTACTTGGATCTTTCTTTTTATAGATACCCACCATCAGTGCCGTGTTACATGACATGTCAAGGCGCTCGGGCTCCAACGAATATGGGGCCCCGTTGGAGAGTGTTAAAGCAAATTTCATTAACAACAAAAGTATCATGTAAACGAATTTATCTGACTTTCGGGGCCCCCATGAGGTCGGGGGCCACGGGGCCCGTGTGCCCTTACGACTAAAGCAGGTTAAATGTAGGGGGACACATGAACAAAGTTTATTAGAAAGATTGCAAACCACTAAAAAAAATTGATAAAAAAAAATCAGCGCGGAAATAACACAAAAGAATTTCCGTGTCTCTTGACATAGTCTTCGTCCGCGCTGCATGTAATTTTACCATATTATTTATTTGTTTTGCTATCACTATTTAACACCCCTAAGATCAGTTAACAGTTTACACCAGAGTACTAATAACGCTTCTGTACAAACAAAAGTGATACATATTTAAATAATAAGTAATGCTTGTATTGTACCAACCCTATCTGCAACAATCAAACTCACCAACACGTCTTTCGTCCAATATTGCACCACGTACCACTTTATATCCCGTGTCGCATGCCATTTATTATTTTAGGTTTTTTGTAAAAATCTAATTTTTAATAAACATTACCCATTGCCTTTTTGTCCTCTCGGATCTGGCTTTCAATTTGTGCACCTTTATACTGTTTTAAACTTTCGTAATTTTCACTCATATTTACTAAACTAAACGGGACTTATCACGCAAGTTAACTCGTGACCACGGTTGCTGCAATGTGGCCGAAACGTCGAGGTAAATAAATAAATATTTATTGCGTGATAAGTCCCGTTTAGTTTAGTAATTGTGCATCTTTGTTCAGAAATACCTAATTTTTACTGACTTATTTGATTACCAATAAAATAAATAATAATAAAACCATACAAAAACCGGCATTAAGACGATGCACCCAAAAATACTCCCATGCCAGCTCTCCCCAACAAAATCCTATGCGGCATAATTTATTAACCAACTAAATAATATAACTATCCCAATTCTGGAAAAATCTATATACCTATACTATAATATACACATATAAATATAAATATACATATAAAATAATATAATTATTATAAAACAAAGTCATGTTAGTTAGACCATTTAACTCAAGAACGGCTGAAACGATTTCATCACCGCTTGGAGTAACTGAAAAACTATTAATATTTTGGACATACAACTACTGAATTACACGTGTATAATTATCGACAATCTGGCAATAAATGAATTTGAATTTGAACGGAATTAAAAGCTTTACAAAGAAAACTTTAGTTTATAATCAGATAAATCCGAAATATATTACAAAAAAAAATGTTTAGACTCTCCCATTACAACACAAATCTGCCGTAAAATTGTTTAGTAAGTAATCGTGTTTTTCTTACTCCCAATTTGCATGAATATACAAGTTTGATGAAAAACAACTTATTACAATTTAATTTACATTTAAGTATGAGGTAAAGTTACCTAGATTGTTTATAATATAGAAAACAAAATTGTAGAGTTTCGAAATGATATGCCAAAAAAGGTAATTTTCAAAGTAATAGATGAAGGCAAACGAATGTAAAGTGAACATCAACTTTATAGTTAGTGACTTCACAAAAATCCGACCTCTTCTTTTGCTTGTAACATGACCAGCTGGTCTTCTCTCGTTTAATAGCGCTGTGGTAACAACTGAGCTCATATTATCTGCAACAATCAGCACAGCTGCGGTGCATCGCGACGTGCAAGTGAGTTCATTTGTAGTAAGCTGTGTTGTTAGCTAGTAGGTAAGGTATGAAATTAGAACGCATTAACCGAGAGAAATCAAAGAGCTTGATTAGAATTTTTTCATCTCAAAATAGTTTTGTAGCTCGCAAAAGACAAAGGAAAGTCCATGCAGCCACGTTTGAATGCTATGCATGTTTTTTAACCCCCGACACAAAAAGTGGGGTGTTATAAGTTTGACCGCTATGTGTGTGTGTGTCTGTCTGTCTGTGGCATCGTAACTCTGAAACGCGTGAACCGATCTCGATGCGGTTTTTTTTATTTGAAAGCAGGTTTCTTGGCGATGGTTCTTATACATGGTCCAGCCGTTTCAAAGTTATCAGCTCTTTTGTGTGCTGCGGAAGGGATCTTAGACTTAATTGCGTTGGGGTTATTAAAATTTTTAATTTACAGTTATTACCCGACTGCGAAGAAGGAAGGGTTATGTGTTTGACCCGTATGTATGTATGTACGGCTGAACCGATTTTGATAAAGGATACGTCATTGGATTCGTCTTAATAACGCGAGTAACACTGGATACATGAAATTCTTGAAAAATCAAAATGGCGGGTTTTTGGCGCTAAATTGTGAGTCTTCAAAAAAAATTTTTTATTCAAACCTATCGAGTAGGGTATCAAAATAAAGGGATTTTAAAAGAGATTACAAAAATATGTACAAGTCGTGAGTTTAAATTTAATTTGGAATAGTAAATTGGCAATCAGTTCATTAAAACGACGACGTACCTACTTACTAAGACATCTTTGAGCAATAACTTTCTCTTTGAAACCCTTGTGGAAAATTAAGTACCTATATATTTCAAAATTGGTTTTGAACTTTAACTAAATATCAACGGATTCCTAATTCATGTACTTAATAATTTATCTGGGTCTCAGGAGGTTACACTAAAAAGCAAGAAATAAAAAGTAATTAAAAAACTAATAAACCGCCTGCGGTGTAAATAAAATAATAAATTAAAAAATCAAAAACCCGCCTGCAGAAATACTGAAAAGGTGGAAACAAGATAAAATGTTCAATAGCAATAAAAATAATTTAAAACACGTCGATGGCAGTCTTTCAAAATTTAATGCAACGATAAATTGCAGTCGGAGGCATGGGAGTGAGTGGTTGCATGGGATTTAATGTCACTTCATGCACGCCTCCGACTGCATTTTATCGTTGCATTAAATTTTGAAAGACTGCCATCGACGTGTTTTAAATTCGTTTTATTGTTATTGAAAATTTTATCTTGTTTCCACCTTTTCAGTATTTCTGCAGGCGGGTTTTTGATTTTTTAATTTATTATTTTATTTACACCGCAGACGGGTTATTAGTTTTTTTAACTACTTTTTTATTTTAGTTTATAAAAAGTTATTAGGTGTTGGTTCACTTATAGTTTTTACGTTAAGGTAAAAACGACAGTTCGTTCTTTGTTTCTTTTCCTTAGATTTTTGTTGTAACTCTTGTTGTGTCAATAACGTTTCTAGAGTTCCGTACCCTATTACTAAGACTCTGCTTTCTGTCCATCCGTCCGTCTGCCACAGGGCTCTATCTCTTGAACGGTAATTCCCAGACACTTGAAATTTTCACCGATAATTTATTTATTATCTACTGTAGCAGCTATACCAACAAATACTTAAAATAAAATATAGTTATTAAAGGGAGTCGTCATACAAGGAACGTGTATTTTTCAGCGTTTTTAACTGCGGCGCTGGTTGTTAGGCGACAGCTGACAGTTGCTAGGCAACGATTAACAGCCATAGCCATGGCCGCGCGCTTAAGATTTTCGGAAACCTAACTACTTAGATTATTTATACACTAGATGGAGCTTAGGCGGCGTGAAAACGTCCCGAAAAAATATAAGCCAACTATTGGCTTATATGTTATTTGCCTCCCTTCAGTTTGAATGACGTAACGCGATCGTAATATGAAGCTGTCAAATGGAATTTTTGGACGTTTTGTATCGCAATGTTTGCTACTGACACTCTATCTAGTGCATAAATAATCTAAGCCTAACTACCTGTAAATTTGCGATTTCAGTGCTTACATTTTGGCGATTTTTTATTGAACTGTTTTTAAAACATTGAACGAAGGTACGAGACCCTCTAGTTACGAGTCCTAATCGCACTTAAGAATAGAATAAGAATAAGAATAGTTTATTAACCAATGAAGTTACACAGTACACGGAATAACTTATAACACATTGTTACTTAAGTGATAACATAGGTACTTATATGTGACATTACAGCGGCCTTCGCACTAGACTCTGGGTCTGTATCGCGAGTGCCACGTGAGATTCTAAATCACAAAAAAAAAAATAAGGTAGAATAAAGAAAGAAAGACTCAACAACTTACTTAATGTGATGTGTGTGTGTGTGTGAGAGAGAGCGCGTGTGTGTGTGAGTGCGTGTGTGTGTGAACGCGCGTGTGTGTGTGTGTGTGTGTGTGTATGTTTGTTCTTCCAAGCGTTTAATGACAGGCTTTAAGGAGATCTTCAGTATCTTGGTAATTCAGTTTAGCGAGACGCTCTTCTATAGCACTCTTTAGCTTAGTGGCAGACATGTCTTTGGAGTTTTTTAAACTTTTACATATTTTGTTGTAAATGTTTATGTGGGAGTACGGTGGCATATGTCTGGCGAAGCTAGAATTGATTGACGGTAGAGGTACGCTATATACTCGACGAGCGGCAAGGTCAGGAAAGTCGTGTCTAGAAATTACTTTCCGATGTGTAGCCACAGCTACTTTTGTGATATACAATTGTCTTACCCTTAACACTTTGGTTTCTTTGTACAGGTCATCAGTAGGAAACCTGTAAGGCTTCTTGATCATTACTTTTAATACAGCACGTTGAGCGATTTCTAAACTTTTAATGTTGGATTTAACTATACCACCCCAAGCAGAAAGACAATATAGTAGCGCTGATTGACAGAATGCTTTATAGACTAATATTAAGATATTTTTTGGTGCAGAATTTCTTAGTGATTTCATTAAAAATATGGTTTTCCTTATCTTTTTTGAGAGAAAAGAAACTTGTTCCTTGAATGAGAGATGTCTATCAAATTGGACGCCTAAGTACTTAATTGTGTCAGTTTGACCAATTGGAGAGCATTTACAAGGGGTTAGGAGAGGTTGATCTGATAGTTGGGACGAACATGAATGAATGATAAGTTCACTAGCCCTGCTGGGTCTAGTTGCGCGTGTTTTATGGAATGTTATATACTTTGTTTTACTATTATTTAATGTCAGAAGATTTTTACACAACCAGCTTGATAATTGAGCCATTCCTGTTCAGCCACTTGACTGGACTTTGTAATCAAATCACAATTTTCGAGTCTGTGTGTTGACACGTTACTGCTTATCAAAGTTATCAGCATTAATTTCTTAGGGTTCCGTACCCAAAAGGGTAAAAACGGGACCCTATTACTGAGGCTCCGCTGTCCGTCCGTCTGTCCGTCCGTCTGTCCGTTTGTCCGTCTGTCACCAGGTTGAATTATTATTGAATTGAATTGAATTATTATTATTATTATTAATTATTATTATTATGAACCGTGATAGCAAGACAGATGAAATATTCACAGATGGTGTATTTAGGTTGCCGCTACAACAACAAATACTAAAAACCAGAATAAAATAAATACCTATGTAAGGGGGCTCCCATACAGCAAACGTGATTTTTTTTGCTCGTTTTTGCTCGTAGACGCTTGAAATATTCACAGAATATTTAGTTATAATATATTCACTTTAAAAATAAAACATATATTTAAGAGGGGGGCTCCCTAAAAAACGTGATTTATTTGCCGTTTTTACAGATAATGGTACGGAATCCTTCGTGCGCGAGTTTGACTCGCACTTGCTTATTATAGATTTGTGACATTAAGAGGCTAGATTGTAATTCAAAATGGCTGTTTCTACCATAAATCCTAACGCTTCACCCTCTTTTCCGTAGGCAGTCGTGCAGACAAACGCCAGTCAGGGCGGGCTCGCGGGCGTTATAATTTAGTCGCAAACGCAATAAATTCTTTAAATTTCCGAGTTTTCGTAACAAGAATTTATCCGTGGAACTTTTCTTTGGTCTTGGGAATAATTTAAAGCTTTCGGAACCAATCACAGGGATGTTTTTTTTATAGGTACCCACAATATAGGTTTGCGTTTGACCACAATCACGCCAGATGGAAAGTGAAAATGAGGTCTAAGATGGAGCAGGCTTGCCCAGTAAATGCTTATCCACCGTAGACTTGAAAACGGCTAGATTGCAGAGTTTAGGGAACACAGGCGTTAGACGCGGGATGTATTACGTTAGATCAAAGGAATAATTGCTAAAGGAGCTTTGACATTAATTTGAGACGTGACCTTACTTCCGTATAAATAATCCAAATATCATCATCATATAAATAATCATTATCATATAAATAATCAAGCCATCTAAGTGTCTGCCAATTTAGGTCAGCTGGTAGGTACGAGACACTGGACCCTCCCCCCTCCGTTTTGTTGTAGCGAATTAGTACTTGCCAAGTTGACCTAAATTGGCAGACACTCAGATGACTTCTATAGGAACAATTTGCTAGTTAGATACCTACTGTATTTTTGGGGTAACGTATCCAAACCTGAACCGGAATATGCAGTGTAGGTAGGCCTCCAGTTAAGTCTCAAGTTAAGTAATTTATTGAATCAGGCGTTACTTTGCTGAGGTCCATATTAATGAACTGAAACAATTACTTTACTAATTTATTGAATCAGGCGTTACTTTGCGGAGGTCCATATTAATGAACTAAAACAATTACTTTACTAATTTATTGAATCAGGCGTTACTTTGCGGAGGTCCATATTAATGAACTGAAACAATTACTTTACTAATTTATTGAATCAGGCGTTACTTTGCTGAGGTCCATATTAATGAACTGAAACAATTACTTTACTAATTTATTGAATCAGGCGTTACTTTGCGGAGGTCCATATTAATGAACTAAAACAATTACTTTGCTCACCCGCGACCTTACAATAGTTACGTTTATGCAAGAAATGTGCGTTCATGCAGTTCCTCCACCTCCACACTGTACGAACACACACAAATCACATAAACCCAACCATCACCACCACCAAGCTACACTGACGCGTTTCGAACTCAACCAGAGCTCATCTTCAGAGTTACCACAACCGTATGCTATGCTACCAACTGTTAAACTAACAAACCAAAACAAATGTTTTAACTTGTCACTGTAACTTCTCAAGTACCCACTTTATTTTTCTTATTCTCAAACTACCCCACAAAAATTAACTTGGCTCGGCTTGGGTCGAATTTGAACAGTTAGTATTAATTAAATATGCCTTATAAATAAATAAACAATAAATTCAAGGTAGTTTTATAATATGTCAATAAAAGTTAATTTTTGTGGGGTAGTTTGAGAATAAGAAAAATAAAGTGGGTACTTGAGAAGTTACAGTGACAAGTTTAAACATTTGTTTTGGTTTGTTAGTTTAACAGTTGGTAGCATAGCATACGGTTGTGGTAACTCTGAAGATGAGCTCTGGTTGAGTTCGAAACGCGTCAGTGTAGCTTGGTGGTGGTGATGGTTGGGTTTATGTGATTTGTGTGTGTTCGTACAGTGTGGAGGTGGAGGAACTGCATGAACGCACATTTCTTGCATAAACGTAACTATTGTAAGGTCGCGGGTGAGCAAAGTAATTGTTTTAGTTCATTAATTACTTTACTCACCCGCGACCTATGGGGCGCGATGGGTCGCGGGTGAGCAAAGTAATTGTTTCAGTTAATTTTTTCTCAAGTTAAGGTTGCGGGAACGCGTTGGGTGTGGATGGCGGAGGACTGGTTTGTTTGGCGAACCTTGAGGGAGGGCTATGTTCAGCATTAGACGACTTTTGGCTGAAATGAGAATCCTATTAATATTTTTCAGAGGTTGTTCTGCCTGTCCCTGACTATGACAGTCGCTTGTTTTTTTTATGCTTTCGTACCTCAAAAGGAAAAAAAAACCCTCGTAGGATTATTTCCTTACCCGTCACGTCGGTCTTCCTGCCTATCACGGCCCTTTTTCTTAGAAACGCGTAGAGATAAGTAATTATCAAGTGCTTATTTCTGCGATCGTTTGAAACTGTAAACCGTAAGCTTCTTAGTTAACGAGATCAGTAGATACAACATTTGAGAAGGATACTTTCATACAAAATTGTGAGAATCAAACATAAGGTAGCGTTGGCACAGAATTAGAAAATTTGGCAAGAAGATAAGCGTGACAACGTGATGACTATAGAGAAAATTGCTCGGAAGATGTCACGTTATCATTTTAAAGAGACGTCTGGGTTTTTAAAACACACTTATTTTGTTCTTGCTTTTAAATTTGTACGGTACCTATCCTTATTACTAGTCCGGTTCACAGATGGTCGGTTTTTCTTAGTAATATGAAAGTACCTACTTTACTAAGCAGCGATTTCGACACTTGTGTTCTCAGCATCTATACCTACTAATATTGTAAATGCGAAAGTAAACTCTGCTTGTCTGTCTTCTACCTTTTCACTCAACCGATGTAGATGAAATTATGATAGTTTTATTTCTGAAAATTGTGTAGTGTCTTAAGACACTGAAAGCACTGCTTTATTGTATTCAAGCCCCGCGGCGTGGTTTTTGGAACTTCTATATATATTAATTATTAATTATTAATTTTTATTATTATATAATTTTTTAATACCTAGGTACAGACAAGGATTCTAATTGATAGGCCGCTTGCCACTGTTCGTATTTTAGCCGTGTAATGCAAATCAACATATAAATACTAGTATAAGTATTAGTGCAGATGTGCGGTATTTAAGTATGGTAGATAAGCGGTTTGCACTAACCCCGACGATATATAGTCAGTGTGAGTTATGAAAAAGTCCAAAGTAATAAATTCATTTAAATTTGTGTATTTACAATCAACCAATTAAAGGAATTCTTCCTTGACAAAGTCGTGGGAACAAGAAAATAAAATATTATAACTTGTATTTTTTTTTGATTTGTAATGTTTTGTTTATGTACTGTTGGCATGTCTAAATAAATAAATAAATAAATAAATAAACTTGAAGATTTAAGAACACATCTTATAAAACGCTTAAAGCAATTTGCGTCTCATGTAAATCTTAACAACAAGAATAGTTTTAATTTGTTCGGTAATTTCCAACGACCCTATTTCAGGACTCAATGTACCCTGTCTAGTATTCAGAAATGGAGACTCGAATTAAGAAACATTTAAATCATGTCTACATCCGAACTCAAAACATCCTATTGATGTTGGAGATCTGAAACTACTTTTCAGCACTTTCCAGTTTTGTTTGAACATTGTAAATTCCGGTTTTAGTCCCGGAATCGTTCGCTCGAGCCCCGGCCAACCGGGCAGATTTTCAAGTTTCACATAGCAGTACTTAGTAAACAGAGAGATCACTTAGAAAAAAATAATTTCAACGGATATGCCTGAACGAAAAGCCAAAGCCTCGGTAGCCTAGTAGCAGTTCGCAACTTGTGAGTTTTTCGGAATTTAACTAAGTGCGAGATTATATTTGAAAGGACCATGGGCAGAAATGTCCCCACCCACCAACAGAAACGAAACATGTCTCATTTAATAGATCTTGGCAACCTGGTAATTTTTTACTATGACAAGGATCGCCCTATGTATGGGATTTTCTTGGAAAACCGTATTTTTTAAAAATATATTTTTGTTTATTTCATTGAAAGTTACAGAAAGAAGCCTTCTTAAGGTTACAGAAACATAACGTTACTAGAAATAATAGGTAAACAACTACGTTTCTTAAAAAAAAGTAAAACAATAATTCGCAAATAAGTCTGATAACGATAAAGCAGAAACAGACGTCGTTCGGGTACGATCTAGAATACCTAATGTATATTTGACGTACCTTAGAAGTGACATTTGATCCCAAATTCAAATGCATTACGCAATTTGTCCACTGGCTGAATATTATTATGTATATGCATGTTGTCTTTTAAAGAGTCTCTATTAGGTAACTTCATATTATTAATATTTATAGCCAAACGGTAAATATTCAGCGTTTTTACGGCGGTTTTTTTTGTCATTACCATTTGAGCAGAAATTATTAAAATGGATGATGCTTAGGGTTAACTTTTTATGAAAACTTAAGACAGTACCGATGCTGAACCTAGTTTGATGAAATTTGGCGCGATTCGTCTTTCGGTTGTGGTAATAATCGTCGAATGGTAATGACGTTTAACCGCGCGGTCAAAACGCTCGAATATTCACCCCAAAACTGTTAAATAAAATCGAAGATTTCTGTCCTAAATATGTGTATGTAAAGTATGATATGTTGTCTGTCAGTTTTACTCCTAGTATCACCACTGCCTAACACCTTATCTGTTTCATTATAACAAATTGAACGTTCTGTTTTCGTTATATTCTCGAAAATTAAATCAAATTCAATGAAATTGTTGCTGGAACACGATGCCGCTTCGTAATTAATTACAACAAATATAAATCTCAGAGTTTGATTATTGCGTGTTTGCCGTCTTACTTCAGCGTTACGCCAAAGTGTTAAGGTGTGACGCAGTTAAGTCTTCAATATTATAAGGTAGTAGACAGACACCACCAAAAAAACCAAGACGCGTCTGTAACAAAAAGACATCATTTTATTTTAGCCTTAAAAACCATAGTTTGTTAAAACTAAACTGCATTTTTTTATTTATTTAAATAAACTTAACTACGTAACTATACGCTACGCTACTAGCTGTACGCTACGTAAGTAGTATATAAACACGAAATGTAAATAAATATAACAAATCAGTAGTTTCCTGAGTAAGTTTAGAAAACATAGCAAATACGTAAAATATATATTTCATGAAATTCTTCTTCATCACTAAATTATTTAGTGATGTGTGAATAGGAACATAGGTATCCAAACAATGTCACTGTTAACCTAAGATATAAACAAAAGTCTATTTAAACGCTTTCTTTTTATCTAAAACGCTAAGCAGGTCTGGATTTAGAGGTCTGGAGTTCTCGGGGCACAAAAGGAGTGGAGGCCCCTTGGATACAAATTATTTTCCAAACCAAATGACCATTTTTTTCAGTTGATATTTCATTTATGGGTCCCCTCTATTCTGGAAGCTCCGGGGCTGTGGCCCTGGGTGCCCTCTCCTAAATCAGGCCCTGACAAAAATGAAATTAATGGTTTGTCTGTTGAGTTTGATGAATAAGTGACATCTCAAATCTCCTTTGGCATACAAAATCGTTTGGAAAATGCGTCCGCGTGACAGATTAAAGGGGGTCGTCATACAAGAAACGTGTCTTTTTCAGCGTTTTTAACTACGGCGCTGGTTGTTAGGCGACAGCTGACACTTGCTAGGCAACGATTAACAGCCATAGCCATGGCCGCGCCCTAACGCGCCAGCGACCCTATGCTGTTTGTATGTTTTCGAAAACCTACCTATAAGTTTGCGATTTTAGTGCTTTTATTTTAGCGATTCTTTACTGAAGTGTTTTTAAACATTGTACGGAGGTACGGAGCCCTCCATGTACGAGTCCTACTCGCACTTGACGGCTTTTTTTCTACGTAATTACAAAAAAAATGCTCTTGAACTCAATTATTTTGAAAAACCTCTGTCAATATCAGTGCGCAGGGGGAGGAGAGTCTCTTTGGTTATTTCTACGTCCGAGTAACCCGAGGTCTTATTGTCTAACGCATTCACAATCACGATTATTGTTTTTCACCAGTTCTTTCCGTCACACGGTATAGGATAAAGGCAGAAAGAGACGGTGAATGCTATCGCGATCACTCGCGCGTTAGACAATACGTCCCCTAGTCTAAATATGTGACTTTGGTTTTTCGTTATTGTCTTATAAGAATATTATTAACTTAATGTTATTAACTTGTAAGACCTCTTTTCAGTTCAGTGAAAGACATGGAAACTGAAAAGAAATGGAACGTGAAAGAGTCCCTTCAGGGCGGAATTAAGCCTTAATTCCCAGTACTATCCTACTTAGACGACTCCATTAAAAGTTGTGTCTTGCAACTTTGGCGGAAAATACTTCTTTAGTGTTATCAGAATAAGTATAATATATATTTTGATATAGGCCATTTGTTTAGACAGATGTTAGTAAAGTTGTAAACTTATTTTTTTCCTAAATCATTTTTGTTCGTGGGATATCATCATATCAAGTAGGTACCGTGGCCGCATGGGTGGCAGCAAAAAAACTTGAGGCGAAAGTCTTTAACCGTGTGTCTGGATGGAGACCACGGACCGGCAAGTGCAGCGTCGAACGTCCATTAACGAGATGGATGGACGATTTTGTAAAGGCCACAGGTTTAAAGTGGATGCAAGCCGCTTTCAACCGTAATGATTGGATATCAATGAGGGAGGCCTATATCCAGCACTGGACGTCCTAAGGCTGAAATGATCAGATTACTATTCAAATGACGTACTTTTCATAAGCTGTCAAAACACGATTCTACCATTGATTAGTGACAATAGTCTGTTCGTGTATGACATCACTTCTATAATATGCCAATTCAATCGACTATTTGTTTTAAAGCAACTAAAAATCTAATTTTGGAGTTAATTGAAAATTAATTTGATTTTCATAAGTAAAATAAAGTTTTATTTTACTAGAGTCGCATCTTGAAATTATTGTTTTACTAGTATGTTGTCAACATACCAATTGGTCGACTCTTCTATGCAAAAGATTCTTCTGCTTATAAATATGAGGCTTAGAGTTATGATCACGAACGAGTAATATTTATGACCGTGCACTTAAAAGAGAACTACAATATACGTTTACTGCCCTAAACTCATGTATAATGTACGTCCCTAGGGCATAAACTGCTTCATTGTACGCCCATCATTTTTACGACGCGTATAAAAAGGGTTGTGCGTCTTTGTTTAAACCGTATTTTTACGATTCACTGACTCGAGGGGAGTTCGTAAAAAAATTAACATCGCCTTAATCCGCTTTGAGAAATGTTTGTTTGTTAAAAGGAGTTTATCGAATTAATTGGTCTAAGAGCTTAAGGTAAAGTGACGCCCAAAAGGAAAGTTATTATTGAGTTTAACTTGTTTTCTTTACGGGATGGAATGTTATTACGAGTTTTATTCTATTTAGATTCTAATTGGGTTTTAGGGATTAGAAGTAAAAATCTTGCTGTTCCTGTTTAGAACCATTTAAAATTGTGAAAATAATATTATTTTTAAGTTAGCTGCAGTTAGTTGACAGTTTGTTCTTTTTGGACGTGTTGGTATAGAACTTAGAACAAAGCAATTAAATTTAATGTTTTGGAATGTTATTCGATTTCTAGTATCAGAGAAGGAGGCTATTAAAAGTAACAAATACAATTTTAGAAACAAGGGACCCAAGTAACTAAATCCTTCTGAAAGGTAGGAAAAGAACTGTGGTTTAAAGAGGACGTTTAGAAACAACGAAAGGATGCGGACACTATGACGCAGACAAATTAACATCGTAGATCTGTTTCGAAAAAATATAATTGAGCTGTGTTCCTCAACGGATTCTTTTCAACGGAGGTTTTTCTGAAGGGTGGTAAATTATTTACATTCATAAGTGTTTTTTAAAGCCTGAACTAGATAAAGATATTTTGTCACCGATTTTGACCCCTTTATTTATTACGTTTATTGATTTTGTTGTAACTATCCAAGTAACAACGTAAAACAATGGTCAGATTTTCTTGGAATTTATAATGTGTGTATAAAAAAATCAAAAGAAATGCAAGTACCTTTTTACTTTTAACAATAATGTATGAAATGTATGATGTATAGGAAAGATTCGTGTCTAATCTCTAGACCAGTGGTGGTGTAGGGGTATGGCACGCGGCACGGAATGCTGAGGACCTGGGTTCGATTCCCAGCATTGGTCTTTTTTCTGGGGTTTTTTCTGTGCATCTATATTTCAGTTTGTATTTAGTACGAAATGTATGATTTCACGGGATGACCGTAAAAGTAATAAAAAAATGAAGTTGAAAAAATAAGTACAAAAAAAGATACTTCATAGCTAACTTGTTTAAAGTTGCACAGTAGCGCCATCTCTTGTCCAGGTGAGCGGTTAGTTCCGAAGGAGTGTTAAAAATCTCTCGATGAGGGTGTAACATAGATGTGCGTTTGTCACTGCATAAGGTGATGATTTAGCAGATTGAAATGTATGATGTATAGGAAAGATTCGTGTCTAATCTCTAGACCAGTGGTGGTGTAGGGGTATGGCACGCGGCACGGAATGCTGAGGACCTGGGTTCGATTCCCAGCATTGGTCTTTTTTCTGGGGTTTTTTCTGTGCATCTATATTTCAGTTTGTATTTAGTACGAAATGTATGATTTCACGGGATGACCGTAAAAGTAATAAAAAAATGAAGTTGAAAAAATAAGTACAAAAAAAGATACTTCATAGCTAACTTGTTTTAACAATACTCTAAGCTTCGAACACAATGAATAAATACAGAAAAAATGCGTTCGTTAGTTCAAGCTTAGGCGATGTGCTAAACCGCTACACCCAAGCCATAACTTCACGGCAAAATTACAACATGCGTTCTCGAGGATGTTATTACTTATTCATTTGCGTTTCTATTATCACCAAAAAGAAAAGTAATTGTAAAATAATTCTAAACGAGATAACCGTAAATTTAATAAAAAAAACAGGAAATTAATACATTTCTGAAGCAGGATAATGCAAGTACCTAACGTCGACAAAAAAGGTATTTCAAAAATGTTTTTTGTTTTTTACCTATGAGTTAATTAACTTGCAAAGTTCGTAATTGCATTAGTTGTCCATTTTATTTAGTACTCGCAATTTTCGACCCACTTGTATTGAATTGAATTGAATTGATTTGAAATTAAGTATAGATACAGAGTTCCGATGGCAATTCGACAATCAAGTACCGTCACATTGAAAAAGATAAAAGAAATATTTTTTCTACAAGCTTTTATTTTTTATTTAACTTTACCTCGTTGTAGCTTGGTGTGTTTACCCCAAATCTTGCATCGGATTGTCATGAAATTTAGTCAAAATGAGACAAAAAAACCAGTTGTCTGTAAGTCGATTTACGGACAATAGTTTAACGTGACAACGTCATAAAAAACATTAAAAAAAAATGAAAACAGGCGGTCACCCATCCAAGTACTGACCGCGCCCGACGTTGCTTAACCTCGGTGATCGGACGAGAACCGGTGTTTTGTCAAATATCTTAAAAACGGTGCATCCTACGGCAAAATCACCCACAGAAACCCCCCCTCAACCTCCCCCCCGCACCCCCCCAGTAAAAAACATTCAAAAAACAAAAATGAAACCCCCTTTAATACCGCCGCACCTGCCCCCCCCCCGCCCCCGCACCCCCTCGCATACATACGTATGTACGTTACATTGCGTCATCCTTTTTCGTGTATGCAGCCGGCGTTCATCGATTTATTAGACGTTGTCACGTCAAAAACAAAGATTTTAACAAAGAACTTTGTCGTCACATTAGGCCGATGGTTTAGTTGTAACCGACCTAGAACCCGTTTCGCTAGATTATGATAATATTAACTCAATTTCCGTATTTTCTAATATTTACTTAGCTAGATTAGGTTCCCCGACAACACCTGCCCTACAATTTATAGTCTTGTACGATTCAGGGCGCACCTGCCCGCCCTTTGGTCTACAATTACTAAATAACCCGCTTATCTAAGCCCGAAACTTTTAGAGCTGAATGCCTTGAATAATGATTTAACTTAAATAAACTTTTCTGAATAAAACATTTGCGTTTGTGACTCTGTAACTGGGCAGTTAGTTAATAATGAGAGTGAGAGTATGATACATCAAATTAAGGAGGTTAAGCATAGACAGCGCTGGCATGGCGGTGCGGTGACGGTGACGATTGTAATATTCTAACTTGTATGAACGGTTGTGCGGTACCGTACCGCGAACTCGTTCATACAAGTTACTTATAAATAAAATAAAATAAATAAATAAATAAATATCATGGGACAATTCACACCAATTGACCTAGTCCCAAAGTAAGCTTAGCAAAGCTTGTGTTATGGGTACTAAGCAACGGATAAACATACTTACTAGGGGCGTTCAATAAAAAGTGAGAATGAGTATGTTATAAACAACTTTTACTAAATGTCATTTTATTTTTCGACATAGTCACCTTTTAGCACAATACACTTAGTATATCTTTTTTCTAAACTTAAAATTCCATTTTTAAAAAAGGTCTCATCTTGAGTACTTAAAAAATCTTGTATTACAGCGACTACCGCGTCGTCGTCTTCAAATTTCTGGCCTCTCAGGTATTGTTTCAATCTCGGAAATAGGTAGAAATCACTGGGAGCGAGATCTGGTGAATACGGAGGATGCTTAAGGATATCGAACCCAGCATCACAAATTGCAGCCATTGCAACGGCGGACTTGTGTGCCGGGGCATTGTCCTGGTGGAACAGCACAACTTTCGAGAGTTTACCTCGCCGTTTTTCGCGGATCTCATTGCGCAATGTTGCTATTTGTTTGGCGTATAAAGTGCCCGTACTAGTGGCTCCATGCTCGAGATACTCAATCATTAATACCCCTTTACCATCCCAAAAAACAGAGCCCATGACCTTACCAGCAGATGGGCTCACCTTGAATTTCTTCGGAGTTGGAGATGATGGCCTTTTCCATGTCATAGACTGCAGTTTCGTTTCTGGGTCGTAATGATGGAGCCATGTTTCATCCATTGTTATAAATCGCGCCAAAAAAAGATCCCGGTCTTGCTGCATCAGGTTCAAAGCTTCTTGACAAATCTCTAGTCTAGTTTGTTTTTGCGTGTCAGTAAGCATTCTTGGTACCCAACGCGCAGATACATTTTTCATACCCAAGCGTTCATGTAAAATATTATGCACGCTCCCCGTTGAAATCTTTACATTTTCAGCAATAAAACGAACTGTGACACGACGATCCGCCAAAACTGAGTTTTCGACTTTTTTCACAATTTCTTCAGTTACTGCTGAAGTAGGGCGTCCGGAGCGGGGGTCGTCCATTGTCGATGTTCTTTCACGTCTAAATTCGGCGCACCAATGTGCGAGTGTTGAATACGGAGGAGCATTAGACCCTGAAGTGTCCCGCAAATCCAAATTGACTTGGTCCGTAGAAAAATTTTTCAAACACAAGTATTTGATAACGGCGCGCAGTTCAATTTTCTCCATTTTCGCTAACGTACTCAATAGCATTGCAAAGAAATTACCGTATATTTTATTAAACAAAAGACAGTTGGTTTTTTTTTCATAGCAATCAGCTTGATAGATTAGCTTTACCGGCCAGTATTTAATTTCGTAATATTAAAAGAGTTTGCATCTCATTCTCACTTTATATTGAACGCCCCTCGTATATAGATAAATAAATACTTAAATACATAGAAAACATCCATAACTCAGGAACAAATATTCGTGCTCATCACACAAATAAATGCCCTTACCGGGATTTGAACCCAGGACCTCTTGCTTCGTAGGCAGGGTCACTACCAACTAGGCTAAAGCGGTCGTTATAGAATATTACAACCGTCACCGCTACCGCACCGCCACGCCTCAGCAGAGCTCCGCTGTCTGTGCGTTTGGAGCTTTACAGAGCTTCGACTCCGATTTCAAAAAGTCGGAACTCCCGATTGATATTAGACCTCCGATTTCGTCTTCGGTTCCGGCACTTCTAAATCGGAGGTTAGAATCGAAGGCTGAAATACTGCGGCAGCGGCGATTGCGATCACGGGCTAAATTCGGGAACGGCGCAACACGGTTCCTGAATTTAGCCCCAGCCTTCACTCTAATAAACAAGTTCATACTTGTCGCGAGGGGATCCCCTCTTGCTACTGAAATTATGAAATTAAAGAGACTAAAACATGTTTGTTTTGTATTAGAATATCTGCCCTTAACCGATAAGGTACTCTTCTCCGACTCCGCTTAAGGCTTCTTTTCCGATAAAACCACCGCCATAAAGATCTCTACTTTAAATTAACCAATTACCATACAATTAAAATACCAACATGTGAGTAATAGGGATGATAACAGCACAACTAACGTAGTTTTTATGAGCTGTTTTAACACGCTTCTTCCATAGATTTTGTACGGCAATTGCGAGTTATGACGTTACTACTATCGACTACCTAACTATTTATTTGTTTTAAAGCAGGTAAAAATCTATTTTTGCAGTTAATTGAAAATTAATCTGGTTTTCAAGGCTAAAATAAAGTGTTTTTTTTCTTAACTGAGTGCCTTGAAATTATTGTTTTGTGGTGCCATGATCCAAATTCAATCGTGTAGGTAGCTAAAAATAATAATTAGTTATACTTTTTGATATAATTTTGTATCAAAAAGTATAACTAAAAACTATTTAATTTATTGTTTTCTTAAGATACAAACAGAGCCTAAACTCACTCGTTCAAAACTACTTTGGAAATTAGACGATAATAGGTACACTACCAAATATCGATTACATGTCTCTGAGTGTTCAGTCGACCAAGTAATTCCTTACAAGTAATATTATATGTCAGCTGTCAGCCTTATTGTTTTCATTCTGATCCGATGTGAAGTGTCATAAAAATGCTAAAGCACTTACGTGGTCGACTATACCAGCTAGTTTGTTATTTCAATCGACCTAAATCGGACACACAGGTTTAGTTTACGAGATCCGACTTCCTATGACGTATCTCTTGTTAATCCATTCTTATAGCCTTTATGTTAAAGTACAAAATTGTTTGCACAATTGCGTCATTGCAATAGGAATCACAATTGAAAATTACATGGGTTTAAGCTCAAATGCTGTAAGGTTGAAAATCGCTTGGCCAATTAAAATAGAGTAAAAGCACGAATTGCTTCAAAATGTCACATCCCTCTTACGTTCATAGTGTTAGGGTTTGGAATCGTGAAAATGTTTTGAATTCGTGGTAGCAAGAGTAAATAGGTAACTACGATTTTGAACAAATCTTGTCTAAAATAAATGATCAAACGAAGTAAAGCTGAAATGTGAATTCTTGAAATTCATGTGTAAGATATTTGAGGATTTACTCTAATGACAAGTGTTTATTGAAAAACGATTACTTATAGTTCGCTCGATAGAAAAAAATCCAAAGTCGTCTCTAAAAAATAAAATAAATTCGTAGTAGGTACGACGCTAATACTGCACGGCATTGATGATTGATGATTGATGACGTTTTGCATGTTAATAAAACAAGATGTTTTCTAGGGCGTAGTGTTGCTACATTTTTAAAATATGTACCTATATGTTTTAGTAATAAGATGAAAATACCCATAAACACGCGCGGTCCAACCAACCTATCTTGAGCCATCGTGCCTCCCCCACGCCCGAAATTCGCCCACCCAAAATCGAATAGCGCGAAAAGCTCGGTAGGCCCTTAAGGTGCGTTTAACCAAACCAAAGACTATTTATACGAACAAAGAGCAAGAGCTAGAACAAGAGCATTCATTCTTTCTTGATCTGTTAGTGTAAACGAAAACTCGTTTTCAGCGTTTACTCCAAAATATAAACGAGCTAGAATGAGAACCAAGAACTAGAACACAAGAACACAAGAACCCTTAACGCAAAAACGCAAACGAACGAACGTTTTTAGAACGCAAAAACGTTCCAAGCAACAGTTCGCACGCCCGAAAGCCGTTTATTTATATCAAGCAAGCCAGCATTCTTAGAATATTCTGTTTAATCGTTGCGAACGCAAACAGAACAACGAAAGAATGTTCTACGCCTGTTTAAACTAAAAGAATTTAATAGAGTGGGGATAGAATGAGCATTCGCTCGTCTGGTGTAAAGACGCACAAAAGACTAACAAACTTTTGCATTTTTAATTTTGTAGGATAAATTTATCACTTTTCGATCTCATTTTTAAGATACTTATGGCATAATTACGAAAGACATTCAAATTAGTCGTCGTAAATTGTCTGTCGTGTTTTTAAATTGATGCGAAATATTACAGCAGGTGGTTGGGTTGAATCAACACATTGTAAACGTTTTACAATTTTTTTTTTATAACAAAATGTTCCCATACATTGATTGATGTTTAGAATATACTAAGGCGTAACCATAATTTAAATCAAAAATTCCGATGTAAAACTTTTAAAGAGTTGAAAACCTTCAACATCAGCTAAATATTCAGGAATAATTTTATAACCGGTTGTATTAATCTAGATAGAATTCAGAACACCACAATACGCTCTAAAATACGCATAGACATAACGTTGTGAAAAAAACTGCTAAACTAAAAGTAAAATGGGACTGGGCTAGATTCGTCGTATGGATACATAAAAATGGGCTCATACAGTCACTTGGATGCTAAAGAGCGAACAGCGGCAACAAGGCAGACCAATAAGATGGGAGGACGATTTGAACGTGAACGCAAAGAACTTGCCTGACATGGGACCAGACTGGGAGTTGTGGATGTCAAGAGGACAGACCTTTGAGCAGCAGCCCACTGCCCAACCAACTGCTGTATAGTGTCCCAACACTATGACAGGCTTTATACAATATATAGGCTTGCGTTTGACCACAATCACGCCTGATAGAAAGCGGAGATGAGGTCTAGGATAGAGCACGGTTGCCTAATAAATGCTCATTCCCCCTAGACTCGAAAATGGCCAGATCGTAGTCAAGGAACATAGACGCAAATAGGGAATTCCACTCCTTAGCTGTACAGTTGATGAAAGAAGAGCGAAAACGGGAGAAAGAGTTTTGGGAATACTGACAACGTAAAGTTAGAGACCGCGCCTATTTCTGGTCGACTTTTCAAAGAAAGGAGCCTGGAATAAGTTCGTGCAGTTCCGAAGCTCATTCACCGAAATGTAGCCTGTAGAATACCGATAGGCGAGCTACTCTTCTGCGATGGAGTAGGCTCTGGTGACAAAAATCCATATCACAGACGACGCCAACGAGCCTCTTCGTTCGCCGTTCCACCGAATTCAAAGCAGTTAGCTAATATTATTTAAAAGCGAAAAAAATTTAAATAATCTTAGATTCAGTAAGCAGCCGTACTGCTAATAAAATAAATAATATCAGTTAGCTAATATTCAGCAGAATCGTCCCAATACTGGCAGCATTACTCCATGCAGGATCGAACTTATGAGCGATAAAGACCAATGAGCTGCTCCGCAGTGAAGAATCACCTAACCTTGGAAAGGATACCAAGCTTTTTCGCAGCGGTTTTTGCCAAGGATTCGATGTATAACACCCGAAGTTCAGGTTAGCCAAAAGTTCTAAACCGAGGAGTTGAAGGTGGCTGATAGTAGTAATAATGATAATTATTATATAAATTCTTTGCCAATATTATTACTGTTGTTGTCGTTTCGTTGCCACCGAAATGTTTGAAAAGGATATCGTAAACAATAGCTATGCTTCCGTATGAACGTAACTTCGGCTCGGAAGTATGAACTAATTTCAGTCGGTCTTCAGTTATATCTATTCGGTGTTTCGAAATAAACATTGGGTTTGAATAGCTTTTTGTGCTTCGCTTTTGTGAAGCATGCATTGTGTTAAGACAATGCTTATTCAAGCGATTTTTAGATTGAGCATTTCTTTGGCTACAACTTAAAAGTTAAAGTTTTAATCACTTATTATTTTGCGTTTTTTTGTCGATCATTGGAACCTTTTGTTTGCGTGTTGGACTCATACTTCACCAGTTATCTCCAAAATTTTATACTAGCCGGTATCAGTGTCCCACTGCTAAGCAGAGGGCGCTACCTTGGACTTTCAACTCGTCCTGTCTGCGCTGTCTAGCCAGTCATTCTAGAACATGTCGAGATCATCCTGGCAATTTCACCTTGGCCTATGGCTCCAAAAACCATCCATTTATCCATTTGATAATCATCCATTATTTAACATAGCTTAATGATAATTAAAGTAGATATTATACATTCAGCGATCTTTGACAGAAAAAACGTTGGAATAAATTGGTGCCCGCAGTGAAAAGAGGAATTACTCAAGACCATCACTTGTAAGTAGAGGCATAATTGGAATCTTTTGTCATTATTTGGTTTTTATCTTTAGGTGTAGTTGTAAGCTTTCGTTGAATATGTTTTGGCAAACCAAAACAAATAAAATTGTGTAATTTTATATTTATTTCTTAATCGCTCATGCTTAATCTGCTTAATCAAATGGTACAATGAAAACTTTACGGCAAGTAAAAGAAAACACTGTGGTGTTTGAAGTTCCCAATCTGCAGTGGGACCGCGTATGAACTACCCAAGCCGTCTTTCTGAGAGGACGCTTGTGTCCTGCAGTGGGATGTGTAATAGGCCGCGATGATAATGATAACGTCATACAACATAAGAAAAATATTTTACTTATATTTCAGGTTATTAACACAATATTAAAAAAGCCGTGGTGTCCTAGCGATTTTACCTACGGCTTCTTAAGCAGAGGATCGTGGGTTAAAATCCCGGCTCGCATACCTCTGAGTTTTTCGGAATTTATGAGCGAAATTACATTTAATATTTACCATGAGTTTTACGGTGAAGGAAAACATCGTGAGGAAACCTGTATGCATACACCTGCGAAGAAATTTAATGGTGTGTGTGAAGCTCCCAATCCGCACGGGGCCCGCGAGGAACGACGGCCCAAGCCCTCTCATTCTGAAAGGAGGCCTGTGCCATGTAGAGGGACATATATAGGCTGCGATGATGATGGTGAGGTCAGTAACCCATTTAAGTACAAGTTAAACTGACTTTAATATAATTAAAATTTAAATAAATAAATTGAATTCTTGTATTTGTATTATACCTATTATTTTTATATTTCAAACTAAATACAAACTGAAATATAGATGCACAGAAAAAACCCCAGAAAAAAGACCAATGCTGGGAATCGAACCCAGGTCCTCAGCGTTCCGTGCTGCGTGCTTACCCCTACACCATCACTGGTCTAGAAGTTAGCGACGAATTTTTCCCACACATCGTACACTTCAGTCTGTTATAATCACATTATGCAGTGATAAGCGCGCACCTATTATTTTTGTTAATTCTTCTATTGATTGTGTACACCTTTTTTTTTCTTTTTATTAGCCTGTTTTGGTGTCCCACTGCTGGGCAAAGGCCTCCCCTCTCTTGCTCCACTCTTGCCTATTCATCGTGTGTACACCTACGGACTTGTAATTTAATAAAGATGATTGAAATATTTTTAGTGTTCAACAAAGAATATTTGTACCTACTGTATTGTATTAGCTAGTACCTATTGTAATTCATCATAATTTCAGCCGAAAGACGTCCATTGCTGTACATAGGATTCCCCCAAGGCTCGCCAAACAGATCGGCCATGCACCATATGCATCCAATGCTTTCCCGCCACCTTAACCAGGTCGTCGCTCCATCTTGTTGGAGGCCTACCTACACTGCGTCTTCCGGACCGCGGACGCCACTCGACTATTACCACTACTACTACTACTACCTATTACTACTATTACTATTATATTATTACTAATATATTATTTATTACTATTGAAATAATAAATTATTCATGCGACAATGTAAAGTTATCAGCTACTTTGAAGCTGATGCATCTGTTATTTTTTGTTTTTAACCCCCGAGACAAAAAGAGGGGTGTTATAAGTTTGACCGCTATGTGTGTGTGTGTGTGTGTGAGTGTGTGTGTGTGTGTGTGTGTGTGTGTGTGTGTGTGTGTGTGTGTGTGTGTCTGTCTGTCTGCCTGTGGCACCATAACTCTTAAATGGGTGAACCGATTTGAACGCGTTTTTTTTATTTGAAAGCAGGTTTCTTGGCGATGGTTCTTAGATTTGTTTTATCAAAATTGGTCCAGCCGTTTTAAAGTTATCAGCTCTTTTGTATGCTGCGGAAGGGATCTTAGATTTAATTGCGTTAGGGATTTTTAAAATTAAAATTTATAAAATAACTAATCAACCAATTTATTTGCTGCAAAACTTTAAAACATTAAAGCAACTGCGTTAGTTTTACTCGGGCAGTTATCTTTTGGCGCAGCGGGTGCATTGCGCCAACAATAACACTTATGGCAGTTAGTTCTACTTCTGCACAACTAAACTAGCTGTTATAATACGTATATTAAGTACTACACTCTGATGTTTGTTGAAGAAACGATTCATTAAACTTAGTTAAAGTGCCTAACATTCATTAATAATATACATAATTAATTACAGTCACAAATAGAAATAAAGTTTATCAAATCAACTCAATAAACAAAACCGGCCAAGAGCGTGTCGGACACGCCCAAGATAGGGTTCCGTAGCAGGTACGAAAATCTTTGCATACTTTATTAATGTGGTTGTTTTGGTCCCAACGTCGGCGGTACAGCGCCATCTATCGGCGAATTGGGTAACTAATCTACTGCAGTCTACTAGAACTAGTATACTGTATGTTGATTGTTTTTCAGATGTAATATATTTTTTTTTATTTGAAAGAAGATACTGTTAGCGTGATCTTATAGGTACTTAAAGAAAAAAAAATGCTTGCAATGGCGTTTAAATTACAATCTTAGTTAAGAAATATTTTTTACAAAAACTTAAAACTGCTCAACTGATTAAGTTGAAAATAATTTTCCTAGAATTTTTTTATTAAGTTTAACTTACGTGATTTTTTTAGACGTGCGGTTCAAAAGTTAGAGGGGGGGGACACATTATTTTGAACTTTCGGAGTGAATATCTCCGAAAATATTCACTTTATCAAAAAATGGTTTTAGCAAACACCTACCTATTTATTTTTAAATACCTATCCAATGATATGCCACACTATAAGATTAGTCGAGAAAAAAAAATCATCCCCACTTTACGTCTGTGGGAGGTACCTAAAAAAATTTTTTTTACTTTTTTTTATTTAATCACTTTGTCGGCGTGACTGATATATATATATTCATGCCAAATTACAGCTTTCTAGTACGAACATTCTCTGAGCTTAGCCGCAGACAGACAGACTGACGGACAGACATGGCGAAACTATAAGGGTTCCTAGTTGACTACGGAACCCTAATCAATGTTTATCTGTTGCCTAGTACCCATAACACAAGCTTTGCCTAGCGTACTTTGGGACTAGGTCAATTGGTGTGAATTGTCCCGTGATATTTATTTATTTATTTATTTATTTAATACGTCACTGATTCGGTAGAAATTGTGTCGTGTGCTGGTGTGGGACGCTACTTGCATAGACACACTAGTTCCATCCCACGTCAGCCGCCAATCAAGCTGGTGCAGCAACAGAGGCAGCTGGAAAAACTATAGTTCAGTATATAGGAGAGGTTATATAGGAAGAGTTCTCGCAGTTATAATAAAATCCATTATGAAATCGTATAATATACGGCTGAAATGATGATGATGATTGTATTGTCCGTGGGCCCAAGCGCCCAAATTCGCTTTAGATGACTCGCAAAACGACTGAATTATATCAGAGGAGGACCGAAAAGCAGGCAGCTTCCTCACACGACGCCGACGTATCAGTATTGTTGTATGTACAGTGAGGAAATGCTACCACGCTACCAGTATCTTTGGGTCCATGTCGCGGGGAGAACCTATTATATATTTTTTTCTAGTTTCAGTTTAGTTAAATCTCGAAATCTCAACGTTAGGGTGTTTCACTTTTGTAGGTGAAAAAATTTTTGTGATATTTTTTCTGACTTTGTTCAGCTTCCGGTTCTAGCTTATGTTAATAGAATATTTTCCAAATTTCAAGTGGATTGGACCATGTTTAGAGGTTGCACAGAATGAACAGCTCTAACTAAGAATAAAAAAAAGAAGTAATTACTTTTATTTAAAAATAGCACTATATGGTAGCCACACATCGTTTTCAAGTGAAAGAAAATTAAATTAATCATAAAATAGAACATTAAGTACTCAATAAATAATTTACTACTTAGGCTACACAAGTTACAACCTCATCTTTGGTTCGCTTGACCACGCATTTTCTGTTGCATGCTTGTTTCTGCTATTCATCTCTGATCGAATCATTAAATAAAGAATAGTTACTCTGTCTTCTAGAATCTTACAGGATACGATTGATGGCAACAATTTACTGTTTCAATGTTAGAGTAAAGGTGGATGATGCTTAAATTTTTTGAGCCATTTCGCTTCTTTTGGTCACCCGAGCTCGATGAATAGTAGACGACGATATAGAAACATCTGAGACATCGTGACCAAGGCTTTTAACAGCTGTAATAAACGAAGTACTAGCTTGCCGAGTGGAGAGTTGTTCGCGGTCCTATGCAGCTATGAATGTCCAATCGAGATTTTAGTTTACTTATAAATAGGACGTGACATTTTTGCTGGTGGTACAGAGAATAGAATTATTTTCATCGTCTTCATGACTTGATGACTACTTAATGAAGGGCATTCTTGGTCCAATGTCACTGTCATGTTGATTTCTTTAATTTGTCTTGTCTCTTACGCTTTCGGATAATTTGTAAGGAAAACTTTAACAAATTATGGTAAGTGTTCCTTATAAAGTTATTAAATGTTAGCTGAAATAGTTACTGTCTTGACATATATATTAGCCTTCTCCCACACTTCTTGCAGTTTAATACTTGTCTACTTAGTGGCGTCCGAAAGAGTTTACACAGCACATGTTCCTTGGAAGGAAGTCCAGCTCCTAACAAAATATCACAAGGAAACCTCTCGAGTAACGAATTCGTCGTTGACAATTCATATTATTATTTACGTTAAAATATGCTTCAATCTTTTAAATGACACACTTAAATCACTTATAACCCTCCACTTCAGATATTAAACTTGAAAATTTTGCTATCCCCTAATACACCGATATTAATTACTCGACATAAAAGTCATCAAACTGTGCAACCTTTAGATGATAATCGATTTTACTGATTTTAGGCGTATGAACTTTACATATGAGTGGAACCAAGAATTCGAGCAAAGTCAAAGAAAAATCAAAAATTTTGAAAAATGAAACACCCTACTCAACGTCAATGAAGAGCGCGATGTAATTTTTAGCAATTCTTTGGAAACTTTTTAAGAATTCCCGAAATTCAGATTTGACTGCCAGACTTAATCGTTGAGCGAAGCCGTGGATCAAGGCTAATATCTTACAAATGTGCGTAAACGCTCCCCCGGATCACAGATTAGCATCTTTATTCGAAGGTGTAAAAATTTCATTTATGCGACCTGCAACGCATTGCAGGCGACAGTAGATTTGATAAAATGTAAATACCTATAAAAAAAAGTCTTGACTGACTGACTGACTAATCAACGCCCAGCCCAAACCCATAGTCTTAGACGGTAGAAATTTTGCATAGTAGTTGCCTTAATGATGTACATGACATGAGGAATAAAGAAAATTTGTTGATATTACATTCACATTCCAAATTCCGAAAAATTCAAAGTTTTCTTCAATTCTCTGCTTAGAGGCTGTCACGACTTTTTATACACAGGTCCGTTTTCGATTGCATAAGGTACATTTCCCATTATTTTTTTTCCCCAGAAACCCTTCACTATTCAGAATTTTTATAAAATAAACTTGAAATAAACCTAACCTAACATTCCTGAATAAATCAAAATTTTCAACGCTGTTCTATTTGACAGCTGTCATTCGTACCTACGCTATGACAATCGGAATGTCAAACGCGTAGTTGAACCCTAAAAAAGTGCATGTAGGTAGATATCGCTCTGCACGCCGTGACTGGTTATATCAGTCGTTGGCGTAGAACCTGCAGTGCTGATTTATATGTGTTGTTGGAGTCGAAAAGATAAATGGTTTCTGAAAAAAAAACATATGCGGAATGACAAATTATGCCATATGATGAATTAAAATTACGCCACCAGACTAGTCTCATCATGAAGACTCTAGATCCTTTTACACGCAAGTCTTATGGGCTAAAAATGACCCAAAAAATCCCAAAGTTACCAATGCCGTTCTTCTGTACCTGTGCAGTGTTCCCGTAGTTTTATTATTGCCGTAAAGCGAGTTAAGGCTATAAAGCCTGCGATAGCGATAGAAGGTGATCGTTTTGTCGCTGCTCTCACTGCTTTACGGCATTAAATAAATTTGATATGTACATTATGGTCGGCAGAAGCGTAATCGCTCTTGTTTTTGATGTGTGATCTGATAAACAATGAATGAGGTACCGAATCTAGTGTGATAAAGTCATAAAAAAAAATGTTTTTTAAATCGTTTACCGCAGTTATTTCATCATCATCATTTCAGCCGAAAGACGTCCACTGCTGAACATAAGCCTACCCACAAGGCTCGCCAAACAATCAATCGTCCTGCGCCATCCGCATGTGATAAAGTATTTTGATGTTACCGTAAGGTACTTGACCCAATACGGGATAACTTTGGGCCCACTTTGGGCCATATTAAAAACTGTGTACAGTCCCAATGTTTGAACTTGGCTTGACACGCTGCCGCCTTTCTAGATACTTAACGATCTGGTTATGGGCAAGTGGCAAAGTTGTAACAGTTCTGGAGATAAGAAAATAAGAAAAAAAATCGATGTGCATGAAAAAGAAAAATTTTTGTTTGACCTTTATCAGCAAACTGTCGCGAGTCCGACTCGCACTTGGTCGGTTTTTTTCTTTGGCTTTCACCCTTGCTATTTTATATTAAATATTGCTGTTTTTAGGGTTCCGTAGTCAACTAGGAACCCTTATAGTTTCGCCATGTCTATCCGTCTGTCTGTCTGTCCGCGGCTAAGCTCAGTGATCGTTAGTACTAGAAAGCTGTAATTTGGCATGAATATACATATCAGTCATGCCAACAAAGTGGTAAAATAAAAAATAAAAAAATATTTTTTTTTAGGGTACCTCCCATAGACGTAAAGGGGGGTGATTTTTTTTTTCTCCACTAATCCTATAGTGTGGGGAATCGTTGGATAGGTATTTTAAAACCATTGCGGGGTTGCTAACATGATTTTTCTATTCAGCGATCTGTTTGCGAAATATTCAACTTTAAAGTGAAAATTTTCATTAAAATCGGGCGTCCCCTCTAAAATCTAAACTGTTAGGTGGAAAAATTTGAAAAAATTCAGAATGGTTGTAAATATATCAAATTTACTAGGAAAATTATAGCGGCTAAGATTGCTTGGAAATTATTTGTAGTTTAAGAGTAAATAGTAGCCTAAGGTATAAAACATACCTAAACTTGGATGATTCCGTACACATACGAAATCCTTAGAAAAATATTACTTGATTTTTTTGGTAATGGCTACGGAACCCTACCTTGTGCGTGTCCGACACGCTCTTCGCCGGTTTTTTTAAATTAAGTATACCATCAGTATTTCTCTTCATATTTTGTCTTCAAAATCATGAAAATATCATGATATTCATTCATTCATTTAATTCATTTCAACTTTATTACTTTCACCGCAGTTCACTTGAACTCAAGTTGAAGCTAATCATAGTGCGGTCCCGGCGGGGACTTCGTTCCTATTCATTCGCGAACTATTATTTACCAACTTTAATTATTAAGTTAGTTCGTTTATTCATTCAGAACTTTAACATCCTGCTGAATAATGGAGAAAGTTGCGGTTGGGATTATTTAGTTAGATGTATTGGGCACTTACCACGGACTCAAAAAATCAACATTGAGGTGGACTCACACAGTTTCAAGATAAATAGAGCTTGTGAAAATGGTTCGCTTTTTAGGTTTACTCTACAGTTAAACCTCGCTGTCTGTCCGACTGTTTAATAGCTAGATACATTTATTATCTTAGCTTCGCTGGCGTTAGAAATACTTCATAAGAATCGAGAGAGTTCGGCCTAAAAATTGTTACGATAACATAATAGATATTATAATATTGAATCAGGCGTTACTTTGCGAAGAACTTCAGTGTTCTTAGACAGCGCCCTCTTTTCTAGTTTAAAGTTGAGGGGTTAAAATATATGCCCATGGGAACGCATTACGGCGACTTCATGCATCCTTTGTCTCAATCCTGATTTTTGCCTATCTGTTCGAATAGTTTAGTTCGAATAAAATAATATAATTTAGTTCTACTATTTTGTCTTATTTGTGAAACAAACAGATCTAGCAAATTCACTTTTATCTAAGTATAACAGGCCTGTTGTAGAACTTGGTAAACTTTTGTTTGACTTGGTATGCAACGAGCTCGAAAAGTCCACGGCTTTTCGGATCGCCTCCTGGCCGACGTGGCCGCGCTCGCCACATGGTGACGTGCTGACACCGACCACCGCCACGTCCACCGCGCTATCTGCGAACACTTTTTAAAGTACTAATGGTCTGTGATAAAGCAGCTTTATTATGGTCTCTTAGTTGTTATGAATAAATTACTAATAATCTTATTTCTGATATTTTTGGTCATGACCAAATAATCTTGCAAAGTTGTGGCAAGACAGATATTTGTATCTTCCGTGAAGCCAGGCAATATTAACACTGGCTACTCACGATTTGGATCTGATGTTTTAAAATCATGCCAATGATCACAATCTTTACCTCATTGCTACATAAAAAATGCATGTTGAAATTTGATATTTAAGGACAACACAAGATGTTCAGAAAAACAATGTTGATTCCGTGTTAAGCTAGAGAATAGGTACTTATTTATTATCGGAAAACAAGTACACCCTAAGAAAAAGACGTCTCCAAATACACTGAAGCGTGTGCCACTACACTCCGCTATGATGGTTGAATTTAAATAATACAACAAGATCCAATCTGTCTTTTGCTTAAAATATTTCGCCATCAAAACGACTCTGCATGACAATGGACGTCTAGAGTTATCCCGTATACAATATATTGTGTTGAATAGGTATATTCTATGCACGAACTGCTAACAAGTGCTCTTAGTAGTGACGAATATAGAGTAGGTAAATGATATAGAAGTAGCAAAAGTATTTAAAAATTTGGTCCTTCCTTCGTCCCCGATCCAGATACGTTGCTGGGCACAATTTTTCAGATTGGGAGGTTTCAGGCTGTAGTTTCTACGCGGAGCTAGTGGGGATCGGGAATGTCACACACCATGTATTGCTTTTAAGTAACGTTTACCCTCATCGAAAGTTCAACATGAATTTCATTTGTGATTTCGCGCACGAGTTCCCAAATAGTCAGAGGAAATTTTTGCTAATACTCGATTTAAAAATTTAAATTAGTCAAATAGTTTAGTTTGTTAAATTGTGCGTTGCAAATATTTTTATTTTGTCTTGTGTGTTACCTGGAGGCACGGAAGTGCCCCTGCCAAGTCGAGCAATAAATTGTACTTTAAATTAAATAATAAGTTCAATAATGTTTTGAACCTATTTTTTTGATAACGAATAGCGTTTGAATTTTAATGTGTTTTTTTTTAATTATCATAAAATTGCTTTCTGCGCCTTTTCTACTCTAAGGAGAGAAATCCAAACAATACGAAAATTCATATTCAAATTTCCAACAAAATACATGAAGTGTGAAATACGAGCAACAATACAGAGGGCACTTAACCCTCCCCGTAGATCCTAGTTGTCAAGATTTACGAATCCTAATAGAAACCCGACCTTATGTGGCTAGCGTAGAGCTCACGAACATTTGTCAACCTTTTTATTGAGAGGGAAGTGGGGGTTACACCGTTACTGGACTGGAAATTGTTTATCAAGTGTTGGGTAACGTGCACTGTACGATTCCATTTATTTATTTATTTATTTATTTATTCAAGGAGAACAAACAAAAGCAAGCGTACATCATTTACTTATAGATAAATCACTGACTAACATGCACTTACTCCCTAAACAGCTCCCACTGAAACATATAAGTGGTATTTGTTACTAACTAACTGCACAGCACTGAACGCACAGTTCCAATTTTAAATTCATAGATAATCTAGACTTGAGACGATTCCGATTATCAAATCGATTGGAATATTCGAGATTCAAAAATATTTGGAACAAGAATTTGAATCTGAACAAAATTTAAAATCCACAAATTGGATAATCGATTCGACAATCCGAATTTGATAATCACAAGATATCTCTTTTCTGTTCTTCTGAACATATAACATAGGGTCTGTCGGCGTTGTTCCACCATCAGGTTCACTGGGGTCCATTATGGCGGATATAATATCGAAGGAAACAGATTAATTGTCGAAATCACCTTTTATTTGGGCAGAGTAACAGTGTACACCAAAATTCAAGCAAATAATAATCTTATTCTAACGGCGCTCTGACTTAAATACCAGGTAACAAACAACCCCACTACCCTTTCCACTACCTGATCCCGCCGCTCTATTTGATCAAAACAAGTGACGTCACTGACAATAGATTTAGCTCCTAATACATTAATTTCATTAAAATACAGTTACAAATTTATATTAAATATTAAAATATAGTTTATAATACAGATTTATAAATAAACCAGAATCGGAAGTCGTTATTCTTTCTAAGTACTTAGTATATTCATACAAAACTTAATTTCAGCATAAAATCGTTAATTATTATTTGGTATTTATTTAGGCTAAAATAATGCATATGAAGGAATGCCGCCCATAGGTCCGTTGCCTCGTAGGGAATCAGAACCTACCAAACTGACTCAGATTGGTGGACACTCAGATGACTTCTACAGGAAGTAAAAGACACGTGTCAAACGATAGTCAAAGTAAACAAACATAACAGGGAAGTTATGATATGGATGTAGATAAAACAATTCCGTACTAATATGTGTCAAATCTAATATATAAAATTCTCGTGTCGCGGTGGTGTGGTGTGGCGGTGTTTGTGTCTATCATTTTTCCGAAATTTTTCACGTCGCCGAAAACTATTTCACAAAGGACCCCGAAAAAGTTGTTAGGAAAATGTCGTTTCAGTTAATTTTGGTGAAATTTTTATAAAGGTTAACTTTTTGTTATTTTTTTTTTTTGGATTTAAGTGCCCTGATCAAAATGTTCCTTAGGGTGCTACCACGATTCCCGAATCCGTTCCCGAGACACGATCGATTTTGTATAAGTCCATACCTACAGTACTTCTGAGACTTTAGTTTAATTCTCTATTAAATGATGATCGATTTGACGTTTGTTAAATAAATTGAAGATATTTATTTACTTATTTATTTAATTTACCTGTCATAGAATAATTAGTTATTCATAGTATCAATTTATCGAAATATGATTCACGGATGGTACATTCAGTTCCCTAACATAAGTATACATTATCAAATGTTCTGTTGTTGAAACTTATTACTCTGACTATAGCATAATAACAAGTAAAGTATCACTGGTAAAACGATTTTCTGTGTAACTAATAACTAATAAGACTTTTGGGAACTGAAACTTAGGTTGAACCGAAATAATAGTAGGTAAAAATCAATTCGAGGAAATGTATAAGTGACAACGAAGTTCGATACATCATTCCTAAGTGATAATAAAATTCTGAAAATAGTATTACGGGAACCGACAATCGTTAAAAAGATTTTCGGTAAAATGATGGATTTACCAATAGATTACGTGAGCGCAGCCACGCGTAAAAATTTGAAGAGACCTTACCCAGAAGCGAATGGACGGCCTCATCATCATCCCAGCCTAAATACGTCCCACTCACAGAAATAATAATAAAGAGGATAGAAGTGCCTTAGACGCGTGACCTTGGCGCCGCGCTTGTGACTCGTAGGTCACAAGCGCGCGACTTGTGGCTCAGTGCTATTTGAAACGTGGGTATGACAACAAGTGCATTAAAATGGTGTTTTGTAGCATTAGCAATTGCGGAAACTCGTCCACACTGTGTAATTACACTAATAAGGGGATTACATTTCATTGGTATGTATTAATTTAATGTAATAATGCGGTTTATATCAAAATACAACTTGAGAAAATATTTCATTATGAAATATTGGTTTACACGTTATTAATACGAAACTTCATATACCATTGCTACTCATGCCCATAAAAACGCAGATCGTTTTGAATTATACGCAGCAATGTAAAGTAATTTTTGATAACCCTTCCGTCTTGCACAAAAGTTCGTGGTACGGACAAAAAAACAGGTTACGACTAGTACAGACATAATGCCGACGCGGCCAATAAAGAGCGCCGTTGTGTAAATGTGGGTATGACTTACGTTGAGTGTAATTCAACGCTATCTCTAAGGTGTAAGGTTCATAATTGTTTGTAAGCAAAAATATTAGTAATTGTGTGCGTGATTGCGTAGTACGGTTCCGGTCTTTTGCATGTGTGCATTAACACAGTAAGTAGAGGGGATGAAGCAGCGACACGAGTTCCGGAAGAAAATAGGAACTAAGGCATTTCTATCCTCTTTATTATTATTTCTGTGGTCCCACTGCAGCACTGTAGGGCATAGGCCTCCTCTGAGAATGAGTAGATTGTATTTCCCGCGCGGGCCAAGTGCGAATTGGGAACTTCAAACACCATTCAATTTGTTTTCAGGCCGGACGTGGACGTGGATGGGATTGACGTGGTAGTATCGTAAATTTACTCGGACCTCACTGCTCAGTTGATTGCTCTAGCCGATTCGCGGCACGTACCTACTCTAATTTTGCGGCCCAGTGGCCAAGCGAAGGAAGCACGACCTTATTCGAATTATACCGTGGTTTGATATGACGCTTATTGAGTGAATGCGACGTGGTTTGGTCAACTTATTTATACCTTTTGAACTAACCGGCGCCCGCGGCCTCACTCTCGTTACCACCATCATCCCAGCCTATAGGGCACAGGCCTCCTCTCAGAATGGGAGGGCTTGCGCCGTAGTTCCCACGCGGGCCCAGTGCAGATTGGGAACTGCATACACCCCATTGAATTACTTCGCAGGCGTATGCAGGTTTCCTCACGATGTTTTCCTTCACCGTAAAGCTCATGGTAAATTTCAAATGTAATTTCGCACTAAAACTTCGAAAAACTCATAAGTGCGAGCCGAGATTTGAACCCACGACCGTCTGCTTGAGAGGCCATAGGTCAAACCGCTAGGCCACCACGGTTTCTTCATCTTTTCTGCCGAAAGTCGTCCACTGCTGAACACAGGCCTCCCCCAAGGCTCGCCAAACTTACCGGTCCTGCGCCATCCGCATCCAACGCGTTTCCGCAACCTTAAGGTCGTCGCTCCCATCTTGTTGGAGGCCTACCTACACTGCATCTTCCGGTCCGTGGACGCCTTCCGAGAACCTTTTGGCCCCATCACCCATTAGTTCTAAGAGCGATGTGACCAACCTACTACCACTCGAGTTATGTCGGTGAAATTATAGTTCTCGCGCGGATTCTACTAAAACTTCGAGCTTAGCCCTCTCCACCGGCCTCTGAGTGACCTTGAGCTTTCTTATGAGGCCCATGGTTAGCGGGAAGGTTTATGGTGAGCGTTGATGGGACAGTCAGTCAGGACATCTCTTTTTCCATGTTAGTATGGTATCGCTCGCGTGAACCATTAAGTCTAGCCATTGAATTTAAATTCCGACATTTTATTCAATAATCTGAAAACTATACCGTGGTTTCCATTTACGTTTGAAGCATATCATACAAAATATCACTGTATACTTAGCGGCAAGTAGTATTTGACATGTTATAATCCAAAGTTAAGTTATCTTAATACCAAATTTCATTCACAGACGCACGCAGGCACGCACGCATCACGCATGCACACACACACACACACGCCGCAGGCATGCATGCATGTATGCATGCACGTACGCACACGCACACTAGTTTTACTCAGTGTCAGGGTATTTTGTGTTTCGATAGACGATAGTTAATATTAAAGCGTTGTAATTCCAATTCCTGATGAATGGCGTCCAATTACAACTTGTCATTCTACGAATCGGCTATTGTTTGTTCAAATCAAACGACTATAGGGATGTTTCCTAGGTAAAAAAATAATAATTCTTATTAGTCCGTATTTTACATTATCAAAAAATATTAGACACGTAATTTTTCTTTTGACAATTAAACAAAAAATTACGAAGATATGGCGCGTTGAAGTTCCGCGTGACGAGGCGTGACGTCACTTGTTCCTAAAACGCTCATACAAAGTGTAGGAACAAGTGACGTCACGCGAAACTTCAACGCGCCATATCTTCGTAATTTTTTGTTTAATTGACAAAATAAAAAATACGTGTCCAATATTTTTTGATAATCTAAAAGACTGACTAGTTAGGAAAGTAGTCTATTGTGCTGTTAAGGGGGAATAAGCTGAACCAGGCTCATTATGAAAAAGTTTTATTTTTAATTTTTACATGGTAAAGTGAGATGAGAAGTAGAAAAGAAAGCCTTTGAAAGACACCCCATGAGATATGACCAGTATGTTTGTATGTCCAGCTCTGGATGAAATACTACGACTGAAATGATGATGGTAAGATATAAAAGTAAATTTATTTAATAATTACTAGAATACTAGATTTTGAAGGTCATTAAATTTACAAGTTAAGTATGAAGTATCTTTTTCTATTTATTTTTTTATTTTATTTTCTTCAACTTCATTTTTTTTTATTACTCTTACGGTCATCCCGTGAAACCATATATTTCAAACTAAATACAAACTGAAATATAGATGCACAGAAAAAACCCCAGAAAAAAGACCAATGCTGGGAATCGAACCCAGGTCCTCAGCGTTCCGTGCTGCGTGCTTACCCCTACACCAGTGATGACCAGTGATGGTGTAGGGGTAAGCACGCAGCACGGAACGCTGAGGACCTGGGTTCGATTCCCAGAATTGGTCTTTTTTCTGGGGTTTTTTCTGTGCATCTATATTTCAGTTTGTATTTAGTTTGAAATATATGTCATTAAATTTTACAACCTGAAATTTAACATACAACGTTCGCTGGATGCGGCTGGCGCGGGACCGATCTGTTTGGCGAGTCTTGGGTGCCTATGTTCAGCAGTGGACGTCTTTCGGCTGAAATGATGATGATGATGATGTTCGTATGTAGGTACGTTACAAACAAATTTTGTCTTCATTTAAGTTGCGATTACTACAAAAAAAAAATTCAACCACTTCAATCCGGTTACATTACAGCTAATTTGGCATACTTTTGTAAGTCCGGTGAGAATTTTATAACCTGGAGTAGAAATTCTAGTGATCCGGCGAGGATAGTCTCGGAACTCTAGTCCATAACAACTGTAGTTAACAAAAAGAACAGTCAGTAAAAAAAGTTTGTACTACTAACGAATATTTAAAAAAAAAATAATATGTATTTTGTAATTTATTGCGCGAGTAAAATCGAGGGAGCCTCCTTAACAGTTTTTAGCACTTAATTGTTTAGATTGAACGTTTGTTCGGGAAATAACATCGCAGTTACATAACACGTGCAAATATTAACTATAGTTTTACTAACACTGATTGTTACTGTGTAGCACTTTGTACGGCTTGGTTGCTACGGCGTAGAGGCATCTACAGTGCTACGAAGCATGGCTTTTGAGTAACAAGACGTTATCGTAATGCCTTGATCACACGTACCGAGTAAATGGGCGAGACAGTGCTCTCAGACGAGTACTCAGTGCGTATAAACAAGCGCTGCTTTGTAAAGGTTTTTTTAAGGTTCGTAAGGCATTTTAGCAGAGCGATGTTTTTTTGAGCCTAAAAGTAACTAGGTAGATAATAATTTCTATTGTTGTCGGGTCTTACTAAAATATAGGTCATAATAAAATTATTAAAAAAAAAACCGTCCAAGTGCGAGTCGGACTCGCGCACCGAGAGTTCCGTACAAATTTGTAGGTATGTCAAAATATACGCCGTAAACAGCCGTATCTATTATAATCCAGTCTTAGCAGAGCCCTACTTTTAAGCAAAATGCAAGTAGTGTGGGATCATTTTATATTGGTAATTAGGGACCTCTTACAAAATTACAAATGTATAGTTGTAGTATAAGACAGTATTACTTGCCAAATTTCATGGTTCTAGGTCAGCGGGAAATCTAATATAATAAAAATCTCGTGTCACGGTGTTTGTTATCGAACTCCTCCGAGACGGCTTGACCGATTTTTATGAAACTTTTTATCCGTATTTGGTAGGTCTGAGAATAGGTCGTAGGCTATTTTTAGGGTTCCGTAGCCAAATGGTAAAAACGGAACCCTTATGGATTCGTCGTGTCTGCCTGTCTGTCTGCCCGTCCGTATGTCACAGCCACTTTTTTATACCCCTATTATTCGCAGACGGAGTCGCGAGCAACAGCTAATATCCTATAAATTTTGGTTCCTTGTATCGAAATATATACTTACGTTTTTGCGGCATAAACGGCCTTTCTTTTTTACGTTAACTTGGAAGTTTTTTTTTCATAGCTTCATGGAAGTGTAGACCTGAGTAGGTACCTATATGGTTTTAATTTCAACTCGATACCTCCACGCGTTCCCTTGATAAAGGGCCTTTGACAGCCAGACAGACGGACGGACGGGCGGACAACAAAGTGGTCGTATAAGGGCTCCGGTTTTATATAAACCTAGTTATCGTCAGGTCGCGGGTGAGCGAATTAATTATATTGTCTCAGTTCATTACTCCGTTTTTTCCTTTTGAGGTACGGAAACCTAAAAAGAGATACCAACCAATCCATATTGGCTAGGCCTGTAACGTGGCATCCAAAAGACTCAATTTATTTACAATGGTACCTAATAACGTCATCATCATCATCATCATCATCGTCAGCCTATGTTCGTTCACTGCTGGACATAGGCCTCTCCTATGGCACGCCACTGAGCACGATCCTCGGCCACTCTCATCCAGCTCTTGCCAGCCGCCCTGCGAAGATCATCGCTCCACCGAGTCTGAGGACGTCCCAAGCTACGTTAGCCGATCCGTGGTCTCCACTCAAGAACTCGTCTACCCCAACGGTTATCGGTTCTTCGTTCTAATAACGTAGTAGTAACAAATTATTATTTATAAGGTTTTTTTTGTGAAGGCTCCCCATTGTTGTAATATTTACACAAGTTGTAGGTAATCTGTAGAATTACTATTGCTTATATTTTTCCTGTAATACTAGCCTCGCTGTAGAGATCGCTTTTTAGCGATAAGAAGATTGTCTACCTGAATTTTTATTTTTGTAATGTCACTGTACTGTTTTTGGTGATCAATAAAGAATATTTGTATTGTATTGTATTGTAGCCTTCTGTCCGCAGCTTCGCCCGCGATAAATTATTTTTCCCGTAGGAAAAAGTAGTCTATTATATCACTCAGTGATAATGTAGCTTTCAAACGGCAAAACATTTTTTGAAATCGGTCCAGTAGTTTCGGAGCCTATTCAATGCAAACAAACAAACGAACAAACAATCAAATCTTTCCTCTTTATAATATTAGTATAGATAAACCGTATAAAATACAACATGCAAATAACATTTAGCACCAAACAAAATAACATAAACTAGCCTAAAGTGTCACAGCGTACATTGCCAGCGGGATCACTGCCAACAAGCACAGCGTAGTCATTACACGCTCCGGCGCCCGCGGCTACAAGCAATCTTGCTGCGTTTAAATGTGGTTGTGGTTACGAGAATATTTGGTTCCGTTGGTTATTTGAGTTGTGATAGGGATGTTGATATCAAAAACCAAACAGCGCAGATCTTTGGAATTATGTATTATCATCATCGTCATCATTATCTCAGCCTATATGTATACGTCCTACTCCTACTACAGAAAAATTAATAAATATAAAAAATCAGGCAGACAATAAGCAGTCTTATGGCTAAAAATGTATTCAGTATGTTACAATTGAATTCAAATTCCGGGATTTAACTTAATTCCGATGGCAATTCTCAAAAAAATCGTATTTACGCGGGATGTATGCAGCATAATAAATGACTTTTTACGCTCTAGAGCAAAATAATAAAATCTGTGTGTAATACTAAAGCCCTGATAGCTTTCAGAGATCGCCAACAGCCATGAACACTGAGACAATAAGTAACCTATGTCTCAATTCAAATCTTTGCGTGATTGAATAAGTACCTAACTAAAAAGTCCAAACATCTAAACACTTAACAGGTTTTAGTCCGCGCAATGCAATGGCAAGTGACTGTAATAATTTATGTTTACGTAATATTGTTGTTTGCTTATATGCTAATTTACTTAATGTTTTTAAAGCCATGTTTGTCATGTAGTCTCATTTAGTTATTAGTTTGTAGTATATCTGTAGGAAATCCGAAAGTCACCGACGGTGCTATATGGAAATCAGTTGCTGAGCCAGAGTCCGTTCTGCAATCGCAATGACACACTATCTTCATCGATTGTGTTGTTTATTTGTAATGATATTGATGTGTCCTGTGGTGTTGTAAAGAAATGTATTTTCTTTCTCTCTTTATTTCTTCAAACGTCCAAACATCTTCGGAAATTTTCTTAGAAATAATTTTAAAAGGATTCTATTGGACCGAGAACTACATGTTAACCTATTTAGTAAGTGCGACGAAATAGCCATTTCAGTGGTGGCACGTCGACGGAACCCCAATAAATCAGGCCAGCAACTTGTTTCAGGTTTAATTAATTCACATTCCAGCCACGAAGGTCTTATTCCGGTCTATTGCTTAATAGATTTACACCAGTATTTGAAATTCAAGTTCTACAGGCAATTCATGTTAATAAAATATCATGGGACAATTCACACCAATTGACCTAGCCCCAAAGTAAGCAAATCTTGTGTTATGGGTACAAGGCAACGGATAAACATACTTAAATAGATATTAAACATCCAAGACTCATGCACAAACATTCGTAGTTTTCACACAAATATTTGCCCGCCCGGGAATCGAACCCGGGACCTCAAGCTTCGCAGTCTAGTTCTCTAACCACAAGGCCATACGTTATAGTCAAGTAAGACAAGTATTACGTACTGTCTTAGTAAAAAGCTTAAAGGCCGTTTGTAAAACCTTCTCAAAAATCTAGACAGTTATACCTACACTGAGGGAGCTGCGAATGCATCAGATTCATAAGACAGATATTTTCTGAACCCCTCAGAAGTAAAAAAAGTTATATTTTTTATAAACCTGAGGTCTAATGGGCAAGTTTAAAGCCGTATTTTCATATAAAAAAATATATTTATAACTTCAAGATAACAAGGCCTTAAAACGATCTGGCAACGCATTCTAAATTGTGATAGCACTTATGACGTTATCTGTTGTAAAAAGACGTTCTGGGAAGGTGATAGCGTAAAATAATAACTGTGAAGAATGACGAATGTGACCAATAGGGATGGTGACGCCATTAAAAACAATTCGAAGACACGACTCCAGTAAAAAATACTTTATTTTAGCAAGATTAATTTTCGATTAACTGCCAAATTATATATTTTGTTGCTTTAAAACAAATAAATAGTAAGTTGATTAAGTTGGCGAACAAGTGACGTCATATTTCCATTTAAATTGGGAGCATTGTGTTTTGACAGCTTATAAAAAGTACGTCAGTTGATTGGTGGTGTCAATATCCCTATTGCGGTGTGTGCAATAGGAAGAAAGAAAATAGAGTAAAACCAATGATTGTGAAGAATTACGAATGTGGTTCTATTACGGGTGTGAGGAATCCATATTGTGGAGAATCGCGAATAGGAAAAATCAATGATGGCATAAACGTAAAATAATCCCCTCACCCCTGCACATCTTCATAGCGCATCTTCTTCGGCTACATAGCACATCTCTGATGAAAAATACCCAAAAAGACTAGGGTCTGGGTACTAGGTGTAACATATGTGAAGATAAAACTCTGAATAAGATTCTAAGCTACGGAGAGTCCAATAAAATGAACATGGGCCCATAATAGGTTGCTGACAGCTCTACTAGTAGAGTACTATTATACGAGGGAAAGATTAAATGCTTACTATTCTACCTTTAAATAGATCTATTGATTTGTGTTTCCTTTAATAAGGTTCCGTAGCCGTAGGGTCACAAACAGAAATCCGACACTACAATGGACACTACAATATCCGTCCCTCGTCTGTCTGTCTGTCCGTCACGGGGCTGTTTCTCAAGAACTAAATAGACAGCTGAACTTTATGCGTAACTAGGCGCTGTTACGCAGGAAATATGCAATTTCCCAGGACAATAAGTATTCTGTACTTTCATCCAGGTTATAAAATATACGTGTGCCGAATTCCACTAGAATCCATCAAACCATTTTAGCGTGAAAGAGTAACAAACATTTATAGATCCATCTATACAAACTTTTACGTTTATAATATTAGTAAGAGGTGTATTTCTACTGCCGCTAAGTACAAACAAAAATTAAAAATAAATTTGAGTTTTAAATTATGAGGATAATATATCGAATTAGACGTTACTTTGCGGAGATCCATACCAATGAACTAAAACAATTATTTTTCACACCCGCGACCTCAAAGTATTAATATAAGAAGCCTCTGCTAACACTAGATTTTTATAGATACGGTCGTTTATAGCGTATATTTTGACAAACTAACTGATAGATAGATAGATAAAGACGTTTATTTGGTACTGCAAGCACACACAATCAAAATTAACAAAAATACAGATATCAGTATAAACTTAAAAGTAAAACATTTAATATTGTCTGTATGCGCTGCAGTAGTGCAAAAGGGCCGTGGCTCAGTGGTGGCTCAGTGGTGATAAATACTGGTGATAATACATCATGAAACACTTTTAGAAATAGTCTAGATAAGTAAATACTTAAAAAAAAATACTAAAAACACAAGTGTAGTGATACACGTATCCGCTCCAAGAGTTGCTGGTGTATTATTTGAATAATAAATAATATCTGAAGCCGTGGTAACCTAGTGGTTCATCTATGGCCTCTCAAGCAGTGGCTCGTGGGGTCGAGTCTGCGCTCGCATTTCTGAGTTTTTCGTTTATGTGCAAAATTACATTAATTTACCATGAGTTAAACTTTACTGTGAAAGCAAACATTATGAGAAAATATGCACATACATGCGAAGATATTCAATGGTGTGTGTGTGTGTGAAGTTCCCAATCCGCAATTTGGAGAGAAGGCCTGTACCCTGCTGTGGATGGTTGTAAATAAAATTTCGGACAATTTTCATTTACTTCTCCGCGGACGAAGTTGCGAGAAATATCTAGTTAAAAATAAGTCGTTTTTAATCTTATAATAAAAAGCTGGACGAAAATAGGCAGATCTGTTTGTTTTCATGAAAAGTAATGGAATAACTCACGAATTCGAAATTTATGTCAATTAATTCAATAAAGAAGAAAAGTCTAGATGTTTTTATTAATTTATTTTAAGCAATAAAAAACATTCAAATAAAATCGTAGAAATTTTAAGTAGATAAAACGGTTTTGAACTTTCGAAGTTTGCTTTCCCTTTTATTTTATTTTTTATAATATTAAGTAAGGGAAAAGATACTTTAAACGTGAATTTTTTTGAATATATTATTTTATTAGGTATTTACTTGAGGATTTGTAAATAATCCTCTTCCTGATCAGTGGTGGTGTAGGGGAATGGCACACGGCACGGAATGCTGACGACCTGGGTTCGATTCCCAGCGCTGGTCTTTTTTCTGGGTTTTTCTGTGCATCCATATTTCAGTTTGTATTTAGTATGAAATATATGGTTTTCACGGAATGACCGTAACAGTAATAAAAAATGATGTTGAAAAATAAAAATACAAAAACGATGCTTCATATCAAACTTGTTAAAGTTTGGACAGGTAACGACATCTCTTATCCGGGTGCCGAGTGAGCGGGTAGTTCCGAAGCAGTGTTGAAATCTCTCTATGAGGGTATAACATAGATGGCGCTGTATCACGCAAGTGGTGATCTAACAAATTGAGATATGAATGTGTAGGAAAAATTCGTGTCTAGACTCCTGACCAGTGGTGATGTAGGGGAATGGCACACGGCACGGAATGCTGAGGACCTGGGTTCGATTCCCAGCGCTTGTCTTTTTTCTGGGTTTTTTCTGCGCATCCATATTTCAGTTTGTATTTAGTATGAAATATATGGTTTTCACGGGATGTCCGTAAAAGTAATAAAAAATAAAGTTTAAAAATAAAAATACAAAAAAGATACTTCATATCGAACTTGTATTTTTTAATGTTAAACTAACACGTGCAGTAAGTAAGTACCTCTATTTTAATAATATTAAACTATCACAAGCAGTACCTCTATGTTTCCTAAAGAAGAATAATGAATGCCCACAATGGCATAAGTACCTACTGAGGACCTATTGCAATTGATTCAAGAATTAAGTTCTTATTCAATGTCTGTTTTAGTCATTATATTGAAAAATAACTTTATTCATCGTTTTTACTCAACTACAGTGGATACTAACAACAAAAGGAATAAAATGATATTCTGAAGTTGTATTTTCTTACAGAACTGTTTTTCTTATCCAGATAGTTACTATTATTATAATACACACACATTTTTTGTTAATCATTACGATATGCTATCAATAAATGAATCTTAAGATGAAACCATCACAATCATTAATATCAACAAGACAAATTCTATTACATTGCTAGACCTTATGAGATTGATTGTTATACACTTTTTGATTCAAAATTATCACAAAACACAACAAAATTATAAAAAACTAATACGTAATGGTTTTACTACAACACGTTGTTAAACTGTAGCAGGACAATAGTGTAGTTAATGACCATGAAAAAAATGTCGGCGAGCAGCGTCATCTGCACGGCGAACGAGGACAGCAGGCGCACGCGCAGCGGCGCCGCGCGCAGCCGCCGCGCCAGTCCCGAGGCCGCGCGCGCGCACGCACAAGCCTCCGCGCCTGGAACTAAGTAAGTATGACTTTATGTACCTACACAACTTTTCATAAACCGACCTAAGAGCCATCAAAAAAAAAAAAGAATACAGGGTTATTTGTAATTCACTAGCATCCTTTTAACCCTAAACTCCTACCACTTAAACATATGTTTTTTGTTTTACGGCTTTTGTCATAACTTAATATTTTTGGTGTAATAAAGTTTTGAAAATTTGAGATTACCTCTTATTTTTACGATACTCTGTGTGTTTGTGTGGGAAAAAAAGCATTTCATTTTAAAAAGTTGTCAAACAAAAAACATTTGGTTGAGTGATAGGAATTGAGGGTTAAAAGGATGTCAGTGAATTAAAAATAACCCTGTATAAGTCTTTTGTAAAAAAAAACAAAGACTGAAAGTTTTAATTAAAAGTAATTCTGCTTACGAATACGAGTACATAGTCTCAATGGCATCCTCAGCCAACTTTCGCACTTATCTTCATCGACCTTCAGGTCATTCTACTTTCAACGTGTAATAAAAACACTGTACGATAATTCACTGGGGTATAGAGCTATAAAAGTTATAAAAGTATTTTAGAAGGTTAAGTGCGTCTTAAATATCAAAATATCGTCACTTAAAATTATTAAGTAAAAAAAGAACATTTGAAAAAGTACACCTTGTTAGCCGAAATGAAAACAATGAATTAAAATGGGCAGATATAAAATACTATACTATGTACGTACTGTCACAAGTAAAACCAAAGGAAGACAATTTTTGGAGTAATTTTTGTATGCGTTTATCAAATTATTATAAACCTTCTTTATCAAAGTTTTTTTACCACTGGTGAATTATCATAAAGAGTTTTAATTATCTTGAAATACCTAATGTTTTCACTCACTACTCAACAATCTATTGCGAAGAGCAGCCATATTTCTGTACAGTTTCTTCGACTCTTTTTGCGCACGCGCGCCGGTGGACACTAAGGTTATCTTCCATATTATGTCAATACATAGGTACATTAAATTGTGCTCATCCCATGGTAATTTTGAAGATTCCTGGAAATATATCTATGTTGAAAATTAATTTTGACAAAATTTAATTGTTAGATTTCTTTTCGTCAGGAATAAATTAAGCCTGAATACAACAAACGGACAGTACAGTAACAGTAACAGTAAACGAATTGGTCATTATTTATTTTGGACTATTTGTCAATTTTGACAATTTTACCATTGGACATGATTTTTTTTTCGACAATATTCTGTAGGGGCGGCAAGTTAATTTATCGATGTAATAAAAATTGCCATTTTGCTGATATGAAGTATGATTTCTTATAGACAATTTTTCTTTTGTACTCAATGACAGCAAATCATGTAGACGGGTTATTCATTATACAGCGTAAGAAACAAAACTTGTCTTTCCTCTGGACGTGAAATTAGTAACTCTGAGTCAACAAACTTAAGATTTACTTAAATGGGTCGAAAGTTGACCAGGTGTCTCACACGCCAGTGTAAACTTAATTGAAAAATATTGGCTATTATGGCCCTTAACTTTTGCCATGTACGCAGGAGAGACCCGAACATAGAAACGTGTATGACCCAGACCTTAAAAATGAAACCCTAGATTTAACTGAAATACATTGAGAACATTTAAAACCCCAGAATTAACTGAAATTTTAAAACGGAAAAAATACAACCATAACCGTGTTCGTCTGTATTCCTACGGCAATAAAATAAAAGCTGGATGCTTATAATGTCAGTGCTGGGGCAAATAAAGTAATTATGTATTAATTTTTTAGTAAAAATATTGCTGTTTACCTCATTTTCTTTGTAAATACTAATACTTTTATACAAAATCTGGATGGAACAAAGCACGGCCGTGAATATTGAAAAACATATCTGAAAAATAAGGTTGTTGTATTATTATTTAACTTCAAAAATTTAATTTCCTGTTTTTGTATTTCATGTTACAATTATCCAATTAGAAATTACGTAGGTAACCTATAAAATCACTGTCGCTAGAAGACATTGAACCCAGGTCTTCATCAATTCGGGACAATGTGCTAAAAAAATAATGAATGTAAACAGCGCCATCTCGTTTTCTAGGTGAGCTCTATAGAAGTGCCTAAATTGTCGTACAGACAGCCATTTTCCCATTATTATATAGTTGGCATAGTGGCAATAAAATATTCGATACTATAAAAATGTTTGTAAAGAACGCGTTGGGAAATTTATTATTGCCGCAATGTTAAAGGGAAGCCACCCCCCCTTCCCTTTCGGTCGTATTGAATTATGCAGCATCTCGGATTGACGAAGACCTGAATACGATCCCCGGCCCCAGCATTTTCTTTCCTGTTTTCGATGTGTTCTAATTATTATTAAAAGAAAAATCTTCTAATATGTAAACATCTCGTGTCGCGGTGTTTGCTATCGAACTCCTCTGAGACGGCATGGCCGATTTTTTTGAAATTTTTTATCTATATTTGGTAGGTCTGAGAATAGGTCGTAGCTTATATTTTATACCCCTATTCTTCGCAGATGGAGTCGCGGGCAACAGCTAATAGTACTATATTTTTCACCTGAGCCCCAAAACAGTCGCTAAGACGGTCACTGGCGGTCACTAATGCCATAGTCGCTTCACCCCACTTCTCTAACTTTCTACGGATGCCCCAAAGTATTCCATCATTCTCCATTTCGTCTTGTTCCAAGTTTAACTCTTGTATAACCGTTGACACGGAATGATTTAAAAATTTTAAGGGCACAATAATCATTTCAATGAACTGAATAAAGATAAAAATTTCGTAAGTGTAACGATATTCTTGACTCATTGTTATTGTAAAAAGCATTAATCCAGTAAGTGATAATAGGTTGTCAAAAAACGTAAAACCATCATGAATAATGATGAAAATAATTGTTACTGACAAAAGTGTAACGTCGATGTAAAATCTTAACACTTGTCGTTTTCTAAAACTTTGGTATGATACGTTGTCTTCAAATAGTTTTTGAACAGTATTGATGATGAAATTAAATTTTTTGAATTGTTCTGATTTTAATACGCTTAAAACGATTGTTACCCATGTATTTCTGATCAAACAAAATCCAAAGTTAATGAAGAAAACCATATTCATTACATTATTATTTTTTGAACGATATGCCTCAACCAAGCTCTGAAGTAAAATAATATTTATTGCTGTTGTAGCAAATAATCCCACGAGAATGTAATTTTTTATAATAAGTTGAACGTTTGTTTTGAAAAACGAGTAGTTTCGAAAAATACCCAGGATATTTTCAACTGACACGAGTACATTTATTATTTTAATTTCACTCATTTTAGACAAACAAGGAATACGTTTTCTTAGGTGGTCGACAGAATGCTCACTGCTCATTGTTAATTATCATTAAGGTAGCAAGAACAAACGACTGATGTATTAAATTTCAAATTTGTTTAGTTAATGTCAATGAGTAAATAAACCACGATATGCCAGCACAATACCACAATAATCCTATTAATATTATAAATTGAAAGTTTGTGAGTGTGTGCGTGTATACATGTGTTTTCGGTAAGTAGGTACGCTTTCACGCTTAAACAGTAAGACGGATTTGGTTTAAAAATAGTACATTTTGTTAGGTTCTTTCATTCTTTCGATTGTGTTTTGGCTGTTTAATTAAATTATGGTTTTATTTTATTATGTATTAAGCAATATTTCAATATTTCTAGTCTATGGCTTGTGCTAGTGACATTTTGTTATTTGGATTCTGGCGGGAACTCTAAACGAAGCGCGCGCTCTGAATTGTATTTGAATTGTTTTTACAATTTTAGTTGGTTTTTTCAGCTGAAAAGTTATGAAAAGTGCTCCAAAGTTTTGTAAATATGATTGGTGACGAAGGAGGGGGCGATAGTCCTCCAAAGGCCAGGAAAAGGGTACAAGTGCCCCATGAGAATGGAGAAGGCGCCAACGAGGAGGATTTGCATTTACCCTATCTGAAGCCTAATTATAAAAGGCTTTACCCGGAAAATTCGTTAAATGTCGAATTCAAAGTATTCATCGAAAGCAAGGATAATAAGGATAAGCTTGGTAACAAAAGCCCTATTTACCTCAATCATATTTTTTCTGCAGAAGTAAAAGGCGTGGTAGCCATTCGCAGAATAAATGCAAATAAAATCACGGCAATTTTCAAGCAGTATAATACAGCTAACAATTTCTTGAATAACACGAGATTTATGGAAAAATACAACTTGAAGGCCTATATCCCGGCTGCGCACATTGAACGAACAGGCATAATACGGTATGTACCGCAAAATATTTCAAACAAGGAGCTGTACAGCAAACTGTCCTCCAGTTATGACATCGTCGCAGTTCGGCGTTTTTCAAAAAAAGTCGGTCAGAACAGGGTACCACTGCAGACAGTTAGTATTACATTCCTGTCTAATACTCTGCCAGATAGTGTGCAATATGATCTGTTCTCTTACAGAGTTTTTGACTATGTCCCACCTTTGCAGCAGTGCTATCGCTGCTTCAAATTTAACCACTCTGCAAAAGTATGCAACGGAAAGCAGCGATGCAGCTGCTGTTCAGGTGAACACTCATACAAGGATTGTGACAAACCAAGTGAGCTCTGCTGTATAAATTGTGGTGGTGCTCACTTGGCTATCTCTAAAATGTGTCCCATTAAAATGAAAAAAATCCAGGAAAAGAAAAACAAAATCACTTATGCTAGTATTGCAGACTCTAAAAGAGATGAATTTCCTCCATTAATTCCAAACCCTATCTCGAAACAACCGCAAGACACTACAACAAACCTTACTTTTAAAAATCCGGCATCCACAAGCCCTTTTACAAAAACAGTTGATTTAAAAAATCTTTTAATGACCAATAACGATTTGACAATGACTATTGTGCGCACTCTAATAGAGATTGCTAACAAAGCAGACGATTCCCCAGTTACGACGAAATCAATCAAAGATTTACTTTTCAAAAATCTGCCTTAATGGATTCAGCTACAACATCACAATTACGTATCGCTCAGTTTAATATTCAAAGTCTTCATAATAAAAAACCCTTACTAATAAATTTTTTACAAAAAAATAAAATAGATATATGTCTTCTTAATGAAACCTGGTTTTCGGATACCCGTATTACTAACATTCCAAATTATAATTTACATTTTCGCAATGCTGATAATGGTCATGGCGGTGTTGCTATTTTAATAAAACCAACATTTAAGTATAAGCCTTTACAGACTACTTTTTACGCAGATATTCAATCTATAGCAATATCAATCTCCTCAGAAAGTGGTGACCTTACCATTTTATGTGTATACTGGCCTCCAACAGACAGAAATATAAGAATAGATAGATTACGTAGCATAATAAATAATTTACCGAAACCAATCTTTGTGTCAGGAGATTTTAATGCACATCATATTGCCTTTGGCTGCGTATCTACAAAAGGTCGTGGTCAACAATTATTTGATTTAATTGACGACTTAAATCTATGTATACTTAATGATGGTAACTTTACTACAATAAATTACCCTAATTGCAACCCTTCTGCAATAGATATTAGTTTTGCAAGTCCAAATATAGCACCACTCTGCGAGTGGTCTGTAAGCGATGACAACATGGGTAGCTACCATTTTCCCACTATAACAAATATTACTTTGTCTGTTGATAAATATCAAATTAATGCCCCAATAGAAAAGTTTCTATACAATAAAACTGACTGGAAAAAGTACTGTGAACTCTCTAAAGAATATTTTAAAGACATAGTGTTAGACACTCAAAATCCTCTGAAGACTTATAATCAATTCTGTACACAGCTCAACTCTTTAAAATTAAATTGCATTCCTAAATTTACTAAAACTTCTAACTTTAGAAGTAAGCCTCCTGCCCCCTGGTGGAACAGTAAATGCGAACAAAGCGTCATTGATTCCTATCAAGCATTAAAATTCTATAAAAGAAATCCTAGTGTAGAAAATTTCATTGAATATAAAAAACTAGATGCTATTAAAAAAAGAACAATAGCAGAGGAAAAAAAGTGTAGTTGGAGAAGGCTTTGTAACAGTTTTAACAGAACTACTCCTATTAGTGTAATCTGGAAATATATTAAAATGTTTAAAAGAATAAAAACAAGTAATAGATCTTTTAATGATGAATTTATTGGCCCTTTCCTGGATAAATTAACAGTCAATGATAATCACAGTTCTACTGTGAATCTTGAAAATTATTTTTGCCTTAACAACCATTGCAATACATCCAAGTTTCTGCTTGATCCTTTTTCATGGAGAGAATTCATCCACAGTTTACAGTCTCGTAGAAATACAGCACCTGGTTTAGATGACTTTCCTTATATACTGATTATGAATTTGGATTTTTCAGTTCAAAAATTATTTCTAAATATTCTTAATTCCCTTTGGGTATTGCAAATTATACCACAGTCATGGAAAACACAATGTGTAATTCCAGTACCTAAGCAGGGAAAACCACCTGAAGATGCAACTTCTTATCGACCAATTTCTCTGTCTTCATGCTTAGGTAAAATCTTTGAAAATATGATTAAAACTCGGCTTGACTATTTTATAGAAGCAAAATCCATCATCCCTCCAATCCAGTATGGTTTCCGTCGTGGAAGAAGTTGTGCCGACAGTTTTGTCTCGCTCATTGAGGATCTAAAAAATGCAAAAAATAATAAGACTAGCGTTGCTTGTGTATTTTTAGATGTTCAAGGAGCTTTTGACAATGTAAGTCCTTCAATTCTTGTACAAGTTATGTCCAGTCTACAAATACCTGGCCTATTATGCAAATGGATTTATAACTTTTTAACAGATAGGACTTTGTATATAAAACATAATAGTAATATGTATGGACCTCGTACTGTATCTAAAGGTACAATGCAAGGAGCCACATTATCTCCACTACTATATAACTTGTATACAAGTGGAATTAGTAAATATGTAAATATGAATAATGTTAAGATACTACAATTTGCTGATGACTTGGTGATATATAGCAATAATTATAATATTGACCAAGCTATTAACTATGTTAATTTAGCCCTAAAAGACCTGCATTCTTATTATAATAACATACTAAAATTGAAAATTAACCCTTCTAAGAGTAGTGCATTATTATTTACAAAAGACAATCCAACTAATGTTATAGCTTATAATGACGAGATCATTCCAAATGTCCCTCAACATAAGTTTTTAGGAGTGATAATCGATACTAAATTATCTTTTGAAATGCACATTAAATATATATTATCCAATGCATTAAAAGGATTTAACATTATGAAATGCTTAGCTGGGGTAACATGGGGTGCTGATCCCCAAACCTTATCTTGTTTATACAAAGCTATTGTAAGAAGCCATTTTGATTATAGTTGTTTTGCTTATATAAATAGCCCGCACACTAAAAAACTAGATACTTTACAAAACAAAGCTATCAGAGTAATATCAGGTGCCATGTGCTCTACACCTGTTAGAGCAATGGAAGTGGAAACTGTTACAATGCCACTCATCCTTAGAAGATTGTTTTTGTTCATGAGGTTTTGTGCCAAGATTATTTCACAAAATAATAATTCAGTTATAGACAGTATATTACCTTGCCAAAGGGCAATCTCAGGACCACTGGTGTCTAGCAGTGATCTTCTGGCTTGTAAGTCACCCAAGCTCAGTGATATTATTCTGGAAATTAAAAATGTTTGCTCTAAAATTTACACTAGTAATATTTCTCCTTGCTACTCATTCCCATTTTCCAGTGCAACTTTTGAAATTTCAGTTATCAGTGATAAAGTTCATAGTAATCAAGAGCTTCTAGAATTTCTACACAGAAACAATCAATATTATACTCTCTATACTGATGGCAGTAAAGGTGAGCGGTATGTCCGCAGTGCAGTGTATGATCCGCAAATTAAGTTTGCACAAAGTTTTGTACTAGACAACAATTGTAGCATATTCACTGCAGAAGCATATGCTATTATTGAGGCCCTTAAACGTATCACATATGTAAATAATTGTAAGAATTTTCTAATACTATCTGATTCACTCAGTGTAATAAAATCTCTTGAAAATTTTAAAATACATTACAAAACTAACTATTTGTTATACAAAATTAGAAACATTTTGTACAACTTCTCACTAAAACAGATCGAAGTATCCTTTATGTGGATTCCTTCTCATAAAGGAATAACTGGTAACGAAATCGCAGACCAGACTGCTTTCAAAGGATTAAATATGTTGGATGTACAAAATGTAGTGCACGTCCCTCTGACCGACTTTTATAGTACGATTCGCAGAGATCTAAGAAGATACTGGACAGACATGTGGAAGAAGGATCAAGAAGAAAAAGGGAAATGGTACGGAAATATTCAAATGGATTTACCTGTACAGCCATGGTACAATGATTTGAAGATTGCCAGTCGGGATTTTATAACTATCATAAATAGGCTTCGGTTTGGTCATTGCAGTGCACCATTCCACTTGTACAGACTTGGTATTATTAGCACCAATATCTGCTCTGCGTGCAACAGCGCCGTTGGAGACCTAGACCATATTATTTTCAAATGTCATAGTTATGCACTGGACAGATTAATACTTGCCAGCGAAATAAATGAAGTTGAAGAATCCTCCCGCCGCCTCTCTGACCTACTGAAAAACACGAATTGCTTCGTTCCTCTCTACAAATACATCAAAAATACAATTGGGAAAATATAGTGAATTAAATGTTTTTGAGTGAAATAAGAAAGTGATCAAACTGAAAAACAAGGACTTTTAAAATAAAGACTTGGCTTAAAGGTCCTGCAACCAAGCCATAATCTCCAAAAAAAAAAAAAAAAAAAAACATTTTGTTATTTAATTATGGTAACACTGGATGTATGTGATTGGTTGAACTTATGGCGGTAAAACGAGAACGCTCAACGATTGGGCCACGTGACTGACATGACAGTGGGTCGCGAGCCAATCGGGGAGCTAGTGTTTCCCGCCAAAACGTTCATCTTCGGGCTCAGGAGCTGATCTCCTGGGCGGCATTCTGTTGTCGATCGTGAAAGACGACGTACTTTCTAAATAATTTGCTGTTAGTTGTAAAATTACCTAGTGCTACTACAATTACAGTTTTTCAATAAACATATTTCCAAAGTTGGAGTTTTACTTCTGAAGTTTGTAACTGCTTATTAGTATCGATTTTATACTTCAGAAGTGGGATACACAATTAAAACGTAAGTACACGTCCATATTATATGTTTTTCTGTGTTAAGCAAATCTGCAGTTATTTGCCAATGCTATAACGTCATTTTTAAACACAGTGATAATTTCTAGCATTGGCAAAATATTTAAGGTCTGAAATTAATCAATCCCTGCCTTATTAGTGCTATTTGAATTTATTTTTCCTTGGGGGTAGAATTATTTTCTCGGCTAAGTACGTTTAACTTGAAAATTTATATGTTTACATCATTGGTTTAACATTTTAAAAGACAAGTTAATACCAATCGGGATTGAGTCCCGGAGGCTTATCAAATGAGTGCATAATAATTTAATTGTATTATCAAGTATTGTAGGGTAGGCGCCAGTGCCTGCTTGCAATTAGCACGGTCAAGATGTAAGTAAGTGTTGTAACGAGTACAATTAATTAATCCTCCTTTTCTATAATGCTCTCTTATTTTTTAGTTTTATATTGTTTAGTTTTACATTTAGTACACATTCTACGGTTTTTATACGCGGTTCGCCTATAAGTAGTATTAATAAAATATCAAAATTCGATCGAATGAAGGTTGCTTAAAATGAAACTGACTTCCGGCGACATTACCAAATGACCTCTTTTGTGTTATTTAAAGTCACTTAATTAACTTACGCAATAAATTGTTTCTTTTGTGTCAAGTATTATCGATACCTTAAGTAACGGTATTGGAGAATAATAGGGCAGTGATAATTTTGCATTTAATTATAGATTTATATTGCAGTTGTTTTTCTTGTGTGTTACACTATAGACCAGTGGGGTTACTAAATAATCGCATTCATTTTTATTTATTCATGATCGCAATCTAGCTTTCCCAATAACTTTAAAATAATATTATTTTAAGATTCTAAAGTTTTGTATTGGTTGTGAGATTACAGACTATGTCGAAGCCGACAGAGCAACGAAGGCTTGCGACCCCAAGACGAACACATTCAACTACGAGGAGCCGCAGTCGCTTACGCCCTCTGTCGGAGGAGGACACCGAGCTGGGACGTGAGCGACTACGGATGCTGGAGGAAGAAATACGACGTGAGCGCAATCGCGTGCGCGCCGCGGAGCAACGGCGCGAATCGGAGCGACGCACCAGCGAGCGTCGCGGTGGCAGCCGCCGTCGCAGTACCTCCGCCGAGGCAGCAGGGCGCCGGGATGCTGAGCTGCGTGCAGAGCGACGGTCCGAGCGGGGATCACGGCGGCGCGACAGCAGCAACCGGATCGAAAGGTCACGTAGCCCTTCTTTATCCAAAAGAGACTTATTTAATTTGTTTAAAAATTTGGGAGCGGGTCTAGCATCGCCACCCGTAAACCAGAGCGCACCACTGCCATTACAGAGAATTGATCATAAAAATATTTTACCAGACTTCGATCCTTCTTCCAAAAATCAGCGAATGGCCATATGGTTGAAAAAGGTCAATGAATGCGCTTCGGTATACGGGTGGGATGAAAGAACCACCATTCATTTTGCCATGCAAAAGTTACAAGGTCTGGCCAAGATATGGTACGAAAGTTTAGACACCATCTTATTTACGTGGCCGGAATGGCAAGATAAATTGTTAAGTGCTTTTCCATGTGAACAGAATTATGGCCAGCTCTTAGAGGACATGATTAGGAGGAAGAGTAGGTACAGTGAATCTATAGAGGTGTATTATTATGAAAAGTTAAGTCTAGTGAACCAATGCGAGATAATAGGAGTCCGCGCAGTGGAATGCATAATACACGGTATTACAGATAAGGTGCTTAAATCAGGGGCTTTGGCACTTCGTTGCACCCATCCCGATCAGCTACTTCAGTACTTGACTAGTAATAGGGACTATAATCAGTCTAATCACGACCGTCCGCATATGAGAAGTAGGAATGTCGATAGTACAGTCGGTCCCAATACAGCGAATCCTAAGCCTAGTGTCAGATCAAGCTCGACGGTTGGATGTTATAATTGTAAGGAAAAGGGGCATAGTTTTTTGCACTGCCCTAAACCGCTGCTTAAATGCACGCGGTGCAATAAGATTGGTCACGTAGCGGAGAAGTGTTTTGTTAAGTCAGATGACAACGGATCAGCGAACACTAAAGGTTCAGTGCTAAAAACTATGAGGGTCGACTGTGTAGACAACAAAGATTCAGTGAAAGATACCAAACCGGGTTCAAAATTTCTAAAGAACGTTAAAGTCAATAACACCGAGCTGAAAGCTTTTATAGATTTTGGAAGCGACGTAACGCTCATTAGGCAATCCTCTGCAAGTAATTTAGGACTGTCTCACGATAGAGTCACCACGCTCATGAAAGGATTTGGCAATAGTGTAGTCCAGTCGCTAGGGAATGTAACTATTGATATGAGTGTCGACGGGGTAGAGGCGAAGGTAGCTTGCAAAGTCGTCAGTGACCATCTGCTAGAGGTACCGGTACTAATCGGGCAGACTTTCACGGAACAATCGCATATATCCGTCTATAAAGATAAGAATAATTTGAAATTCTTCAATTTAGGGAACGACTTGCCTAGTTCTGAAGTAGTCGAAGAAAGTGGCAGTCTGCTGAAATTTTCGCCGGGCTGTACAATGGAAATATTTGGTACTGCTTCTGTTAGAGTAAAAACTCAACGTGTCTTTGATGGTTATGTACTCGTAAAGAATAGTTTAGCTGGAAAACCGAACGAGCAATACTACATCATCGGAGGGCTTTATCGATCGATTAACGGACAGATTAATGTACTGGTCGTACCCTGTACGGAGTCTTGCCACATATCTTCAAAGCTAGTCTTCTGCAGAGCTGAGATAGTCGACGTTGTTAATCGATTAGTCAATGAGCCGTTTGCAGAGTCAAATGTTAGCCTAGCATTCGATGAAAGCCAGGTACGCGTAGGCGAAGGAGTACCAGATGACGTAAAGCGGAATCTATTGGACTTGTTGGCAAAATACAAACATTGTTTTGCCTCCTCGTTGAAAGACCTAGGATGTACGAGTGTCACCGAAATGACCATAGAACTTAATAGCCAGCGCCCAGTTGTATATCGTCCATACAGGTTGTCTCATCACGAGCGGGAGAAGGTGCGAGCGATGGTTGGAGATATGTTGGATGCTGGTGTTATAAGGGAATCGGTCTCGGATTACGCTAGCCCTATTCTTCTTGTTCGAAAGAAGGATGGTTCCTCGAGGTTGTGCGTTGATTACCGTATGCTGAATTCAGTGACGGTTAAAGAGAGATATCCAATGCCCATCATTGAGGATGAAATAGCTCGACTCTCTGGCCAGTCTTGTTTCATAATTCTAGATCTTGCATCTGGCTACTACCAGGTGCCCATCAATGAGCAAAGCAAACACCTAACCTCTTTTGTTACGCCGGACGGCCAATACGAATTTAACCGCATGCCGTTCGGCCTAGCAAATGCACCTGCCGTGTTCCAGCGGATGATTAATACGATTTTAGGTTCAGCTCGGTTTAGCAAGGCAATGGCGTACATCGATGACGTTCTAATTTTTGGACAGGACTTTTCGCAGTGTCTTGAACGTCTTCAGGAGGTGCTGCAGATGTTGGAGAGGGCGAATCTAACCCTAAATCTGTCTAAATGTGAGTTTTTGCGTGACAAGGTAGACTACTTAGGTTATGAGATTAGTGCTGATGGTATTAGGCCCGGGGAAAACAAGATTTATAGCGTTGTAAATTTTCCTAGACCCCAGAATGTACACAATGTGAGGCAATTCTTGGGCCTTGCCAGTTATTTCAGAAAATTCATAGAAAACTTTGCACAAATATCGTCCCCTCTTAGCCAGCTTTTGAAAAAGGAGGCAGCCTGGCAGTGGAGCGATGATCAAGAGCGGGCGTTCGAGAAATTAAAGTCTATTTTAGTTGATAGGCCAGTCCTTGCAATATATGACCCTTCGGCTGAATTTGAGTTGCACACAGATGCGAGTAGGTTGGGGGTCGGTGGAATTCTTTTACAGCGAACGCGAGACGGCAAGAACCTTCATCCCGTGGCATTTTACAGTCGGCAGACCTCCCCGGAAGAAAAAAACTTTCACTCTTACGAACTAGAGACCCTGGCGGTGGTTTGTTCGCTTAGAAAATTTAGGGTCTACTTATTAGGTAAAGAATTTAAAATCATATCCGACTGTAGTGCTTTGCGTTCCACATTTTCGAAACGTGATTTGATTCCACGGATAGCGCGTTGGTGGCTTACCTTACAGGAATTTAACTGTACTGTCGAGTATAGGGCTGGTATTAAAATGAGCCACGTGGATGCGTTGTCTAGGAATCCAGTTGAACCACCAGAATCTCTTGAAGACCAATTTCCGGTTGTCATGTCTATTAGCAGCGAGGATTGGCTTCACACACTTCAGTTAGGCGATTCTGAGCTTTGTAGGATAGTTGACGTTTTGAAGAGTGGTCTAGACGAGAAAGGACTAAAATACATCAAAGAAAATTATATTATTAAGGACAATAGATTGTTTCGCTGCTTAGAAGGGGATGAGGGAAAAATCAGATGGGTAGTACCAAAGGGAGCAAGGTGGCAGGTGTGTAAACTCAATCACGACGACATTGGACATTTTGGGGTTGAGAAGACTCTGGAAAGAATTAGGAGCAACTATTGGTTCCCGAAAATGTCCAGGTTCGTCAAGAAGTATGTAGGCGCTTGTATCGAGTGTGCCTACGCAAAAAATAATGCAAATGTGCGCGAAGGGTTATTGCACCCAATCAAAAAGGTAGAAATTCCATTCCATACTCTCCATCTGGACCACCTTGGGCCCTTTGTGAAATCTGTTAGAGGTTTTACTCACCTGTTAGTGATTGTTGATGGTTTCACTAAGTTTTGTTTCCTCAAGCCTGTCAGGAACACCAACACTCAGAATGTAATAAGGGCTCTCGAAGATATTTTCAGTACGTTTCGAAATCCTGATCGGCTTATAAGCGACCGCGGTAGCTGTTTTACCTCTCATGCCTTCAAACGCTTTTGCCTCGATAAGGGAATAAAACATATTTTAAATGCAGTCGCCAGCCCCAGGTCAAATGGGCAGGTTGAACGCTATAACCGTACAATTCTCGACTCTCTGAAGGCACTTAGCATAAAACATGGCGAAAAGAGTTGGGACAGCCATTTAGGGCGCGTTCAATGGGGTTTGAACAACACCGTTCAGAAAACCATTGGGAGAATGCCATCGGAGGTGATGTTTGGAACCCCAATGAACAGCGAATCTAATCCCATGCTTAATGACGTTACAGCAGGTATTCGTGAAGACATAGGTATATCAGATATACGCCATAATGTCAAGGCCAGGATAGATCTAGAGCAAGTCAGGCAAAAAGATAGGTACGATGTAGGTAGGAAACCCTCCCGAGTTTATAGCAAAGGAGATCTCGTGAAAGTAACAAAAACTTGTTTTAGTAATAACGAACAAAGCAAGAAATTGATGCCCTCTTTCATAGGGCCGTACCGCGTAAGCGAGGTTTTGGGCAACGACCGCTATGTTATAGCGCCAATACCAGGGTTACACGAAACTGAAAATAAACGGTCAACGACAGTTGCTGCAGACCGCATGAAACCGTGGATTCATATAGCAGCTCTGGAAGTAGAGGAAAATGATGATAGTGAGAGTTTTGAGTCTGATAACGATAATAATAGCAATGATATGTAAATATTAGATTGTGTGTTCGTTTTTATTTGTAGCTGCACCAAACGAAGTTGCAGTTACTACAGAATGTTATTCGTTGTTACAGATCAAGTACGCGAGAATCGATCGGTTCGCGGCTTGATGCAGAGAGTGTCGAATCAAGTCCTGCGGCTGCCACTACGAGCATTTATCGATCGGCTCGGACGGGCGTCGACAGGCATCCTGACGAATCGATCGTTCAGGAGGTTAGGGCACCCTGATTAATCGATCGTTCAGGGAAATAAGGTATTCTGATTAATCGATCGTTCAGAATACTCTCGCTCGATTCGAATAAATTTGTCACGATATAATCGATCGGTCGTGACATTAATCTTGTACTCGTTGACCCAATAAATCGATCGTTTGGGTTCACTAGTCTTACACATAGTAAATCGATCGCTGTTGAACTGATTTTGTCATAGTTTACATAGTACCGATAAGACTATTATTAAGATGTAATTAATGTAATTATAGTAAGGTTTGTCTTAAGAATTCAATTCAGTTATTGCAATCTAGGATTGATGTTAATTTATATCTAAAATTTACTTGATTTTTTTACTTTAAGATTACTTATTTTGTGGCTAAAAAGCTAGACAAAGTTAGTATGATTGAGATTACTAAAAATATAGCGACTTTAAAGTTTATACCCAAAACACATCACAAACATACTTGCTTATTACAATTTTTTTTATATATAAGTCAAAGTAGGCTGACTGAGATAACCGATTGTTAGGTTACCACTGGTTGTCGTGTACGGGGACGCACACGATGTCAGGACGGACGATTGTTAGGTTCTTTCATTCTTTCGATTGTGTTTTGGCTGTTTAATTAAATTATGGTTTTATTTTATTATGTATTAAGCAATATTTCAATATTTCTAGTCTATGGCTTGTGCTAGTGACATTTTGTTATTTAATTATGGTAACACTGGATGTATGTGATTGGTTGAACTTATGGCGGTAAAACGAGAACGCTCAACGATTGGGCCACGTGACTGACATGACAGTGGGTCGCGAGCCAATCGGGGAGCTAGTGTTTCCCGCCAAAACGTTCATCTTCGGGCTCAGGAGCTGATCTCCTGGGCGGCATTCTGTTGTCGATCGTGAAAGACGACGTACTTTCTAAATAATTTGCTGTTAGTTGTAAAATTACCTAGTGCTACTACAATTACAGTTTTTCAATAAACATATTTCCAAAGTTGGAGTTTTACTTCTGAAGTTTGTAACTGCTTATTAGTATCGATTTTATAATTTATACAGCTCAACTTCTGGAATAACATAAAGATTACTTTGAATTCCGATATTGCCACAGGATTCGCGTAAAATTTAAAAATCTAAACTGCCTTATCCAGAGTCGTGAAATTTATCTTGGGTGTATGTACGTCGCACAACGTAAATGAATACCACGGTGTATTTTTTGGGAATTTTCGAGAATGAGCATTTTGAGAATTGGTTTTGAATTGCATTCTAAAAGATACCTATATAAAAGTATTAAAGCAGTCATGACTATGAAGTAATTTATTTTGATAAGGATTAATACAGAGCTGCAAATAAACAGCTTTTTCTAGCGGCGGCATTTCAATTTTTTTTTTTAAATAACAGAACACTTTTTTATTGTGACATAACTATAATAGTTAGACATACATACTGTCGCGATATTTTTTGTAGATAATGATATGTACCTACCTTACCTATCTTAAATCCTTACCTATCTTCAGATCCTTGCTTGAGGTAAGAAGCACTATTTACTATCTTGTATTATAAAAATTATAGCCTATTTATACTTTTAAAAGTATATTGTTTTTGTATAATGTTTGTTTATATTACTATTTATTTTTATATATTTGCACCACCTGGGGCCTGTTGCATAACAAAGTACAACTTATATTACAAGTGGAACTCCCTTTCTAGTTAATATAACTGAAGCGAGAGTTCCGCTTGTAATATTAGTTGTACTTTGTTATGCCACAGGCCCCTGCTGTAATATATACCTTGCTGACATTCTTTTGTAAAAAGGTTGCCTGGAAGAGATCGCTCCGAAGCTATAAGGCCGCCTATTGCTTACCGTATATATTTTTTTCCATGTACTTGTTTTTCTGAATTGTTTTCTTTGTGACGGACAATAAAGAGTCATTGTATTGTATTGTATAATTATGTTGTGCAAAGTCGTAGTACATTATTTTGTTCTATCATCAATAGTCTAAGGATTTCTTTAGGTAATTTTTTTACACCTTGGGTTACATTATTGGAGTTTTAGTAAGGATTCCTAATTTTTTTAAATTATACTAATAGCCTTTGTCACCCGGGGATAATGTAGCTTTCCAACCAGTGAAAGATTTTTTTTAATCGGTCAAGTAGTTTCTGAGCCTATTCAATGCAAACAAACAACCAATATAATCTTTCCTGTTTATTTATAATATTTATGTACCTATTATTTTTTGACGACCAGATGGCCTAGTTGTTAGAGAACCTGACTATGAAGCTTGAGGTTCCGGGTTCGATTCCCGTGTCGGGGCAGATATTTGTATGAAAAATACTAATGTTTGTTCTCGGGTCTTGGGTGTTTAAATATGTATTTAAGTATGTATGTATGACTTAAGAAAATCGTTACTCCAATTTATGTTGTTTAATATTATGACTTCCGATAATATGACGAAGAAAAATTATGACAGAAAACGTTATGGGCTTGAAAATTCGGAACAAAAATTTTATGGGAATCATTATAGACCCTAGGCAAAGCTTGTGTTATGGGTACTAGGCAACGGATAAACATACTTAATATAAGTAGATAGATACATACTTAAACACATTAAACGGGTCTATAATGATTCCCATAAAATTTTTGTTCCGAATTTTCAAGCCCATAACGTTTTCTGTCATAATTTTTCTTCGTCATATTATCGGAAGTCATAATATTAAACAACATAAATTGGAGTAACGATTTTCTTAAGTCATAATTATTGTAAGGAACAATAAGTAAAGTCATATCATTCACAGTCATAAATGCATCACTCTTCATAATGTTAAAGGTAATAAAGTCACTCATAATAATTATTGCATGGTCTTTTTTCGCAGGTCATAATTATTTTTAGGCATAATATTAGTTTGTAATAACATTCAGTGTCATGGTTGTATGACATTTCATAATATTAAAGGTAATAATCCTTTTCTGTGCTGTCATAAAAAAATACCTAACATCGAAGGCTAAGGCGGGAGCTACGCTACGCTTCGCTCCCGCCTTAGACTTCTGAACCTAAACTGTCCGAGTCGCTTCTGCCCTGAAAGGTCTTGCTCGCTCGCTTCGCTCGCTCGCTGCCAGCGATATGCCAATGTTTCTGAATAAATTATCGATATTCCTTTAGATGTTATAGATTTCGATGTATATGCTTGGTGCATTTTAGGTAATGCAAAATTATGACTGAAAACAATTATTACTTTAAGATATATGCCTTACAATGTTTCTGAATAATCAACGATATTCCGTTAAATTTTATTGATATCAATATTATGACTTTTTAAAGTTATGATCAATAGGATTATGGATCATTGCAGTTAGAACTATTAAGCGATAAATGCTTTAAAAAAATTATGACCATTGATATTTATGAGCAAGAATATTATGGACATCGATTTCTGACTTTCAAAATTCGGATAAAAAAGATTATGGGAGAAAAGGGGCTCCCTACTTTGGGACTAGGTCAATTGGTGTGAATTGTCCCGTGATATTTAATATTTATTTATTTATTTATTTATTACTAGCTGACCCGACAGACGTCGTCCTGTCTTAACTATGAATATTGAATTCGAATTGGTATAATTAAAAAAAATATATATTTTAAAATAATAAGGGTTTATTATTCTAATGCTTTATGATATACAACATTGTTAGTTTTTTTTTCTTGCGCGTATATAAATAGTTTTGTTGGTATTCCGACACGGGAACAGGCGACATATAACTGGCCATGTGAAAAACATGGATTTTCAAGATTGATGCCACAAACACTTAGCGACTGCCCTTGAGATTTATTTATCGACATTGCAAATGCTAGCCGCACTGGAAATTGCAACCGTTTAAAGTCGAATGGCATGTCGTTCGGAATCAAAGGAATCCGTGGAATCAAAACGTCTTCGCCTTTGTACTTCCCTTTCAAAATTGTGGCTTCGATGACGTTGTTCATTAATTTCTTCACCACAAGTCGGGTTCCATTACATAGACGTGGCTGGTTTATATTCCGCAACATAATGATTACCGATCCGATTTTTAATTGCAGATTATAAGGTGGTAATCCAGGCAATTCCAGCGAATTTAAAAATTCCGTTGGATAGTTGACAACATCATCTTGGTTAGTAACGGAATCAATCGATTTGTATGTCATTAATTCGCCAGCTATCTTATTTTGAATCTGAAAATTAATTTCGTTGACATCAACGTTTTTCGCAGCCAATATAACTCTTTCGCTCAACCATACATGATCTTTGTAATTTTGAGCCATGTTTGGGAAAACCTTCTCGATGAGTTCGGTCTTAGTTTCAGTAAAGTGACAAAAATTGGTAGGAAATATAATATATCCAGATGAGTCAACAGGTATTTTGCCATTACCAATATCGAGCATTTGTTTGGAAAAAAATTCTCCAGATTGGTCGTTCTGCAATTCGACTCGCATGTTCATATTTAATTTGAGCGTTTTAACTTCTTTCCATAAAATTGATGACTTTAAACATGCATTAAGTTCGTCGGCTGGCGTTGATCGTGGTATTACTGGTAGTGTTTGGCGAAAATCACCTGCCAATAAAATCATTGTACCACCAAACCGGTTTTGGTTCTTTCGTAAATCTTGCAACGCGCGGTCTAATGCTTCCAAAGATTTTTTGTGTGCCATCGTGCACTCATCCCAAACTATTAATTTGCTCTGCTGCAACACTTTGGCCATCGCAGAATTTCTCGAAAGGTTGCAAGTTGGTGTTTCATTTATTTGCATGTTCAACGGCAACTTGAGTGCGGAATGAGCTGTTCGACCGCCTTCCAACAACGTAGCTGCAATACCTGACGAAGCAAGTGCAAGTGCGATACCATTTTGCGATCGAATCGTTGCCAAAATTAATGATATTAAAAACGTTTTCCCAGTCCCACCGGGAGCATCTAAGAAAAAAAATCCGCCAGTTCCATCGTCCACTACTTTCATTAGCGTATCGTAGGCATATTTTTGTTGCTCATTTAAAAGGGGAACGTTTCTTAGAACTGTTTCTTTTAATACCTCAGAATCATATTGGCTTTCGCGTCTCAACTCTTGATTAAATGCGTCGTGCATTGGGCGATTGGGCGTTGTCATTCCTAATTGTATTAATCCTTTGTTGATAAGCATCAAGCACATGTCTTCTATTAAAATTAATGCTTCGTTGTACATTACTTCGTTAATTTGCAAATTTGCATTTGATGTTCTAAGACGCTTCTGATGTAATATATCTTCGGCCATGTGATCTTTATATTTGTTCCATAAATCAATCGGTGTTGATGGGAAGCATGTAGACAAAATTATGGAAAACAATGTTCGTATTTGTTTAGCATTTGACGAAATCACAGCATCTTCGAGAGTGTGATCCCAATGAGTGTCATTCTCTAGCAATCCCAAACGTTGACAGGCTTCTCTGTATGTGCCGCACAATACACCATCAACAGTTCGCAGATGTTGGAATGATGTTGGGCCACGAACATTGACTAACAGTAAACGCAAATAAAAACACTCGTCTTGGCTGGGATGGACTGTGTAAAGACGTCCTAGTGCATCGGTTGAAAATCAGATAAATTAATTATTTCAGTTTGTTTACATCCCATTTGACGATATTTGCAGCAAGCATTCTGTCAATTCTATGTCAAACATCAAAAAAGTTTACATTAAAAAAGTTTACTTACATTAAAAAAGTTTAATTATTATTGTCCAAAGCGCTAAGGTTAGATTAGAAATAATTTTATATGGTGGTTAAGTATTCTTAAATTTTCAAATTTTCCGCGCAATTTTCTTAATTTTTTCTTTCATAAGAACCTTCTCAGAGTTAAACGATTGGCCAGATTTCGCTCAGGACAGGGAGCTGTGGAGGACCAGAGGGGAGGCCTTTGCCCAGCAGTGGGACACAATTATAGGCTAGTAAAAAAAAAAAAAGAACCTTCTCCTGACAATGACGAACACAACAAAAAAAGAATTAGTGAAATCGGTCCAGCCGTTCATGCGTGATGCCGTGACCAAGGGAAATAGGGATTCATTTTTATATATATAGATTGTTTATTTATTAGTATAGATTATTTGTTGTTGTACAGTCAACTACAAAGAGATGTATCCTAGTTAATCTTACAAAATGATGTATCCCTGCGGATGCCACAATTAAGTAGCCATAGAATGTGACAAACATGTAAAGGACTAGCTTCAGGATCAAAATAAAATCCAGTAATTCGATACTTTGTATATTCCGTACGCTTTGTTCAACGGTCAAAGACTGACTGCCTCGCCCAACCGATGCAAGGGTGGGTATCAATATAATAGAATCAATTGACTATCTTAAATATGATTCAGTATTTCATACAAATATTATTAATTTTACCAGCTATCAATATACAATAAAATAATTAATATTTCTAAATATTACTATGTATTTTTTTTTTCTATTTTTTTTTCGAGGCTTTAGTGCACCTGTGTGACTATGCCAGCATTACTATGTATTTAATTTAAATAGTACATCATTGGATCATAATCCATCTCGAATCAAAGCTACGTCTATTCAACGTTTATTTAATCACGTACCTAAGTATTGCAATTATGTATACATATGCTATCAATATATATTATTACTTATTATTAGGCTTACACATGGTATCCACCGAACCTGACAGAAACATGTATGCCTCTAATGTGCAATATTTATGTATCCCCCTACATTTCCTCTGAAATGTATACTGACAACCTTAATCTACTATCTATCCACAAATTGTGACAAAGAAAGATATTAATTCAATGTTCCAAATTAAGTTAAGTTAGTTAATATAACTGAAGTGAGAGTTCCGCTTGTAATATTAGTTGTACATGGTTGTACTTCGTTATGCAATTGGGCTCTGATCGCGCGGCTAGTCGACGCAACTGACAGCGACACACAACTACCCCCGTTTTCATCATCACTTTTATTGTCATTGACAAATGTAAAACTCGAGTTAATCTCGTTTTAAGACGTGAGCGATCCGTTTATTTTCACTATAATAATAATAATTTATTGCAGATAACTTAGATCCATTGGTTAGTAAATAGAAAATTATCTTACGTACTCACAAGATACTATAATTAAATAAAATGTCGATGAAAATAGTGAAAATGATATCTGTAACAAAACACAATTTATACCTACTTAGGATATTCAGCTACAATAAGGTAATATTATGTTTAGTGCAGTAAATAGGTAGTGTTGCTCAAACTGACCTGAAAACCGAAACAAGAACGAATACGACTGCTGGCATCTACTTACTATACCTTGACAAGCTCGTGTGCCGCGCTCGTTGGAACCCTGTCGCAGGAAGCCTCTGCTGTCCTTAACGAGATTGTTTTTAATAAGTGCGGCAAACGCTGACTGCGACAGGGTTCCGCGGAGCGGAGAGCCGCGCATGAGCTTGTCGGACTATAGAAGCTTACTAAACTTGCTTCACCCCAGTTCTTCAAATTTGACATAGATTTCATAATTTTCTAGTAGTTTCTGGTTCTGCATAGTTTTTTTCATCGAACATGGCTGCTGGCGTAGAACTGATAAGAAACTGGGGCATTCATAATTTCTATAACTACTTTAAACATCAAGTATTCAAAAATGTACCGCCATGCCACTGCACAACCATAATCCCCTAAAAAGGAATAACCTCAAGTAGTCTGTACATGAAGTTACTCATTATTCAAAAAATAGACACAAGTAATCCAATTGAATTGGGCAAAAAAACAGCAGAGTGGTTTTTGTAAATCTTCTTTTGAGCTTAATGGTCGTCTTCATGCCATGCATCTTTTTCGAATAATTTGTTAATTTTTTCTATTGCTAGCAGAATTTTTTCATAATTAGCTGTTGTTTTTCTGTAATGATTGAGAATGTGCAATAAAGTATTAAATATTGAGTACTTATTGAATGGCTTAGAATCAGCATGAGTTAAGATACCTACTACCTATACTACAGTTCGTTATTTATGGGGTTGTACACTATCCGAACCCGTTTTTATTATGTCAAAGTTATCATTAACTTAAGTGCTACAATCAATTATAAAGCAATCTTGTTACATCAAGAATATAATGTTCACGTTCCTTTTTAAAAGTCAGTATCCATTTATAAGGCAGTGTGCTATCTAAGTGAGAGGAACTCGGAATTAAAAAGTGACATACTTAAATTATCTTTAAGTAATACGTGCTCTACGTAGTTATAATAAAAACAAATAAATTAAAAATTGAATTTCATAAACAATAATGAAGTATTATTATCAGTAAAATAACTTTTAACGAGGTTAGAACATTTGTGAGTGGAATAAAATCGCAAAATGAACATAAATATCATAAACAAATTAATTTTGCTTGAAAACCTTGTATGCGTACATCGAAACTATGCACTTTTGGAAGGCAAAAGGAAGTATATTGCAATTATTTATATTAATGTCATGATCATTTGGCATTTATTTGGACTTTATTCTGTCTCAGGAGCGTTTTATGTGTTATATAAAAAAAAAGTTACTGTTATGTTGTTTGCGCTTTCCTACTGCTTGTTTTTTTCAATAAATACGATTGTTATTATTATATTGAGCTGCTTATACTCAAACCAATTCGAAAAATTTATCGTTACTATTAAAAAGATTGAAAAGTTATTTGAAAATGAAGATTCATACAAAAAAGTTATGATAAAGCTGAACAAAACAATTAAAAAATGCACAGTACTATTTTTTGCAAAATTTTTTTTACTAACCACTGTCAATATCTATATCACGTGTTACTTCAGCTACAAACAAATCGGAGTATTAGAATCTATAGGGGATTTGGTTATGCAATGGCGGTACTTATTGGTATTTCATATCTTCAAAGTTCTTGTAGAACTAATGATTGCTCCTTTGAAGTTTCTTATCAGTTGTGTGTCAGCACCTGTGTTTGTCAGAGAAGAATACCAAGAATCAGAAAATACTGGCGAATTGCGGGGAATCTGTGGAAAATTGAAAAAATGGAGTAAAGCGAGCAAGCTTTTGGTAAATGCCAGCAGTCACATTTCTTCTTGCTTCGGTTTTCAGGTCAGTTTGAGCAACATTATTTGTTCCGCTAATAGTTTGTTGCACTCTTAAATTTACAAAAAATCAATACCTAATAATCGAACAGTGTAAAAATAATCATGTTTTTTTTACATAAGTCGGACCCTTGGTTGCGCTAGGTTGACTCTCACTTGGCTTGTTTACAGTTTTCATCCTTCACTTTCGAAAAAGCGAATACCTATCGTTAATGATTGGTTTTCTTAACCTAAAATTGTGTTGTTCCAGATAACATCATGTTTGTTTTTATTTACATTATTTCAAATTATACTGATATACCGTGTTGTGGATCATAAAACAAACAATGTAAGTTAATTTATGGGTTTAAAATTAGACACCTTAACACGATGTTTTTTATCTTCAATGACCGCGATACACACGCCTGAAATTTGTGCATGTAAGCGTATGTACGTCAAAAATCTATACCTATATTTTAAGAGTAACGGGACTGACAAAAACACATAGCCCAAACCACTGAAGACATATTTCTTGAGGATCATGGGGGGAAAGAAAGAAGACATATTTTATTCACTTTCACAAGAAGATACACAAATACAGGGACAATGCTAACAACTTCCCATAAATAAACAAAAATCACAAAAATGAAAAATTAATAAGTAAGTACACACTGCATAATGTGTGTCCCTGCAAAAGTGAAACGGTTGCCGAATCAGCATTATGTAAAAAAAAAATAGTTTATTAAAAGAAGGTATCTTTACAAAAATGATTACCTTTGGTCCCACACTAGGCAATGCCTGTCACGTCAAGTTAAGTCATGTTAAGTAGCTACTTTGTGTTCTCTACCTCGATAGTATCGAAGGAGCTATATTTTTAAAAATTGAATTAAAATTGAGCTACTTTGTGCCTACGGAGGAAAGAGCTAACCAATTTTTTATTCTCTCTCGGAGTAATAGGATAAAGCGAATTATATATAAATATGTATGACACAAGCATGCAAGTTGCGAGCGTGTGCATCGCGGGACTAAACGGGGGGGGGGGAGGGGGGGTTTGAGGTCTAAGTTTCAAAAATTCTTATGTTATAAGGAACTTACTTTTCTTGCTTGTGGGTATAGTCTAAAGCTTATTATTGCATTTTGTGTCGTATTTATATCTGTACTTGCATTTTCAGCAATTTGCGGTTGTTTACTTTAATTCCAATCAAAACTTGCAAAATTAATTTAAAGTTTAAAATAATTATGGTATCATAATTATCTAGGATAGCCTGCGGAGTGTGTAAACCTAGCTTGTGTCATTTTCGTCCAGTGCGGAAAAAGGGGCGGGCCAAGCGCGCGTGGCTTTTGCTTGACTAAAGAAATGCCGCCATTTGCTACGCTTTATTTATTCAGTCACCTACTAACTCGCTCCCGGATTGGATATTCAAATTTTGCTCTCACGTCACTTTTTTAGTGTCATTGTAATTGTGTATGCAATTTTTGATTTTTAGTGTTTGTGTGAAATTTAAATTAATTTTAACATAATGAAATTTCATTGGATAAAATGACACAAATTATGAATAGTGTTCTTTTACATCATAATAATCAAAAACACGTAAACTCGAATATCTTGAATTTTGATTACCGTTGACAGAAATGACACAAAATGCGTACCTACAACATCAGTTACTATAAAACTCAAACTCTTTATTGCATTAAATGTTGTCATGAAGATCTTAAAAGATAGGTACAACAGTAAGGTAAGTATTTCGTTATTAAATTATTATCATGAAAGTAAAATTTTGGTCTCTAACTTTTTTCGTCTAATACTGGTCGAAAAGACAAGTACTTACCAAAATTTATACTTATGCAAGTACCTAGGATGACACAAATTAAAGTATTAACTGTTAACTTTCAAAACCAAAATAACCAAATTTAAACTTCATCTTCTCCGGGAACAAATGTCTTCAGCCTAGCCGATCTGTGGATTATGCCTTTGTTCTATTTATATATTTTTATTATTATATTATATTATGTATTATTGTATAGCTGCACACTGTGTTTCTGTTGTTTTGCTTTGCAATGCGACTCTCTCTATCTCTTAAATTTATGTTAGGATACTTTTATGTTTTGTGATTGTCTGCACGGATTCACTGAAAATCAGTGTCGATGCACTTAATGTATCGACAAATGCTGAGTGAAATCCTTTTTTTGGAATCACCTCAACAATAAATTTATTGTGCCTACTTTTCTTAGACATAAGCTAAACATTGTATAATATTGTTACGTTGTATTTCAAAATCATATTAGGTTGCGCAAATAGTCCGGAAACAATTATGAGCAACACAAACAATTTTATGTTTTTGAAGCCTCAAAACGTAGCGCTAATTGGTCTATTAGACACGTTGCTAAGTATGCTAATATCATTTTTTATTTATCAGAAACATTCATATAATGCGGGAATGATCGCATACCTGACAACGCTGCTGATATTGTTTCTGACGAATTTAAATATTTTTATCACGGGTCAACGCATGCACAACCTGGCCAAAAAACTTGACACTAGATTGGCAAGACTCCGTGTAAATCTTTTGAGAGGTAACATTTGAACATATTATTTGAAAGTGTTAATTTGTTCCTTGTATGTCGCTGGATATTGAATTGATTTAGAGGGGATAAAAGTTTTTATGACAATTACAGTTCGCGGCGCGGAGGCCTGTGCGTGCGCGCGCGCGGCTGCGGGGCTGGCGCGGCGGCTGCGCGCGGCGCCGCTGCGCGTGCGCCTGCTGCCCTCGCTCGCAGTGCAGATGGTGCTGCTCGTCGAAATTCTCGCGCTCGTCGCCAATTACACCATCATGCTGTTGCAGTTTAACCACGTCGTTTGAAGAGTTATTTCTAATTTGCACTATCGCTTAAAAATAAAATTTTGTATCACAAGTGTCTAAATATCACATTTATTTTCATCTGTACCTGATCTGATTTTTAATGTGTAAACATTAAAAAATAAAAGTGTTTTATTAACGAACCTAACCAGGCCAAAGAATGTTTGTTCGGAAAGTTTTTTTTAAATGGTGAGAGTGATATATATGTAACTATCGAGGGTAAGCGACAGTAATAAACTAGCTACCAAGCAGTGCGGTTGTTTCCTTATTCACCTATCTACACACCATCTAAAACTTTAGCTTTGATATAAGAGCGCTCGTCGAAGTACCTCTGTCCATAAATATACAATCCAGCCATTTGGAAAACGCATCTACCACAATCAGGTAATCCTTTTGCTCAAAAGTCATGTAGTCTATTTGTATGCGATGCCACGCTTGTTCCGGACGTGGCCACGACTTCGGCGGCACGCGAGGCGGTGCCGGGCGTAAAGCCGCGCATGTGGCGCACGCGCCGACCCAGCGCTCGATGTCGGCGTCGATACCGGGCCACCACATCCTACTACGTGCTGAGCTCTTAGTCTTCACGACTCCGAAATGTGATGAATGTAATTCCTTAAGCATACTCTCTCTATAAACTAATGGTATTACTATTCTGTGACCACGGAACAGACATCCGTTTGACATCTCTAAATCTACCTTACATTGGAAATACGGCAAGATTGATTTACAAATAATTTTCCTAGGCCACCCGTGAGTCATGTACTTGATAACAGTTTTTAATGAACTAAAACAATTACTTTGCTCACCCGCGACCTTACAATAGTTACGTTTATGCAAGAAATGTGCGTTCATGCATTTCCTCCACCTCCACACTGTACGAACACACACAAATCACATAAACCCAACCATCACCACCACCAAGCTACACTGACGCGTTTCGAACTCAACCAGAGCTCATCTTCAGAGTTACCACAACCGTATGCTATGCTACCAAATGTTAAACTAGCTTGGTAGCATAGCATACGGTTGTGGTAACTCTGAAGATGAGCTCTGGTTGAGTTCGAAACGCGTCAGTGTAGCTTGGTGGTGGTGATGGTTGGGTTTATGTGATTTGTGTGTGTTCGTACAGTGTGGAGGTGGAGGAACTGCATGAACGCACATTTCTTGCATAAACGTAACTATTGTAAGGTCGCGGGTGAGCAAAGTAATTGTTTTAGTTCATTAATATGGACCTCCGCAAAGTAACGCCTGATTCAATAAACAGTTTTTAAAACATTATCGCTATTCATCGCCTCCTTTATTTTTGTGAAGGTAACCGGTTCCGCGGACGAGTTAGAAACGAGATAGGGCCGTCGATGGGACTACTAAATCAGAACACTTGATTTTCGAAGTGAGGTTTAATGCTCTTTAACACAAAGGTGCAGTTACAGATATAATGAAATTACTTGCTAACTTAAACTATTGATCATGATCGATCACACGACCTTACGCGACCGCGATGGTTAACGAAAGACACCTCCGGCACTTCACTTTACACCAAAGTAACCGCGGATGAGCTAATTGTCTTTATTGTCCACTCTGCATTTTCGTAACAGTCAGGCGATCGATTTATCGGGAAAAGCGGATGATTCAATGAGAGCGGCTGATGCATGGGTGGTCTGCCGGCGTGGGAGCCTTATGGCGTAACACCTCCCCTCCTAGATGAGCAACTATTTGCCAATGTCTAATGCAAATGTTGCGGCTCGACGTTCTTCTAAAGTTTGGGTGCTGCATGATTTCATTTCTCGGTCGGTTCGCTTCACATTTGCAGGTTGTTGTCGCTTGTAGTATATTATGAAGATAAGTACAGCTGTACCGAATAGTATGAAGCCATATATAGGTATGGTTGTGTGATAAATACTCGAAGAATCTGCAACGGTTGTTATTACAGGCGGTTCCATTAGCACTTGATGTTGAATGTTGTGCAAGGTATTCAGATCGATTGTAGTCAGATTATAGTGAAGTGATTGTTCCGCCGAAATTGATGAGAAGGCTGATTTAGGCAAAGTCATGATTTCGACAGCGTGCCCTCGAAGCTTGTCATCGATGTTGATTATTGTAAATTCGGGTGTTCTTATGTTGCAATTTCGTGGGATTCTGGCTAAGAAACTTCCTTCCAGGATGCGATGTTCTTCCTGTCCGCATGCTATCTGTATTTTAGTTTTCGTCGGAAATGAAATAATATAATGCTGGCTGTCGAGTTCCAGAAGAGCTTCCTTGGTTAGTGTAATAGGTGTAGGTTGGCATAGTCTGTCCATTTCTTGCTCATGCACGAGACGGGCGATGCAGTCTTGTTGCGTACGGGTTTGGTGAATGGTTTTTTGCTTGCAGATGTACCATGTGTCAATCTTCGGACATTCTGCCTCCATGTACACGAATTCCTTGGAGTTAGTTGCCAAAAAGGGAGATGGAGGTATAATGATTTGGGAGTATTTATTGGGAACAGGACATAGTCTGTAAAGGTCATAGTTTGCTGGAGACATTATAGGAATTTTTAGAACTATCACAACTTTATGATCAATAAAATAAGATCCTAGGCTAATTATATCATAGTAATATCTAATGTCTAAATCTAGTATAGAGGTAGGTCCATAAAGAGCCCTAATTTTCTTTACCATATTGCCTAAATCCTTAATTGATAACAGCGAGTGGTGCATAGAATTAGTGCGACTAAAAGCTAATATATTTTCTAACCTAGTTAGTTCAGATAAAAGATCTTGCACATTTTCATTGAAGATACTAAATACCTGGGAAAGGTGGGCATATTGAGTAAAGAAGTTTTTATCGACATTTGTGCCATTAATAAAGTAGGCGATTGCCTTCTCTATTTTCTTCTGACTTGAGGTTAGGTTATTTAAAATTTGAGTTTGTTGGATGGTCAAATCTTTATATAAGCTAATGTGTCTGTTTAAACTAGTTGAAAGTGCTTGATCATCTTTTTGTAGGATACTTAATGCATTTTCTAATCGTAATGCATCATCATTGTCAAGGTTACCCGTGACGCTCTTAATAAATGTACCAAGAGGATTCAGGAGACCACGTTTTATACGTTTCGGTTCGAATGACTCTAATTGGGACATAGTTTTATTAAGCTTGGAGTAAAGATATAATATTTGATTTTTGAAAAGGGGGAAGTTGCGATTAGGGATTTTATTTGCAGCGTCTGTTAGTTGAATCTGTTGTAGTTCGATTTGTCTTTGAATTCTGTCAAGGTCAATTTCTTGCAGAAAGATGTGTTCATGGGAGATAAGTTTCGTTGACCCCAGTTTGAAGGGTAAAATGCCGGGTCCGTCGGAGAGGCTGTCAAGTTGAATGTTGTCAAGTGTTGTAGTCAGGGGGCGGTCGGTTTGGGCCCGGTTTAGGGCTGTCAGGAGGAGCAGCGTCCTGTAACAATTTAGGATGAGTATATCGTTTTGTCCGTTTCAGTCTGTTTTTTGCTACGGGTCCTCGTTTTCGCGAGGTATAGATATGAATGGGTAAGTTGGATATAACATTGTCATTGGTATATCGGGGTGCCAATTTTTGTCTAGATGCGGCGGGGTTAGCAATATACACTTCTTGATTCTGTTCGTAATCTATTTCAGGTTCTCGATTGCGATTTTGTCTAGTCATAATTTCCGCGCGGCTAGAAGATATTTCGTCGTGGATAATTTTATACACAGTTTCCATCTTTTCTCTATGTTCCTGCATGTACTGTTGTAAAAGTCTTTCCGTCAAGTTTACATCAGTCGGATTCCTAGGGTCAAAATGTCCGGACAGCAGATCGTAAGGTCTACATTTAGTTAAGCTATGTAATGAACTATTGTATGCAATGAGTGCATAGGGAATTAAAGCTTGTGCGGATTCATTTTGGTGCTGGATTTTCAACAATCTTAAATGTTCTAAAAGTGTGTTATGAAACCTTTCTATCATTCCATTTTCGTTAGGTGCGTGAGGAGCCGTAATATGGTGTTGAATTCTATGGAATCTCAAAAATTCGTCGAACAATCTATTTGTAAACTCAGTTCCTCCGTCCGTGGTTAGTCTTATTGGAAAACCGTGATGAGTGCCAAATATCATGAGTGACTTTACTATATTTGGGGCTGTGCAAGCGGGTAAGCGGTACGCCTGGGCGTACTTAGAAAATGCGTCTATGATAGTTAAGTATTTTTCGTGCTCAATTGTTATGACGTCGGCGTGTAGTAGCTCAAAAGGTTTAGAGGGAGGAGGGACAATCTGAAATTGTGGTTTTATCGGAACACGGTCATATTTTGCACAGTTACATATTGCACAGTTATTTATGAATTTTGTAATACTTTCCTTAAGTTTTGGCCAATAGTAATTCCGTGAGAGTGCAAGGTAGGTTTCATTAATTCCTCTGTGGTTTGTTTTTCCCGTATGGTATTTAGAAATTATGTCTTCTTGGCGTAAAAGTTCACCTATATCCTGTACTATATGTTTTACCATCATTAAATTCATGGCAGAGTTTTTAAATGTGCGTTGGAGGATGGGTACAATACTTAACATTTTATTAATAGGATGTACCAATATTGCTGTGCGTATTTTAGGATGGATATGATCTTTAAAGATTGAAACGAGGTCTTGTGCTAAGTTTGGTTCCGAAATATAAACTTCAGTTCTCTGAAAAGTATCAAATGGGGTTGTAATTTTTGGCTTTGTCCTGATTGGGTTGTCAGTAATGTTTATAATGAGTTGGCGTTTAAATTTGTTTAAAGGATCTTCTGAAATAGGTATTTCTAAAATCGGGTTCTCAACGCTGGTATGTGCTGTAGCTGTAGGGAGATTATTTTGTAAGTCAGCATTTTTTGAATTTGGTTTTGTACTTCCTGCCTATGCACATACGGGTATCTATAAGTTTTACTGTGAACGGGTACTTCATCAACAGTCCTAATTCTATGTTTGATTTTACTCGTAAAGGTCAATGGCTCATTCTCTAAATAAAATACATCAGCATATTCTTTACAAAGCTTTAGCAAATTAATTTTCTCTTCCTCATTCATATGGTCCGTGCGTAAGCGCGATAACACCTCTCGGAAACGCTCGGCCTTGCCCTTACTGTCTGCGAGTGTGACTTGTGGTATTGGTATACTCTGTTCGCTAAATATGTGCGCGTTTAATGGCTCTTTTAAATTAAAGCTGATATCATTTTGGGTGGGGTTAAATATTTCTAAAAACGCATGGTTTTTATCGGCCGTGGTTACACAATCTAGTATGTAACATCCGCATATAGCTTGGTACTCTACGCAAACGTCACCGCTTGAGATATTAATTGGCACTCTTATCATTTGACTCGACTGTGCAGGAATCATTACTGTAGTTGGTTTGAAATTATGTGACTCATACATCTGTATTGGATTATTAGCAAATTCCGTTCTTAATACGCGAGAGTTAAGGTCGATTTGGGATCGCCACTGTTCTAATAGATCTAGACCAATTAACCCGTCGAAGTATTCGTGAAACCGATATATATACAGTTTAATAGGTTTTTTATCTTTGATTTCAGCAAAACATGGGACCGTTATTGAATAATTATTTTGAGTTGTTGCGTGAATATTAGTAACTATAAATGGGTCGTAGTTTAATTGATAGTTTGAGAAAAATGATTGTGCGGCTTCTGGGCTAATGAATGATTTGTTCGCTCCCGTGTCGATGAGGAGTTTTAGAGGCGGGCTAGAAATTTGGATAAAAGGAAACTGTCGCTTATCTTGTAGGTTTAGTTCTATTCGGGGGATTGTATAGGAGGCTTCGAAGAAAAATTTTCCTGTTCGCTTGTATTATTTTCGAAGTTTTGGTTATAAGTTTCATTGTTACCTATTGTGTTATCGTCAAAGTATTGGTCATAGTGGTTGTCAGGGGAGTATTCGTCGTCCATATATTGGTAATAACTGTCCTGTAAATGTGACTCGTTTATGTTAATCTGATGGTGTCCGTTATTTGGAGTGGGGGGTAAAGCTCTAGCAATAGGGTGGCTAACACCGCTCATTGGTCTCGGATAATTTTGTTGAAAATTTTGGCGGGGTGGGACTCTAAATCCGGTAGTCATATTAGATCGCGGCAAAGCTCGCATCATTTGTTGGGTCCTTGAAGGTCCCTGTCCGTAAGGAACTAAATTTCGCTGTTGGGCGGGCGGAGTAAATTTAGAAGTGTTTGGCGTTGGTTCTGGAGCACCTTGTAAATGAGAATTAGGGATGTAGTTAAATCGTGTAAAATTATGAGGTGGATTATGAAAATTATTTGAAGCAGGTTGCGGATTATTATTACTGAAACGGAAAGGTTTAGGAAATTGGTTCGATTTATTAGATGAAAGGGGAATTTGGTTTTTATTCTTTAGGTAGAGTACATTTAGTTCTTCCTGTGCGAATTCTAAGGCTTCTTCTAAAGTTTTTGGCCTCATGCATCTAATTCGTGATCCAAGGGGTTCATGCAGGCCACGCGTGTAGGTCTGAAGGGCTAGTTTTTTGTAAAGCTCGCGTTTGGCTTCTACTGTACTGGGTAATATTTCATGCAATTCGCAATACGTCATTATTGTACTAAGCAAATTTTGAACACGTTCGTAGAAAACGTGGGGGGTGTCTGAACCTTGCGTTAATAAGGATAAATCAGTATAAAGTGCTGACTCATCTCTGTGATCGGAAAATGAGTTTATTAATGCATTTCGTATCCCTTGCCAGTCCCTCGGAATGCCGTTTGCTGCCAAAGTGGTGGCGGCACGGCCAGTTACCTTATTTAGTATTCCATTTAAAAGAGCTGAATTATTTAGGTCATTCCCAGGGGCTGGATTTATGTAGGTTAAAATTAACTGGTCACATATATTAAGAAATCTTATGAGTACATTTGAATTTCCATCAAACTCCGGGACTAGTCGTAAGGCTCGCCAAATTCTATCCGTGTTATCTTCCACCTGTAAAGTTTGTTGTGCACTTGCATTAGCATCTGGGTTAGGCATATCTAGGCTTTCTTCGACCTCTAATATTCCTTCTAACAAAATTTCTCTATGATATTTTAATTCCCGCTGCTTGTCGGGTTTGCTAACCCGGTTAGCGCGTGGGTGAAAAATTTTTAAAAAACTTAATCCTACCTTATACTAACAAAATAGGGTTGCAAATGGAATTGACAACCTAGTCACTTAAGATAGAAGTTGCAGATTGGGTTGGCAACTAAAATTGTGAAAAATTAAATCTATTTTCTATAAACGAAACAAGGTTGTAAATGGGATTGACAACCTGGTTACTTAGGATAGGAGTTGCAGATTGGATTGGCAACTAATAGGATTCGTGAACTTAATTCTAAACTCACAGTATCTGCATAGTTTTTGAAGCTCGGCCCATCGATGTCTGGATGCTGCTCTGCTTCGTACCTCTGCTGCTATTGCTGCTGGTCACCGCTGACGGCTGCTCGTAGGTTCGGAAATAGTCGACTCGCCGACGAAACGACTATCAGGCGGACTCGAAGTTTGAGAATCACGCACTGACTCGACTACCCAAGTTCGACTGCGCCAGAAACGAGATAGGGCCGTCGATGGGACTACTAAATCAGAACACTTGATTTTCGAAGTGAGGTTTAATGCTCTTTAACACAAAGGTGCAGTTACAGATATAATGAAATTACTTGCTAACTTAAACTATTGATCATGATCGATCACACGACCTTACGCGACCGCGATGGTTAACGAAAGACACCTCCGGCACTTCACTTTACACCAAAGTAACCGCGGATGAGCTAATTGTCTTTATTGTCCACTCTGCATTTTCGTAACAGTCAGGCGATCGATTTATCGGGAAAAGCGGATGATTCAATGAGAGCGGCTGATGCATGGGTGGTCTGCCGGCGTGGGAGCCTTATGGCGTAACAAGTTTAAAAACAAAAACAATCTATTGTCGTCTCGCTCTGCCCCATCGTTATATGCTTGGTGCAACGGCGCGCGAGAGAAATAGTCTGCTACTTGATTTTTTGACCACTTATGTATTGCACCGTATAGTTATAGGCTGATAATATAACTGCGTACCGCTGTAATCGTAACGCAGCGGTTACGGAAATTCCATTCTTTTTACCAAATATCGATATTAACGGTCTATGATCAGTTTTTAAAATGAATGGATTTTGTCTTCCATACAGGTACTGATGAAAATGTTTAACACCAAAAATAATCGCCGTAGCTTCTATCTGGATCTGACTATAATTTCTCTCGCTCGTCGCTAACGACCTCGAAGCGAACGCGATCGGACGATCGCGGCCGGCGGCGTCTACCATGCTGAGCACGGCGCCGAGCCCGGTCGGGCCGGCGTCCACCGCCAGCGCCAGCGCGGCCGCGGGGTCGAAGTGCGCCAGCACGCGCTCGCTGGCCAGCTCGCGCTTGACGCGCTCGAACGCCGCCTGCTGCCGCGAGCCCCACTTCCACTCCGCGCCAGCGCGCAGTACTTCATGTAGCGGACTCAGCATTGCCGACGCGTTAGGAATAAAATTCCTGTAATAATTTACGATTCCTAGGAAACGCTTTATCCCTAACACGTTTACAGGGGCCGGTGCCTTTAAAATAGCGTCTAACTTTCTAGGACACTTTTTCAGACCGTTTTTATCTATCACATAACCCAAGTATGTAACAGAGTCCTGGAAAAACACACATTTACCTTTTTGCAACCGCAAACCGGCCTCGTGCAACCTCCTTAGAACCTCCTCTACCCTGGCTAAGTGAATTTCCTTTGTGGGTCCCGTAATACACACGTCATCCAGCCATATGCTCACCCCATCCAACCCGGATAATCAGGTCTCCATGGCTTTTTGAAAAATTGCCGGCGCGTTAGCTAAACCATAAACCAGACGAGTATACGAAAATAAATAGAATAGAATAGAATAGAATAGAATAGAATTTAATTTATTGCCACAACATAAAGTACAATATAGAAAACTTATTATGTAGGTACATAATTAATTAATATTAAAAAAAACGAAACTAAAACTAACACTGTCCCATTAGTTGTGGCAAAGGGGATGCACTCAGCATATGCTGTGAGTCAGGTGCCCACAGGAGGCCCTGATTGGCACAGCGCTGATTTTCAGTACACCCCCTTAATACATCCCTGTTTTCAAACGATGGGTGCCGAATGTTGAAAGCAAGTTAAAAATAAAAATAAAAAATTTAAAAAACAAAACAACATAAGGGAATAATACTAATTGTAGGTACAGTCACAACACGGGCCCGTCGATACACGCAGCTGGCGGCCCGACTCCCCCGTGCTGCCACTGTTCCTACTGTAGCCGACATGCACCAAAAATATAAACTAATAGGCTTGCAGCGCTGTGCAGGACGTGGTCACGATACCCCTAATGGACATGCTTCAAATTCTATCTGTCGATTTAATAATAAAATTCTCAATTTAGTTTTAATATTATGCTGGGACATATTCTTACGTAAAGGCGGAGGAAGATCATTCCAGATTTTTGACGCAGCGAACTTGAAACCGCCCCTGAACCCGACAGTTTTGTGCTTAGGAATAAAAGCCATATCTTGGCTCTGGCTACGAGTATTCCAATTATGCAAATCCTTCATCCAAGTAATCTTTTCAAATAAATACCTAGGTATTTTTTTGTGCACAATTTTATGCACAAAGGTAGTTAGATGCAACTCTCTACGCGCTGCCATCCTTAAAATGCCCTTTTCGTTTAGATATGGTGTAATTCGTGCTCTTCTTGGTACTGAGTAACAAAATCGGATGCATGCATTTTGGACTCTTTGTATTTATTGTACTTAAACGCTGTGATGATTCGTTTAGCTTAAATTGATTATACGCATTGCTCAAATCAATCTTAGTATACTGCAAGCCCCCACCTAATTTCGAAAACACCTCTTCAATTCTAGGTAGAGGGTATTTATCTATTTTAAGGTCTTTATTTAAGGCACAAGAAAAATCGCCGGCAATTTTCAATTTGCCGTTTTCCTTTAACACTGGTACTATTGGTGTGGCATACTCGGAAAAATTAACTGGCACTAAAATACCTAATTTAACTAATCTGTCTATTTCTTCACTAACTTTGTCTTTTAAAGCAAAAGGTACCTGTCGTGACTTAAAAAACTTAGGTTTAGCGTCAGCCTTGAGATTTAGTTCCACTTCGAATTTGTTAAAACAACCTAATTCGTCTTTCCAAATGTCTGGATATTTACATAAAAGATCTCGCATATCTGTTACATTTTTACCTACTGACGTGATGTTATGATTTGCGGAGGATAAATATAACTTAAACTTATTCATAAAATCACGCCCTAAAAGTGGGGGGCCACCGTTAGCAATAACATAAAATCTTATTATTTCTGTTTGGTTTTTATAGGAAACTTTAGCTGGGAAATAGCCTAGTGGCGTGATTTGGTGGCCAGTATAAAAATACATCTTTAAATCATTTTTAATCAGGTCAAATGAACAAAATGTTTGGTTATACATAACCTCAGACATAACTGAAACGCCAGAACCAGTATCTAATTCCATACAGACATTTATTCCGTTAATATCTACCGATAATTTAAAAGGTTTGGAATTAACATACCTCAAATTAAACATTTGGCATTACTTACAGCTTTCACACTCCTGGAACTCCTGCGGTTCCGTCTCGATATTGTGTAATTTAGCCTTATTACCACCACACACTTACTTCAGGTGTCCTTTTTGTCCACAACCTTGGCACTTATAGTTTTTAAACCGACACCTCGTTGCGTCGTGGTTCTTCATGCCACACACCAAACAACGCGAACCTCCGGCGTCGTCGTCCTTGCGCGCGGGCCCGGCGCCGCCGCCGCGCCCCCGTGTGGAACACGGGCTCCTCCTTGACGACCTGCGCGCGCGCTTGCCTCGCGCACGCCGCCTGCTGCGCCACCTCCAGCGCCTTCGCGAACGTCAGTGTCTTGCAATCACTCTCGAATAATCGATCGCGTTCCGGTCCTATGTTGAATCCGAGTACGAAACGATCACGTAGAATCACCTCCAGTTCCACTCCGAATTCGCAGTTTAAGGCTAATCCACGCAGCCGTGCGGCCCAATCCTGACAGCTTTCCGCCACGGATTTAGTGGTTTCAAAAAACTTGGCCCTATCCGCGAACGTTGATCTTTTCGGAGTGAAATGCCCGCTGAGTGCACTTTGCTTGGGTGCACGAGATTCCGAACTAGACGATATGAGTCGTCCGATAAATGCGTCAATAACAATGCACTTTGAACATCGTCCGGAATCTTGTTCAGTTTAATATATTGCGTTAAACGCCCATAAAAAACGTCCCATTCTTACATATTATGGTCGAAAACTCCAATCGTTCCAACGGCTTTTTCCATTTTTCGCGTTAAATGTGGGTAGACTCGTCGCCAGATGGTGTGTAGATAGGTGAATAAGGAAACAACCGCACTGCTTGGTAGCTAGTTTATTACTGTCGCTTACCCTCGATAGTTACATATACAGGGTGTTACAAAATTACCCGTAATAACTGAAGGGTATGGAAGTACTCCAGTAAAGAATTAAATTAGTATATATTTTTTTTATTCCATAGGTATGTTTTCAATGTCGGAAAAATAAGTGTTTTTAATAGTAAATTAAAATATCGACTGAGATTACGCACATCACTATTTAAGTTCATGAACTTACTAGGAGCAATAACTTACTACCTCCTACGTACTACTACTACGTATCGTAAGCGCGTAGGCAGATTCAAATGAGCCAATGAGGTTAAAGGGGCATTTTTCTCTTTCCCGAGCCAGAAAGGGACAAATTTATTATGAATGACGATGAGCGGGGCGTGACGTAACTTGCAGTGAACAATTATTATTATGACTAGGTAGTCATGAGGATTAAAGAGTAATTAGTATGATTTTAAAATCTTATACCTGATTTACACTCTCGCCTCGTCACCTCGCCTCGTCGTCTCGCTCCGGACGCGAGCCTAATCAAGGCAAATCACGAGACGAGGCGCGAGGCGCTCGTCGTCTCGCTCCGGACGCGAGCCTAATCAAGGCAAATCACGAGACGAGGCGCGAGGCGCGCCTGTTCACACTCTCGTCTCGTGGCTCGTCCCGCAGTTCGTCTCGCCACTCGTACGCGAGTGTAAACCACGTATTAGAACTTGCCGCGCGGGAGCGCGTTGCACGACGCGGGGCTAAACTCTCCATGTGTTCAGTTCAAAACTTTAGTAACAGCTTAGCAAAAACTACTTACATTGTGCCCCTGAACAGATACACGTACACACGCCATTAAAACACGCTTACTTTTCACATTCCCAATAGCTTGCTTAGTATGGCACCCACAAGCACAGTCCAGATGTGATCCTGAACTGATTGATACACAAACGCCACTAAAAACACGCTCACATTTACATCTTCGACAGTTTGCTTAGTATGGTACAAGCACAGTCCAGCCCGTAATCAAAAAGGTACCTAGGAATCTTCTCTAGGGACGTATTTACAGTAGAGGTTCGAAATGCCGTCCTCCTTCTTGAAGGCACAGGGAAGTTTCTTCTTTGGACGAAATCGGTAGGTATCAACTCCTGTGTACAGCGGTAGTGATACGGATGTTGATGGTCAGCTCGAAGAATGCGCCAAACTGAGACGTGGTTCATGTCGAGTCTTGCCGCGGCACGCCTGGTACTGACAGTTGGTTCCTCTTCAAAAAGTTCCAGTACTTCTTCCATTCGCCTGGCATCGACAGCTCTCGGTCGTCCACTGCCACGTGAACGATGAAAGGAGCCCGTGGAATGAAGCCGTGTTACCATATCGTGGAAACATTGGTAAGATGGTAATTGCCGTTGCCGCTGCTCAGCGGCTGGTCTGCCATCAATGAAACGTTCGCGATACAGCTCACGAGCTTGAGCTAAATTACCATCAGCTCGCCCTACACACAAAATCATTTCGTAGTATTCGGCATTCGAGAACTGCATGGTTACAACGATTTTAATAATTTGACTTTGCACGTACCTATGTCCGTTCGAATCAGATGACCGCGAAATACTGGCTATTTTTTTACTAAATTTAAATTTATTTAGTGAACAACAAAGTACTTGCCGCTTGCGGCGGCTTTCTTTCAAAGAAATGCCGCCTTCTCCTTCGTCTCTTTCCTACTGGGTAGGTCAGAAAGAGACGGCACTAGAAAATATGACACAAACTGCGCTCCGGGTAGGGTGCGTAAAGCTTCGTTTAGCTAGGAAAATAGTCAAGTGATTAGTTATGTTTCTTTTACTTAATGTTTAGTTAAGTACTTAGTCAATGGAAGCGGGAACGGAATTATTTGCAGTTTTTAATTTGTGTTCACATTTTTAATGATATTGTTATGATATTTCAGAGTGTATTAAGTTCCAATAAAACTGGAAAAACTGTTTTTTTTTAACATGCTCGGAAATGTGTACGTTAATGTCACGAAATGAAGACATGAAGTTTCTTGTTTATGGCTCCCTACATTACTTCTTGGCCTAGGCAATGCAATAGAGCAATGAAAATCCTAAGAAAAACCATTATTGTCCGCTGCTCTAACTTTTTAAATTTGCTTACTAACATTAAACTGACGAAGGAAAAATTACATTCTGCCAACCACCACTAGGCTCTGGCTCGCTACTACAAAGTGCTAAATTCGAACTTCGTTTCGTGCCGTCCCGCTCAAGCTAATAGTATTTATTAAGAGAGTGAGAGGGACCGCGCGATACGAACGGGATTTACTTGATTACCTGGTACTTATTTTAATTTTAATATTTCCTCACATTGCTTGAGTAACACCGCCGCCGCTCGGCCGGAACAGTGATTGCGGGACTCGTTTTATCCGGCCTTGTCTACGACTCGGCCGTCTACCCCAAGCTCATCCATCAATCCCTTACTTCACGGCCTCTGCAGTAATGTACTATTTTTCTAGCTTTAAACAATTGCTAGGTGGTGTGTGGCAATCCTAATCCTAAATTTTAATAAATTTAATTTTGTAATCGTGTGCGAGATTTTCGAGACCTGCTTCATAGCCGTAGTGCTGATTGGCGGGCGCGACTGTCACATGCGCAGAAATTAATGGTCAGCGCTACACTTACGTGCCGTTGGGCTGTAGCAAGGAGTGATTGCAATTAAATCCTGGCTCTCTTACTTTTCACGTGGGACCACAACTAAACATGCTTACTGCTTATATTATTCGCCTATCATGCTGCTAAGCTACTTGCTAGCACCGTTGAGTCTTGCTTGGGACTCGGCTCTCTCGCTATCCACTTTGAAACACAAGTACTGTTGCTTAGTGCCAGTATTAGTTAAAAAAGTGGATGCGGTAGGACCCTACACAAGTTGTTAACATAAATAACCTAACCAACAAAAAGTTGGAAACCACCGAAATTGACATTTAAAAGTTCAATATCTCAAAAACGGCTAAACCAATTTTGATAAAACATATCTAAGAACCATCGCTAGAAACCCTGCTTTCAAATAAAAAAAACCGCATTCAAATCGGTCGACCCGTTTAGGAGCTACGTTTCCAAACTTACACCCCTCTTTTTTCGTCGGGGGTTAAAAAAACACATGTTAAAATAATTTTGCTACTAGGACTACATAATCATAACTTCAGTTACTGTAGCGCAAGTGCACCCGACAGTTGGTGTGAACGCAGCACTGCGCGTGAGCAAATTTTACGCTAGCCAATAAAATCAAAGAAGGCGGAGCTTGTAGTGAATAAGAATGATTTTGACCAGGCGTCATAAGAGTTAGTGGCAAGCTTCAATTACAAAGATTAAACTAAGACAGACGAGTCTTTTCGTATTGTAGGGTTAGGCAGGTACGTACTTAGTTTAAATTGATGTTTGCACTGATAATTTTTCAGCTCAGTTTAGTTACTCTCTCTCTGTTTATGTCAAATTAAAAATAAGTGAGAGTTTCCGACACCCTTCACGACACATTTTCAAACCAGGTACATGGTGGAAATGTTGAACTAACCGCCACCAATGTCAGATTAATATGGGGTCATCCATAAAGAACGAAACACATCTAGGTGAGGGAGGGGTCTGGCAATTTGTGACACGGGAGCAAAATAATTCCAATTTTCAAGTGTGATAAGGGGCGGGGTCGGGGGGGCGGGGGTGGGGGCAAAAATGGTGTGACGTCATTTATGGATGACCGCTACGGGTTATTTAAAGAAAAATAGTTATTAATTACGTCACAAAACTGAAACGTCGCACTAAGGTAAAATTGCTGACAAATTAACATTCTGATAAATAGTTAGTCTATGATTTAAAAGCCAATGACCAGAACAGCTGATCGCTAGTGTTAGGAATCTTCTAAAAAACATGTCGATATTTTCAAAAAGTTTCGATATCGGTTTTTTCCATAACCATTATAGCTAGAAAAAAAAGAACAGCGCGCAAAATTACAGTTTTATTTACTGTTCATGGGGTTTCAGGCTTTAGGGGTTATTTTGTAACACCCTGTATATCAGAGAGACGTCTAAGGGATGCGGCGAGATGTGAGCCAGTAGACGAGCGGGGCTTCTATTACCGCTCTAAGGGACAAAAGGTACCTAACGAACCTAAGCAGGTTAAATTAGCCGTAGTCTTTATGTTTTTTTAATGCGGGGGGCGTTGGGATTGGTGGTCATCCAAATTTCAACCGGGATAGTGGTTGGTCGGTACCCCCGAGTGGGAAAACAGTGTTAAATGTTCAAACTGCGCCAACGGTGAGTGTGAGCGACCCTTTACCAGGGGGGTTTCACTCCGCAGTTTAGGTATGTTCGGCCGGCGCTCCTCCCGGGAGGAGTATGGCAGTAGGTTGTCGCGCGGCCTTCAGTTCGCACGCTAGCCGCGTCGCGCGTAATTAAGCATCTTTTTTTCTGTGATTTTTGCAACAAACAATGACTTCTAAACGATATTATAAATAACTTACTTACATACTAAAGGTAGTTTACTGAATTAATACATAATGTTATCTTTCTTGATTTATATACCTACCAAATATGGGCGAGTGGGAACCCTGTGCCCTTGGTTTCGGATCAGCGGTGCCCAACGGAATATGAACGCTCGTATCACACGATAAGTTTTAATTTCGCGTGCACGCAGTAGGAGTAGGAAAGTTTTTATACCTAAAGTTGACCTTTGTTCGAGAGTGATCCTTCTGTACGTTAGTACTATTACTTATTCTGTGCCTTAAGGCTGCGGCTCCACTGAGGTGGAGACGATCGGAGCTGAGAGGAGACGTGTGGGGATCGACCAATCATATTACATGAAATCCACATCTCGTCTCCGTTCATGTAATATGATTGGTCGATCCCCACACGTCTCCTCTCAGCTCCGCTCGTCTCCGCCTCAGTGGAGCAGCAGCCTTACAAAGTGATGTTGTTAGTGTTGTGTGCTACTACCCTACATTTGACAATGACAATAAAAGTTGCGTCGAGTGGCCGCGAGACCAGGGCGGTAGCGTGCAGTGCGCGTTTGGCAGCCGCCGTGATGCGTGACTCCGGGGAGAAGGGCTACGGATTAGCCCGAAACATGTCGAGTTAAACTCGTTTTAAGACGTGAGTGATCCGTTTATTTTCACTACGGTTACAAAGATATTGAACAAAAGCAGTTAATAATTTTTCTAGTAAAATTTGCAATTTGCGAAGCGCCTGATGGATACCATAATGAGATCGGAGAGCTGGCAGCTTCTTCGCACTACCTATCAGATCAGTATTGCTACAGCGAGGAAATGCTGCCAGAATCGGGTCCATGGTGCAGGGGAAACTTTTTGTAATTTTTTTCTAGTGTTATTTTAGTTATTAGTTGTTTTGCTTTTATTTTGAAATAAATTTTAATTTAGTTTAAGTTCTCATGTAGGTAATAAATTAAATTTCAATTTCAATTTGTGTACCCTGCTCTTATCTTGATCAATGCAAAGAATTAAGAGTAAATCGTGATATGGTTTCCTCGTATCTCATAGACACAATTTTCGTAACTGCATAAACCTCGTAAATACATAAACAGGATAAACTTTGCTATTTATCTTTGTGACGTTTAGCGTCAACAAGTAGGTAGAAGTGGATTTTATCAAAATGAGATGAATTAAAATAGTTAAATTCTGTATAACAAATTTATTAAAAAATATATAATTAAACCGACTAGGTCGTGGGTAATTTAATTTAACGCGGGCTGAGCACACTGGGCGAAACAAGTTCTTATAAGGGGTCACTTCCCTGCACTGCGTGGGTCTTCTTCAGGACAAAATCCGGACATCCGGAATTCCGGTGAAGTGTAGCGGATGCGTCCGTAGAGATTCCGGGAGTGTAGCAGGCCAGGTGGAGTCAGGGTGTGGAGCACAGCGGATGCCGGAGGTTTGGCGCTGGGAGGATGAATGGTAAAACGAAACTGAGTATTATCACTTTTATTCCAACATTTAAACACACTATTATGCATACAAATCTCGTGATATTTTACACAGATCAATACTTAAAGTAATACACCCGCGCGGACCAACTCGGAACAATTAATTAGATTACGTAACGTGACCGCTCTCTACGGCTGTGCGGCTAAGACTTCGAGGAAAAAAACGGAATTCGTCCGTTGTCGCTAGGCGTCTAAAAACTGGGCGGAAGTTACAACCCATTTCCGCCTTCTAGAACATTCGCGTCTAATCTAGAAGTTATAACGTGTTCACGGCGCCCTCTGACAGGGAGTAGGGCGAGACTGGGGAAAAAGACAATAGGTTTGAGGCTACGCCCTCTGCTGTCGAGCGGCGGTACCATCAACCCAGCTCGTCTGAGTTTGAGCCTGACTGGTTGCACTACTCTCCGTCAGGTAGCGATTATTTCAACGGTGTGACTGCTTTGTCCACAAGGCATATTGCGGTCTCTTTCTGTCGGTCACACAGGGAAATAGCCCCAGACTTGGTCCCTGGAATTTCCGGAATTGCCCATTTCAGAAAAAGTCCAGTTTCGTGTTAGTGACTGCGACACCCGGAATTTTAGATATGAGGATGAGTGCGTAGGTTGGTTTAGTGAACCCCAAAGCAAATAAATGGTGATCAAAGATGTGGCAGTCACTAGCAAAATCAGCTTTTACAATTAAAGAAAATTATAAATTTACTTCTACATTATTTTCCCTCGTACACTTCTCAATACTAAAACATATATCTTAAACAAACAAAACTATTTCATTAAAGATGAACCATTAACTAGAGTACGAAAGGAAACAAATTAGAAATACTAGGTTGAATTTTTTTTCGTAGATCAAAAATCATCAAACATTAAAGCTGCATGACAAATGATATGTAAAATGTGTTTTAACTACAGTGAAGCATCTAGACTAGTAATATTTATTTTAATTAGGTCTAATGAATGATCTAGCACCGTAAGCGGAAACATCGAGATTACATTTTTGCAAAGCGGGTAGATGGATACTTCTAGAATCACTCAAAAGCGTTATATTTATTAAGCATTAATATGATTAGGCAAGAATTAGGCAAATTTAATAAAAGGAAATAATCGCATTAATTTATAATGCATACTAAATACATCAATCGTTAGATTAAGCAATCTTAAAAACTATTTAGGTAATAAATGTTCTTACCCGTTCCGGGGAAACACAAGCACTTATTTTAAATATTAATCTGTATTGGAGATTTAACAAACAGTATACTTTGACATAAAAAATATTAAATTACGTAGAATTAATTTTGCTATAAGGATTAATCAATTGACCTTTCACTGTCAAAGATGTTCGGCGAGTATCTGTCCGACGCTTCTCATTCGATCGCCGGTGCCGGCGCCGGCGCAGTCATTAGCAGCGTGACGTAGTCCTTTGTATTCGCATCCAGTTTATACTAATAAGAAATATGTTCGTGCGGGCTGTTTGTTTGTAAATTTAATATTATTGTTGTGTATTTTAAGTGTGTGTTTTTGTGTGCGTGTTTAGGTTTATTATAAAGGTATTTAGGAACTTAGCATCATTTTGATTTTAAGTTCTAGAATAAGTGTTTTAGTTAGGAAATAGGCAAAACCGTTACATCTTTAAGCTTTTTATTTGATGATTCAGGGAGCGTACATTTCATGCCGGCTTCGTCATAATGACATATTCATATAAACACACAGGATGTTTCAAAAATCGTAGTGACAGATAGTCTATCAACGTTTGATTATAACTAACATAGTAGTTTCTGAAATATAAAAAATAAGTATTTAATGGGTTGGAAACAAAATGCTTTATTCTGTAATATGATATTAAGTACTATCACTCAGCTTCGTGGAATGTGATGTGACTTTGTTCATTCAACAATAGAAAGAAGGAAAAAACATAGGGAGCTTTAAGTTCCAGCAGATTTTATTCAGATTGTAAAAGATGCTAGAGCAAAACAGCCATACCAAGTAAAATACGTTGACCACAATTTTTTCAAAGATTTTTCAAGTCTGGAATATTACAAATGTGTGTCTCTGTGTTATCATTATAAGAGCTCTACAATATTCCCACTCGGGATTTAATTATAAACTGCACTTTAACGACTGGAAACTGTTACCTCAACGCTTGAACCGACGGTCGCCTTCGTCCCATGGCCTCCGAAAAATGTACCGCGGATCTTTGACGATCACTAAAAGAAAGTACAATGATCTGCAAAGCTTGAAAGCAGTGATTCCTTAAGATTACCATAGTTTCTATGACCTTTTACGCCACGAATAGTAAAAAAATTGTTTTCGTTGTTTTCGTTGCATCAGGAATTCATTTTTGTTTAGTTTTACTTCGTTTTTACGAATTAAGGGTATTTGAAACAAAAACTTTAAACTCGTAAGCAACTCTTTCAGTAGGTAACCTAATAATATGTTCACTTTAGTACTGTAAACTCGTATCTCCAAAATTATACATAACTCAAGGTTCAAGGATAAACTATGATTTTATTGCTACCAAACAACTTTGGTACCTATACTTTGGTAATGAAAAATTTATGAAATAAATAGGTTTTTACATCGGTTTGTGCAGATACGAGTTTGAGTAAGTATAGCGACGATTTAAGAGGGTACAATGGCTGAGAGACTTTTGAGAAATAGGTATTTTAATGAAATGTCGCTGTCTCGCCCGAACCCCTCCGTGTCAGTACAGCGAGAGCGGGACAACTGCAGCTCAGACCGTTAATAGGCGCGTAAAATTGACCAAAACAACATGTCGTAGTCCCCTGTTTTCTTCTCGAAAACTGGACCAATAAAATTATTTTTTTTCAAAAATAATTAGAGGACAGATTTAGCTATGCCCGTATGTTTTCTTTTTTTTGTTTATATGAAGGATTCTTTTCTGACGAGTGTCTGAAAATGACGTTGAAATTGGACAATTTTTTCAGTTTTTGAAAGCTCATATTTCTTATGCTAATTGAAAATGGAAAAAAACGAAACAGAGGAGCATAGCTGTGGTAGATACAGATTACACAGTAAAAAAATTTGGCTCTAAAGCCAATATCCAGGGAGGAAACAGGGGACTACGTTTGTATGGAGAAATGGTGCGCATCGTACCCTCTTAAGGTGCAACCAAACCGCCGCTTAAAAAACGGTGACGTTACGGAATCGCAGTGACGCATCGTAAACGTCACTTGGGAAGGTAGTTTTGAAATCGAATCTGTACTTCGGTTTTCTTCCAAAAATCGGTATAATATCCTGCGTGACCTTTTCATTTTGGCAACGGTAGAACAGAAAAAAATATCGCAACTAACTATCGCAACTCACTTCACTATTTTCTACTCGTCTAAAAAAATAACGATATGTATCACAACTGATACGTATAGCTTTGAAGTAAACTTAACGTGTTAATTGAGATGGCGTATAATAACATCCTTGTTTTGCACCCATCGTTTGTATAACAAAAGGGATCTCTAACCCCAGCGCCACACATAGCACAAATATATTGATATGTGTTCAAATATGTGTTGAAACGTTTGTGCTATGTGTGGCGCCGGCTTAAGGCTAGAGTGAATAGGCTGTTACTGTATCAGAGAGTTACCTACATTTCCATCAGGTAAAACAGATGATAGGCATGAGTCATAACTCCTGTTTCACCTGTTGGAAATGCCTTTGCCTTTTGCCTAGCATTAAAAATCCCTATGTCATACAAACGATGGGTGCTAAACAAGGATGTTATTATACGTTGTGTCTTACCCTTAATTTGATAGAGTTCGGTGTGGCGAACATGCACTTTTAGAAAATCTGGCGAACTTACAAAAGTGTTGTAAAAGAAATTGGAATTGTAGTCAATTCCAATTTATTTTTCAATTAATGTAATTAATTGATGTAAATCACACGAATACACTAATATTCAAAATGAAAGTGTCAGAATAGATAATTGTATAATTATAATAATGTTTTATGATTAAGTAAAGAAAACACAACATGAGTTTGATTGATGAATTGCTGTGTTCTATTTAGAAACATAAGGTCTTTATTTATTACACTTTATAAAATTACTTATATACTGTGGTTATAAAATTGTGATTAAATAGAGTAAAACATACTTAGTAAATTGTTTTCTTTTTGTTACCTAGTCCGAAATAAGTGATATCCATAAATAATGAGTAGTTAAGTAAAATTTAGGTAAAGGACCTGTTTGTATGTAATAGTGCACAAAATTGACAACTTAAGTCATTTTTCAAATTTGGAACGGCAATTTATTTATGTATAGGTACAGACACATTACTACTACATAAAACAAGTCAGTTTTTTACCTATACGGATTGCAACATTAACTAATAAGAAAAAAAAGTCGTTAACTGCATACACGTATAATTTATTAATAAAACGGCCAAACACTTATAAAAACACAATATTCACAGAACAGGTTGGAAATAAAACACACACGCGCGGGGTTAAAAAATTACACAGCGTAAGCACCGTAGGGGTTGAATGCGCCTGTACGGAACGCGGCACATAACGCGGTCAAAGTACACATACAACAAAGGCAACGTCGAGCCGAATTTCGGTTGGTCGGGCCTAGCGAGCTCCTTCGGTCACGGACCGATTAGGGCTTCGGGCATCAAGCTAAAAAAAGGGTAACCAGGCGAGGGTGTGCGGACGATGATGAGGATGTAATGGGGATGGGTATGAAAATGATCCGCCGCACGGCTCTAGTGGCTACACTGACTGCTAGCCAGCGCTCCGTAGTCACGCCCACCGAGAAATCGGGCTCCGAGCTTCGATGTATGGCGCTATAGCCGCTACAGTAACTAACTAAAATAGGTAATAATATTCCGAATGGGCCGAGAAAGAATAACGTTGGCTTGCAAAGTGCCTTTAGGATTTGGAGGGGGACCTAACACGTTAACATTACTGACAGATCAAATAGTTTACGCCGGACTACGATCGATCGGCTAATAAGCAAAGTTAAACCGCCTGAGCAGCCTCACGCGGAAGTACGTTGGGGTCTTCTGCACCGGCACGGCATCCCGTTGGTCGCCTCCGAACTCTGCGCGTCAAACAAGCACTTCGGGCATCCTGGGGAGCTGGCTCCGTGCGGCTGAGGTCTAGCTCCGGTACCCGGAAGCTGGAACAATTCAACCCGAAATAAGCAACGCCACCCCAAAAGCCGGGACTTGTCCAAAGGCGAAACCACAAAGCGATGCTAATAAAACTCACCCTGGCGTGATAAACGACAGAACCGACGGCAAAAGCGGGACCCCTCGGTCACCGCCCAAGGGACAGGACTGCCCTTTTCTTCTTCGATGAACTGCTCAATTTGGTCCCACGGACCGACGGCGCACTATGCCCACTACTCGGGCGCACTTCACAAATGATAACAGCTTCGGACAAGAACAAAACTATGTCCCACAGCAAAAAAAAACTCAAGCTTTCGTAACGACGTGAATCGTCCGCCTTCCAGTGAAATAATGCCAGACCCACATTCAATTTTTTCAGTCTAGAACCAGACGACAAAATTTCAAAATTTGACACAACAAGCGAGCGGCCTGTTACCAGTGGCCACTTTCACCGAAAAGTTCAAAAAACTTATAGTATTTACCAACCTACATGGAGCGTTTTTCGCTGCAAAATTGTATAGTAGACACTGGGAATGTTTTTATTTCCTTGGTTGCGCCATGATGCAGTGCGCAAGGAGAGAGAGAGAGAGAGAGATGTTTATTTACACATATCGATACACAGGAAATACAATTTACAGGAAAAGATACAAATAAAAATCATCGAATAGTATAACTTGGGCCCCACTCAGCATAATGTTAAGCCGCAACGCTGTTTTTCAGTGGAACCCATTTAAAAAAGGAGGAAGGCAAGCCTAGCTAACGCTGACCAGAATCCCCTGCTGCCACGTGGTCTTACGGCTCATTGTGCCTTGCATACTGAATGAATTTTCACTAGAAATTATTAAAGAAATTGTTAATAACAAAGCCAACAAGATTAAGGGTATCCTTGTACGTCACTTGGATCAACATCCTTAACAAAATCCTTTAGGTTAATGATGTATAAAGTGTATTTTTTTTTCTGAAATAAACAGTTTAAATTTTTTTTTTATTGTCACTCATTCTTTCACAAAAATGTCCGCTGTCCCATGTGTGATATTTTTGTATTATAATTCGCTCCTCCTACTCATGAATCTGCACTCCAATCCTTAAGTGTTCAAGAAACGCGGTAACGCTCAATCATCTTCCACTCGTAGCCAGTCATCGAAGTCGGCGGCGAAGATAGGTAAGACCACCTTCCTTTGTTACCCCAGCACGGGCCGCGCTATCTCAGTAGGTATGTTTTTTACACTGAGTTGTTTACATTATTATTAATAAACTAGCTTTTGCCCGCGACTCCGTCCGCGTGGAATTAGTAATTTGGGCAGCTTATTTTTTTATCCAATTTGCTTTTTCATCAATTATGGCTCTCCTTAGATCCTTCCGGAAGAAGTGAAACTTCATAATAAACCAACCCGCTCCCAATCCGCCCCAACCCGCTCTCAACCCGCCCCCAACCCGCTCCCAACCCGCTCTCAACTCACCCCCCACCCACCCCCAACCCGCTCTCAACCCGCCCCCAACCCGCTCCCAACCCGCTCCCAACCCACCCCCAACCCGCTCCTAACCCGCCCCCAACCCACTCCCAACCCGCCCCCAACCCGCTCCCAACCCGCTCCTAACCCACCCCAACCCACTCCCAACCCGCCCCCAACCCGCCCCCAACCCGCTACCAACCCGCCCCAAACCCGCTCCCTACTCGCCCACCCACCCGCTCCCAACCCGCCCCCAACCCGCTCTCAAGCCGCCCCCAACCCGCTCTCAACCCGCCCCCCAACCGCTTCCAACCCGCCCTATCTAACTGGGCTATCTAACACTGAAAGAATTTTCCAAATCGGAGCAGTAGTTCCCGAGATATAGACGTTTTATTTCCAAAACCCCCGATTTGGAAACATTATTCCGCTCCGCTCCGCTCCTATTGGTGTTAGCGTGATTATATATAGCCTATAGCCATCCTCGATAAATGTGCTATCTAACACTGAAAGAATTATTCAAATCGGAGCAGTAGTTCCTGAGATTAGCGCGTTCAAATAAAAAACCTGTTCGATAAATTCTTAAAATAGACGTATCTTTCTTATTTGTTAACCGATTCAAATGAAACAAACACTAAATGTTAATCCAAGAAAATACCAACATATCAGTGAAAACCGCATCCTTCTAGGTTAAGCCGTTTCTGAGATTAGCGCGCACAAACGCACAGACAAACAGACAAACAGACAAACAGACAATCATTCTAAAAATCATTGTTTTGGGTTCTATTGCGCTAATAAATAGCCCTAGTGACAATTTTTCTCAAATATCTTCAATGTACAGACACCGACTTGTTACAGATTTATTATATGTATAGATAAATAATATCACGGGACGCACGGGTCATTACAATTCACACGAATTTACCTAGTCCCAAAGTAAGCAAACCTTGTGCTATGGATACATACTTAGATTATTTTACTATTATAAACAGATACACTTTAAGCGCTCGTGCCTAAAATACCACGTTCCCAAATAGTCCGGAAGGCAGAGGCTATTTTGATTAGTTTTTTTATACCGATCGTTACTTCACAATACTAGTAAAGAAGCTGTCCCTAATAAGGAAAGTGAAGGTCAGCTGACGCACCTGCGGGGGCGACTGCTATGAGACCCCATAGAACACGTCAAAAAAAAATCCGAAAAATATTTTACACCGCATGAAATTTTTTTCATGTGTAATTGACATTGATTAGAATGAAAAAAAAGTAGTCAGCTGCACGACAGAGGGGGGATTCTGCGTCAGCTGAACATGCGAACTTGCAAAAAAAATTAGAAAATAAAATTATATTATGCCGATTTAAATTTTTTTACATGATTTTGGACATATACAGAAATGTGATATATTGATAATCAGCTGTATGTATAGTGGGGGAAAGACCGTCAGCTGGAGCATTTAAAATTCCGCGCGTCATAGAGATATATGCGCGCAGTGATACATTCCTGCTCCAGCTGACGGTCTTTCCCCCACTATATATGCAGCTGATTATCAATATCACATTTCTGTATATGTCTAAAATCATGTAAAAAAAAATTCAATTGGCATAAAATATTTTTTTCCTAATTTTTTTTGCAAGTTCGCACGCTCAGCTGACGCATAATCCCCCCTCTACCGTGCAGCTGACTATTTTTTTTAAATTCTAATCAATGTCAAATAAATAAATTTCATGTGGTATAAAATATTTTTCGTTTTTTTTTAACGTATTCCGCAGCTTCCCACTCTCGCATCCACCGCAACTGGACCAGCTGACGATCGATTTTGTCATGAGCCACATGAATTCTCTTTTCTATATTAACATCAGCAGGCATAAAATGACTTGTTTAAAAAGCCGCTGCCTCCCGGACTAAAAATACCAGATCTTTCAAAATAATACATTTGGTACCTATTTACCATAATTATAGCTTACCAGATTCTATGTGATCCCTTGAGCTTCATTCACTTTAGCACCATAATTTGTGCACTTTTGAAACACACACGACGGCATTTTACATAGATTATTTGTGGCTTGTTTGAGGTAAACTGATTGCGACATGAGACAATTGGGTCATTTATGAATCTTCAACTCGGGCGCGGTAGTAACATATCTACTCCCTGTGTAAGGGTAGCGACCCTTAAATTATACCCGTAGCACGCGACGAACCGATATACTACGAGTACCCTTCTTGGTTGATGTGAAATGTGAAAAGAAATTGTTTATGTTTAAAACTGTTTAATTAATAATGTTAAATAATAATGTTACAAATGTTAAATGTTAGTTTGAATCACTGATCTAGGTACTAATGTCTATACAAATGTTACTGTTCGCGGTTAGAGTACTAAGACGTGACTAATTGAAATCATCTTAAGCAGTATTGAGGTAAATTAGATGTGCATTGACAGCAGTGTCGGTAATTGGGGTTACACGCGTAGTGAGCCTAGTAACTTTAATGTACGCTGACCGTACACCCTGTTTATATGTAATATCATTGTGCTGAATCAAAAGTCTGTTGTCAGTGGTACTTATTGTAAGAAAAAATTACTTACTGAAAGTAGCTGTTGCTACACTGAAAATACTATAAAATAACTGAGATATTGAGATAGGTAAAATAGTAAGGTAGAACGATAAAATAAATTATTGGTAAGGGAGGGATCATTATACATAAAGTAAAGTAAAGTAAAGTTTATTTACATAAGTTTGACTAAAATAATTACTATACACTATCTGTATTTATCATTAACTTAAGTGTTTTAATCAATTTGATTGCTTATTTACAATAATTGAACTGCCAAAAATAATGTCATAATTACACTTCTTTATAATAGTCAGTTTCTTCTTATCTATCAGCATGCGATGATAAGTGTGAAGAACTAGGAGATGAAAATTCATCATTTAAGTTTTAACTGGTTAATCAATGATGTAATGAAAACAAATTAAAAAAAACGATAAAACTCGATATTTATAAGTGAAATAAAAGTACAACATGGATAATATAAGTATCATAAACAAATTAATGTTATTTGAATTTTTTTATGCGTTTATCGAAACTATGCACTTTTAAAAGGAAAAATAAAGTGTATTGTAATCATGAACATTCTTTTGATGATCACTTGGCACTTATTGGGACTTTATTTTATCCTTAAAGCGGCTCTGAACATCTTGTATAAAAAAAGTTTCACTTACTTCTGTTTTATTTCCTCGTCCTACATATTTTCAACTTTAAACGCAATTGCAGTTATTATATTAAGCTGCTTATACTCAAACGAATTCAAAAAAATCATTGTTAATATTAACACAATTCACAAATTATTCGAAAACGAGGACTTATACAAAAAGAAGATAATTAAACTCAACAAAAAATTTACAAAAACCGCTTTGCTGTTTTTTGCCCAGTTCGTATGGTTAACTTTTATTATTATATATGAAATTAGTGGTAACGTCAATTCCAAACATTTCGAAGTTATGGCATATGTAGGGGATTTGGTTATTGAGTGGCGGTATATTTTTGAATACTTGGTATTTAAAGTTCTTATAGAAGTTATGATTGCTCCGTTGGAGTTTCTTATCAGTTCTGTATCAGAGGCTGTGTTCGTTGGAAAAGAATATACAGAATCAGAAACTGCTGAAAAGTTGCAGGAAATTAGTGTAAAATTAGAAAAATGGGGTGAGGCGAGTAAGCTTTTGGTAGATGCCAGCAATTGTATTCGTTCTTGCTTCGGTTTCCAGGTTAGTTTGAGCAAACATATTTCCTCCTCTGAAGCATACCTTGTTTTTTAAATATAATAATAAGATTTTTTTGGTTACAGATGTCTGTTTCTATATTTTTATCGACAATTTATCTGATTATTTTATCATATGAAGTCGTTGATTTTAAAGCAGACTATGTAAGTCATATCATCATTGGTTTGTTAAAGGTCTTTTCTTGTATGCATTGCATAATATGCTGTTATTCATTTTCCAGAAACACATGGTTGATGTTCCTTTATTCGTCTTTCTATCGTCGCTACTGATATTATTTGTGGCAAATTTGTAAATTTTTACCTCGGGCCAATGCGCACATAATCTGGCCAACGAACTTGACACTGGATTAGCAAGACTCAACGTCGCACTCTTGACAGGTGACACTAACATCTTATTTTTTTAATGTTTTTATTTCATTCAAATTTCTTTATTAAATTTAGGCATCAATTGATGCTCCTATGAATGTCGAAGAATCTACCACCGTTTCGGAAAAACCCTGTTGAGAAGAAACCGGCAAGAAACTCAACAAGGTCGGTGTAGACAGGGGATTATTTCAAAATCTTGCAATGCGGTATAAGTAAGTAAGAAGTATAAGTTTTTTAAATCAAAATAAAGTATACAGGGAGACATTGGAGTCGTAATCAGAAACCACTTTTTGACGTGACAACGTCTAAATATATCGACGAACGCCAGCTGCATACACGAAATAGGATGTCGCAATGTAACGTTACGTACATGTACTTACAGAGCCGCGAGGGCCAGTTGCAATAGGGCGGCGTAGGCCAGTTGCAATAGAGCGACGAAGGCCAGTTGCAATATTACGCAATACAATCTAAGCGCTCGCGTATTTTTTTTTTTCAGTAAAAATTACCCGAACGCTAAGATTGTATTACGTAATATTGCAACTGGCCCTGCCTCGCCGCTCTGTAAGTACATGTACGTACATGTACTTACACGTAACGTTACATTGCGTCATCCTTTTTCGTGTATGCAGCCGGCGTTCATCGATTTATTAGACGTTGTCACGTCAAAAAAGGCTTTCATCACATGCTCTACGGAAACGATTGATGATAGAACAAAAAAATGGTATACAATATTTAAGAATATATCAATATTTACAAAAAAAACCGGCCAAGAGCGTGTCGGACACGCCCAAGGTAGGGTTCCGTAGCCATTACGAAAAAATCAAGTAATATTTTTCTAAGGATTTCGTATGTGTACGGAATCATCCAAGTTTAGGTATGTTTTATACCTTAGGCTACTATTTACTCTTAAACTACAAATAATTTCCAAGCAATCTTAGCCGCTATAATTTTCCTAGTAAATTTGATATATTTACTACCCTTCTGAATTTTTTCAAATTTTTCCACCCAACAGTTTAGATTTTAGAGGGGGGGGGGGCGATTTTAATGAAAATTTTCACTTTAAAGTTGAATATTTCGCAAACAGATCACTGAATAGAAAAATCATGCTAGCAACCCCGCAATGATTTTAAAAGACCTATCCAACGATACCCCACACTATAGGGTTAGCCGAGAAAAAAAAAATCACCCCCACTTTCCGTCTATGGGAGGTACCCTAAAAAATTTTTTTTTACTTTTTTTTATTCAACCACTTTGTCGGCGTGACTGATATAAATATTGATGCCAAATTACAGCTTTCTAGTACTAACAGTCTCTGAGCTTAGCCGCGGACAGACAGACAGACGGACAGACATGGCGAAACTATAAGGGTTCCTAGTTGACTACGGAACCCTAAAAACTTCGCGCTACCATTATGTCCAACTATTGTAGTTGTCACTATAACTAACTACTTTCTATATTTTAGAAGTTGATAGAAAATGCCAGCCAAAATCAGACCATGCATACATTACGACTATTTATGACAATCGTGTAGTTCCAGGCGCGGAGGGTCGTGCGTGCGCGCGCGCGGCTGCGGGGCTGGCGCGGCGGCTGCGCGCGGCGCCGCTGCGCGTGCGCCTGCTGCCCTCGCTCGCCGTGCAGATGGCGCTGCTCGTCAACATGCTCGCGCTCGTCGCCGACTACACCATCGTGCTGCTACAATTTAATCACGTCGTGTGAAGTGTTTGCTTCTACATATGTAAAGTTGTGTCCAAATTCTCCTATTAAATAAATCCTTTTTAGGGTTCCGGAGCCAATAATTATGGCAAAAACGGAACCCTTTTTATTTTCGCCATGTCTGCCTATCCGTCCGTCCGTCTGTCCGTCCGCCGCGGCTCAGAGACTAAAAATTCTTTTAGGTTACCTTTCATAGATGTAAAGTGGGGTGATTTTTTTTTATCGTCTACCCTGATAGTATAGAAGGGGTATCTTGGATAGATCTTTTAAAATCATTTCAAGGTCGTGAAGACGACAAGGTTTCGTTTGCAAAATAAGAAGTTCATTTTTTTTGTTAAAATGAGGCGAACCCGCCCCTCCCCCCCCTCTAAAAGCTAAACTGTTGGTATAAATTAAAAAAAAATAAGGATGGGAGGAAAAAACAATATGTCAAATTAACAAGGAAAACTATAACGGCTTTATAAGTTTGTCTAACAATTATTAGTAGTTTAAGAATAAATAACAGCCTTACTTATAAAATATTGCTGGATTTATACGGTCAGTATAATTAAAAAAATGTGTGGATTGTTGAGTTTTCCACATTTTCAACATCATCAACTTAAGTGCCTAATAATTTAGGTAACTATTCGTCTTTTTACATTATTTCGACTGCGATCAATAATGTAATAGGCACATTTCTTTGTAATAATTGTTGTAATAAATGTAATTTTGTCTTAATCAATGTAAATTTAGTTTAAATGTGTGTTCTTTGTAATAAATATTGTTTGAATTGTGGGTAAAATGGTTCCAAAAGAAGACCAGCGTCAGCTTCACGGCCGACATCATACTGAGTTGGGACCATTTCGTGATAGTATAATGTTGTATCTGTTACCGTTTTTCTCTTGCTAATTTGAGATTATGCCATGAAATTGCATCTCTCGAGAGTAGGCGCACGTTCAGAGATCAGGTTTTGTTATTCAAAATATTATTGTATGAGATTGACTCCCCGTATCTTCTAAGTAAATTAGGTTTGAGAGTACCTCGCCTGAATTCAAGAAATTCTAACTGTATGCTTTATGAACCCTTTACAGCACCACAGATTAAAGTTTGGAACCAGAGAAAAGGCAACACGACCTGGAGAATTGGTATATGCTGATGTTTGCGGACCCATTCCCTACTCAATTTCAAAGCTGCGATATTTCGTCCTCTTCAAAGATGATTACACGCGGTACAGATTTGTTTATTTTATGCGAGAAAAAGCTGAAGTACATGCGAAGCTGTCACTAATGCTGTCTGAAGTGAAAGCAGCTGGAGTTGTCATAAAGGAACTGCTCAGCGACAATGGCGGTGAGTTCGACAACGGCAAGGTACAAGCAATTCTCAATAAAGAAGGCATTAAGCAGAGAATGACAATGCCCTACACTCCACAACAGAATCCAACGGAGAGAGAAAATAGGACAGTTGTGGAAATGGCACGAAGTCTGATGCATGCACATGCCAAGATTCCTACGGGACTATGGGCTGAAATGGTTATGGCATCGGTGTATATTTTGAACAGAACAGGCCCTACCTGTATCGATGGAAAATCCCCGTATGAACTATGGCACCATAAGAAGCCCAGACTGAGCCATTTAAGAATAATTGGATCTCACTGTTATCCACATGTTCCTAAACAGCGAAGAAGAAAGTTGGAAAGAAAGGCACAAAAGGGAATTCTGATCGGTTACGACTCTGACGACGGTTATCGTATATGGGACTCCGACTCCTTCAAACTCATACGATCAAGAGACGTCATTTTTGATGAGAATCCCTTGTTGGGTCATCTTGAAGATAACAAAGAACCTGATGCTATGCAAGGTAACAATGATGTCAACAATCCTGATAGCCAATTTAACTTCGGTGTGCCTGAATGTGAAAGCCAGCACGAAAAATGTGATAACCAGCAATCATTGACAAGTACCGATGGAGAAACAACTGTATCATCGTATCAGCAAGATGAACAAGCAGCTGGACCATCGTCTGAACAAAATGAAGCGCCGGTTGAAGAACAAATCCCTGTGGAAAACACATATTCCGAAGCAGAACAACCTTTTGAGGAGCCATTACTTGAGCAAGAGGTCAACAATACGATAGAAGCAGATGATAAAGTCGTTGATGAACCAGAGACAGAAGAAGGTCGAACTGATTCGCCACTGTCTGCATCTGAAATTGAGGCAGAAGGCAGGATGACGCTACGAGATCGCTCAAACCTTAAGCCACCAGCTAAATATAAGGACTTTGTCTGCAACGTTTGCTTCAATGTTAATTCGCTAAGCGACGATCCTTTCACAGAACCAAACACGTTCAAAGAAGCGATGACAGCTAAGGATTCTGAACAATGGCGGAAAGCAATGGATAGCGAGATCAATTCACTGAAAGAAAATGAAACCTGGGAAATGTCACACCTGCCCAACGGAAGGAAAGCCATTCCATGCAAGTGGCTTTACCGGATTAAGACAAACCCAGATGTTAGTATAGAAAAATACAAAGCCCGCTTAGTAATTAAGGGTTATTCGCAGAAAAAAGGTCTAGACTACGAGGAAACCTTTAGCCCTGTTGCAAAGACTAGCACAATAAGAGCATTGCTCAGTATTGCTGCTCAGGAAAAACTTTCACTTTCTCAGTTCGATGCTGCATCTTTGTACTGCTACATTTTTGTACGGAACATTGAAAGAAGAGATATACATGAAACCGCCTGAAGGATACTCAAGCAATGATGGAAAAGTCTGCAGGCTTAAACGGAGTATTTATGGCCTGAAGCAAGCTCCGCGATGTTAGAACTCCACAGTAACAGAGTACATCCTCAAACTTGGCTTCAAGCAAAGTGAGAGCGATCCATGCTTATTTAAAAGAGGAGAAGGTAAAGAGAAGCTGATTATGGCTTTGTACGTCGATGACGGTTTAATTGCTTCTGCGAGCTCTGAAGAAACTGCGAAGTTTTTAAATGAGATGAGGCAACGTTTTAAAATCACGACGAAATGTGGTTCCTATTTTCTGGGAATAGAAATAGAAAGGAAAAGTGATGGGACAATCAAGATTGACCAGAAAGGTTACGCAAGACGGCTACTAGAACGATTCGGTATGCAAGACTGCAAAGCAGCTGTGACTCCGATAGTAAAAGATACCGTGCTATCCACGAAGGATAGTAATGAAACACAGAATTTTCCTTATCGTCAAGCTGTTGGCGCTCTATCTTACCTAATGGTCGGCACAAGACCAGACATTGCGTTTGCCGTCGGGATAGTGTCACGCACACTTGATGATCCAAAACCTGAAGACGTAGCGAGAGTTAAGCGAATTTTGCGCTATGTTAAGGGCACCGTAAACTACGAAATTACTTACAAGCCTTCCACTGTGCTCCAAGGCTTACGGTGCTACAGTGACGCTGATCACGGAGGTGACAGCTGTACTGGACGCTCAACGAGTGGCATGATATTCCTTTACGCCAACGGTGCGATAGCATGGCAAAGCAAGCGTCAGTCTACTGTCGCTATATCCTCTACAGAAGCTGAAATTGTGGCTGCTAGTGAGGCCGCACGAGAGATAATATGGATTACACGGATAATTGACTTCATGCAAATTGATGGAACGAAGATAATCCCTCAGCTCTTTATTGATAGTGAATCTGCAATAAGATTGGCTCATGATCCACCGTATGAAACTCACCAGCGGACGAAGCACATAAAGCTCAGGCATTTTTTGTGAGGCAGTGCGTTGTTGATGCAACGTTAAGAGTTGAAAAGATAGCCACGAAGACTCAGCTGGCTGATTTTCTAACGAAGCCTCTATTTAGACCTCGGCTTCAGGAATTGTGCAAGCTAGCAGGAACCTCCACTTAACAAACAGTTTTGTTTAAAAAAAAGGAGATGGGATATTGAGATACGTCTCTATTGTTACTTAGCAACGTTTGTTACTCAAAAATAAATGTCGTTGAATTTATTATTGCTCTTGATTATTTCTTAAAGCGAACTCTTTTATTAAACGAGTTTGTAAAATGCACAACAGCAAATTCTCTGAAATTGACATTTTTAGCATGTCTCTAAGCAAATATAAGTCTTTCATTAGTAATACGTAATTAACTTGTTTGCCATTTTTGTATTTGTTTGCTGAGAATGGGTTAGGTGCACATTCTCGTTTTTCTTTTTCTTAGTCGTAGTTTTTTGCATGCATGTATGTTGCTTTTACACCCGTTAGATACCTATATTATCATTATTAAGAGTTAATAACCTGTGGCAACTTTGTTGGTTAATTTTTTAAAGCAACTGTTTGTAGTATAAGTTTTATTGTACCGTTTGTGCCCAAAAACATAAATAAATAAATAAATAAATAATAAATATCCCTCCGCTCTCCTACCTCTGGAAAGGGCGCAGCGCTTTGTCCTGAAAGTCATGCTCGGGAGGCCTCGTACTTTCTCTACGTCGGCTCTTTACGAGGAGGCGGGTGTTCTGAGCGTGCGACGGTTGATGCTTCTGCGAGTTGTCACTCAGGTGCATCGTAAAGTCATTCGATCTGAGCTATACCAAACCTTGATCCGGAAGCGGGTCTTCAGGATTCCTACTCCTCGTGTTAGAACTGCCTTTTCGAGGAGACTGCCGGCCTTTCTACACCCATTAATTTATAACACGGTCATGAAATCTTGTGATATATCTAGAGCCTCCCCGCACGAGGCCAAGATTATGGTTAGGAACTGGCTAGGTGGACTCAATTATGGAGAGACTGAGAGTCTGCTCAGGGTCGTTGCCTAGGTGGCTGCTTACACACCTAAATACACACACTCCCTCACGTACACTCACACACTCGCACAAAACTTACACACACTCAGTCACACACTCATTTTGCTTCGGTCTAACCAACCCCCTCTTTCTTATTGTAGTTTAAATTAAAGCTTTTTGTTATATTGTGTAATTTCTACCTTGATTTTGTTTTGGTTTATAACTTTATTTCTTATTTTTAAAATTTTAATGTGTTTGTACCCCGAATCCTGGTTGCCACGTGACAGGCATTGCCTAGTGTGGGACCAACGGTAATTCGTTTTTTGTAAAGATATCTTCTTTTAATAAATATTTTTTTTATTTTTTTATATTTTTCTTTCTTTCTTTCTTTCTAATAGTCAGTTCCGTCTTATCTGGCAGCATGCAATATGCTAAGTACGCGAAACTAGGACCTGGTTAAACACAGGTACATTAATTTATCTCGTCAGCCAAAGCTACATCAAAAATAAATAAAAAAAAACAAGATTAAATATTATTCAGTTAGTTAAATTTTTACGTTTGTTGCTTTAAAAAAAAACAAAATGAAGAATATAAATACCTATCATAAAAAAAAAAACAATTTGATTTTTTTTTATGCGTTCATCGAAACTACGCACTTTTGAAAGGCAAAAGAAAAAATATTGCTATTATTTACATTCTTTTGATGATCGCTTGGCACTTATTGGGATTTAATTTCATCTGTACAGCGGCTCTGATCATCTTACATGAAAAAAGCTTTACTTACTTAGCTGTTTTGTGTTCTTGTACTACCTAATTGCAACATTAAACGCAATTACAATTACGGGGAGGCGTGTGAGAAGATTCGATAACGACCGCTTTAGCCTAGTTGGTAGTGACCCTGCCTACGAAGCAAGAGGTCCTGGGTTCGAATCCCGGTAAGGGCATTTATTTGTGTGATGAGCACGAATATTAGTTCCTGAATTATGGATGTTTTCTATGTATTTAAGTATTTATTTATTTATATAAGTATGTTTATCGTCGTTTAGTACCCATACTACAAGCTTTGCTTAGTTTGGGACTAGGTCGATTTGTGTAAGATTGTCCCCTAATATTTTTTTATTTTTTTATTTTGATGTTGTTGTAACAATTCAGTTTCGCTTCAGCTTTCCAACTGGAAGCATCTCTTAAAATGCCGAATGCTTCACCGAGCTTTGTAAGCGCTGATCCCGCCTTCACCGAAGCCTCCCTCAACGCCGCCGGGCCTCCACTACATCTCTACTATCACCAATACACACACCCGTCCATCCACTACACTAAACCACTCCACATTTTATTAATTGTAAATATTATCTTTGTTTGTAAATATTATATACTAGCTTTTGCCCGCGACTCCGTCCGCGTGGAATTAGTAATTTGGGCAGCTTATTTTTTTTATCCAATTTGCTTTTTCATCAATTATGGCTCTCCTTAGTTCCTCGATATAAATAAAAAAAAATACCCGCCCCCGCACACCCGCGTTCACATTAAACACCGTACTTGGGAGTCAATCGTGCCTATAGAAGTTTTACTTCAAAAACCCCCGATTTTGAAACATTCTTCCGCTCCGCTCCTATTGGTGTTAGCGTGATGATATATAGCCTATAGCCTTCCTCGATAAATGTGCTATCTAATACTGAAAGAATTTTTCAAAAGGCACAATCGGTAAAAGTAGGCAAGTATGTTTTGTTATGACGTTGTCACGTTAAACTATCGTCCGTAAACTGACTTTACAGACAACCGGTTTTTTTTGCCGTTTTTATAGGAACCTTTCGGGCGCGAGTATGGCTCGCACTTGGCCGGTTTTTTACATTAATTCGATTGAAATCAATAATGTAATTGTCACATTTCTTTTTAACAGTCACTTCTTTCTTGTCTAGCAACATACGACGTCAAGTACAAAGAACTAGGAAATAAAAGTTACATACCTCCTAGTTAAATTATCATTTGAGTTTTATCTGATCAATTAATTAAGTATGCCATGAAATGAAATAAAATAAAAATAAATTAAATTAATCAAATAAATTTAACAAATTAGTGAGTTAAATATTATAAAGTTTGAGAGCCAATAAAAAATGAACTATAAAAATATCATAAAAAAATTAATTATATGTGAAAATTTTATATGCGTTCATCGAAACTACGCACTTTTGAAAGGCAAAAGAAAGTATATTGCAATCATATACATTCTGTTGATGATAACTTGGCACTTATTGGGACTTTATTCTCTTTATAGAGCAGCTCTGATCAGCTTATATGATAAAAGCTTTACTTACTTCTGTTTTACGTTGTCGTACTACCTTTTTGCAACATTAAACGCCATTGCAGTTATTATATTAAGCTGCTTGTACTCAAACGAGTTCAAAAAATTCATTGATAATATTGAAACAATTCACAAATTATTCGAACACGATGAGTTATACAAGAAGACGAAAATTAAGCTCAATAAAAGATTTACGAAAACCGCTTTCCTATTTTTTTCCCATTTCGTTTGGTTTACTTTTATCTGTTTTCACACAATATTGATTAATAACGTCAATTACAGACTATTTGAACTCATGCCATATTTGGGGGATATGGTTATGCAGTGGCGGTATTTTTTTGGATACTTCCTGTTCAAAGTTCTTATAGAAATTATGATTGTCCCGCTGGAGTTTCTTACCAGTGCTGTGTCAGCGGCTGTATTCGTTGGAGAAGATTATGCAGAATCAGAAAAAGCTACAAAATTGCGGGAAATCTGTGTCATGTTGGAGAAATGGGGTGAGGCAAGTAAGCTTCTGGTAAAGGCCAGCAGTCGTATTCGTTCATGCTTCGGTTTTCAGGTTAGTCTGGGCAAACTAATTGATTACACTAAAGTATACTTAGGTGGTATGTTACTTGAATAACCTAAGATTGTTTTGTTGCAGATTACATTTTCTATATTTTCTTCAACAATTTACCTTATCATTGTATCATATCACGCTGTTGATTTTAAAACAAACAGTGTACGTAATGTAATCTTTTGTTTTACTAAAGAACTTTTTATTTCAGTGTTGATTAATATGCTTTTCTTTATTTTTCAGAAACTTTCGAACAATGTTTCTTTACTAATATATCTAACGTCGCTGCTGATGGTATTTCTGGCCAATTCGTCAATTTTCAACTCTGGCCAACGCTCACGAAACCTGGCCAACAAACTTGACATCGAGTTAGCAAGACTTAACGTTGCACTTCTGACAAGTAAATTAATATCTAGCGACCGATCCGTAGTCACACCAATTTACTACACTGGTGTGACTATGGTTCATGTTATTTATCCGTAGTCACACTGGTGTGACTACCATTAATTTTACCCGACCCATGGACACACCAATGCACCCCCCAACCATAATTCTGTCCAGAAAATGGGTAGGTTAGGTTAGATAGGTAGTTTCTTCTGCACGAAGGGAAAATCGACCAGATATAGGAGCCTCGCGAAGCAAGAGTCCGTTGAATTGTCAAGGGTGAGTTGGTCTATAGTGGTGTGACTACGGATAAATGAAATTAACCATAGTCACACCAGTGTAGCAAATTGGTGTGACTACGGATAGGTCATGTAATATCTTACTAACTAACTTTAAAAAATAGAGGAGTTTATTACTTCGGTAATGTTTTTTTTTATTCTTCAGAAAGAATTTGAAAAAATAATTTTTGATTGGACAGGAAATAGTTCCAATTAAGTTCTACCAACAATCTGACCGCTTGGTGTGTTTAATAATCATCACAATTGTGTAGTCGGAGGTGCGGAGGCTTGTGCGTGCGCGCGCGCGGCTGCGGGGCTGGCGCGGCGGCTGCGCGCGGCGCCGCTGCGCGTGCGCCTGCTGCCCTCACTCGCCGTGCAGATGGCGCTGCTCGCCGACTTGCTCGCACTCGTCGCCGACTGTACCATCGTGCTACTACAGCTCAACCACGTCGTGTGAAGAGTTCGCTCATTTACAATATCGCTTCACCAGAAGTTGTGTCTCAAGTTTTTTTTTAACAAAAATTCATTAGCAAGAATTCGTTTCATGTACAAAAAAAAGAAGTTTATCTCCCCGTTTATAAACGCCTCAGGGACACCAGTCAATACAACACTAATAATAAGATAAATTTATTGAAACTATTTACGAAATCGATTAACACGGTCAGATTTTTGTGGATTAATTGTCAATGATCGGCAATTTATATTTGCACATCGTGAAAAAATAAGAAAAATGTTTATAATAATAATAATAATTATTATTATTATTATCTCACTCCATAGCCCGGTAATCCTGTCCACAACATCCCAACCCCATAGCCAATTCCATGTCGCTTCCTACCTGGCAATAGTTTGGCAACTGTGGTGGACTGTCCGCTAGCACATCCTCATGGTGTATTAGGGGATAGACCTCCATAGTTGCGCCCATCTCATTTATATTATATGGTACCAAAGGCCTCTTCATGTTGGCTTCGGCCCCATGAATGCCTTTCAAATGACCGGGTCCCCATGGGCCCGTGATCGGAAATCCGTACCAACATAATAATAATAAAATTTATTTCAGACAAAGTCCATATTATTTTGTTAGTTACAGGTATTACTTAAGAAACTATGTTTGTAAATAAATTAATTATAATCAAATCAAACACAATCCAAATCCAATAAAATAAATCATATCAAATCAAATAAATTAAATTAAATTAAATCAAAATAAATTAACAATAAATTAAAAACAAATTACATAATTTTATACACATGACCTCTGGATCCCATGTGTACAGTATCCCAGTGCTTCCAAATGGCGCAAGCAGGAGACTCGAGAACAAGGCGCAAAAGGCTGTTGGCGCTATCACGCAGACGACATATCAGTGAGGCAGTTCTGTTACGTAATATCGACCTGAAACAGTCGACACGAGCCTCTGCGAACATACCTGATGCACTACACCATCGTGGCAGCCCCAACAGCATCCTGAAGCCGTTGTTATATTGGATGCGCAGAGCATCAAACGCCTTTTTTGTGGAACATGTCCACAGGCTGCATGTGTAAAATGTCTGACAGAATGCCCTAAACAGCGTATTCTTAACATTCTCCTCACAACGCGCAAACCTGCGTGACAACATGTTACAACGAACGGCCAACGCCCTGCGCTCCCGCTCTATATCCGCATCATCCTGGAGACTATCCGTCACCCAATGCCCAAGGTATTTAAAACGCGTTTATACAGGTTGCGTTAAAATTGTTAAAAAACACTCTCACAAATGTTTCGGCTATGTCTTAAGATGAAACTATGACTCTATCTATATAGTGACTTGTCGTCTAGAATAGCTTATAAGTAACCAGACTACACGTGGTCCTGGCCACACGGGAGATCACTGCGATTGACCAGATCAAATCGCCCGTGGGCGGACGTACCGTAATATATGAGGGCACTGAAATGCCTGCAAATCGGAACAGATGGTGGGGCATTATACGGCGAGCAATAACTGCGTCTGACTAGCCAAACTAGCCAACCAATAGAACAACCGCTCTGCAAAAATTGTGATAACTGAGAAGACCTCACTACCTCAAGAAGAAGAAGTAGTTAGGTACATAACTAATGTATACCAATCCCTAATAATATTTTCTGGTTGAGTACAAAATACACAACATGAGTATAATTTATTGATCAATTGCTATGAACTGAATCTGGTTATAACATTAATCAATTAATAACTGTAACTTGTAGGCAATTACACATAATAGCTGTTGCCCGCGAATCCGTCTGCGAAAAATAGGGGTAGGTGTATATAAAATAGCCTACGACCTAAATATTCTAGACCTACCGAATATAGAGAAAAAAGTTTAATAAAAATCGGTCGAGCCGTTTCGGAGGAGTTCTATAACAAACAACGTGACACGAGATTTTTATATAATAAATAAGATTAGATAAAAGTTATACAGTTACGCTGCAGTAGGTAGTTTACTAGTCCTTTTTCTTACTATAATTGATGACTTGAACCATCCTTATTGTATTGTCTGTTCTGCCAGTAGACCTAAGGATTCCCTTTTTTTCGATGTACCATCTAAAAGCTTTGCTATTGAATAAATCGCAAACGAAATTTCAAAGGAGCTCGACACAGTCAAATAAAAACAGCATCACAATGAGTTAAAGCTAAATCACATTATCAAACGTGACGTGGTGCCATTATGTGAATTGAAATACAGTTGAGCGGATGAGTTCTTTCAACTACAAGGCGCTTCGGAGAAAAATACGTAAATAATCAAATCACACTATACACCGCGGCCGCAAGCAGCCCGAGTGGTTTAAAACATAGATTCTTCACGTTATTTCAAGCCAAAAATGTAGTATAAAGTCAGGTGGATTAAGCTTACTTTGGTTTTTTTTTTAATTATTTACACAGGCCTAATGTCCAACAGTGGACGTCCTATACGGCTGAAATGATGATGAATGATCAATATTTTTTTAATAATTCTGCAGTGGAATACACCCAAATAATAGGCAACGTTGTCATTTTCAATCCTTAAAAGTCTTTTTGTAACAGGTAACGTCATAAAAATAAAATTAAGAATACTTACGTTTCCAGCTCGTTCTAAGGCTTTAAGCGTTTAAAGTTGGTCTTGGTCTTGGATGACCAATTGTTTTTTGAGATAAAAAGAACTAAATATTGCTGATTTAATTTAGACCCCGGGTTTGTATAATATTTTTCACATCTGAGGGGCTAAGAAATCTGTCTTATAACTCTAGCGCATTTACCTTATACACAGTGTGTGACAGGGTTGCTAAAATCATAACCCTTTCGTTCGTAGTCTGACAAAAATGTTAGCTTACTATGTTGTTTCTGCTATGCTCAATCAGTCTTGAAGGTATTGTTGGTTGCACAGCATCTATATTTTTTTGTGAAAAGCCGCTTCGATGCCACTTTGATGTCCATTGACCATCTACATGAATTTATGAATCTAATGGACTCACTAAAATGGTACTCACAAAAGACCTTTTGCTTTCAATAAAAGTGAATTAAAGTTTTCGTTTGGAAAAGTGTAGCATAAAATATACAGAATAACGTTGTTTCAAAAGTGAGCCGTTGTTAGTCATCATCTTACTTGAACCAAAGTATCTGGGCGGCCGAACTTCGCTTGGGCTAAAACTCGAAAGCAGAAGCTTTCTCGTAGCAAATTTCATCGAAATCACTAATGACATCTCTAAAGACGGTTTTGAGATCCCCGAAACCTGTAAGTATTTAATAAAACATTATTAGTGGGAAAACTCTGTCTGTCTGTTTTTTAGCTATTCACTTAAATCGCTAACCGTTTAGATGAAATTTGATTATATGGAAATAGTTTGAAACACCGGAAAGGACATAGGACAGTTTTATACTGGAAAATACCAAAGTGCTAGCAGATAGTAAAGTGATAGCAGAGTGCTGCTTGCTCGTTTTCCTCTCTCTCACAATAAAAAAAATAAATAAAAAAGTTCCCGCAGGATCGCTGTTAATATTATAAATACGTAAGTTTGTTAATTATGTGCGCGCGTGTTTGATCTTTTGTACGAAATTATTTTAATTTTTAACGTGCTTAGTTAGTTTAGTAATTATTATTGTTGTGTGCCATACTTCACTGTAGGTACCTGAGCTATTCTGAGCGTATGGATTGCTTCTGACAAGTTAAGGTCGTTTCTAAGTCCGCCAGTAAGTTTATGCGAGTGGGTTTGTGTATATTTAGCACGCTGCGGCTGAACATGATAAATGCCAACCGGTGATACTAGCTAATGCCGTTTGACAGTGTTGAGGACGAGTTTGTAAGAGGTACTTTCTCTTTGATTCATCTTTATCATCATCCCAGCCTATATACGTCCCACTGCAGGGCACAGGCTTCTTCTCAGAATGAGAGGGATTGGGCTGTAGTTCCCACGCGGGCCCAGTGCGGAATGGGAACTCTCTCTTCCCAAAGAAAGAGAGATCTTTGGTTGCCTGTTTTTAATTAATTTTCGCATTTTTTCCTTTATTTAAGATCGTTGAAAAACAAACGCAATAGCCAAATTTTAAGATACGTTACCAGAAGCGAATCTGTTCTTTTAAGGGATCTCTACCAGTCACCACAGGAGTTGATGAAAGTAGTGAAGGAAACAGTGACTTTCAAATTTGTGTTAGTGACAGCTATAATCAAAGGTGTTTCAAACGCTGATAACGAGGTTACTTCTTGTAGACCTATAGCTGTTCTTGCTGTGTTTGGTAAAGTTTTCGAGATGATTCTTAACCGGTGTATAGGCCTGCAGATATCTGACCGTTTGCACGATAGTCAACACGGCTTTCGCAGGGCTAGGTCGACCACTACGAATCTTGTTGCCTTCGCCGACTACGTTTGTAGTGAGATGGATGCTGGACGCTAAGTCGACGCTGCTTACTTTGATTTTAGGAAGGCTTTCGACTTGGTGGATAATGATATTCTGTTGGAAAAGCTAGCGATATTTGGGTTCACGCCGAAACTTTTAAATCTATTTGCAAGTTACTTGGCTGATCGGCAGCAATATGTAAGGGTGGGTGGTTTTGAATCTGTGAATTACTGTACTCTCTCTGGGGTGAGTCAGGGCAGTACCTTAGGGCCTACGCTGTTTCTGATCATGGTGAACGACCTTCCCGATGCGGTCCGTAATGCTGAGTGTCTTCTTTTTGCTTATGACCTTAAATTATTCCGAAGCATCAGTAGTGCGGTGGATAGCATGTCATTGCAGAGTGACATTGATGCTGTTATGGAATGGAGCGTGTTAAATCAACTTTGTTTTAATATAGTAAAGTGCAAGATGATCACATTTTCACGCAAACGTTCTCCGCTTCGGGTCGACTACTGCTTGGCTGGTTCCACCTTGGAGAGAGTAGAGGAAGTTAGAGACCTTGGCTTAATTTTGGATGATAAATTTGACTTTCACAAGCACATAATAAATATTTGCAAGAAGGCAAGTAAAATCTTGGGATTTGTTATGAGGGTATCCAAGCAATTTCATGTTGGTGTCGCTAAGGTCCTCTACAGTGCTTATGTCCGTAGCAAGTTGGAGTATGGGGCTGTTGTGTGGGATCCTTATGAGGACAAATACGCAGTCATTATTGAAAAACTGCAACGTAAATTTGCTCGCTGGTTATATAAAAAATCCTATGGATATTATCCCTATCTTTACCCCTCCGCATTTGTTTTGGGTATGGTTGGTCTTGAAACACTTGAGATGAGAAGGAGGCTTCTTTTGCTCACCTTCTACCTATCAGTTGTACACCACCGAGTGAATTGTCCAACATTATTAGAGAAAATTGGGTTGATAGTGCCGAAGAGACTGCCTCGGGACGCGGCGGGGGCCGTGGCGCCGCGCCGCCGGCCGCGCCTGCTGAGCGTGCCATGCTGCCGCACGGTCTACGCGAAGCAAGCGCCTACTATGCGTGCTCTTTCGCTACTTAATTCTATGCTCGCTCAGCACGCTGACGCTGACATGTTCGCTGATCGCTTTGCCTGCCTCTGTGGTATTGCAAGGCAATTTCTGTTTACCTAAACATTGTTTTTTTTTCTTTTTTTTGTTTCTCTTTAGATTGACATTAATTTAATTCCGTTTCATAAGTTTTTCTATTGTGCAGTGACATTGTTTGCTATTATTAAGAATTTGACTCTAGTATGTAAGTGACTTGGTGTTAAACTGTAAACTTGCGCTATTAATTGAATGAATAAATAAATAATATTTACAATAGCAATGACGTGATGCCACCTCCCCCAAATTCAAATTCATTTATTTGTGTAACACGTTCGTATTTGTCCTAAGTATATCCATACTAATATCGGTCTGTTTGTCTGCCTGTCTGTCTGTCTGTTACCTCTTCACGCTTAAACCGCTGAACCGATTTAGGTGAAATTTGGTATGGAGGTAGTTTGAGACCATGAGAAGGACATAGGATAGTTTTCATCCCAGAAAAATGCATAGTTCCCGCGGGATAGCGATAAACGAATTCTTCGCATACAAAGTCGCGTGCAATAGCTAGTAATGTTATAAATGCTCCAAATTTTAACTTAATCGGTCCAGTAGTTTCGGAACAAATTTGCGCAGACGGACAGACAACCATACAGACGTACGAGTGATCCTATGTGGGTTTCATTTTAACACTTAGATGTACGGAACCCTAGAAATAACCAGATTGTAGCGTTTAGGGGACATAGATCTGAATCTCCTGAGTAAGGGAATTTTTTTTCCGTCATGCTTCGTACGGAACTCTGAATATTTCCGCTGTAACTACGACCACGTCTTACTTCTGTTTATTTGCGCAGTCCGCTAGCTCCCGTCTCGGCGCTCTTCCATCTGTCAGCGCTCCTGTCGGCCTTCGTCTCAGATCGATCAACCGTCTATTTCCATTTCAAATGCCCGCCGAAAGATTTCAGCATTACATTGTATCCATAACAACGGGTGATAGATGGAATGCGTGAAATGTATTTGTTTTAGAATACAATACATTACCAGTGAGCTAGAATGGGGTTGTCTAAAAAACAAAGATAAATTTAAGCTTGGTATGGGTGTGGTCTTTAAGACAACGTAAAAAGGGCGTAGCCGTGCTTGCATGGAAAAGCCGCGCTTTCACCAAATGTTCACTGTATTTTTTCTAATAAGAGCCCTCATGACAAGTATAATTTCCTGTAAGTTTCAGCTTCCTATCTTTGTTATTTTCTGAGATATATTTTTTATAAACTTTTCACAAAAATGTTTTTTTTTCCTCACTGGCTAATGCAAGTTACCTAATATTTTAGTACAATAATCTATATATAGAGAATCACATATACTTTAAATAATATTTTATTCTTCCAAAAAAAACTTGGATAAATGTAGGAAATAAAACTTCAGTATTTTTTTTTCTTGCTTTCTAGAAGAGCGACACTAACAGTTCTTTGTTAGGTAATTGCCTATATAAAGGCCTGCTATATATAGTTTTTTCAAAATAATCCAGTTGGTACTTCATACTACAAAATGGAAAAATAAAGGATACGGTGTACCCAACCCATACCAGATAATTTAGTGCAAAAGAGATTATGCACATTGCAACCGGTCAAACGCGACAAAAATATCAGCTGTATTATAATATTATTATGATGCAGATCAAAATAATCATCGTCATCATCAGCCCATCCTATATACGTTCAACTGCAGGGAACAGGCCTCCTCTCAGAATGAGAAGGCTTGGGCCGTAGTTCCCACGCGGGCCCAGTGCGGATTGGGAACTTCACACACACCATTGAATTTCTTCGCAGGTTTTCTCACGATGTTTTCCTTGACCGTTAACCTTTTGACCGCCAGCGTCGGCTATAGACGACAGTACGGTAATACAAAATTAAACCTACCCGCATCCGCATAAGAATCAATTTTGTTCCAAACAAAAACTATGCGTGGCGGTCAAAAGATAGCTCATGGTAAATTACAAATGTAATTTCGCACACAAATTCCGAAAAACACAGAGGTGCGAGCCGGGATTTGAACCCACGACCCTCTGCTTGAGAGGCCATCTGCCAAACCACTAGGCCACCACGGCTTTTTTGATCAAAATAATACAAGGTCATAATAATACGCTTTATAATTTTAAATCATAATTTTACGCCTTTTCAAATAGGTACTATTTCCAAAATGTCTACCAGCTCTCAGCTACACAATTCAGATAAGTATAACCTACTCTAAATACAATTTTTTACGCTGTATCAAATTGGCACTTATTAAAATTCGAAATTCGAAGTTCGTGGCGTACTCGTATGTTTAAGACTATTAGCGTGAACGGAACGGCACGATACGTTCGAAAATCAAATTTCGTTGTATACGGCCAGCTTTTAGTTTCTCACCCATCTGTTAAGTGACAATACAAACAACTTTTTAATTAAGAACTCGAAAACTTGAGTGAAATCGAACTCAGATTACTTTATTTACTTTATCAAAGAAGATGAGTCCGGTGTGATTACGTAAACGGTTGGTTTTAAACGACTTAAATTAATTTTGACTAGCCTTTGCCCGCGTCTTAGCTCGCATGAAACACATCTGGCAATTGAATATAACTCCGGGATTTTTAGGGTTCTGTACCCAAAGGGTAAAAACGGGACCCTATTACTAAGATTCCACTGTCCGTCTGTCTGTCTGTCCGTTCGTCTGTCTTTTTTTATACAATATAGGCTGAAAAAAACTTCCTGAAAAAAACATTTGAAGTTTTCGAGAATTTTCAACCCTCGCCATATCCCTGGGGATAGGGTGAGACAGAACCATACCACCGTAGTAGTGCTGGAATATGATGGAAAATTGAAAATTAAAATAGGTAAGAGATACAAATATTTAATTTAAACTAATCCGACTATTGAAAGCAAGCACTAAACAACAGCATTACGGTGATATGGTTCTGTCCTACCCTACCCCCAGGGGTATAGCTAGGGGTATGGTGGGTCTGAAGGGGAAAAAACATTAGGACGCTTAATATGAAAACATTCTACAATGGGACAGAAATCAAATGGTTTGACTGTACAGCGTTCATGCCGTAGCTACTCGAGTGAGCACTTCAATAAAAAAACTCCTTTATTTCACCAACCAATAATAATTAAGTTTTATTTAAGTATAAGAGAAATAACAGCATAAAATAAGGCTTTAAAACGTAGGGCATAAAAACAAAATTTTATTAATAATTTTTCAATAGTTTATTAATCTATGAATGAAATAATCGATAAATGACATGGTTAAATAAATACATTATACTGCAGTAGTAATGATAGTGTGGGATAGCACGACGCGTCGGAGAAGATTTGCACAAAAAGCGACATCTGCGCGAGTAGCGAGACGAGCATGCATATAAGAGTCATATAAGAGTCATATCTATCGCACTGGCGATTTGCGAACGTATTAGAAGCGAAGCGAACGCGCAACGAATACGCCGCGACCGCGCAGCATTTTCGTTGCATCTACAGCTTGTATAGGGCTGGAACGCCATGACGTACAAAAACTGAAGTGGGAAAAGTAGACGTTAGCTGACGTATGTGAGTGTAGGTACATCATGGTGTCCCAGCCTATTAGGGACTCCCCAAATCTACCGACGCGGAATCGGCTTCAGCCAATCGGGAAAACCATAATGTCAACACAATAAGAGCGAGAAAGATCGGCTCGGCTACGCGGGCCGAATGGAGCCGAGCTGATCGACGTGGTTTTCGCTCTTATTGCGTTGACATAAAGGTTTTTCCGATCGGCTGAAGCCGATTCCGCGTTGATAGATTTGGGGAGACCCTTAGACGCGGCGAACTCGCTGCCTGTTAGCGGTGAATACGTTGCGCGTTCGCGGCGAATCCGTTGCGCACTAGCAGCGAATACGCCGCGCGTTCGCCCCGCTTCTAATACGTTCGCAAAACCCCAGTGTGATATGGCTCTAATACAAATAGAAATTACATCGACAATCTTCGTCAGCGCAGACTGTTGTTAACAAATGCGGAATTCAATCAAACTAATTCAATGAATATGAATATGAATATATGAATATAAACTTTATTTAAAACAACATACACTGTAATATATTTGCACAAATTAAATAACATGATTAAACTGCAGTTGTGTAATAGTGTGGGTTAGCACAATGGAGAAGATTTGCACAAGGAGCGGCATCTGAACGAGTAGCGAGCCGAGAAGACACACGCATAGCGGCCGTACGCGCAGGTCGCGGCACAGATCCGATGCCATGCGACGCAGTTTGCGCGCGCAGCTGCCTGGAACTATGGGACATAGATTTCATTACTGTCAGTTCATAACAGGGCAAATGCCTCAGTTCTGGCCACTTTAAGACTGATTGTCTATTCAGACGTGTGTACCTTAGTAAACTCATTTTAAAGTTGAAAATGGCCAAAATCGGCCCAGGGGCCAGCCCTGACCAAAAGTTAACCTAACCTAACCTAACCTAACCTTTTGATTTAATTATGGCCTGTTTCATAGAGTTACGTGTACTCGTTCACTAAACGGATTGCGACCAACAAGTACAATTTACTAATTTAATTTAACAATAATATAAGTTAGTTTTAGCTGATCGTTTCATGAAATGGGTGAAACAACTTTTTGTGTTCAAGTAACATTTTCATACTGTTTCATATAAATTACATAGTTTTGTCCATGAGACAAATTTTTTGTAACCAGTGGGTGGCAAGAAAATGTTTATTCACCCAAATACAACCATTTCATGAAGTCGTCACCTCAATGCCAAACTATCTATCTGCAAAAATCACATTTTTAGGAAAGCGTTTTAAAAATGTCAATATTTTTTTTACCTTTGTCTGTAAATTGGTACTGTAGGTTTGTAAGGTTAATTGATAAAGACAAAAAAAATTGACAGATTGTCTATATAGCTATATTTGAAACACTTGTCTTCAAAATCTAATTTTTGCGAAAATAGCATGAAGTGACCAAAATGTTCGGCCACATCATGAAATGATCAAATCTACGACCATGACATCTCCCATTTATTAACGGTTTAAAATATACTTACTAGTTACTAGTTACTTTCTAGTTATTAACGAATAGTTGAGTTGAGCCAGAGCCGTGTTGAAGCGGAAGGCTTCGTTGCGCACGCGCTGCCCCGCCAACACAATCAGCACTTTTATAAGCAAGTATATTACTAGGAGAAACAGGAAACTCTGGCTGCCAATCTTATACTGTGGTACCTAGAATTAAATAGTTGTCATAGAAAAAACATAACATCATCATCGTCAGCTGGAAGACGTCCAATGTTGAATAATGACCATTCCTTAGACCGCCAAAATTAACAATAACTTGCCACTTTTGTACATTTTTAGGTTTCCATACCTCTATAGGAAAAACGGAACCCTTATAGAATCACTTTGTTGTCCGCCTTTCTGTGAAGACCCTTTTCCTCAAGAACGCATAGCGGTATCAAGTTGCAATTAAGATCAAAAAATGATTCATGCATTTTTTTTCTATACTTACCTAATAATTTTTAGCAAATTTACGTAGTTTTTTTTATTCAGTATGGTTTATAAAAAAAAAACTGTTGGCGCCTGATTGCCTTCACCTTAGGAGAAGATATTACTTTATGCACTAAAGTATAAAAAGGTTATTTTGCAGCCTACATTTAACACAAAAACCAGCTTCATGGGCATGAGAAACTATGTAAAAAATTACTATATGTCTCTCATTGCAGCAAAATAATTTGATGAATTTAAAATATAAATAAAACACAAAAACTGAGTTTATAGTTAACTGACCTTGTCAATGCACAAAGTTATTCCTTGATATGCTAGTATAGGGTTGCCATACGTCCCGGTACGCCGGGACATGTCCCGGTTTGAAGCATGGTGTCCCGGCGTCCCGGCCGATAAGCAATTTGTCCCGGTTTAAAAATCATAGTAATTGAATAGAGGGCTGGACTTGGTAAACACTAATATACCTAGCGGCAGCGCATGCTACACGCTGCGCTCGTAGCCGATAATGTGCATTTTCACCAATATCTAGCGAAAAGCGCCAACAAACAGAAAACCATAAAAAAAAAGTAAAAAACTCGCTGGCATTGAATGGCTGTGTTAAAAGTTGTTTTGTGTTTAGGCAAGGACTAAATCTTTAAAGTTACCTATTGCTGTAATAAAAGTTTATTTTTTTCTACCTTTACTAGTTTTTCTTTAAATGTCCCGGTCTGAGTCCCCACACTTATGGCAACCCTATGCTAGTATGATGTAATACAGGGTGTCCGTAGCGAGCGGCATAGCGATCTGAAACAAAATTCCTACTAATATTATAAATGCGAAAGTTTACTCCTTCATGCTAAAAAGACGTTTAGTGAAAATCAGTTTCTACTCTCGTAAGAGTAGAAGAAGAAAAGTAGAAGAGTAGAAACTGAAGACGTATCTTTAGAACTAAAATATGTCTTACCTGAACTCCAAAACATTTCCTGAGACTCGTGGTCGCGCTCGCCAACTCCTGGCTCGTCTGATTCAATTTCATCAATTTGTAACAAATCTCTGCCAAAACTCCGCCAATTTCCAAAACATCTTCTTCATCCTTTTTCAGCTTGCTAAGCGCTTCCATCATGGAACAGTTCAAATACTCCGTGGAAGCTACAACAACTTCTATCAATACGTAAAATGCAAAGCTGGAGAAAAAGTAGCGTAGTTGGAAAATGATATCGAAAAATAAATCGACCACGATCGCGTTTGTAGCATTTTCTACAATCAATGACCCGTAAAGTGACACCAGTGCCGTCGCGACGATCAAACTCAGCGATGACACGCAAAGCAACCGTTTGTTCAGTTTCTTCATAGAAACTTGGTACAGTTCATCGTCCTTGTTCAAATTGTAAACCGAATCAATGCTGGCTATAAACTCTTTGAAATAATCAGCTCCATATACACTCAAAATTATAGCCGTTAAAGTATTTGTGATTGAGAATAAATTGTAACTGAATAAGAAGTAAAAATTTATATTGTCGAATGTACGGAAAATGCGCAGCGAAGTGTGAAGGAAGCGTTGGTACACGAACAAATACGCCGCAGTTTCTAAAAGAATGCGCAATTTTACGAAGTGTTTCATTCTGACGCCCAGAGAAAAGTAATTTCTGTAAACGCACATCACGTTTTCGAGATATATTAACTTATTTATTATGCTCAGTTTGGACATGACGAAGTATCAAGAGGAATGTCGCGTACTAAAAGTAAGTATCATGTTGGTTGTAATATCGTAGGCATATTTGTTCAATCTTGATTAATTAAAGTTGAAGTAAAAGAAATTGAAACGTTAGGTTTGGTACTCACTAGGGGCATGCGCATTTAATGTAATTAAATTACATTACCAGTGGTGCGGATTTGTAATGCTCAATTTCGTATTTTCCAATGTAATACGAGACTCTATTAACTGGCATCTAAGGGGGGCGGTTATTTAGTCTCACCAAATAATTTTCCTGCTTGTATAGTGTAGAAATACCTGGGCGACCAAGCTTCACTCGGGCTACAATTTGAAAACACACGTTTTTCCAGAGATAAGCCTAAAGTAAATCGATGTTTGACCCCCAAAAAGTTACGTTAAACTAGAATTTTACAAAGAAAGTTTAATAAAATAAATAAGAATTAAAGATAAACCACTGATTTGAAGTATTATAAAATAAAAGCATGGTATAGTAGCACCCAGCGAACAGAAAGGCTGAGCAGATGCCGATGTTTTTCTTAAGACTAAAACTATTTATTGCTAAAACTTAGGTACCTCGAAGTTTCGCCCGCATAGCAACGGTCGTAGTCACGAGTCGACTGAAGTGTAGGGTATCATGTTCGTTTAGGCGCGCGATATTTAGTTATGAGTGAGAATCAGGAAAGTTTAGAACATTAGACGACCAGATGGCCTAGTGGTTAGAGAACCTGACTATGAAGCTTGAGGTCCCGGGTTCGATTCCCGTATCGGGGCAGATATTTGTATGAAAAATAAGAATGTTTGTTCTCGGGTTTTGGGTGTTTAATATGTATTTAAGTATGTATCTATCTATATAAGTATGTTTATCCGTTGCCTAGTACCCACAACACAAGCTTTCCTAGCTTACTTTGGGACTAAGTCAATTGGTGTGAATTGTCCTGTGATATTTATTTATTTATTTTATTAATTATTTATTTATTATGTTTTTCTTCAAATTTAATTGTTTCTATTTTACAGTAACATTAATGTGCACTTATGTGTTTATTTTTATATGTACCAATGACCAAATATTAAATATTGTTCTGACCAATGATAATTTACAATGAATTCTAATCAAAGTAATGATTCTATAAAAAATTAAAATCCCAGATATTTAAGTAAAACTTAAATGGAGAAAAACTTATGTACCATCCTAATTAAAGAGATTTTCTTCTTATCAAAATCTTACTGTATTACAAAAGTGCTTGCCGAGATATTTAACCGAAGAATTACGGAGTTCATATATTTTCAAAAACAAGCTGTTACATTACGCACAAATGCACTCAGTGTGTCGCTCAAGAAGCAATAGGTAACGTAGGTTTAAACAAATATACAAGTAGGCAAACTAGGCAAGCTATGTAGGTCTAAGTGTTGGATTAATCACCAAAGTTCAAAGTACTTTTTGTTGATTAAAATTTTGACGTTTCTTTTATGTTCATCATCATGATCCCAGCCTATAATATACGTCCCACTGCAGGGCACAGGCCTCCTCTCAGAATGAAAGGACTTGGGTCGTAGTTCCCATGCTGGGCCATTATGGAACTTTACGTATACTTGCACCATTGAATTTCTTTGTGATTTTAAATTTCATGGTACATTTCAAGTGTTATTTCGGAAATAAGTTCCACAAAACTCAGAAGTGCAAACCCGGGCTCGAACCCATAACCGTTCGCCCGAGAGCCCATTAGGTCAAATTACTAAGATACCACGCCTTTTTTTTCTTATTTTTTTTTTTTTTCTTGGTTATTGTGACAGGTTTAATTCCTTAAATTTAATACAAGACTTGATCACTGTAATTTGGGCTGATGAGGTTTTTAAGTCAAAATTGATTGCGAGAAAAATTACCTAAATCAAAAATGTTATATGTTATATGCCAAACCAGCCAGTTTACCAGTAGCTTATTAGTTTGATCTATTATAGTTTCCTAAGCAGAGGAGAGGATGAACAAGCCCGGGCCAAGGCAAACCTTTGAATTTCAATCAATGTTCCAATTTGACTCATGTTCGAAATTACCTTCGAAATTTACTACGAGTTTTATGATAAAGTAAAACATCGCGAGGAGTCATGGACGCATCTGCGAAACCATTCAATTATTAAGATATAAATAATATTGACTTCATTCATTTAAAATACAGCTTTATTACTTTGTTAAGTTACTAACAGTTTCCTTAAATAACTCTATGCTTATATCCTTTTAAAATAAAATAAACTAAAACCTTCCCACTTATCTCGTACTAAGTATCTCGTTTTATTTAAAACAAGTTATCTAAGTTATTTTACTCCTTAGATAAAGTAGGGTCAAGTGCAAAAATAAGTATCGATTTAATCCTCCCATCGTTACATACCTATACCTTAATTCGACGACATAAGAGCTATGGGACATATTTATGAGCAAGTTGTGTGCACCCATATTTTTACACTTGACTGTACATACCTAGTTTCGATGTCAGTTTAAAGTTTTCTGATTTAACGTTTACACCCTGTAGAAATCGAAAATGATGATGAATGAATCACGTCAATCGAAAATTAATTAAGTAAGTATACAGCGCTTACAAGTATCTTATAAAAGTGAAAAAGACTAATAAAAGTCTAATAAGAAGTCAGGGTATGTATTACTAAAAAACCTGAGTCGAATTTGATTAAAGTAGGTATTCGGAATATGTGCAGTCAATTAATAGCATTCCTGGGCCATTGTAGAACCTTATCATAGTGAAGTATTTTTTTTGTGTCAATGGTTATTGTATGATGAAAATGTCATGAAGACAAGGTTCTATGGTGTCCTAAAATCAATAATTTGGCTGTACGCATATTAATGAAAAAAGCCGTGGTAACTTAGTGGTTTGACCTAAATGGTCTCTCACGCAGAGGATTGTGGGTTCAAATTCGGGGTCGCGCCTATGAGTTTTCGGATAATGTCTGAAACAAAGCTTTACGGTCAAGGAAAACTTCGAGAGAAAACTTGCAGAACTTGCCTGCGGCGAAATTTATTTTGTAAAAATTCCAATCTTGACCTGCTTGGAAACTTCAGCCCAAGACCTCTCATTCTAAGAGAAGGCTTGTGTCCAGCATTGAGACGTATAGAGCCCAAGGTGATGACGATGAAGTATTTTTTGGAGCGTACAATCATTATGGTACACTAAGAGATTAAAAAAAACCAGCCATGTGCTAGTCGGACTCGCGCACGAAGGGTTCCGCACCATTATCTATAAAAACGGCAAAAAAATCACGTTGGTGGTATGGGAGCACCCTTAAATATTTGTTTTATTTTAATTTAACTATTTATTTTTAAATTTAATATATAACTAAATATTTTGTGAATATTTCAAGCGTCTATCTGTTGCTGTTATCAATATGGAGCACAAACGAGCAAAAAAATCACGTTTGTTGTATGAGAGCCCCTAAATATTTATTTTATTCTGTTTTTTGTATTTTTTGTTATAGTGGCAAAAAAAATACAACATCTGTGAAAATTTCAACTGTCTATCTATCACGGTTCATGTCATGAGATACAGCCTGGTGACAGACCGACGGACGGTCAGCGAAGTCTCAGTAAATAGGGTCCCGTTTTTACCTTTTGGGTACGGAACCCTAAAATCTCGTTTACTGTGACATTTCTACACATTGTATAAAAATCAAACGTCATAATTATATCACATTCAATAATTAATTCGCTTCGTAGGCTTCAAAAGTTCGTAGGCGTGCTACGTGCTACGCCATATTCGTGCGTATTCATTCATGTTCGTGACTCAGATTGAGTCGGTTTCAGCTCAGTTCGCGCAGCGCGCTCGTACTGGGAAGACGTGTTGCTCTTTTGTGGCAAAGTTTATCGAGTCTGTGGTCCGTGAAAGTTGTGTCAGGTGATTTGGATTGGTACTTGAGCTTCAGTTAGAAGTGCTGTGATTCGGAGAGGCCACGTAAGTAAATTAGTATTTAGTTGAAATTTTTGTTTTTCCTATTTATCGGTATTTTCAAGTTTTTTTTAACCCGGAATTTTTGTGAATTAAAATTTATAAGTAGTAGACCAACACATAATGGGAATATAAACACAAGTGATCGGTTTGTTTCACTGGCCTCTTTCGTTTTAAAGCATTGTTTACTATTTTTTTTGTTCAATTAGCTAATTTCGGATTGTTGTTACGCAAAACCTCTAGCGTTTTGCTTTTTATAAAATAACTATCAGTTGCCTGCGACTCCGCCTGCAAAGAAGAGAGGTATATAAATAAAATTTCCGTAACAAACAAATAAAACAAAATACAGAAATTTTATAAAAACTGCTCAAGCCGTTTCGGAGGAGTTCGATAACAAACACTGCGACACGAGAGTTTTATAAAATTAGATAACAAGTTTTTAAAGACTCAATTATTTTTGTTAAAATTACGTCACTTTGAAAATACCCCACTATGTCTGAATTACGTGATTATTTCAAGTTTTTTTTTGACTGCTTTATTTAGGTATTTCTCCCAATCTACTGTCAAGAATCGTACAAGGAGAATATTCTACAACTTAATTCCGACAGTTGAATTTTTTAGCAAATTTTGGTTTCTATTTTAATTTAATGAAAAACTTGTCGTCGACTCTGGGGTCCCCAGAGCAGGGTCTTACTTCATCCAAACATTGAGTCTCGTAGTGTAGAGAGGAAATACCTACGGCGAGAGTGCTGGGAACTATACCGCAGACTGGTCCACATCTTTTTATTAGTCTAAAATTGTTTCATCATCATTCCAGCCAAGAGTTTAAATTGCAAAAAATGTATCTAAATAAATAAATAAATAAATATTAGGGGACAATCTTACACAAATCGACCTAGTACCAAACTAAGCAAAGCTTGTACTAGGCGACGATCTATCTGTAAACTCTTTATTGTACAAAATAAGGAGAAAAAAACATTAATGACAACCGTTGAAAAGCATGTACAAAGGCGAACTTATCCCTTTAAGGGATCTCTACCAGTCAACCTTTGAGTGGATGAAAGGAGCATTTAAAAAGGGACCGACAAAAAGTAATTAAAAAAAAAACAGTCAGACAAAGCAAAGGAACTTTTAGTAAATACAATACATTAACTCATAATGTCATAATATAAATAAACCTATTAAAATATACTACCGTATATAACATACATTATGCATAATACATACAATAAATAAGCAGTGTTCTCAATATACTAAAGAGATGGTGTCAGCCACATCTTCTTCAAAGCTTCCCTGAACGACACCACGGAGGGAGATTGCCTGATGGAGGTGGGTAATCGATTCCACAGTCTAGCAGATAATTGTAATGTAATGTATGTAATTTAGTACATAAATTCCGGAAAACCCAGAGCTGCCTAGACCTGGTGCAAATCCACTGTCGTCTGCATGAGAGGCCATAGGTCAAACCATTATATTATCATGACTTTCATAGTCACGACTAAATAATTTAGTTTTTTTTTAATTTTTTAGCTAATCAGTCAAGTACAAAATATTGGTGCAAACAATTTGCCCTTAAATATTATGTCCTATAATTAGCTCTCATAATAATGACGGTTATATATAATACAGTAATTAATGAAATTCACAATAATAATAATTAGTATAATTTTAATTGACATGCATATTTGTATAGCATTATCTGTAACGTTCGTTTTTAACAATATAGGTACATATTTAATTAATTCTAGTGTTCAAACACCATGTATATTGTTTCTGAAATAAAATGATGATGGTGATGATGAGGATCAAATCCATACGGCATTCCAATTTAACGTACGTCCTAACAAATACAAATACTAATTATTATATTATACACGAACATCAAGTTGAACAAATACAGGGTTATTTGTAATTCACTAGCATCCTTTTAACCCTAAACTCTTACCACTTAAACAAATGTTTTTTGTTTTACGGCTTTTGTCATAACTTTATATTTTTGGTATAATAATGTTTTGAAAATATGAGATTACCTCTTATTTTTACGATACTCTGTGTATTTCTATGGCAAAAAAAAAGTGCTTTATTTTAAAAAGTCGTAAAACAAAAAACATTTGTTTGAGTGATAGGAATTCAGGGTTAAGAGGATGTCAGTGAATTACAAATAACCCTGTATAATAAAACAGTTTGCAATAACCTGATGACCAACTGACAATCATGCGTCAGTGCTTCAAGTAAGACACATACACTATTCGCTATTGTTGAAATCAATGCGTGTCGTTGTGAAAGAGCAGTTTAGGCTTAAAACTTAAGTTAGTTTGTACTTCACTGTTTTAATTACTGTGTATGATTTTGGTAAACAAATAATGATTTTTACTTTCTTTTTTAGGGTTCCGTAGTCAACTAGGAACCCTTATAGTTTCGCCATGTCTGTCCGTCTGTCTGTCTGTCTGTCTGTCTGTCTGTCCGCGGCTAAGCTCAGAGACTGTTAGTACTAGAAAGCTGTAATTTGGCATGAATATATATATCAGTCACGCCGACAAAGTGATTGAATAAAATAAAGTAAAAAAAATTTTTTTAGGGTACCTCCCATAGACGTAAAGTGGGGGTGAATTTTTTTTCTCGGCTAACCCTATAGTGTGGGGTATCGTTGGATAGGTCGTTTAAAACCATTTCGCGGTTGCTAACATGATTTTTCTATTCAGTGATCTGTTTGCGAAATATTCAACTTTAAAGTGAAAATTTTCATTAAAATCGGCCGTCCCCCCCCCTCTAAAATCTAAACTGTTGGGTGGAAAAATTTGAAAAAAATCAGAATGGTAGTAAATATATCAAATTTACTAGGAAAATTATAGCGGCTAAGATTGCTTGGAAATTATTTGTAGTTTAAGAGTAAATAGTAGCCTAAGGTATAAAACATACCTAAACTTGGATGATTCCGTACACATACGAAATCCTTAGAAAAATATTACTTGATTTTTTCGTAATGGCTACGGAACCCTACCTTGGGCGTGTCCGACACGCTCTTGGCCGGTTTTTTTACTTTACTTTTTAATCCCTTTACTAAAAGCAGAAATCCTGTTAAAATAACAAAGCACGCTGTGTTAACCTGAATCCACTTAGTCATCTTAATTTCCACGTACAGGGTGATCTTAATGTGTTTAGTGGGTTATTCGTAATCCTGGGTTGGTGGATCAACCGGCTAACTCAGGCTGACATAAGCGAGAGAGCTATAAGGGGAACCCAGAATCGGGTTATATTGTGTAAAGTAACCTATTTTAATACACACAAGGCCTCTTACATCTTGACAGATGATTTAAGCAGCGTCTATTTGAGAGAGGCAACGCCGTTCGTGACTGTAAAGTCCGATCCGAGAGCGGCACGTTCGCCCGCATTTTTGGCACACGAAGTGAGGGCCCGGCGACAAAGCAGAAGCTGCATCGTAGCCGTGCCGTCTCGCCCGTTTCTGTGCTAGACTCTGAAACCAGGCGCTGTCGTGGGTTTCACAACCCTCCGCGAGAGTCTTTCTCCACTCATTGCGGTCGGAAGCAAGATCCTCCCACACGCCGTGATCGATGTTGAAGGCGACCATGTCGCGCTTTGCGCAATCCTTGAAGCGGAGACTGGGACGTATTTTAATAAGGGTTAATATATTAGATACAATTTCCTGGATTTTAAGTTTTTTGACCTGCGAAGATATTCACTGTTGTGAGTGAACTTCATAATCCGCACTAAGCCCACGTGGGAACTACAACCTCAGCCCTTTCATTCTGAGAGGAGGCCTGTGCCTTGCAGTGAGACGTATATAGGCCGAGATAATGATGATGACTGTAAAATATTAAAAATACCTCAAGGTGCAAATGCAACTCTTCCTGGGTAGTTTTTCATATTATTACTAACTGTTGCCCGCGACTCCGTCTGCGGAGAATAGGGACATAAAAAATAGCCTACGACCTATTCTCAGGCCTACCAAATAAAGGCAAAAAAAAATCATAAAAATCGATCAAGCGGTTTCGGAGGAGTTCGATAACAAACACCGTGACATGAGATTTTTATATTAGAAAATAAGAGGATATTTTAATTATGTTTTTAACGACAACCTGTCTCCACAGAACATAACCTAAAAAAAATCCAAAAGAATCTGATCATAACATAATTAAATTTTATTCAACTTCTTGGCACTCGTGAACTTTCGACGTACCAATTTATCTATACTTTTGGCTATAAAAAGCTGGCAACTTTTCTACTTTGCCCACATAATTGAAAGAAACAACTTTACTTTCGCACCCCGAAAATTTCTGTTTATGGTGAATTTCGAACATTTTGAATAAATTTTAGTTTAACTTGAAAAAATATGGAAGTGACTTTTGTTGTGGATTTACTTTTTCGGAAGGCGGAGCACATTAACTGATGTTTGTTATTCAATCACAGCTGAACGGATATAAAATAAAATTGGCAATGAGACATACGAAGATCAGGGGCTTAATTCAGGAACGGCCCAACAAAGTTTGCGAGCGGTAATTCAATCGTTTACGAGAGGATAGGGATGGGATGAGCTTGGGAGGAGCCTTATCTTCCTGTTAGTTCGCTTTGTAAATAAATAAGTGAATAAATAAATAAATAATAAATAAATATCACGGGACAATTCACACCAATTGACCTAGTCCCAAAGTAAGCTAAGGAAAGCTTGTGTTATGGGCAACGGATAAATACATACTTAGATAGATACATACTTTTTTAAATACATATTAAACACCAAAGACCCGAGAACAAACATTCGTATTTTTCATACAAATATCTGCCCCGACGCGGGAATCGACCCCGGGACCTCAAGCTTCGTAGTCAGGTTCACTAACCACTAGGCCATCTGGTCGTCATAAATAAGGCTCATCCCAATCTCAGCCCAAGCCTCTCGCAAACCAGTGATTTTTGGCGTTCCTGAATAGCATACGATTAAATTACCGCTTGCAAACCGTGTTGGGCCGTTCCTGAACTTAGCCCCAGGGCCCTATTTCACCAACGTGACAATTGTCGCACCTATTAATATACATTATTACATGCAAATTATATTAAAATATACGCGTATGTTGACCACGAAATACTACAATTGTAACGCAAGACTGTGACACAGCTGTAATCTCATGTCAAGGTTTACCGACCAATCTACAAATATGTACGACCACTTTAGCCTAGTTGGTAGTGACCCTGCCTACGAAGAAAGAGGTCCTGGGTTCGAGTCCCGGTAAGGGCATTTATTTGTGTGATGAGCACGAATATTTGTTCCTGAGTAATGGATGTTTTCTATGTATTTAAGTATTTATTTATCTATATAAGTATGTTTATGGTCGTCTAGTACCCATAGTACAAGCTTTGCTTAGTTTGGGACTAGGTCGATTTGTGTAAGATTGTCCCCTAATATTTATTTATTTATTATTTATTTTATGTCGCGTACAAAAAAATATTTTCGTTTTACAACATAATTATGTAATAATCATTAACACATTTAGTGCCAAGAACCTGCTAGTGGTAGGTACAGAACAGAGTAGGGTTCATTACGTCTCAATTTCATTTTACCCTTTTACCAATACTATTTTAAAAAGTTCAAGTACCTTAGTTTTGAAGCTGACATTTAAACTTCATCTACAATTAATAGATGGCGTTGTCCAAGCGAACGTGATGCCTTTAAAAAAAATATTTATTATTTATTAATTACAGAGATAAATCAAAAATACATAACAATAATATAAGACCATCGTTAAACCAGAGTGGTTTGTCTCGATGCTCCATTCCGCAGTACTTAAAGTTTACTAACAAAATCATGCAATAGTTACACAAAAATTACCTATTCAACAACTCATGATGCAAAATTTAAATCTAACACACCGTGCACTAATTATTTACTAGTTTGTTATCGCGGCGCATCGGCCGGAAATATAACCTTCTTTCGGAGCAAATTCTAAGATTGTGAATGTTTCTCAAGAAGGTAATTTTGAAATTTTTAGGGGCTGTTTCACCACCCATTGATTCATATAAATGTGATGCCGTCTCCGTAGGGTGTTTCACTTTTGTAGGTGAAAAAATTTTTGTGATATTTTTTCTGACTTTGTTCAGCTTCCGGTTCTAGCTTATGTTAATAGAATATTTTCCAAATTTCAAGTGGATTGGACCATGTTTAGAGGTTGCACAGAATAAACAGCTCTAACTAAGAATAAAAAAAAGAAGTAATTACTTTTATTTAAAAATAGCACTATATGGTAGCCACACATCGTTTTCAAGTGAAAGAAAATTAAATTAATCATAAAATAGAACATTAAGTACTCAATAAATAATTTACTACTTAGGCTACACAAGTTACAACCTCATCTTTGGTTCGCTTGACCACGCATTTTCTGTTGCATGCTTGTTTCTGCTATTCATCTCTGATCGAATCATTAAATAAAGAATAGTTACTCTGTCTTCTAGAATCTTACAGGATACGATTGATGGCAACAATTTACTGTTTCAATGTTAGAGTAAAGGTGGATGATGCTTAAATTTTTTGAGCCATTTCGCTTCTTTTGGTCACCCGAGCTCGATGAATAGTAGACGACGATATAGAAACATCTGAGACATCGTGACCAAGGCTTTTAACAGCTGTAATAAACGAAGTACTAGCTTGCCGAGTGGAGAGTTGTTCGCGGTCCTATGCAGCTATGAATGTCCAATCGAGATTTTAGTTTACTTATAAATAGGACGTGACATTTTTGCTGGTGGTACAGAGAATAGAATTATTTTCATCGTCTTCATGACTTGATGACTACTTAATGAAGGGCATTCTTGGTCCAAGGTCACTGTCATGTTGATTTCTTTAATTTGTCTTGTCTCTTACGCTTTCGGATAATTTGTAAGGAAAACTTTAACAAATTATGGTAAGTGTTCCTTATAGAGTTATTAAATGTTAGCTGAAACAGTTACTGTCTTGACATATATATTAGCCTTCTTCCACACTTCTTGCAGTTTAATACTTGTCTACTTAGTGGCGTCCGAAAGAGTTTACACAGCACATGTTCCTTGGAAGGAAGTCCAGCTCCTAACAAAATATCACAAGGAAACCTCTCGAGTAACGAATTCGTCGTTGACAATTCATATTATTATTTACGTTAAAATATGCTTCAATCTTTTAAATGACACACTTAAATCACTTATAACCCTCCACTTCAGATAATAAACTTGAAAATTTTGCTATCCCCTAATACACCGATATTAATTACTTGACATAAAAGTCATCAAACTGTGCAACCTTTAGATGATAATCGATTTTACTGATTTTAGGCGTATGAACTTTACATATGAGTGGAACCAAGAATTCGAGCAAAGTCAAAGAAAAATCAAAAATTTTGAAAAATGAAACACCCTACGTCTCCGTCTATCCGAACAAAACAAACAGAGACGGCATCACATTTTATCCGTCAAATAAATTTAGTCAATGGATGGTGAAACAGGGGGTAAGCGCACAAAATGAGTGCTTCTAACTTAGTTACTGTTAAGTTAATGATGCATTTAATTCATCATCATCATCATTTCAGCCGAAAGACGTCCACTGCTGAACATAGGCCTCCCCCAAGGCTCGCCAAACAGATCGGTCCCGCGCCGTCCGCATCCAACGCGGTCCCGTAACCATAACCATAACACATTTAATTAAATTGATTTAATTAGTCTTATTTACTTGAGGTGTAATTGAGTGTGTAATTTAATCTCAACCAAGCTTGAATATCGTAGATTTTATCAGACTCATTTTAACAATTACGCATACATCGGGGTTTTCGGTGCGGGAATGTTTGAAATTAGCCAAAGAGTAGGTATTGACTTAAAAAACAGAATTGACTCTAGCAGGTTTCTACCTAATGAACTGATGTTGGTTTTAAATAAGAATCCTGGCTATAGCAAACTAAAAACTATGAACGAATTGTTACAAAGCAAAGAAATAGAACTGCGATCGCAAACTTTTCGTGCAACAATTGATTCCGTCAAAAAATTAAATAAATGCACCTATTACAACTGCCGACGTGGAAAGAGCGTTCAGTTTGTTGAAATGGATATTTACAATAAGACGCCGCAGAATATTGAAAAAATATAGAAAAAATATTAATATTTTATTTTGAAAATCGTGTCAACTACTAAATTTACTGCATGTACCTAATTAAATCAAGTTATTTTTATTATTATCTTATGAGATGAGGCTTGGTAGTAAAGCTAAAGTACCACATGAATTAAAATACAATTCGCAGAGCAGTAGTTATTCATAAGGCATAATATGATATTTTCATAAACTAACCTATCTGTTTATTTCTACTCTTTCTCAAATCATTCCCGCACCAAAAACCCCGATGTCTGACAATTAAGTTGTATTGTACCTACGTATAGGTCGGTTCACAAGAGCTGGCACGAATGGATCGAATAAGCGAATGAAGGTAAGTATCTAATATGTGTTACCTATTTGAATACACTTCACACAAATATGAAAATTACATGCATCAGTCATTTTCCTACAAAAGTGTCAAAATCACATTACTTTCGTTCAATCCATTTGTGCCAACTCTTTTGAATCGACCTGTACAGTCCAGCATTAACAATCAAGGAAAGGTACCCAACCTGTCCGGCCCCGATTTGATTCATTTTGATATATATGTTAGAGAGTACTCTAAAATAACAGACACTTATTATTCTTTTAGCCGTCCAAACTCAACCTATTTATTACCCTCTAACTTTTATAGATTTTTTTTAAGAAAATTGCTAGTTATTATATTTTTGAGAACATGAAAAAAATCCTCATTAATTTTTCATGTTCCCAAACATATATAATGAGATCAAATCATTAGCACTTTGCATAAAAATAACAATTCTATAGTAGTTAGAGGGTTTACTCAATTTCTCCAAAAAGATTGAGTTTGGGCAGCTAAAAAAAATAATTGGGTCTGTTATTTTAGACTACTCACTACATATATTAAAATAAATAAAATCGGAGCCGGGCAGTTGGGTACCTTTCCTTGTAAGTTAGAAACACTAATTTTGTATCACGTTCAAAAGGTATGTCACCTTGTATTATAATCGGATTGTTCCAATGTTAACAGCAACATTAGAGCACAGTGCTAACGAGCCATTTAGAGCGGTTACGGCCAGCGTCTCATCGGAACGATTAGCAGTCGTGAACTAGCTATTAGACGAACATGACGAGCCATCAGTGGCGTTGTGCCACAAATTACTCAATTCCCACCACCTATTTTTAGGGTAATTTATTGAATCAGGCGTTACTTTGCGGAGGTCCATATTAATGAACTAAAACAATTACTTTGCTCACCCGCGACCTTACAATAGTTACGTTTATGCAAGAAATGTGCGTTCATGCAGTTCCTCCACCTCCACACTGTACGAACACACACAAATCACATAAACCCAACCATCACCACCACCAAGCTACACTGACGCGTTTCGAACTCAACCAGAGCTCATCTTCAGAGTTACCACAACCGTATGCTATGCTACCAAATGTCAAAACTAACAAACCAAAACAAATGTTTTAACTTGTCACTGTAACTTCTCAAGTACCCACTTTATTTTTCTTATTCTCAAACTAACCCACAAAAATTAACTTTTATTGACATATTATAAAACTACCTTGAATTTTTTGTTTATTTATTTATAAGGCATATTTAATTAATACTATCTGTTCAAATTCGACCCAAGCCGCAGTAAAGGAGAAGATACTAAATTTACCTGTTCATTAATAATAGACCCCATAGTGTTGTACCTAATTATTTCCATGCATTCCAGCGCATCCAGACGCAACCCCTTGCCGCAATAATGTAACACTTCATAAGAATCTGAATCTAACAATGAATGATTTGATTCCAACAAATGTTTTGCAAAATTCGATCTATCTGGATGCTCATTCCTACATGCCGAAACATGCTCTTTAAATCTAGTATTAAAACTTCGGCCTGTCTGTCCTACGTATATCCCATTGCAGTCATTACAAGTAAGCTTGTATACCCCCGATCTAGTTCCCTTATCTACCTGTTCTTTGTGGTTACATAGCCTAGAGTACAAAGAGTTGTTAGTCTTAAAGGCAACATTAATATTGTTTGATTTTAAAATGCCATAAATCTTATCAGACAAACCCCCAACGTAAGAGATGCTAGATCTATATTTGCTAGTTGACTGAGAAGTTAACGCAGCGTAAAGCATGCTATTTACTAATCGTGCCTGCTTCTTTTGAACTAAACTATCTACCATTGATTTTGTATAACCATTTGAGATCGCTATCTGATAAATAGTACTCAACTCTAAATCAAAATGTTCCTTAGAAAGAGGCACAGTCAACAATCTATTAACATAACAATGGAAAGCAGCCAGTTTATGCTGCCACGGATGATTAGAAGATGCTGGTATAACAGCATCTGTGTACGTGGGCTTACGGTATATTTTAAATTGATGTTTACCATTTAATTTTGAAATCGTTAAATCCAAAAAGTTCAACGAACAATTTTCCTCCAATTCTTTTTTGAACCTTATCTTTACGTGCTTGTTATTCAAACCATTAATAAACACGTCAAGCTGTCTCATACTCCCTCTCCAGCATAGGATCAAATCATCAACATACCTAAAATAGTACACAATATTACTATTACCCACAATATACTGATTCTCAAAATGATCCATAAATATATCTGCCATTAAAGGACTCAGAGGTGAACCCATAGCTAAACCATCACTCTGTAAGTAATAAAGACCATTGAACCGGAAATAATTTTGTTTCATGCATAAAGTTACCAAATCTATTAATTCACAAACTTCACCCGGATGCAACCGCTTCCTTTCTAAGTGGTCTTTTTTGCGTACAGTGTGGAGGTGGAGGAACTGCATGAACGCACATTTCTTGCATAAACGTAACTATTGTAAGGTCGCGGGTGAGCAAAGTAATTGTTTTAGTTCATTTAGTTTATTTTTAGGGTTCCGTACCCAAAGGGTGAAAACGGGACCCTGTTACTGAGACTTCGCTATCCGTCCATCCGTCCATCCGTCCGTCCATCCGTCTGTTCGTCTGTCATCAGGCTGTATCTCATGAGCCGTGATAGCTAGACAGTTGAAATTTTCACAGATGATGTAGTTCGGTTGCCGCTATAACAGCAAATACTAAAAAATAAACAGAATACAATAAATATTTAAGGGGGCTCCCATACCATAAAAGTGGTTTTTTTTGCTCGTTTTTGCTCGATATTGATAACGGCAACAGGTACACGCTTGAAATATTCACAGAATATTTAGTTATATAATTCACTTTAAAAATAAATAATTAAATTAATATAAAATAAATGTCTAAGGGGTCATACAAAAAACGTCATTTTTGTGCCGTTTTTATAGATAATGGTACGGAACCCTTCGTACCCGTCTACTCGTTTGCCACCTCTTATATAAAAAAAAATATGAAAAAAACTTGGCTGTTCTTTTTCAGTAAAGACAATCGGTATTATCATCCCAGCCTACATACGTTCCACTTCAGATCTAATGAGAGGGCTTGAGACGTAGTTCCCAGGCAGCCCCAGTGCAGTTTGAGAACTTCACCCACACCTTTTCCTCACGATGTTTGCTTGACCGTAAAGCTCGTAAATTTTAAATGTAACTTTTTAATCATTTTCCTTTCACTGTGGTCTTCCATGATTTATTTCTTTTTTATTCCGATTTGATTTCAAAATATTGGGATAATAACTGTATATTTTTTTTATAAATAGCCTATAATATGTGCCACTGCTGGGCAAAGGCCTCCCCTTTCCTCCGCCATTCTTCCCTATCCTGGGCATGCACCTGCCAATCAACCTGAAAAGCGCTCAGGTCGTCCCGCCATCTCCTCTTGGGTCTGCCTCTGCTATAAAAAAAAACCCACCAACGAAATTAGGTCACGCATACGTTTGAAAATAAAGTAAATGCCTATTATGCGTCTAAGATCCCTTCTGCAGCTAGTAAAAGAGCTGATAATTTTAAATGGCTGAAGAAATTTCCAGCGGTCAAACTTATAACACCCCTGTTTTTGTGTCGGGGGTTAAAAAGTAGCCGGTTTTATACCCGGACATCGAGCTATCTGCAAAGTAAGCAAATAATATAATATTATCTACCTATTAAATTTAACATTACTATGCAGACGCCATTGTAGACAATATTGGAGTTCCTTATATTCTTGTTATTTTTATATATTTTAACATTAAACACTGATTATAATAATTCAAAATTTTATAAAATTAACTTTATCTATATTGACTGTTGTTTTACTGACTACAATCACACAAATTGAAATTATTGGTTGAATAACAATGAAAATTTAAAATAATAAATAGTTAGTTAATTTTACAAAAAAGAAATTCAGTCAAATAAACCCACGCTCCTAGTCGCTTCTGGTGCAAAGGTGCCCATAACACTTGCGGCATTTCCGCGCTGGATCGCCAAGGAAAGCCTTTGCCTCAGAAACGATTCGGAGCGGGGATCTTCACCCCTCTGCCTAAGACGACGGCCTATGTCCTGCACAAGCCGTCTCGCGTCCTGCCCCTATTAAATTTTAAGGTAAATATCCCAGTGCCCGACGCTGCCCCAATAGCCGACACTTTCAATCTTAATTCGTAGCAATAAAGGCGACAAGCAGGATGCCGATTATTGGAATTAAAGTGTCGAACACGCCTATCATTAGGCATTATAACTTTAGCGAAATACTTTATTTTAGCACGCGTGATCTTTTTGTGTAAAAATTGTTTTAAATAATATCATAACTATGAATCTATTCAGTCACAAATGCGTTAAACAGTATGCTTTTATCACTTCACAATTTCGGCATTACTCAATAAAATCGCTTACATTTTTTGAACCGACATGAGTGCCGGCGAATCGCTATCAAACAGTTATCAGCGACATGTGTCCCGAACGTAAAAACACGTAAAATATAATAAATCGGTCAATTACGAGTAGGTGTTGTACATGGAAGGTTCTGTATCTCCATACAATGTTTTAAAAACAGTTTAGTAAAGAATCGCCGAAATATAAACACTAAAATCGCAAACTTATAGGTACAATACATTATGCGCGCAGCCATGGCTATGGCTGTTAATCGTTACCTAGCAACCAGCGCCGCAATAAGGCCGATATCAGACTATCATAGAAACATGATCATAGAAATAGGACTCATATTAATTTGATAAACCTATGACAGTGTAATAACAACCTATGAGTCATATAGTCTATGATCATAGAAGTTTGATCCTATTTGACAGCAAGCATACAGTTATGATCATATACGATCTACCTCAAAGATGGCGTCGTCAAAAAGTAAGAATTAATAAATCTGTACGAGGAAAATGAGTGTTTATATAATAATCTCAATCCTGAGTACAAAAACCGCGACAAACGATTGTCAAAAATGACAAACATTGCAAACTTAATCAGTAATTCGACGTTTTTTGTATTGACGACCCTCTTTAATTTTTAACTTTATTTTACTTTTAGTATTTCTTGGTATAGCGGCCACAGGAATACAATAAACGGTGAAAATTTCAAGACTAAGTGTCTCGCTCAAGAGATAGAGTCATGTGACAGTCAGATAGCGGAGTCTCAGTAATAGGGTCTCGTTGACACCCTTTGGGCACGGAACCCTAAAAATAAGCTCAGCTTTGCGTATGTGTGAGATATTGGTTACGTTACGACCAATGCGCGAGGGCATTGCTTTGTGTGAGTGCACGTAGATAATGTAGAGGAAGCTTCGACTCGTGGCGCTATGTCGTCGTATTCTAGGAAACTGGGCGTAATCGCCATTAATACCGTTTTTCTCATCTGTGATAATCGAATTCTACTATTATTATTACTATGTATTACATCTACTGACCTAAAAAATAAAACCCAATCATTTGAAAAGTTATTCAAGTTTTTCAAATTAGCCACAATTACAGTGGCTCCAATTCCTTCATCAAAACATCTTCATCGGCCTATATTGCCGTAAGAGCGTATTCCGCGGAGAGTTGAAGCGCGGGGAGCTTACGCCGCCGGCCGCGGGTGGCATTACGCCCTTTACACGCGGAGCGTTTGCGCAAGCAATCGTGTAAATTTTAGTAAAAATTTAGGTCAAAAAAGTTTATTTTTCCCCGAATATTGAATTTCAGTACTTTATTATTGTGCCGACGTATTAAACTATTGTAAAATACTAATTTATTGTATTTAATAATAGTGTTAGCCGTAAATAGTATGTTAAATTGGCTAAATCAAGATTTAAAATTATATAAGCAGACTCCGTGGAAACAAGCCACAAGCTAACGTTAGGCCCCGCTTCCACGGACATTAGGCTGGTGTCGCTATGATCGTTACGCCTCTTTTCGACAATGTGTACTCATTATCAATTGCAAGGTCTTAAGTATTCTTACTTTTTAATTTCAGTTCATAAGTGTCTAAGCTGATTTTTTAAAACAGTTTAAACCGTCTTCTCCTGTACAATCAAATAAATTTATTTTTAAAATATTCAGGATTCATTTTAGAAATAAATGCTAAGAATAAAAAAGTGATTATACAGACACTTTTTTTTTCAAATAATATTCTTCGTAAATCTACTTAGTTAAATTATCAGCAATAATATCATCGAGTATTTTGAAAAAATGAGGCAACCAAAATTCTTTGAAAACTGAAACATTTTCTTTTTTAAAATCGCATTAGCAGCCCAAATTGTTCAAACGAGCAATTAACTAACGTCCCCAGTTTCCAATTTAATTTCAGTTAAACAATTGTCGGGCCATTCGTACCCTTATCGTGGTGCTAATTCCATTTTAAATGCCCTTTAAGTTGTTTCACTTGAATTCATAAAATTCAATATTCTTTAAGCGTAATAACGTCAGTTTAGTTTTAAAATAATCATAAAAAGCGTTCATTAAATGTTACAAATCAATTACTAATATAAAAAGAAAGGTCCTGATTGTTTGACTGACGGACTCACTTACTCACTGACTGACTTACTCAATTATTGACTCACTAACTGGCTGACTCATCAACGTCCAGCCGAAACCCTTGGTCTTAGAAGGCTGAAATTTTTCATAGAGTTTGCATTTATTTTATGATGTATATTAGTAGAGGAGACGTGGAAGCTCGACCTTCACCGATCTGTTAACTCGATGAGACATATTTTTTATCAAATATAATTAATATGTAAACAAATATGCCTATGACAACTTGCCTATCGAAAAGTGTTCATAGCTATTTTTTTTGTTTTATTGTTGAGTGCCTTTAGCCATCTTCCAGCTCCATCATCAGACCCTGGTTACCATCTAGGATCAAAGTACTCGTCAAGACGAATCAAACGAGTCCAAACTCGATGGGGTAATTCGTAATTTCATTAATTCAGTATGGCCATAGGCACTCCACAACAAAACGACGCAACCTCATCGAGTTTGGACTCGTTTGATTCGTCTTGACGAGTACTTTGATCCCAGATGGTAACCAGAGTCTGATGATGGAGCTGGAAGATGGCTACAGGCACTCAAAAATAAAACTAAAAAAAAAGCTATGATCACTTTTCGATAGGCAAGTTATCATAGGCATATTTGTTTATAAATTATATTTGATAAAAAATATGTCTCATCGAGTTAACAGATCGGGGTCGATCTTCAACGGCTCTTAGACCATATGATTTGCGTTTAGTGTCAACAAATTGTCTCGTGATACAATAGTAGATTGTACACCAAGGGGATAAAGCACTGCATTATGTCACGGGCGCGATATTGAATCCTAAGCGTATCGAGGGACTCCAGATTTAACTCCCGAGCGTAGCGAGGGGGTTTTTAGTTGATTCCCGAGCGAAGCGAGGGAATAAAGATGGAGTCCTGAGAGCAGTGAAGGATTTAAGCGCGCCCAAGGCAAAATCAGTTTTATCCCCGAGGAGTATACTCTACTTTTCTCACCTTTTGCGAGACAATAAAAACCAAGGCTACTAGAAAAATACTCGAAATAGACCCAGAAGCACTGATTCTGACACTGACATTGCGCCTTTCGCAGTTTTCCATTTGTCGAAATCTTTGTAAGCTTTTTAGTATTTTTCCTTCGACTTTTCTGGGAGTACATTATTAACAATTTCTAAGGCCGGCTTGCGAGCGAGTTAACTGCTAACCCAGGGTTAACAAGTGTCAAAATGTATGGAACTGTCATTCTTAACCCAGGGTTATCGATTTAATTTTTTTACCCTGAACTGTGCAAGTGGTCCTAAGGCGTCTAATTTAATGGAATCAGGAGTCAAATCACTTTCGTAACTCGATATTTTCTTAGATGATCAAACGAACTTACCTGAAGTGAAGTTCGATCTTAATTATCCTGTCTTCGCCGAAGAGAAAATCCTTTACCATGTAGTAGCCCCCGCTACACGCAAACCATATCGCACAAGTTTCAGAGTAGAGAAAGAGAAAAAAGATATATTTTGCCCCTTCTACTATCCTACCCTAACCAGTCCTATCAATCCAGCCGCCATCTTCATTCTTTTCAGAGCGATAGAAAGTAGGAACGACATTAAGCAACATTGATTGAAAGGGAAGAGAAGGTTCTTCAGGGTAGGGTGGGACCTTAAATCTCTTCGGCGAAGACAGGATAATTAAGATCGAACTTCACTTCAGGTAAGTTCGTTTGATCATCTAATTATCCTGTCTTCGTCCTCCGAGATTTAATCCTTTACCATGTAGATGTTCAGAGACTAAACAATGTTGCTTTAGAAAAAAAACAGAGAGTAAATGAAAAAAAAATATGCACCTAAATAAGACAAATATTATCAATATAATATTTTTCTTACTTTATACATATTGCACACCATGAAATTAACGTATTATATATAATAGAGAATCAATTAAACTGACTTCCGGATTAATTATAGGTCTATTATAAAAATTCGCAAAACCATCTGACTGAGCCGACCAACCAGCTGCTTTTCTTATGACATCGACTCTTATACCCGCTCTCGACGCAGCAGAAGTCGAGGCGTGCCTCGTGCTGTGTGCGGTAAAAGTAGAAGTGTCGATGCCACTCTCACTTAGGGTCTGTTTAATCCAGCGCCCAATCCTGTGAGGCGACGCTGGCCGGTGAGGTTTTTTGTACGTGAGTAATGAGCCGATCCTCACCAGTTGACCGTAAGGGAGATGTTACCATTATATACTTTTGAAGCGTAGATGCTGGGCAAATATGAGGCCGAGGACGGAAAAAAGGCAAATTTAAGGAAGGCTGAATTTTTCCAATTGACGATAATGAAATTTGTTATTTTTACAATAATGCGATCATCAAAAAATTTGATATTTGAAATTTTTATAAGAGAAATAGTCTGTGTCCTCTGCCCAGTAACGAGTGCAAGAAACATAACAATTTTTTTTAGATAACTGTTCCAAACTTATTAAATCGTTATCAATATTTTCTAAATACTATGAAAACAATGCTAGGATCACCTCATTTTTTACCTCGTGAGATTCGTTCAAAGAAAAAAGCGATGCGGATAATCTTTTGGGTGTTGATTAGGTTTCGCAAGAAAATGAATCATATAATCTGACACCGCTTTTAGTATAAAGTCGTCATTCGTAATAGATCGCCATTCCTTAAAGAAATACTTTAAGCGACCGGGATGTACCTGAGGCTGCGCGGCTACGTCTGCCGGCTGGTCGAGGCGGGTGGCGGGCTGGCGAGTTGCGCTCGAGGAGGCGGACGGCGAGCAGGCGGCGGTGGAGGAGCAGGCTGGCGACGAGCAGGCGGCGGCGGCGGCGGCGCTGCTCGACGGCGGCTCGGGTACGGGTACGGGAACGTCGTAGTTCCGTTTCTCGGTCCACCGCCTCGGTGACGATGCGTCAGTCCTCCGCGCTGCTGTCGCGCTCCACCGGACGATGGACCCCTTCAGTTTAAATTTAAATCAGACGGAGTAGGTTGGATTAACTGGCCAGTCTTCTTAATGCCACGGGAATCTTTTACCAAATCGCCCAGCTCTTCAAAGAGAAAGGCATCTCTTTTTCTGTCTTTAAATGGTTCTGCCAGGGCTTTATCTACCAATGGCATAATAATAGAGCGACGGGTGGCCGTTTCGGCATAGTGGGAATCTGCTAACATTAGGCCAGCATCACTAAGTGTCCGAATAATCTTTGGAATATCCACATTCTTTTTCAAAAAACTAGTCAACACATTGCCTAAGGCTGAAAGCGCTTTGCCAAGCTGGTCCTGTTTAGCGAGTAGCCTTTTATCCCTCAGCTTGCATGTTTCGGCCAACATGGCCCCAATTTCCGGGTTTAGAGATGGGCTTTTAGCCAAAGGGACGTTTTTTGGACATGGGTACTTTTTGAGAAGATCTTCTTTTGCCTCTTTTTTTAGCCCTTCTAACAAAACTTTTTGCCATCTTGCTGCAACATCAGTCTGCAAATTATCACCGAATTCATTGGGTTCACTTTCCATTTTACCTAATTCTCGTAACAAATCTGGGTCAAAATCGTCGGTCGCAGGTGACGCGGTGTCTTCCTTTGTAACATTGCATGCATTGGATTTTGCACTTGTGCATGCAGTTGTATAGTTCAACAAACTAGCATCATCGAATACGATGTCATAGCCAGGTATTCCACATAATATCCAATTGTATCATTGTGTGGTATAAATTCAGTATCAGTATCAGCAGTGGGTGCTGTGACCTCACTATCGTTGGGAACCGAGGGCTTAGCAAATATACCTTCATCGCATTCTATATGTTCCGAAACCCGAATAGGAATAAACGGATAATATTAGTAATGATAAAAATATGAGGGTATTTTTAAAAAAAAAGATTGTGGCAAATGGCCGCTAATTATTCAAAATGAAATGAATTTATAGTATCACCCAATGAATGCAAAGGGTTCGAACAAATTGGCGCTTTAAAGTATCACCCAATGAATGCAAAGGGTTCGAACAAATTGGCGCTTTAAAATATCACCCAATGAATGCAAAGGGCTCGAACAAATTGGCGCTTTAAAATATCACCCGATGAATGCATGGTGTGTAGAAAAAAATATTATCCGAAGAATACAACGGATAACAACACCACAACAAAAAACTTGAGCACTTTGTGGAAATAAAAAGGTAATCACCTTCAATTTGCACATCATTTTGAATCGGCGGTATTTGCCTGCCGTTCAGCTCGATTTTTTGCTCGTACAATTTTAATTTTCGTAACACCATCTTTCTTCATTGGACTTCGTATGCGGACATAACGATTTTTTTTTATATACATATATTTGTTATTATTATTTTATTCACTTCACTGCACTTGTGCGAACGCCGCGCGCGCACGGACAAGAATGAAGATGGCGGCTGGATTGATAGGACTGGTTAGGGTAGGATAGTAGAAGGGGAAAAATATATCTTTTTTTCTCTTTCTCTACTCTGAAACTTGTGCGATATGGTTTGCGTGTAGCGGGGGCTACTACATGGTAAAGGATTAAACCTCGGAGGACGAAGACAGGATAATTAATGTTTTATCTTCTTTTGCAGTTTTGATGCTTAAAATTGCAGCGTATTGAAACACTCGTGGCTTTTGTTTAAGTATTTGACTTTGTTTTCGTTCGGCCGCGGAACTGCAAATAAATGAGGTGCGGCGCGGCCCCCGCGGGGCTGCGCCGTCGCGACCAGCACGTGCACAAGCTGCGCGCCAGCCTGCACGCCGGGCGATATTGAAATTAGACTTTAAGTGCATACCAATAAGAACTACGAGAAGTGAGAATCACATTACTGCCGCGGGTTATAATGATATTCAGTACAACATTACGCCCCGGCGAAAGCCAAGGGCTATAATGATTTACTTTGAGAGAGGTTTGCATGATATATTATAATAAGGCATTGTCGAGCAGGTGGTGTGAAAATTTATTTATTTACTTGAGCTACAACAAATCAGATCCGATATTCGCGTTTTCACTATATTATTCACCTATCAGCCCGCCTACTACCAACAGTGTTGAGCACAATTTAGACTTACAAGATTATCGTGCAAGTTACATTACATGCCGTGGCCGTAAAGCGAACGAGTTTGATGTGGTCAATCAAGTGCCGCAATATTGTGCAACTTGCACCATTTTTCTTGCAGGTCTAAACCGGCTTTAGTAGCAGTCGCAGAGTACATATTCGAGTGTCAATGTCAACGATAGTAGTTGTTAAGTAGTCTATCGAATGACTGATCACTGAAAATAGGGTCCCGTTTGCACGCTTTGGATACGGAACCCAACATTCAAGGAAAAATTCATAAAAGGCATGATCAAAGAAAAAGTTTGACGGGAGAAGGAAAATCCACACAAGGCATTCAATAAACGTAATTAGTTAGATTTCTCTTTCAACTTTCCTACACGTTCCTTTAAAACCTACTGCTGCTTCTATTTGCCCACGTCAAATTTTGTTTCAATGAAATTTAAACTTTTTCACTAATGAATTGAGTTCAATGTCATATTAGAATAAGTCCTAATAATAGGACATCGGACCTCAGGAGGACCAAACTTTTGTGTTTTGACACCCAAGCCTTACAATGAAGCGCCAATTTGCTGACAATTGGCTTGATTGGATTAAGGAAAATTCACATGCGTTATTTAAGCCTCAGTTTTGCTGGTACAAAGTACATTAAATGCGAGTTGTTTTCATATAAAAACTTATTTAACACTAAGTGATAAAATGAAAAAAAGGGTACCTATTTGGTTGGTAAATAAATTAAACGTCGTCACGTAACAAATCATTTGAAAAGTCGGACTCCAAAAGGCGATTTTACTTACGAAATCAAACAAGGCGTTTCTTAGTAAGCAAGAAAAAAGGTATTTTATTTCCGTTTGATAGGCCTCGGCCCTCCCGCCTAAATAAACAGATAGTAAATAAATACATTTTATAGAAAATACGATCTGTTTAGGTGAAAAGCGCCAAGAAATTGCAAGGTTATTGCCGGGAAAATTGGCAATGAAAAAGAAAGTAAGAACGAAGAAAGAAAATAGGATTTATTACACAAACTAAAAGTTTACATGAAACTAGGCTGAGCCTGTATCTTGGAAACCGAAAAAGAGCTCGGCCCCACGCACCACATGCCCGGCTAACTCAGTCGGTAGAGCATGAGACTCTTAATCTCAGGGTCGTGGGTTCGGGCCCCACGTTGGGCGCCACTGTGGCGTCGACAGCTTCTGACCCCGGCCAACAGGGTTAGCCGTTCCCGGAGAGTCAGGAGCCGCAAGCCAATGGGAAAAATAAGAGTATGGAAAGGAAACAATATATTTTTAACAATAGTATATTGTAAATAAGGAACACTTGATAAAGGGCTCTCGGCTAGCTTATACTATACAGGTTAGAGCTGGTGGGTTTGTTTGGGCTTAAACCAACTGATTAACCTTTGTGCCTATTTATATTTGACCGGAAGATACGAGGGAAAGGAAATTGTAATAACAAAAGGGCGCCACCAGTCGAGTCGGCAACTGGACCGAAAGTTAAATTAGGGAAAATAAATGTACCTCCACACGCAGTACTACCAGGGAATCAACGGCCTCACTGAGGAGATCAGCACCGGTGGAACCGAAGCGTCCCGGAGAGAACGAACACCGGACCCCGCGGAGGTTCGACCCAGTTCAGGAAGCTGAAGGCTCGGAGATTCGAAGTTCTTCAGGAATAAAAAAAAAAACCTCCTGAAAATAAAATAAAGGATCTTTATGTTTGTATTAAAATTAGACGTGGGGTGTCTGACGGACCCACAGTTCCCAGTCTTCGGTCGGTGAAGATTTTAACTCACCGGGAAGGAATGAAAGTCCCGTTGGTAGCTTGGCCAGGCTGGTGTAGACGTCTGTCAACTTCCCGGAGGTTTTAAGGGTTCTCCGTTGGAAGAAGTTGAAATTATGCTGGAACGAACAGAACTTGTTACCATTTGGACCTTAGGTGAATCCACCCTCAAGATAAATTTATAGTTAGAATAGGAACTTACCACGCGACATTTAGCGTCGCGTTTGCGAAATGGGGCGCAGAGCGTTCGTTAGTGTGCCTCAATAGGAGGAAGCGAAGCGACCGCGGCAAACGGGGCCAAAAAAAGAGCACGTATCAAAAAATATAATAAAAAGTATAACCCGCCGCCGGCCGTTCGATTGTAAAAAGTGGCCTTTGACAACTCGAAAAACCTTGCCATACGCAAACGAAGAGGTGTAAACCAAGGTGAATTGAAGAAAAGATAACGAAGCTGTTCAATTTCAAAACAATGAAAATAAGTACTTACGGGATTTATCCTGAAATAATAATACCACTTTAGCCAAAAACATAGTCTCGTTGATTTGGAAAACATTAAAAACTGTGATCGCGGGAATTTACCAGCGGCAACACTGACAGTTGAGTTTTAATTTTTAAACGTGACGAAAAAAGTCAAAGGAACGACGACCATAACACTGGGCGTTTGTTGAGCGTTTATTAAAAAAACAAAAGGTAAGAGGGTCGAAAATTTATACGTCACAGTATCAAGGATTTTCATGCATAAACTTTTTTTTGTTAAAATAGACACGTGGAGTAGAAAAAAAAAGCGGGAAAGCATGGGCGGGCATGACAAACGTAGTCAATCAATTTAATCAATTTAGACAACCAGATGGCCTAGTGGTTAGAGAACCTAACTATAAAGCTTGAGGTCCCGGGTTCGATTCCCGTGCCGGGGCCGATATTTGTATGAAAAATACGAATGCTTGTACTTGGGTCTTGGGTGTTTAATATGTATTTAAGTATGTATCTATCTATATAAGCATGTTTATCTGTTGCCTAGTACCCATAACACAAGCTTTGCTTAGCTTACTTTGGGGCTAGGTCAATTAGTGTGAATTGTCCCGTTATTTATTTATTTTATTTAAATTCCTAGGCTACTAAAAAACATTACCGTGACATTTTCCTCATTCGATAGTCATTGTTATTAGACAAATAAATGTATTTACTAGGTATGGTAACTTGATAAAGTTCTTTTGTGATCCAGAAATAAAATCGTTTGACTACTGTCAACAAACAATTGGTGAGACAGATGGGCTTTTTGGGGATTTAAAACGTGGTAAAAATTCAGCCATTTTAGTGAATTTTCACCTCGCAGAGCTATTCGTTCTAATTAGTTAATGACATATGTAGTCCACGCTAGTATCGCTATATAAACTATTTTAATCAGCAAAGTCGAAGCTAATAAAAAAAACATAAAACTTTATGTCTCCTCATACCCCGTGACCAAACCTGTAAAAATCACATCACATTTCAATTACACCCTTATTCCCAAAGTTCAATTACTTTCTTGTATCAAGAACGAATAGAACACAAAAACCTATAAAACATAAATAACAATAAACTTTTTACTACAACCAATACAACCAATTTATCTGAACGCGTCTACTATACGACAGTGAAGAACTTAGAGGTCAAGGTATACTGGCGTTCAAACCAGATTACAATGAGACTTAGTTGTTTTATAAATGAGCGAATAGTGAGCTCTTTTCGTGCTGGCTGGTCAACAGGTTGGTGACACTTTGTTGACCTCTTGCGTGACTTACTTGCATTGGAATTGCTCTTGTACTTTGATGTTTTGTTGTGACATTTGAAAGACAGTGTAAAGTTTTTGTAAACCTTAAACCGATGTTGTTTGATTACAAACTTAATAACGGTTATAGGGTTCATATGCACTGAAACCAATAATTTTTACCTACTCCGTGATGACTGATGACAAAACGTGGAGTAGCAAGATAATCGGTATTTGCTTATAGAAATTATATGGATTTCCTCAAATTCAAGAAACTATAGAATATTTCTATCCGTTTGCTTATATTTTCAGGTTTTTTAGGGTTCCGTTCCCCAAGGGTAAAACGGGGCCCTATTACTAAGACTCCGCTGCCCGTCCGTCTGTCTGTCTGTCTGTCTGTCCGTCTGTATGTTGGTCTTTCCGTCTGTCACCAGGCTGTATCTCATGAACCGTGATAGCTAGACAGTTGAAATTTTCACAGATGATATATTTCTGTTGCCGTTATAACAACAAATAGTAAAAAATAGAATAAAACTATTTTTTAAGGGGGCTCCCACAGCAAGTGTGATTTTTTTGCCGTTTTTATAGATAATGGTACGGAACCCTCCGTGCGCGAGTCCGACTCGCACTTGGCCGGTTATCTTTTAATTTTTCAAAATAAAAAAATAATATGTAAATAATCATCAAATTTTAATAACTCCAACATAGAATATTATTTTAATACTAATAACTTTAATATTTCGTTAATTTATCGTTAGGTCCAATAAAACAAGTTGAAATCATCATCTGTAAAACTAAATGTAGGTAATGCAAAAGCGCGGAATTTACGTGTGGTAGACAAGAGGATTTGCACTATCCCCAGTGATAATGTAGAGACATTAAAAGAGAAAATTAGCAAAACTCTAATTTGAGACATTAATAAAAACCGCATCATTAGAGTGAAAAGTTTGTTCCGCCAGCATTAGTCAATGTCCCCCCTCGAACGGTGGGGGGCGATCCATCAGTCCTCACTTCGTATATCACGGTCCAGAGTTAATGGATTGAGTAGAACAAATCAACTCAACTTAGTTTTATCAAGCCTTTTATTAGCGCGAAGCAGTTTGGGTAGCGCTTGAAGTGATTTGATCTGCATTTTTAGGGTTCTATCCAACACAGACACTCGTGCAAAACTTCATGACTTCCAGACTCACCAGAACTTCGAGACGTTCATCTATCTACACACACACATTATATACTCACAAACTTTAGTATTTATAGCATTAGTAGATTTTGCGTAAATGGAGTCTCCTCTGAATAAATTTTAATTGGTTGTGTAACAAAATATTGTTAACGTTCTTAAGGAGTACTAGACAGAACATCTTTAATTGGACTTCGTTGGCCGAAAACCTCTCGAGTCCTTGGAGACAAATCTTTCTTTGTACAATCTTTTATTTTACTTGCCGTGTTAGTGTAGATCAAATCTTGGAGTAGAATTTAACCCACTTTCTGTGATATTTTAGCGTCCTGGCATAAATTTTTAATATAATAATATACCTAAATGAGAAATATTTCTATACGTCCAGAATTTAGGTGAGAATCAATTAAATTTCTCGTACGTAACAGTCAGCCTCAAAAGTCGGTGAACACTTTGTTTTTTGTCGCAATAACCAGTATACTGTGAAATTTGATATATGTCACACTAGTGAAAGTGATAAGATAAAGTACTAAAGTGTTCAGCGACTCCTGAAGCCAACCGTACTTACTTACTTGGTCTGTCTTGTTAAAAAAAAGATACTTTCAGTTCTAGGCAGCGTGTGCAGTCCACTATAATTGAGCAAGTTTTGAACAATGAGCGAGAAAAACCCAAACCAAAGAGCTAAGAAAATGAAGGTTTAATTTTACTTCTTGTTAATTTTAATGTTAGTGGCTATTTATAACAATTGTTATTTTTTAATTGATGCCGATTTTCACTAAAGATCCACAAGCTGTTTAAATATCACACGTAAACGTGTAAACTACTTAGATGGCCAAATGGCCTAGTGGTTAGAGAACGTGACTAGGAAGCTTGAGGTCCCTAGTTCAATTCCCGCGTCCGAGCAGATATTTGTATAAAAATACGAATGTTAGTTCTCGAGTCTTGGGTCTTTAGCATGACATTGTATTTAAGTATGTATCTACTTATCTATGTGGGTATATTTATCCGTTGCCTAGTACCCACACCACAAGCTTTGGTTACTTTGGGACTAGGTAAATTGGTGTGAATTGGTAAAATTACATAATATTTATTTGGAGAATACTGGATTCACTTGAATTTACGTTCAATTTCACGTTTCACATTTTATTCATAGATCTTAAAACTCAATTTATTTATAACTAGATTTGTGAGTAGCACTGAACCATATTAGAGTTCAATAAATATACATTTGAGCGACATTCGGAATGGATAACCGTATATTTATGTACCTGGAAAAGTAGATTTTTTATCAAAGATCCTTACTGTGGGTGTAATTTACGCAAACAATTTTTACTGATGGCTAAGTCATAGCTAGATTTATAAAAGTGTTAAAAAGTTTAAGGTAATTTGAAAACAATTTATATCATTCTCAGAAACCTTACAGTTCTGAAATTATTCTTAAGATTTTATTGATAGAATCTGAAATCATAAGCCAGGTAATATTGCTTAAATGAAATGACAAAAATCTCGAGAACATAGTAGATGAATTAGTTTTTCAAGTTATTAGTATTCATGATACTGCACTAGCTGCGAAAGTTATGTAAAACAAAAGTGCTAATGCTCTCCAAGGCGGAAAACTTTGCGGCTTGTAAAGAATACATTTTCAAAGTTACCTTAAAGTGTTAAAGAGAATAAATACACAATAACCTTTTAGGAATTTGTTGGAAAGTAGGTTGCCACAGGCAGTTTATGAATGGTTAAACTTTGAAGATTCTGTGCTTGAATTCCAAAAACCTTAGATTCAGTAAATTATCCTAATTAATTTCATATACCTAATTACATAGTTCATATTTAACAATAGTAACATAGAGCATCTACCTACACCTAAGTAGCTAACTAAGTTACTGAATAAATTATTTTTCATTTTTATTTATTTTTTCATACTTTATTTTGTACTAGCTGTTGCCCAAGACTCCGTCTGTGAAGAATTCGTTTATCGATATCCCGTGGAAACTATACCCACTAGCCATTTTCCGGGACAAAAACTATCCTTTGTTCTTTCCTGGGTTTCAAACTATCGCTATACCAAATTTCATCTAAATCTGTTTGGCGGTTTAAGCGTGAAGAGGTAACAGACAGACAGACACACTTTCACATTTATAATATTAGTATAGAAGTGTAAATTAGTATAGATTAGTCTTTACCCACAGCTTTGCACGCGTAAATCATTAGGTCTGGTAGTCGAATTAAAATACCGGGATTTTTTCTTTGGGATTCGCGGAAATTACATCATGATCTTCATGTATGTCGTGTGACGAGTGCACATGCAAAATGTCATGTATCTATACTTAGCGGCGTGGAATATTGTGATAAAAAGTATGTCTTATACTTCTTTTTAAGCTTACTTAAGTACTTCTTCGTCTTATCTCTTATACTTACTAAATTTAAAATCCATGTAAAATCCCAAAATCTTAACCTTTAAGTCTAGAGACGTGAAATTTTCGTTTCATTCATTTTGGACCTAGCCATCGACCTTACGTACGTACTATCTATTGGGTTTCTACCACTCCTGCTGGCTCTTGCTGAGGCACCAACTTTAAACAGGTTAGGGTGAGGCCACACCGAGCGTAATTTTGTGAGTTGTGAGCGGCAGAATTTCGGTTGCGCCATACATTGTGTCATGTGAGTGTCACGTGATAGCCCGCATATTGTATGGCGCGAACCGAAATTCTGCCGCTCACGACTCACAAAATTACGCTCGTGTGGCCTCACCCTTAGTAGAAAGATATTTCTATGCTTTTTGTTTGTAGTCGGTTCAATTTTTATTTTTATTTTTTTGCTTTTTAGTTTTTGGGTGTTTTTTGAAGTCGGTTTTATTCCTGTTAAGCTTTAGTCGTATTGCTAATGTTTGATGTAATAGTTGAATTAAGGTCAATGTAAGATCTTCTGGCAGCGTGCCAACAAGCAAAGCCGGCCCGGCTTGCCGCATACGCGTCTCGGCTTATCTAGAAAAAGTCCAGACTTCCTTGCCTAGTTTTATTTTGTGTACCAAAATATATATTTTTTTAACATGACAAAAGAGAAAAGAGGAAAGGAAAAACATTGTTCGAAAAGAGTGACTTTGACATGACATCCGAGACAAGGTGGCGTCGTGACGAGCGACTAATTTTAAGATATCGCACGAATTGTTATAAATGTGGAAGTTTGTATGTGTGCTCACGTGTGTTTGTATGTGTGTTTTTTTGTGTGTGTGCGTGCGTATCCCATTATTCTCACGGCATCCGTGTAAAATCACAAAATAATTTTATCCGATAAATAATAGATCTTTAATTGCATGTAATACAGCTCTCGTCTCAAGTAATCTTAGTTAGTTATACTGGCTTACCGTGAATTGCAGTGATGAAATATTTACTATTTTAAAATGTCTATGGCAGGATAAATCTTGACCAAAATAAAAGGGACAGATTTAAGTTGAAATAAAGAATAAAGAACTAAGCTAGTCACTTTTTAATTTTTTCTTGTATCTGGTAAAACAATTATTCAGGATTCTTTTGCAATAAAATGTAAAAGTAAAATAGTCAGAATATCACAACCGAAAAACTAAGTGTAGGTATACTTTTTAAAAAGTAAAAAATATTTTGAAATTATTGATACTGTTACTGAGAACATTTTATTGCTTGGTAGATGAATTGAACACCTTCTTCTTCCTTGAGTTTGTCGTGAAAAATACGCGGGACATCCTGTATTTAACTATCTGGAGCGATAGTTATTTACGACTGAGATCGTCACCTGCCTTGAACACGATGTTTCAACCTATTTCAATGCTTTTAAGATAGCTTTAAAGCTATTCAATGCCGTTAAACGTCAATTCTACTAAAATAAATACACTAAATAAATGCACTGCATGTGCGTGTATGTGTAGTAAAACGGCTGGACGGATTTGGATATTTAGCTGGACGTCTAGAATAAAACCAAAGGCTACTTTTCATCCCGATGTTCCCGCGGGATCGGGATAAAATCTAGGATTAAAGACATGGAACAATTGTTTTTATGCAACGTTAATGAAGACCACGATGAAATTTACGGAATCCCTTGCGGGAATTTTCGCGAAATCCCGGAATTTCAATTCGAGCCATAAGGTAAACGTACCAATCCTCGACACCTTAACGCCCAGTAGATAAAACCCATCTGTCACCTCTTTTACTATGACATAAGATTGAAGGTGCCATGTATTGGGTCAGTATAGAGGACAGGGATGTTTAACAATTCGAGTCATAAATCAAGACATAATGTGAATCTGTTGATCGATCTGGTTTAGGTATAAAATATGTCCACAGAGGACCCATGATAAAATATTCTAGTTCTGAGACGTCAAACAGTGAAACCTAGAGTTCATTAAATACTATTTCTGCTCTCATTTGTGAAAATAAATATGTTCAAACAGTCAAGATTCTCGAAATCAAACAGACGCCATAATGTTTCCCAACTATCTAACAATTTATACCAGCAAACATTAAACGGTAAAATAATGTTCAGCGAGTGACAAAATAAATATCGTCCACAGTAGCATTTTAACGAAATTTATCACTTGTTCATTATGCTCATATCAGCGAGTCTAATTTTAGAACACAGTTATCGAAATTTTATTGTACTTCATACAATTATTCAAGGTCAATATAAACGCATTGCCAAGTTGGCCGGTCGTGGGTTCAAATCCCGGCTCTCACCTCTGATTTTTTCTGAATTTATGTGCGAGATTACATTTGAAATTTACCATGAAGCTTACGGTGAAGGAAAACGCGAAGAAAACTATATACACCTGCGAAGAAATTCAATGGTGTGTGTGTTGTTCTGCCCGCGTGGGAACTACAGCCCAAGCCCTCTCATTCTGAGAGGAGGCCTGTGCCCTGCAGTGGGACGTAAATAGGCTGGGATGATGATGATGATGATAAACGCATTTTACTTCATACAATTATTGAAGAACACTTTTTTTTAAAAACAAAAAATATTTTAGCGTGCGCCAGACGGGATTTGAACTCAGCCCTAAGTTATACGCGCCAAAAAAGCCCTACAAACTGGACCGCGGGACTCCATGCCTTAGGAAGAAAACAAAAGCAAACAATATAAATACTTTTGAGAGACAAAGAGTCAACAAATCAACAACGACCGCTTTAGCCTAGTTGGTAGTGACCCTGCCTACGAAGCAAGAGGTCCTGGGGTCGAATCCCGGTAAGGGCATTTATTTTGTGTGATGAGCACGAATATTTGTTCCTGAGTTATGGATGTTTTCTATGTATTTAAGTATTTATTTATCTATATAAGTATGTTTATCGTCGTCTAGTACCCATAGTACAAGCTTTGCTTAGTTTGGGACTAGGTCGATTTGTGTAAGATTGTCCCCTAATATTTTTATTTTTTATTTATCTAACAACTCTTGCTTAGTTGAACATTAGAGATAAAATCGTCGATTCTAAAAATAACTTTCTAAAAAGTAGTCAAACTGACTAATTATCTATAATACTGCCCTGCAGGCCCTAAAACGCAGTAAGAGCAAAAAAGCGATTAGACCATTATGATCCTTACGCTGTGCTTATATAGTTCAATATTCAACAAACGTAAAAATCCTATTACTGCGTTTTAGAGTCTGCAGGGCAGAATACGTCCACACTAGTCACCCTTTATCCATGAAAAAATGATTCATTTTTGATTATGTATCAAAATATCATGTTTATTATTCTTTCTCCAACCAGTAGGAGGTACCTAAGTATTGTGTTTAACTCTCTATTTCATCTACCTATACTTGTAATATTAATACCTGATAAGAAGTTCAATGGTGAGTGTGAAGATCCCAATCCGCACCGGGGTCGCATGGGAACTACGGTTCAAGCTCTCTTAATCTGAGAGTAGGCCTGTGCCCTGCAGTGGGACGTGCATAGGCTGGTATGATGATAATGATGATGACGTAACATTAAATCGCATTGACTTTGGCAATGGAACTGATAGTAATGTTATTCCACGTACTTTTACGTACGCGTAATTAGCTACTGGCTGGGGTGTCAAGTGATCCAACTGGGGCCTGTTGCATAACAAAGTACAACTAATATTACAAGCGAAACTCTCGCTTCAGTTATGTTAACTAGATGGGCTGAATGATTGTACAAAACGATCGACAGCCCGCCTGACTCAGCGAGGCGTCCCCATACATCATCATCATTATATTAACTAGAAAGGGAGTTCCGCTTGTAATATAAGTTGTACTTTGTTGTGCAACAGGCCCCAGGTCATGAAATAATTATTTTAAGATCATTAAAAAATTACATTGTACAAAGTTGTGAGTAACTGTTTCTACCGCCTCAAGGTTCTGTACAATATACGCGATTACCTTAGTGTTGATTTGCGTGTTAACCTTTGTGAATCGCTTATATTATCCAGATTAAACTATTGTGATGTTGTTTATGACGGCTGCATTGTTGGTCGTTCCAAGAGGCTTTTACAGCGGCAAAACGCATGCGCTCGCTTTTGTTTCCGTGTCCCTCCCCGGTCCCACATCACTCCGTACCTGAACGCCGCTAACATGCTGAACATGCCTGCACGCAGGCGCATGCACCTCGCCACTTTACTGTTCGGTGTGAGACGCTACAGGACACCATTGTACCTCTTCAATAAAATTGTTTGGTCGAAGAGTGAGCGCAGGAGTGCTATGGTTCTTGTGCCTAAACACCAGACCGCGGCATTCCGTGGAAGTTTTAAGTTCGCGGCGTCTAAGTGCTGGAATGATATTCCTCCCCCTATCCAAGGAGCGTCAAGTAAGTACACCTTCAAGCGCAAGCTGAAGGATCACTTCTGAACGCTCCAAAAATCCTATCCGTAAAAACCAGCACCCACACATTGATTATACCAGCCTGTTGTTTTTAAACATATCTTCTTCGTTTACTTTTTCTTTATTTTAATTTATTTATTTACTTATTAACTTATTATGCTACTCTATAATAAATCTATACTATTTATCAATTCTTTATCATTTTATTAATTTATTTCTATATAAGTAAGTGGTTTATTATAGTATATTTGTGTATCGTTCCGTGAGTCACAGACGGTTCTGACAGAAAATCAGCGCTGAGTCAGCGACCGTTTCACTTTTGCGGGGACACACATGCAGAGCTGTGTATGTACATGTTTGTTACTTCATTGTATGTTATCTTTGTTTTTTTTTTTGTGTGAAATTGTGTGAACTTTCTTGTATTTGTGTGTCTTGTAAAAGTGAATAAATGTCTTCTTTCTTTCTTTCTTTCTTTCTTTCTACATACCAATTCCTAAAAGGGTCGGCAACGCACCTGTGATTCCCCTCGTGTTGCGGGTGTCCATGGGTGATGCTGATCAGTCTCCATTCAGGTGACCCGTCTCCCGTGCTCGTTTGCCCCCTTTTATGTAAAAAAAAAATCCTAGACATATTTTTGGACTAAGGTAAGTTTGCCCTTTGACCTTTATAACTTCTCCAAATATTTTTTAATATTTGACTCATGTACACCAACTGATAAGGCAAACTAAATAAATAATTATAAAGGCTGTAAAATGACACTTAAAAGTTTAATTAGAGTTTTTCTGAATTGGCACATTATTTTCATTCGACTGTAGTCTCAAAAAATCGGTTGTGCTAAATTAATTTCGCGATCAATACAATCAACTATAAATTTTCTAAAGGTATTCTAAAAAACATTAAAAATACGACTTTTTGATTACAGTGCCATCTAACGGGACTTTGACCATAAGATAATGTGACGGTCCGATCTAATCCTCTTCTTAATATATAAAAATCTCGTGTCACGGTGTTTGTTATCTAACTCCTCCGAAACGGCTTGGTCGATTTTAATGAAAATTTTTGTCTCTATTTGGTAGGTCTGAGAATAGGTCGTGAGCTATTTTTTTACTCCTATTCATCGCAGACGGAGTCGCGGGCTACAGCTAGTGATTTAATAAAATTAAAATGACGCTACGTTTTACTTAGTAAACATAACATCATGAAGGATACTTAAGTAGGGTGAACATAATAACATCATTTCCCACCCAAGTTATTAAAGCCACAAGTGTAAAGTAACACAATTTCTCTTACCTAACGAGCTTGCCCAAACACCAAAACTAAATTAAGTTTTGATTTATGAGCGCCATCGCCATTCGTAAAACAAGTACTTTAACTAGTAATTAACAAGTATGATACGTTGTCTTCTTGTTATCAAAATAATACGCAAGCAATTACAGTTTTCAACACGGTTAAGTATCTGCTTTGTACGTACTTTTACCTTTCCAAGCCAGAACCGATATCTATATGGCTTTTTATCAAGATAAAGGTAAATAAGGTAAGGTTTTGTAGTGGTAGAGCCATGTTGTAAGTAGTCGCTGTATCACGAATGGGCTGGCTCGTCCGGGGCAGTAAAACGCACCTTATTTATTTTGCAGACGTCCATATCACCATCATCAACATCCAAGCATATTTTCGTCCCACTGCATGGAACATGTCTCCTCTTATTTACCACGCGGGTCCAGAGCAGATTGGGAACTTCGCGCACACCATTGAATTTCTTCCCAAGTGTGTGTAGGTACATGACGTTTTCTTCACCTTAATCCTCATGGTAAATTTAAAATGTAATTTTGCACGTGAATTTCAAAAAACTCAGAGGTGCGAGCTTTGGCTCGAACCCACGACCCTCTGCTCAGGCCATAAGGTCAAACCACTAGGCTACCATAAACTAGAGGTCCATATCAATGTACTAAAATATTTTACCTTGCTTTTGCTACTAACGCTAGTAGCGTAAAAATGAGATAAAAATATTGTAATTTGTTCAGGTGCTTGTCCGAAACATAAATAAAATAAATAATTATATCATGGGACAATTAACACTAATTGACCTAGTCCCAAACTAAGCAAAGCTTATACTACGGATAGACATACTTATAAAAATAAATACATACTGAAATATAAATTTAACATCCAATACTCGAGCACAAACTTTCGTATTTTTCACACAAATATCTGCCCCGACCGGAAATCGAACCCTCACTCACATGTTGTTGTGAAACGTTTACATAGTATGAATAGGAAGAGTACCTCCTTGTTACAAAGAGATGAGCTTATGAAATTTAAGAAGATTATAAGAGAATCTGCTGCTATAAATATAATTATCTCAACCTCACTCACTAAACGGTCCGCGAATAGCGCAACAGAATCTACATTATACATAGTACATTTTTGTTTTTGGCCTTTCAAGCAGAGTTCGGGCTAGCAACTCGTTTCTGAGAATTTATGTCCGAAATTATATTTAAAATTTACCATGACTTTTACAGTGAAGGAAAACATCGTAAAGAAACCTGGATACCTACGACAAAATTCGACCGTTTTGAGAAGTTAAACGTTAAGCGTTACCCGCGTAGAAACTATGGCCCAAGCTGTCTCGGTCTGAGGAGAGGCCTACAGGCCACCCTATAGTGGGCCATATATAAACTGAGATAATACTAGAGATTATGGGTTTTTCTAATAATAAAAGCAGGCTTAGTTCACCAAAACTTTAATCAACTTCAACACACATTAACACAGCAAGAAAAACTACTTAGTTAACAAGGGCGAGGGCAGTGCCATCTATACTAAAGAATACACAACTTTAGTTATTTTTTTTTACTTTCAATTATAATGACAGAGCTAGACTAAGCCCTCTTCTCTTTTGCTTCACTCTTGTCAGCCTATCCTATCTCATCTAGGTTCCATAACATCTAGATCGTCCTTAGTTCGATACATCGATTTTCATCCATCCATTCGATATCAATAGGGATTCACTCCTCGACAATATTATTCATTCGGATACCTAAGAATAATGAGGAAATTTCCATTCAATTGGTATTAAAATCTATTCAAATCCTAGGCCACTCAACTTTCTAACCACTAAATTTAATGTCTTCAAAACAACACTCTGGAAGTGTAACCATATTCAAATTTTATTTGAACAAACACCACCTGAATCTGTTTACGTACTCTTGCAATTTATTCTGTAACTGTATCACCTGATATATTCAGAATTGATATTCAATATGGACGCGAAGCTCTAAGAAGTTTTAGTCGTTTGATCATATTGATGGCGGTTTGATTTAAAAAGTTTAATGTATGTATGATCTATCGATTCCCTATGTTTTTCTTACAAATACACACTAATTTTAAGTTAAGTACCTATTGCGTTGGGACATCGGTTGATGAATATTTATAACGTTTAAAGTTCTTATTTCTTATTTGTCAAAAAAGAATATGAAAACAAATTAATTTAAAAAAAAAACCAGACGCTGCTTTTTAATAATTCCTTAACAAAGGCTTTGCTGCCGTAAAGCATTAGAATCGGAAGTTGCATATTGAATTTCAGGAATTTTATTAAATTCCCATGGGTTGGTTTTCATTTACGTTGCTTGAATAATATCCGTCCAAAGTGTTGTGCCTCTAAACTTAACGGTTGAGATTCCGTAAATTTAGACGTGTGTATGCCGATCCCGCCGGAATGCCGAGATAAAAGTAGTCTATGGTAGGTATTACTCCCAAGATTCAACCAAAGATTACACCAAATTTCATTCAAAGTGGTCCAGCTGTTTTAGCATGAAAGAGTAAAAAAACGCGCACACACGCACACACACTATTTAACATTCACATTCATAATATTATTACGATCAATTTGTTAAACGGTCGATAATAAAAAGTTCATCATCATATTATTAGCCAGAGATCCACACGGTCCTGCGCTGCCTGCATCCAAGTGATTCATGCAACCTTTACAAGATCGTTGGTCCAATGAGATCATTGGAGGGCCTCCCACTAGGACTCAAACTATCTGTATACTAAATTTCATCTAAATCGGTTCCGCGGTTTAAGCGGGAAGAGGTAACAGACAGACAGATAGACAGACAGGCAGACAGACACACTTTTGCATTTACAATATTAATATGGATTATCTATCCCAACCATACAATCGATGAATAACAATACAAGAAATATCCATATTATCACAAAACATTAGCAATATACATCCGACGACACAAAACTGCAGATTGCGCAAACACAGTCACCTGAATATTAAACGGCTAATAAATATTTATTTTCTTCTGTTGGCCTCTTGGATAGGCTCAAAGTCATGCAACGAGCTATGGAGAGAGCCATGCTCAGAGTTTCTTCGCGCGATAAAATCCGTAATACGGAAATTCGCCAAAGAACTAAAGTAACCGATACAGCTAGAAGAATACGTGAGTTGAAATGGCAATAGGCGGGCCACATCGCCCGAAGAACAGATAACCGTTGGGGGAGAAAAGTTATCGAGTGGCAACGACGAACCACAAGGCGAAACGTGGGCAGGCTTCCCATAAGGTGAACTGACGACATGGCGAGTATTGCGGTCAACCGGTGGATACAAGTGGCGAGTTTTGATTCATTGTGGCGTTCAATAAGGAAGGCCTTTATTGAACAGCGCACGTTTACCGACTGATGACGATGGTTAGATGATAAATACCCTGTTGTAATGAAATTATTAAATCGTAACGGATTAACACACTTAGACGGAATTCCGCGAACGTTATTACCAATCTAGACTTCAATCCTATTATAAGTTAATTACATTTTATGTTTAGAAACCTGAACTTAAGGAATTCAGAGAAGTCTATTAGAATCGGATTGCTAAAATCTACTGATGAAGTGTCTTGACTACGTCGCTATATAATTATAGGTAAAGCTCGTCGTATCTTAGCATCGGTAACTTTACCTAGTATGTGAACTTTGATTTTTCTTTGGTTTCTGTGGAGTGACCATGGCCATAGAAGCAGAGAGAGAGAGACCGAAAAGTAGATGGCGGAACTAGGATGCTGTGAGAAGTGTATGACTGTATGTGTGTGTATGAGTGTAGTTCGTGATTAAGTGCCACAAAATATTATTAGTTAGGTATGATATGAGTAAGAATCACGAAAGTTTAAAATATTAACTTTAAGATGCACAGATGGAGCTTATTCGGTATGTTTAGACTTTGTCTGTACAATGCCTACCAAGTGAAGGATTGATAGAGACGAATGACGCAAAGAAGGTGGCTTTCGCCGAGAAGTGGGACACTGAACAGGATAACAAAAAGCTGTCACGTATAACATACTTGGACTTGTTGCCTCGTGAAAGGGAGTTCTATACCAAATAGAAGCAAATAAAGCGCAACGTACTTCGAGGAGACGTGAACAGGCAGACAGGCAGGGAGGCATGAACCCAGTTGATCGTAAGCGCTTTTGTCCTCGACCAAGGAAGCGTACAGAATCTAGCTGTCGCTCTACATGTCGGATAGTGAGGAGTTACACAAAATAATAGGTAGTGGTTTCACATTGTGTATCTGAAAATTCATAGGCATGGCATTGCAGATTGATTACGGTTAAAGGAATTCCATTTAGTTGTTTACTGATAGTAATTAAACGAAAAAAAATTGTGTGTGATTTTTGATTTAAAGGGTTGTCATTATGACCTGACACACAGGATCTCCCTAGTTTTCGGGTACCCAGTCTCTCGCACTCAAGTCTCCCAATTACAACTTTATTGTAATATTTAAGTTCCTACATTGTAAATACTTGGTGGTGGAGAAATCACATAATTTTTTTATTCTTATTCTTAACTACGTTATCAGAAGGCAAGTGCATTATTGACGGTTTTTGAGAAATCCCGGAAATATCATTTGGCTGCCAATGTAATCGTTTACGCAAGCGAAGCCGCAGGTTTAGGCTAGAATAGAAGATAAGAATATTCTTCGGCCTCATCTTTATTTATCATCTCATCAGATGAGACAGAGGTTATTTGCCGAATATATCCTGAAAATAAATCTATATTTACTGGTAGCCTTTTTCAGTCATTCAATAAGTTAATAATAATAAGTAAGTCATAGGAAAAAAAGCTTAGATTATTTATAAACTAGATAGAGTGTCAGTAGCAAACACTGCGATACAAAACGTCCAAAAATCCATTTGACAGCTTCATAATACGATCGCGTTACGTCATTCAAACTGAAGGGAGGCAAATGACATATAAGCCAATTGTTGGCTTATATTTTTCGGGACGTTTTCATGCCGCCTAAACTCTATCTAGTGTATAAATAATCTAAGGAAAAAAGTTATTAGTAGAAAATTTTACAATTGTTTTGGTAACTTATAATTTATGTGTGTCTGTTCCAGATTTTGCTACTGCTTACCAACTTCCAGTTCAAAGTGAGTAAAATTTGACTCAACTAATAATATTATATTCCTCCCAATGTACTTACGCAATAAACTGCTTTTAGAAGCGCGGGAAACTTATATTATTCAAACAGCAAAGCAGTGTCTTATGCGCGCTAAAATCGATTGGTTAATCGATTACTCGACTAAATCGCGGCAGACCGTCTGTCATCTTGTTCATCAATTTGCGCGTAGATTGCATGCCCAGCGTATTTAACCTTCGCTCTAAGTTACCTACACCTCGTGGCAAATAACCGGTCCTTAAAAAGAACGACGGTGCTCGAGGCTCTGCAGCCTACCACCGATTGACGAACTATCACCAATGAGTCTTCGGGCTCGATGCTCCACCGAATCCAACGCCGCCAACTGATACTTGGCAGAACCGTCCCAAAGGTGGCAGCAGTATTCCATATATGATCTGACCTATGCTTTGTATAAAGTAAAAAGTTGCTCCGGCGTGAAATACCGTCCCACCTTATATAAGATACCAAGTTTCTTAGCAGCAGTTTTCGCCCTGGACTCAATGGCCGCGCCGAAGTTGAGATTAGATGGCACGCTCAGTCCAAGAAGCTCAAGGTGATCTTTGGGTGGTAAGGATACATTCCGGAAAGTAGGAGCCAAGGTGAATGGACTCCGCTTTGCGGTGAACAGACACGCCTGTGTCTTGGCAGCATTAAACTGGACCAAGTTGGCCGATCCCCAGTCGGACACGGCCTCCAAGGTCTTATTCGTCCGTTGTACCATAGCCTCCCTGAGTGACCCGATCTCGTCACCACTGGCTCGGCTGTAAGATAGGTACCTCTCTGTGACTGTGCTGTCATCCGCGTACCCATAGATACCGGGTATGAGCAAATCGTTGATGTGCAGCAGAAAAAGAGTAGCAGAGAGAACCGATCCCTGAGGCACCCCAGCATTAATGGTCATGAGATCCGACGAGCACCCGTCAATGACGACTCGTATAGATCGATGCCTCAGGAAATCAGAGATGATTGATTGTGCATGATTCAATTATAGTATTGAGTGCTTCATCGCCAACAAACTGGTAACAGTTTGGCGATAACAGAATTTGTTGTAAAAGCATGTACCGTTTGATAAAAAAAAAAAAAAAAAAAACTTCAAGCGAGGGAAACCGATTCCCGGATTTGTGGAAGATGAAGCACTAAAAGCCCATAACGATTCAAGTTTTTAACAAAGACTAGTTTCCCTTCTAATTGCGCAAGTACCTAATTCCTAATTTGCAACCAAATTCCGCTTTTTTCGTATATAACGCAAGCTATCTTGAAAAAAAGGCCTTAACTGTAATTCTACTCAAAGGCAGATGGAATTATGTTTAACGAATAAAAACGTAGTTTCAACGAAAACCATTGAAACTAGAATGGTATAAACTCTTTCACGCCAAAACGGTTTGATGGATTCTGATAAAATTTGGCACACGGATTACTTATAACTTGGATTAACATATAGGATACTTTTATCCCGTAAAATGGCATAGTAGTTAGTTAATTGTATAGCAATAAACGAATTATTTTACGACGGAGTCGCGGGCAACAGCTGGTTTATAATATTACTAAGTTTTTTGGCTTGTAATAACAAGAAATCTATGTTTAAATCTGTCGACTAACTTTGTTGGCCACGGTGTGTATTGTTAGAGAATTAAGAGAACGCGAATCGCATGTGCGTCACATGCGACAATTCGCGTGTAATTTTATCAGGCGTGTCAATATTTAGTAAGTCAACAGACAAATCGCGTTAAGGTGACTAAATCTAAGACTCTATCTTAATTTGTCTCAGTCAGAATTTGACTGTGTGAGATTATTTTGTTAATTTACTAGAACAAAATAATTTAGCATACTTTTGTAGAGTTCTGTACCTCAACAGGGAAGAAACAGAACATTCTTCACTGACTGGAGAATCTATGAAAATTTCCAAGTATCACAAGTATAATTTTTTTACCAGCGTCGGAGTTAAAACCGCTATAAAATACATTTTTTGTATGACGACCCCCTTTAATTTTTAACTGTATTTTATTTTTAGTATTTGTTGGTATAGCGGCCACAGTAATAATACATAATCAGTGAGCATTTCAGCTATTACCTTTCAAGATATAGAGTCCTGTGTCAGACATACAGAAAGAAAGATAGACAGCGGAGTCTCAGTAATAGAGTCCCGTTGACACCCTTTGGAAACGGAACCCTAAAATAGCGCGTTAAAAATACTCCACAGATTTTAAGATAAATGTGCTATTGCTACAAAGCCGCTTAGCCTTAAATGGAATCTGCGATCATTATCTCTCCCTTGTTTGCTGCGGGCGGTTTGTCTATGCCAGCGCACATAACGCCTAAACCAACATCCTAGTCTGCACTACAATTTCTTTGTTTATTTACATCTACGAGTTTAATCAAGAACTGGGCTTAATTTAACTTAGTTTAGACTGATCGATTTGATCTTTCACTGAAATCAAAACTTGGCTTCCGAATAGCTTTGGGATAGACGTCTTTAGAAAAGGAATCTATCCCTTTATAAAAAAAGTCTGCAAAGAACTTTATGATTCCAACTGAGGAGAGTGTGTACGGGCGGCGGAGATTGCTTAACATTAACATTATACTCGTTTGCCTACTTATATTTGGCTGTAAAAAAATTTAACCTTTTAAATAACTCACGACCCAAAAAAAATATCTAAAAAGTATTTTTTTTCTCTCACTTCATTAAAAGAACCTATTAATAATATTCTTAAGATTAAAACGTAAGTATTATTATTTACTTATTATATCTACATTATTTATCAGTACCCCGAAGCAGCGATGGTCATCTGTAGAGGTAACATATAAATAGTTTCATCATCATCATCATCATCAGCCTATGTTCGTCCACTGCTGGACATAGGCCTCTCCCATGGCACGCCACTGAGCACGATCCTCGGCCACTCTCATCCAGCTCTTGCCGGCCGCCTTGCGAAGATCATCGCTCCACCTAGTCTGAGGACGTAAAAAATAGGAATAGGAATAAATAGGGAATAAATAGGTTCTTTCAATTAAATTAAAAGTCCGAGAGACAATTTACATTTTTTTTACATTTTAGAGTTTTTTGTGTCGGGGTTATTAAAAAAAACATATTATATTATAATTACTAGGGGCGTTCAATAAAAAGTGAGAATGAGTATGTTATAAACAACTTTTACTAAAAGTCATTTTATTTTTCGACATAGTCACCTTTTAGCATAATACACTTAGTATATCTTTTTTCTAAACTTAAAATTCCATTTTTAAAAAAGGTCTCATCTTGAGTACTTAAAAAATCTTGTACTGCAGCGACTACCGCGTCGTCGTCTTCAAATTTCTGGCCTCTCAGGAATTGTTTCAATCTCGGAAATAGGTAGAAATCACTGGGAGCGAGATCTGGTGAATACGGAGGATGCTTAAGGATATCGAACCCAGCATCACGAATTGCAGCCATTGCAACGGCGGACTTGTGTGCCGGGGCATTGTCCTGGTGGAACAGCACAACTTTCGAGAGATTACCTCGCCTTTTTTCGCGGATCTCATTGCGCAATGTTGCTATTTGTTTGGCGTATAAAGTGCCCGTAATAGTGGCTCTATGCTCGAGATACTCAATCATTAATACCCCTTTATCATCCCAAAAAACAGAGCCCATGACCTTACCGGCAGATGGGCTCACCTTGAATTTCTTCGGAGTTGGAGATGATGGCCTTTTCCATGTCATAGACTGCAGTTTCGTTTCAGGGTCGTAATGATGGAGCCATGTTTCGTCCATTGTTATAAATCGCGCCAAAAAAAGTTCCCGGTCTTGCTGCATCAGGTTCAAAGCTTCTTGACAAATCTCTAGTCTAGTTTGTTTTTGCGTGTCAGTAAGCATTCTTGGTACCCAACGCGCAGATACCTTTTTCATACCCAAGCGTTCATGTAAAATATTATGCACGCTCCCCGTTGAAATCTTTACATTTTCAGCAATAAAACGAACTGTGACACGACGATCCGCCAAAACGGAGTTTTCGACTTTTTTTACAATTTCTTCAGTTACTGCTGTAGCAGGGCGTCCGGAGCAGGGGTCGTCCATTGTCGATGTTCTTCCACGTCTAAATTCGGCGCACCAATGTGCGACTGTCGAATACGGAGGAGCATTAGACCCTAAAGTGTCCCGCAAATCCAAATTGACTTGGTCCGTAGAAAAATTTTTCAAATACAAGTATTTGATAACGGCGCGCAGTTCAATTTTCTCCATTTTCGCTAACGTACTCAATAGCATTGCAAAGAAATTACCGTATATTTTTTTAAACAAAAGACAGTTAGTTTTTTTTTCATAGCAATCAGCTAGATAGATTAGCTTTACCGGCCAGTATTTAATTTCGTAATATTAAAAGAGTTTGCATCTCATTCTCACTTTATATTGAACGCCCCTCGTATTTCATAATTTTTAAAATACTCGCGGACCCTAATTCTGATAGATAACTACTTAAATAATAATATTTTTCTTAAAAATTAAAGCAAACTTTGTACCCATTATGCATCTAAGATCCCTACCGCAGCTTACAAAGAGAGCTGATGACCTTTGAAACGCCTGGACAGATCTACATAAATTGTAGCTAAGAACTATCTTTGTATAAAAAAAACTCATCATAAATATGTAGTTCCTAAACAAATAGATCGTCATTTGTTGAGGAGCTACAATGCCACAGACAGACATCTTTTTTGTGCCGGGGTTTTAAATGAGACAGACAGACCAACAGACGGACTTGACGAAACTATAAAGGTTCCCTGCAGTACTACGAAACCCTAAAAATATATGGTTTCAGAAAGGGTTACACGCGTTAAACCTTTATCATACCCCTACTTTGCAAAACACTCTGAATCAACCAAATGCAATACACAATTCATGGAAATGTCCGAATCCGTAATCCGGGTGCCGTAAGGTGATTACGGTCCCTGATTCCGTGGACAAGTATGATAATCACCTTTGTGGACAGTTCCAGGTTCATTAGGCCAGCTTTCTGTATAGATTAGAGTGGGTTTGATGCCAGATTGGAATAAGGTGTACAGGGTGTAATCGTTAAGTGTAGCCAGGCTAGGTAAAATAACCTTTTTAAAAAAGGAAACTAAAACCTTTTTACTAATTTCGTACTAAATGTATGAGAGTGTTCAACGTCAAAATTTTGGATATTTCTTGTTTTATTTAACGACCGCTTTAGCCTAGTTGGTAGTGACCCTGCCTACGAAGCAAGAGGTCCTGGGTTCAAATCCCGGTAAGGGCATTTATTTGTGTGATGAGCACGAATATTTGTTCCTGAGTTATGGATGTTTTCTATGTATTTTAAGTATTTATTTATCTATATAAGTATGTTTATCGTCGTCTAGTACCCATAGTACAAGCTTTGCTTAGTTTGGGACTAGAATGATTTGTGTAAGATTGTCCCCTAATATTTATTTATTTTATTTATTTATTTATTTATTTATTTATAACAAGTTATTTTACTCATTGGGCAACGTACTTTCGATATTAATTTATAGTTTTCTGATATTTATTATATTTACGGAATGATCGCCTGGCCACCGTTAACGATTACACCCTGTATAATAATATTCATTAAACATAGTGTAGATTGTAGTGTACCGATGATCTTGGTTCGATGACATTAGGAAGACAGCAGGGCTAATCTGGAAGAGGAAACAGATAACCGATGTGGATGGATAAAGATTGGAGAGGCGTATGGCCAACAGAGGCCATCTGAAGATAAAGACGATCATAGTGTATATGTCTTTGTGCGTACGTGAGTGTGTGCGTGTGATGTATTTGCTGATGAAAAAGAAAATAGTACCTTCTCATAGCCGGTGCACTTATAGCTACTCTCACAGAAGTGATTGCGATTGCGGCAAGCCTAATAGACCTAGAAATGATGCCGTATTGTCTTATGCTCTGGCGCTCGCAATCGCGTTCACTGTCTCTGTCTAGCCCTATCCTATGTCATTTGACAAAAAGATATTCAGGGAGTCAGGTTTCATGACATTGGTCAATGTTCAAACGTCCAACTATAAGATATCTGACTCCGTATAATGACTGGAGTAGAACAGATCAAGTTGTGATTGTCCCCAGCGTAGCGATGAAATCAAACGAGGTTTGTTTAACGCAGTCATTTAACCTTTTTTTATATGGGCCACAAATTAATACGATGTAGCACTGGTGCGGTGGGCCACAGCATTGATTGTCAACAGCATTTAAACTAAAAATGGTTGAACATCGATTTAATTTTTAAGCCAGAAGGGGCAGTCGTAGAAGCTTGGAGAACGGGGGGACTACTACGAAATTAGAAATCCAAACTTAGTATAGTTCCATCCCTCTCACCCTTCTGTTTAATACTATTAGCGTGAACGAAAAGACACGATACGAAATTCAAAAATCGAGTTTCGTAGTGTACGGCCAGATTGAGTATCTGGTTGAAAGTATTACACATTGGAGTAGAATTAAGAGAAGGAGACAACATGCCCAATCACCAAATAGATGAACAGACGTCATCCAATTTGTGAACCTGTTAGTGTTCTTTTAGAGAATCCAGCTGCGTCGTATTGTTTGCGGGCAACGTGTTCAAAGAACCTGAGGCTCTGCGATAATGGCAACCTTGAACTACGCTCAAACTTAATTAACGACGGTAATTCCAAAACCCCTCCAGATCTTAGCGACATTATTTTAGAAAAGTAATTACTTGTGCTTCCAGTAATTAGGAGGATTTATGGCAAGATGGCGGACGGTAAGTGCTGATTAGGAAATGATAAGGAAATGATTATTTTGCTGGGCTGTTCGGTGGTTGGGTAATAATGACGGGGTTATTTTGGATTAGAAATGGGGCGTAGTTATTTTTACATGTTTCGTACCTAAGTGTCCCCACGGGATCCTATCATTTTATAATTAGTCCAGATTTTTAACTTAATTTAAAAAAAATAGGCTTATAGAGAGATCTCTCTCCAGGCAAATTTTATGCCTGGGGATTGAAGTATAGTAGAGGAGACGCCATGACGGGTAGGACGCACTGATTGAAGACTTTCGTCTTTAGACTCTGTGGAACCCGTCATGACGTACGGTGCCGAAACATGGACACTCACTGTAGGGCTGGTCCACAAATTTAAAGTTGCTCAACGTGCTATGGAAAGGGCTATGCTCGGAGTTTCTCTAAAAGATCGAATTCGTAATGAAGTGATCCGACAGAGAACCAAAGTTATCGACATAGCCCACCGCATTAGCACGCTGAAGTGGCAATGGGAAGGCCATGTGTAAATAAACATCTCTCTCTCTCTCTCTCTCTCTCTCTCATATAACCCGAAGAACCGATAACCGTTGGGGTAGACGAGTTCTTGAGTGGAGACCACGGATCGGCAAACGTAGCGTGGGACGTCCTCAGACTCGGTGGAGCGATGATCTTCGCAAGGCGGCTGGCAAGAGCTGGATGAGAGTGGCCGAGGATCGTGCTCAGTGGCGTGCCATGGGAGAGGCCTATGTCCAGCAGTGGACGAACATAGGCTGATGATGATGATGATGATGAGAGGAGACGTGGAAGATCGACCTTCACCGATCTGATAACTCGATGAGACATATTTTTTATTAAATATGTCTCATCGAGTTATCAGATCGGTGAAGGTCGATCTTCAACGGCTCTTAGACCAGTATGAAGGAAGAAAGTTGGAAACTCTATTTATGAACCCCAGTTGATAAGCTTCGATATGTAAGTATGTGTATGTCGTGTGTGTCGTGTTTGTGTATGTGGCGGGTGGGAACTACGGCCCAAGCCCTCTTGATCGCAGAGGAGGCTTGTGCCCTGTATTGAGACGTATATAGGCTGGGATGATGATGATGATGATGTACGCATTGTATTACGTAGTGGTTTCTCTAATTGACGACTAGATGGCGTTAGAAGTCGCTTCGGAATGTCTTAATTGATTTTTAATTTTATATTAGAGACTGCACATTATCTAAGCACATTGCACAAACGACTTTTTGTAGGGAAATGCTCAGTTATTTAAATTAATACTTTTCATGCGCGGAATGGCGTAACAGCAATTTATTATAGTTCGGTTGTTATAGGAAGAGCTCTGACAGTTATAATTAGGTAACTAAATAGTAAATGGTAAGTGTTTATCTTTATTGTATTACTAGCTGTTGCCCGCGACTCCGTCCGCGAAGAATAAGGGTGTAAAAATAGTCTACAACCTGTTGTAAAACCTACCAAGTCCAAATATAGAGAAAAAAATTGATAAAAATCGGTCAAGCCGTTTCGGAGGAGTTCGATAACAAACACCGTGACTGCCGCAACCATTTGAATGTATTTAATTTTTTTTGCATCGGGGTGAACTTTTTTGGGCATTTTGATTGCATAATCGATTATTATTCTGAAATATGTACAATTATTTTCGTTTTGTTTACATCGGTGACATTCAATGACTTCCAACGTCTGTTGTCAAAAAAAATCATTGCCATTAAAATAAATTAGTTCCACTGAAAATCCGCGACATAGCGAGGGCTAAATAGGAACTTGTCATGCTCATGCTTTAATATGCAGGTCATTGTTTTACAGACTGCAATGCAGGATAATGAATGGATTTCTTTTTCCCTGAATTTCAACACTGGCATAGATAATAGATCGCTCGCTTTTGGCTGGAAATTCGAACTTGTGATTTTATTTTGCTTAATATACGAAATGTACACACCCAATATCATATTTTCTCAAGTTTATCGCGATTCCCAAGGTCAAAGAATCGAATTGCTTTAAAATTCCAGAGAAATAATGCGTTTTTTGGGAGAAACGTGTCAAAATGGTATTGTAGAGCGCCATCCTGCTCTGTCTCGTTTTTTTATCCCGTTCTGGCCGTTCACTTTTATACCTATAATTATAGATTTATGGTGAACAATAAAGAGTCAATTATATAGTAATAAAATCTATTATAATGCAAAACACTTTTATAAACCTACACTTCAAACTTGAAAAATAAAATATCAAACCTTTTTTTTTAATTTAATATCAGTATTGTATATACTTGTAAGTCTGTGGATTGTAGGTTTATTGTTTTGGCAATTAAACTTCAGATGCCAGAGCTCTTCCTGTAGTAACCGTACTTATTATATTCTGGATAGTGTCATGTCGAACAGCAATCATTGAGTTAAAGCGATAATTGACAAATGACTGCTATTGTGACTGCAATAACTATAGTCCAGCTAACCTTAGAAACGGTCGCAGAGGTCACGTATTGTAATAGTAACTTGTTTCCTTGTTTTCATTCTACCTTATATTTTTTCTCTATGTATAGTCGACTAAGAAATTTCTTTTCTCAAACATGCTATGATATATTGACGTTATGTTCAGATGTTATGTATAATAGGCCGCGAAATATCGCGTTTCAGGCGCGGCTAGACGAGAGGTCGGTAATGGAATTTCATAAAAAATTGCAGGCCCGGCCTTTTTTTATAAATTTCCATTCCACATAAATTTGTGACCCAGCATCATGGTATTCAGCCATTAAAAAAAAAACTGTGAGCAATATTATTTTGCTTTTTAGTTCATTATGACATTCTGCCACTAAGCTTATTAAAAATAAATATTTATGAATTATCTTTAACACACTCTCATGAATTATCTCTATTTTCTATCAAATCCGAATTGCAAATGGAACGAAATAAATAGTAATAAATATGTTAGTTATATTTTTAACTAGTTTACTTGTATTTCTCTACAAATAAACCTTTGATTTTTTAGAGTTTTTCTTTAATTTGTTTCGTTGCATGTTTGAGAAAAGCACTATGCATACCTTGGCGGGAAATGGAGTTGCCAGCCTCATAAACTATCCGACCTTTGACTTTCGTTTGACACGTGTCTTTTACTTCCTGTAGAAGTCATCTGAGTGTCCACCAATCTGAGTCAGTTTGGTAGGTTCTGATTCCCTACGAGGCAACGGACCCGCTAATGCTTGGCCGTATAAAAATATTTGGCCGGCAACTAAGGTTCAATGTCATTAATATAGTAAATACTACTTTCCCCTACAAATCAACGTGGCAATCAGTTTTATTTTTTATTTTTTTTACTATAGGAAATAATAATATCATAAAAAATCGTAAAGTACTTACTTGGTTGACTATACAAATCTTATATTATTTATTTTATTAGCAGTACGGCTGCATCCCGCCGGCGCACCCGAAAAACTTTTTCGCTTTTAAACAATCTTATACAAATCTTGTTTTTTTCGTACCGTAGTATTTTTTTTTCATGCCATTCTATAATATTATAAAGATGTCGCGGTTTAATTCTAGTCAAAAATAATTCCGTAAAATATTCCAATCATTAAACATAGGTATACCGAAGCAAAAAGCAGGTCTGCGACCGAACCTAACCACTATAAATTCAAGCCGATCGATCTCCATCCATCGCATTACCATACCTCATGAATACGAACATAAGATGTGGAGCCTGATTTTCAAACAAAATATAGACAAATAGTAGTAACCTCAATCCTATATAAATTTACTTGAAAATGCACTATTATATTCTCTATTCCTACCAATAACATGGACTGCGCGGAGTAAAAGTTTTTTCATCACACTTGCTCGTCAATGGTGTTATTCCATACCTGTATACTACATGACAATGGCCTAAATTTGTTCTTAAGGGAGTTATGGATTTACGTAAAGTTTTTCCTCCCAAGGGAGTTCTAACTTTAGTTTAAAAATTTGCAAACAAGTTAGTAGGTATGTCATTTCAGACTAAGGAGGTTTCAAGTCAGCCAACGTTTTATTTCTATGTTTAAAACTTAGCTGAAACCCAATTTTACAACGCAAAACTTATCTACGCGTCATGAAACTTCATTACTGCCTGTTTTGCAATGTCAGCACGCTATATGTATAAGGGCGCAGGCTGAAAACCAGCGCGGTGATGAGTAATCCTCACCGCACATGCTGAGCCTGAGCCTTTTGCCACATAATTTTGTGTATTTTTTTCTTTTTCTTTTTTATGGGCAATAAATGGTTTTTTATTTATTTTATTTTATTTATTATTTTTATATTTTAAATTTATATCAAATAGTTTCGCAATAATTTTAGCAAGAATTTTTTTAACATGTTGGTAGAATCTGGCCGAATGACTATTCGAATTCTAAACTAAACACAGTTTACATTATCTATGGTAGATGACTCGAAAAAAGTGACAATCTCTGTTAGGATGTTTCATTTTTCAAAATTTTTGATTTTTCTTTGACTTTGCTCGAATTCTTGGTTCCACTCATATGTAAAGTTCATACGCCTAAAATCAGTAAAATCGATTATCATCTAAAGGTTGCACAGTTTGATGACTTTTATGTCAAGTAATTAATATCGGTGTATTAGGGGATAGCAAAATTTTCAAGTTTATTATCTGAAGTGGAGGGTTATAAGTGATTTAAGTGTGTCATTTAAAAGATTGAAGCATATTTTAACGTAAATAATAATATGAATTGTCAACGACGAATTCGTTACTCGAGAGGTTTCCTTGTGATATTTTGTTAGGAGCTGGACTTCCTTCCAAGGAACATGTGCTGTGTAAACTCTTTCGGACGCCACTAAGTAGACAAGTATTAAACTGCAAGAAGTGTGGAAGAAGGCTAATATATATGTCAAGACAGTAACTATTTCAGCTAACATTTAATAACTTTATAAGGAACACTTACCATAATTTGTTAAAGTTTTCCTTACAAATTATCCGAAAGCGTAAGAGACAAGACAAATTAAAGAAATCAACATGACAGTGACCTTGGACCAAGAATGCCCTTCATTAAGTAGTCATCAAGTCATGAAGACGATGAAAATAATTCTATTCTCTGTACCACCAGCAAAAATGTCGCGTCCTATTTATAAGTAAACTAAAATCTCGATTGGACATTCATAGCTGCATAGGACCGCGAACAACTCTCCACTCGGCAAGCTAGTACTTCGTTTATTACAGCTGTTAAAAGCCTTGGTCACGATGTCTCAGATGTTTCTATATCGTCGTCTACTATTCATCGAGCTCGGGTGACCAAAAGAAGCGAAATGGCTCAAAAAATTTAAGCATCATCCACCTTTACTCTAACATTGAAACAGTAAATTGTTGCCATCAATCGTATCCTGTAAGATTCTAGAAGACAGAGTAACTATTCTTTATTTAATGATTCGATCAGAGACGAATAGCAGAAACAAGCATGCAACAGAAAATGCGTGGTCAAGCGAACCAAAGATGAGGTTGTAACTTGTGTAGCCTAAGTAGTAAATTATTTATTGAGTACTTAATGTTCTATTTTATGATTAATTTAATTTTCTTTCACTTGAAAACGATGTGTGGCTACCATATCATTTCCGTTTCATAAGTTTTTCTATTGTGCACTGACATTGTTTGTTATTATTAAGAATTTGACTCTAGTATGTAAGTGACTTGGTGTTAAACTGTAAACTTGCACTATTAATTGAATGAATAAATAAATATAGTGCTATTTTTAAATAAAAGTAATTACTTCTTTTTTTATTCTTAGTTAGAGCTGTTCATTCTGTGCAACCTCTAAACATGGTCCAATCCACTTGAAATTTGGAAAATATTCTATTAACATAAGCTAGAACCGGAAGCTGAACAAAGTCAGAAAAAATATCACAAAATTTTTTTCACCTACAAAAGTTAAACACCCTAATCTCTGTATTGGTCATTATCCTTATTCAATTTAAGTTATAGACCTAATGGTTTAAGAGAGAAAATAATTTTATTTTTAGATTTTTTTGCTCGCACTGAGATAAAAATCATTGTGTGTATCACGGGCAGTAAGGGGATTACAAACTCGAGTCATTTTCTTCCCTACTTACGGCCCTTGATGCACAATGTACTATTATTATGAGGCATCCCAGAGAGTGAGAGGTGAGTTATACAAGTATAATACAAGTACACAATTTCAAATACAGTAGTACGCGTTTTTCAAAATTAGAGTGCGAAATAAATTTCTTATTAATACCTAGCCTAGCCTATAGCTTTACGGTGAAGGAAACCTACAAACACCTGCGAAGAAATTCAACGGTGTGATTTTATTAAAAGCAACGCAATTAAAGTTGGATCAACGGTTTCTGAGAGCCTTAAGTTGTCGCGTCGGAGCCATTTTTATTCTCAACTGGCTTTTACCCGTGGCTTGGATCGCGTGAACCACGAGTCTGGAAATTAAATTGAGACTTTAGGATTGTACAAAATTCCAATGGGAAATTCCAAAAATTGCACAGTGGTCTTCACTAACGTTGCATGAAAAATGTCCGTGCAAAATTTGGTGCCTCTGGATTTGGCAGTTTAGGGTTTAGGAATTTATTCGCGTAGGTAAGGTAAACGTTCCTGAGCTCGACACTGACCCAATACATGGCTCCTTCAATCTTATGTCATAGTAAGAGAGGTGACAGATGGGTGTCATTTACTGTGGACGTTGAGGTTTCGAGTACGTTTACCTTACGTACCGATTCCTTGAGAATATCGGAATAAAAAGTAGTAGGTATGTATTTAGCCCCGGGCACCGGCTATGTATTTTAGCTCCAAAACAGAACAAGAACACACACGCAAATACTCACGAACTTAGCTGGACATCTGAAATAACACATCTAGGGTATTTTCCTATTCCGATATTCTCACGGGATTGAAATAAAATCCGAAAATCCCTTAGAGACATGAAATTTGGACCGGCAGTTTTTATCCTACGTTAATGAGGAGCAGAGCATGATCTTATTTTAAAGAATACCCACGAGAATTTTCGGGAAATTCCGGAATTTTGATTCAACAGAACTGTTGGACCTTATGGTTTAGGTACTACCTACGCAAGCAAAACCGCGGGTAATGGCTGGTTTGTAATATCATTAAGACAAAACGTTAAACAGAAATAAACCCAAATTTCAACATCGAACAAAAGGTTATGGATGTTATCATTCACATAAAAGCTATTCACTTATCCAATACGGGCAAGTGCTGCATCGTGATTCAATTAACGCTCTCGGGCGGAAACGCGATATCAACCACCGTCAGTTTATGACTCGCGCCGGGGCACTTAAGCTAATTTAGGAACGTTTTCAAGTCACAGGCAGAAGCGGGTGCAATCGTTGTAAAAAAAGAAAATTATTAATTGGTTGTCTGGAAGAGATCGCTTTTTAGCGATAAGACCGCCTATTGTCTACCTGAATTTTTATTTTTGTAATTTCACTGTACTGTTTTTGGTGATCAATAAATAATATTTGTATTGTATTGTATTATTGCTGAAAATTGTCTAGAAACAAAACGTACATGGGATACTTGATTATTTGGAAGCCGTGTTTATAATTCGGTTTGTTGGTTTCAAGCAAACTTTGCATTCTCTTTTGTATCGAATAGTCAAAGTCAAAGTCAAGTCAAATCTTTTTATTGTAGACTGTGGGTACATAATATACAGTAGTTGTTAAACTTATTAGAGACGTGCCGCCACAATCAGCCAGTTTTGGCATACAATATTTGAATAAAAAATATTTACAATATTTTAAATTGAAGCTCGCCGAGGTACATTTATATTGCGAGTTATGTCAGTGCCTTAAATACGTTAAATATATTGATTATTATCTATTAAATGTAATTATTCATAAATATGAGTTATTATTACAGATACGATATTAGTGATTCATTTAAATTACATCCATAGCATTTACGCATAAGGTTAATTAAATTACAATAACCCATACTTACTGAGTGAGGGATCTTTGGTATTAATTACAAACAAAAGCGACTTCATTTTATACCGTACCGTGACTTCATATTTCATTTTGATTGTCAAAGGATACAGGCTGTTTGGAAAGATTTCAGATCAGCGTTGGCGATCTTTATTTTCAAATATCGACTACTGTGTGAAAAAATTTTGTTTATATGAGGGATTCTTTTCTGATGAGTGTCTGAAAATGACGTTGAAATTGGGCAATTTTTACAGTTTTTGAAAGCTCATATTTCTTATTTTAATTGAAATATGAAAAAAAAACGAAACATAGGGGCATAGCTGTGGTAAGATACAGGTTACACAGTAAAAAAAAATTGGCTCTAAAGCCATTATCTAGGGAGGAAACAGGGGACTATGTTTGTATGGAGAGTTTCTTGCCGAATTCTTTCGAACAAGGTTTTTCGGAATCGGTGGCAGATTCTTCGAATTTCATGAGTGTTTGTTATAGGCTAAATGGAATAAATATGTATAGTATTTAGACTTTGATTTTGACTTTGACATAATTATTGTTTTCTTTGCAATGCATGATATTTCAGCAATTCTCCGCTTTTTCGCTCGCTCATCGCTCTAAACTCAACCCAGATGTTACCCAATCTCAGGACATTAAGACGCGCTCATTTGTAAAAGATCCAGATTGCGAGCGTGTGTCGAGCTATGTGTGAAGCACTTCATATAACCGATTCCTTTAATTACTCTTATAATTAGATATACGAGCTTTAGGACGCTAGAGTCGCGTGAGGGTGTTAGCAGTGTTTTTACGAGCGTTTCTAGGGAAGCGGTCGATGGGCTAACGGAGAAATTAAACTTAAATTTATATGGTGGAAAAAACGAACGCCACACGGAGGGAAATTACCCTAAATATTGAAATTAGCACATCTATGTCAAGGTGACTATCCTTTATTTTTTTTGTGAACAATAAATACTGCATTTTATGGATTTCTTAAAAATAAAATATGACAAAAATAACATGCTGAATTTTATGAGACAGATCGAAAGGGATACTGATAAGGATTCTAAATAATATGTCCAATCAAAATACCAGATAACCATGAAAACTAACAATTAGGTAGGTACGTGTTATTTTGTTTTCTTTCACCCGTCACAAGTCGTCACAAGAAACGGACCGCAAGTACCTTAAAAATTAGAAATATTTTTTATACCTACCCCTATTCTTCGCAGACGAAGTCGCGGGCAACAGCTAGTCTTCTAATATATAAAAATCTCGTGTCACGGTGTTTGTTATTGATTTCCTCAGAAACGACTTGACTGATTTTAAATTTTAATGATTTTTTTACTATTTTTAGTACCTAGGTCTGAGAAAAACATAGGTTTTTATTCCCCTTATCCTTTGCAGAAAAAGTCGCGGGCAACAGCTAGTAATACAATAAAATATCATTCATAGTGTTGGATATCCTGTTGAGATATCTGTGGGGTTTCTGATATTTCAACAGTTTAAGCTCATAAGACGCATTTCCTAAAATTACGAATACTGTATTCACAGATCTGTACAAAATCAAATCCTCAAACAGCGCAATAACAAACAAATACCCTTCAATATCATTACGGCGCCCGATTAAACACACCGTCGTGGTGACCGAAACATTGTTCTAAGTAATCCTATTAACATCTTCAAACAACACGTTCCGTAATGAGTTTGCGGGTTTGAATTGAGCTATTTTTGAAGGCTTATAACGTAATTTGATACGCTTGTTTTGGCACTTGTACTAGTATGTACACCTGGCCTTATTCCGTAGTGCAATTCATCTCACGCAAAAAAAAAAACAAAAAAAATTAGCTTCTACCTTTCTATTCCGCTAACACACGTACAGAACTAGTACGTCTGTGCGACATATATTATATGTTTTTTTTATGTAGACCCGCTTCCTCCACATCAACATAAATCAAAATTATGATGTCACGTCACATAGACCTCACCACTACGAACTCCGCACAAGATACTAAAGCGTTTCAAACTTTATAATAATATGAGTTCATTCTTAAACCTAAGCAAACGTGACGTTTGTTTACCTACTGAATTTGAGAATGATCTCGTTCGTCGCACAGACGTAGTTACTTTGCACTTATAGTCACGGAGTAGCAAGATAAATAGATACTTAACTTAGTCCTTATTCTGAGAGGAGGCCTGTGCCTCGCAGTGGAATGAATATAGGTTGGGACTATGATAAATGTTTTATTACCAGACTTAATAAAGAAGGAAGTTATCAAATCGGTTTCATTTTTTATTTAAAATCCCGATAAATGGTTCACTGTCAATCCAGGTCACTAGGGCGACGCTAAAAAAGGAAATCTGCAGCAATCGAAAATATTTCCGATAATCCGTACCAATGCGTGAACAGAACAGTACCATACAGTAAACAATTAGAAGTACAGAAGACCCTCTCCTTTGATCTGTACGAAAGCCGCTTTTTTATTAGCCTACGCATAATGATTTATTGATTTAATGCATTGGTTGGCCCCGATAGCAAGGGTTAAAAACAATAAAATTTTATAAATCAAATAATACAGTTAGTGAGAGTAATTATAGACACAGTGTATAAATTTTGATATTATCTCCCGGAAATAAACGCCTAAAAATAATATTTCATGAACTTAACAGAGAATCGTGAAACAGGCCTCAGGTATTTAGTCTCATCTGATAACAATATGATGAAGAAGCGTGTGCTCCGCTTCGATCTAATTTCCTTTTCTTTGTGTAAATCCTACTCTTTCACTCAAAGCTTCCTGGAAATAAAACTCATTATTTTCTCCAGCCTGTTGTTAGTGCTACTTTGCGATATTTCTCGAGAGAAACAAAAGGCTTTTACGGCGTTAATAACTAATTTAAAATAATCTATCCATAATACATCTAACAAAATTGCAAGAGATTCCATCCATTCCAGCAAATATACGTTTCACTGCAGGGCACAGGCCTCCGCTCAGAATGGATCAATTGTTTTTGTTTATTTATTATGTATGTATCCGATTTTTCAAGCCAAGGTGTAGCTCGTAGAGAGGGAAACACTTGACTATAGCAAAAATTAACATTTGAAGCTCAATATATTGCAAATAGATGCCTAAATATTTTTGAAAGACCTGTTCAACGATACTCCTCATTACGGGTTTAAAGGTATCCATCCTATTATCTCGCCTCATTCGTTTTTCGTTTAATTCTTATTTTGTCTTATTCTATATTCGTCACTCATTCTTTATTCGTCTTGTTCGTTATCCGTCGTTATCTTATTTGGTCAAATTCTGTAACCTGTCTCTCTCTTAAGAAGTCTTATTCGTGTTTTGTCACGGTCTTCCTTGGACTCAGTCGTCGTTCTTCCCTTTCGATTTAGGTATCATCTACTTACGAACATTTATTTACCAGCACATTTCGAAATAATTTTGGCGAATAAGTATATGAGACAAAAAACGAAAGGGAAGAACGAAGAATGAGTCCAAGGAATACCGTGACGAAAAACGAATAAGACGTATTAAGAGATATGTAAAAGACAAGTTGCAGAATTTGACCAAAAGACGGATAGTGAACTAGACGAAGACGAACCGGTTTAGACATACACGGGTAAGGGAAGTAACTTATTTATTTTATTTTTTACTTTGTTGGCGTGGTTAATCTAATATATAAAAATCACGTGTCACGGTGTTTGTTATCGAACTCCTCCGAAACGGCTTGACCAATTTTCACCCGACTGTCGAAGGAGGGTTATGTTTTTCGAGCGTATGTATGTATGTACCATTTTTTGGCACGACCTGCAGCCTAAACGGCTCAATGGATTTTGAAGTGTGAGGTGTCATTAGATTCGTCTCAGTTCCGCGAGTGACATAGGGTATGCATTTTGCCGGAATCCCACGGGAACGGGCATAAAGGCGGTTTTTTCATCTAGTATTGAAATTAAAGTTATTATGAAACTTTTTTGTCTTCATTTGGCAGATCTGAGGTCGTAGGTTTTTTGTTATACTACTATTCTTCGCGGACGGAGTCCCGGGCAACGGCTAGTTAATATAAAAGTATAGTTAATTGAAAAATACAGTATTCTAGCACTGACAGTATTTAAGCTAAGCCGCGGACGGACGAACGGACTTGGCAAAACTATGTATAAGGGTTGTTAGACGGAATCCTAAACACACAGTGAAAAGATATTAGAGGAAACTTCCAACAAAAGTGCTTTGGGCTATACTATGTCCAATGCTTTTCACAATGACAAATGAGCGATAGAATTTATTACTTACCTATCCATTGTGTCATTGTTGGTTGGATAATCTTATTTCGGTCTACAATGTTCAATCTAATTCGACCCTTACGCCCGGCCACATTCAGGCATGACCAGCGGCACGGCGAGCATTTTCTCTTCATTGCGTGGCCGAGACGCTTGCTGCACAATGGTTACCTCTAATGCACGCAATGAACAGCTAAAACGCTCGAAGTGCCGCCCGGCCATGGGTAACGCACGCCGGCGACCCTCAAAGCTTTCAACCACTAATATAAAGACTTAAGCATCCTCAAGAAGATTATAAGGGTTTCCTTACTTCGTATTGACAGTCCGAAAATATACTAATTTTTATATACAAAGCAAAGATACTAGAAAACATTGAAACGGACAAAACATCCTTGATATACGGTTGAGTACAACATCGTCATTATTTTGAATACGCTCGTATAACAAATAAAAACGATCTTTTTGGAAGCAGGAGTATTCAAAGGGAGCCTTCCTGCCCGCGTGTAAATTGTGTAAAAAATAATGGGATTTGAAAATCATTTTTTTTAGTATTATTAAAGAGTAATGCGGTAAATATTCTTATAAATGATATTACCTATTTTGGAATATCTTTCTTGATGAATCTGTGACTACAATCCGTCAGGCAATCGCCCTCCGTGGTGTCGTTCGGGGAAAGTTTGAAGAGGAATCCGATGCGGCTCACACCATATTTCATTTTTTTATACGAGCAGGCTAGTCACCCGATGGAAAGTAATCAACGCTGCCCATGGACACCTACAACACAAGTTGAGTTACGGATGCGTTGTCAGTTCTTTGAGAAAAGAGTAGGGTCGTGTATTAAAAAAACATTCACCGTGCGTGGCAAAAAGTTCCGCGAGAAACAGACTGTAGTGGACTGCCAGCTATTGAGATGATTGAGTGCAATGAAAATATTTAGCAGCAGGCTATAAATCGAACCACTTCTTAAACATTGGGAATACTGTTGTATGCACTTATACATTTCGTATATTTTATAAAAGGTTTGTTCTGTCACTAATTCTGACTTTTAAATTCACCTCTTTGTCGATCTCTCAATTAAATGCGGCACTTATCCCCTCAAAGGTTGACTATTAGAGATAAAAGGATAAGTTTGCCTTTCTACGTATATCTAAATTCTGTCAATTGTGTTTCTTTCTTTATTTTTGTACAATAAATTTATATAGGTAGGTAGGTACATAGGTACACTTTGAATAAAAAAATCCGATGAAAATTATTTACATATTAGGTACCCGGTGTTCAGTCAGCAAAATATGTAAACCTGCTCAAATATTCTACTTCTTTCTTCTTCTATTACTAAGGTAAACGTCCCTGTGCTTGACACTGACCCAATAAATAATGTCACCTTCAATCTTATGTCTTAGTAAGAGATAGGTGTCATCTACTGAGCGTTGAAGTGTCGAGCATTGGTACATTTACCTTACTTGTATGTATGAAAAAATTAGTGCTTGTTCTCGAGTCTTGGATTTTTAATAATGTAGTTAAGTATGTATTTATTTAAATAAATGTTAAGCCGCAGTCAGTATTAGTATTAACCAAACAAATTTGGTTTGGGACTTGTTAATTAAATTGATGTCATGTTGCGTGATATTTATTTATTTATACCTTCTGTATTGTACCCGCCTATTCGTAGTTGACAACACGTTATTGCTTCCTAGATAATGACGATTCCTCTATATCACCTGAATGGGACTGCGTCGCTCGTTACGGGGAAATGAGGGGGGTTTTTGATGTTGACTTCGAATCGTAGTGAAAATATTTACGCGTTATCTTTTTTGGGTGTTTTTTTACCAACCGACAGGACACATTTTTTGCGTGGGTACGTTCTATTTAAAATGAACATGATTTTGCGTTTATACATTTCTGAAATTATTTTATGAGTTACATACATTATATAAAAATACAATAAACTGGAAAATTGAATTTATTTAAAAAAAGCCGTGCTATGGTTATGCATAAGTAAGTAACTATGCAAGATGATATTTAAAAAAAATAATGATTTTGATATTGAATAACATTCTTTTGTTTTTAAAATAGTTCGGTCCATGTTGGGGAACAAGGAAATCCTTTTAAAGGATTAGTACCAGTACAGTATTAGTGACAACACACTAATGTTTTTTTTTCACGCTATTGGGTGTCTCTGTAAAAATTTATTTCTCAAAAATGTGCGTGAAATTCGTCATTGTTAACTACATTTCAAAAATCAATGTGTGTTGTTGACAAAAGGTTTTGACTGACAACTTTTTAAAAATGTAATAATATCAATATAAAATGAAGACACAAGCCTTCATGTAACAAATAAAAAAAATTAGCACGACAACGTTTTTATCCATGTTTGCAATAGTTTTACATAAGTGTTTTAGCTAGAAAAACACATATCCTCAAATTACATTGACGAAAAAAAGGGTGGCAGTCTGTCTTTTCAAAGGTACTTAATAACATAATATGTCGATAAAATTTTCATTGATTTATTTGTTGTTTCTTTTCGACTTTTTAAAAAAACCGGCCAAGTGCGAGTTGGACTCGCGCACGAAGGGTTCTGTACAATCTATATGAAGCTGAAGAGTTCGTTTGTTTGTTTGTTTGTTTGAACGCGCTAATCTCAGGAACTACTGCTCCGATTTGAAAAATTCTTTCAGTGTTAGATAGCCCATTTCTCGAGGAAGGCTATAGGCTATATATATAACATCACGCTAACACCAATAGGAGCGGAGCGGAGTGGAAGAATGTTTCAAAATCGGGGGTTTTTGAAGTAAAACTTCTATATCTCGGGAACTACTGCTCCGATTTGAAAAATTCTTTCAGTGTTAGATAGCCCAGTTAGATAGGGCGGGTTGGGAGCGGGTGGGGGGGGGCGAGTTGAGAGCGAGTTAGGGGCGGCTTGAGAGCGGGTTGGGGGCGGGTTGAGAGCGGGTGGGGGAGCGAGTTGGGAGCGGGTTTGGGCGGGTTGGGGGCGGGTTGGGAGTAGGTTGGGGCGGGTTTGGAGCGGGTTGGGGGCGGGTTGGGGGCGAGTTGGGAGCGGGTTGGGGGCGATTTGGGAGCGGGTTGGGGGCAGGTTGGGAGCGGGTTGGGGGCGGGTTGAGAGCGAGTTGGAGGCGGGTTGGGGGCGGGTTAGGAGCGGGTTGGGGGTGGATTGGGAGCGGGTTGGTTTATTATGAACTTTCACTTCTTCCGGAAGGATCAAAGGAGAGATTGATGAAAAAGCAAATTGGATAAAAAAACAAGCTGCCCAAATTACTAATTCCACGCGGACGGAGTCGCGGGCAAAAGCTAGTTATCTACAAAAATCACGTTTGTTGTATGGGAGCCCCCTTAAATTCTTTTTTATTTTAATTTTATGATTTATTTTTAAAGTCAATATATATTTAAATATTCTGTGAATATTTCAAGCGTCTACCTGTTGCCGTTATCAATATCGAGCAAAAACGAGCAAAACAATCACGTTTGTTGCATGGGAGCCCCATTAAATATTTATTTTATTCCATTTTTTTGTATTTGTTGTTATAGCGGCAACCAAAATACATCATCTGTGAAAATTTTAACTCTCTAGCTGTCACGGTTCCCGAGATACAGCCTAGTGACAGACGGACGGACGGACGGACAGCCGAGCGGAGCCTCAGTAATAGGGTCCCGTTTTTACCCTTTGGGTACGGAACCCTAAAAAGGACTATATTTGCTTCGGTCAGAAGAGCAATTGCGTATTTATAGCCTAAGGCCTAGTTGTTTATGCCAAACGAACCGAAACAATTCCCATTGTGTTGCTAAGCTATGACTACAGTCAAAATACCTATCTCAGTTAAGTTATTCATTGCACGGGGAGGCATGACCCTAGAGGCCTAAGATTGGATTATCGGCCTGCCTGCGGCAGAGCAAAGGTAAATAAATTTTGTATCAGTTTGACGTATTGTTGGTTCTACTCAATGCTTTATGACAAGGCTGTCTAAAACAAGGATCATTACCGGTATTCTTACTACCGGGTTTAGATAAGGTTTAACCGGTTATAATTGTATTTCGCTATTTGTATCGCTAAAGCTGTGATTAGCAGTATATCCAATACCGGTATTCAAATATATTAGCGGTTTTGCCAATTGACAACAATACATCTATTTAATAATTTATCCATAATAACCATTACCGGTAATACTTAGCAGCCAGTAGTTATGTCTAATTTACATCTTAAATTTTGAGTAAAATTTTAATAGCGGTATTGAATAAAGGTATTTATTAGCGTAAATAGTCTATACATAGCAAAAAAAACAAAAGCGAAATGACAACAATACCTCTAATTAGAATATTGGTATTGATTTTTGTAAGTAGTGGTAATGGTTTGACAATTTTTATACAGGTATTAAATAAAATTTTAGACGACCAGATGGCCTAGTAGGTAGAGAACCTGACTACGAAGCTTGAGGTCCCGGGTTCGATTCCCGCGTCGGGGCAGATATTTGTATGAATAATACGAATATTTGTTCTCGGGTCTTGGGTGTTTAATATGTATTTAAGTATTTATCTATATAAGTATGTTTATCCGTTGCCTTGTACCCATAACACAAGCTATGCTTAGCTTACTTTGGGACTAGGTCAATTGGTGTGAATTGTCCCGCGATATTTATTTATTTATTTATTTATTTTAAACACGTTCTACGATCCCTGGTCTAAATCACGGCTCGGAGGCTTTTGATTTTTATGTTATTACTAGCTTTTCTCACGACTTTGTACGCGTAAACTATTAAACCTGGCAGTTGACTTAAAATTTCCGGCTTTTACAGAATTTCCATGGGAATTTCTAAAAGCTGCATCGTGGTTTTAATTTAAATTACATGACGAAAAACGTGACAAAATCATGTTTCTACACTTAGCGGCTTTAGAATTTTATTCCGCGGAAATACGGGACAATAGGACTTGTGTTATTCAAATCGTTCAGACGGTTTAGCGTGAATTAGTAACAAACACATACACGTACGCGCGCACGCATGCACGCACGCACATAATTTTATGAGGTATTCAGTCAAACTAAACCAACCGCGTAGTAATTTTTCCAGATCATTTTTTAGACACCATGTATGTACATATAATATTTTCATTCTATTGCTTAATTCCTCTATTGTATTAAATAATTACTTGGTAATTTACGTAATTCAGTAGTTACGTCTATTAGGAACGCGACAAAATTACATTTGATATTCACCATGAGCTTTTCACGATGAAAACATCGTGAGAGAACATGCACATACTTGCGAGAAAATTCAATGGTGTGTGTAAAGTTCCCAATCAGCACAGGGCCCGCGTGAGAACTCAAACCCAAACCATCTCATTCGAAGAGGCTCATGGCTGGGATGATTTAATATAATAATGAGGAACGCTAGTCTAGTCATATCCACACTTCAGTGATGGTATTTACCATGGTATCATTGCATTAGCGATGGCAGGTTTACTATGCGAGCTTTTATGTAGATTAGTAGTATGTTGCAGTTGACACGGGACAGATGAGCCACTTGATGTTCAAGAAGGTAAAGAAAAGACGGGAATGAGGGTGCCACTTTGTATCATACTTTATAACTGTCATATTTTTTACATAATATTTAAATTTTACATAATTTATAAAAGTTTGGTTTCAAGTTATACTTTATTAGTTTGACGGATTGAAATGATAAGAAAAGTATGAGATTTCAAACAGAATATAAAAGATCTAGCATTTACCAGCGACTTTACTTGCGTAAATCATTAGATCTGGCAGCCGAATTGAAATTCTGAGTTTTTACAAACTTCCCATGGGAATTCCCAAAAATACATCGTTGTCTTCATTTACATTGTATGACGAACTTCCGTGTAAAATTTCATATTTTGAATTGACGTTTAAAAAGTAGCCTAAATAATTATTGTGTCACCATTGACTATTATAAATACTTTTTAACAAAAAATTAAACCGCCGAAAAAACTGAAAAGCAAAAAATAATACCTTTTTTGTTTGACCTTAATCTAGGTACCAGTTTCAAGCCGGTGCCTCAGCACTTAGCCAGGAGGAGTGGACCTATAATCGTCTACCTGATTGGTTTCTATCACTCCTCCTGGCTCGTGCTGAGGCACCGACTTCAAACTGGTACCTAGATTAAGGTCAAACAAAAAAGGTATTATTTTTTGCTTTCCAGTTTTTTCGGCGGTTTAATTTTTTGTTAAAAAGTTTATATTTTATACTTTTTTCCATCCTTGGGGTAATTTTTTTTCCAAATTTATAATACCAACTTCAAGGTATACCCTATCTATCCAATAAAAAAGAATTATGAAAATCAGATTACTCTGTAAAAAGTTATGCGTGATCATACATAAAAAAAAAAAAAAATACACGTCGAATTGAGAACCTCCTCCTTTTGTTTTCGTCGGTTGAAAAGGGGCCAGCAACTATTATGAGGGCGACTGGGCCGTTGCCGTTCTTTAGGGGTACACTGTACACATTTCTTGAAAGCCCCGTTGTCATTGTTAAAGAAAGAAAGAAAGAAAGAAAGAAAGAAAGAAAGAAAGAAAATACATTTATTTACAACATCACAAGACACAATATTTTACAAAACAAAAAGGCAATACTAAAGCTAAAGATAGAATGTGTCATTGCGGTTGCTAATCGGACACTGGCTCAGCGTAATGCTGAGGCGTTTAAAGCACCCCAGCGCTGATTTTCAGCCAGTACCGTTGGTGACACCCGGATCGCTGTTTGGATAGATAAATAAATAAATAAACTGCACACTAACAGCTACATACATAAGACTAGGTACATGCGTAAATAAATAATTTGTAAATTGTAAAAGCAAATAATAATAAGAAAATTTCTTGAACATAATTAGTATATCTCACTTGCCAAGTATACAACCCTGCGCGGACTAAAACGAAAAATGAAATAACCAAGACAATAAAAATCAAAGAAGTTTTGTGAAATAGTGCTGGAAAGGAGAGGAAATTAAGGATTTTGCAATGACAACAAATAGCCTTTAAGCTTTCGCCCAAAGGTGTACCTGCTAGTCACACTTAGGATGGGAGGGGGGATGTCATTCCAGCACTTAGACGCCGCAAACCTAAAACTCCCTCGAAACGCCGCCGTCCGGTGCGGCGGCACAATAGCCTTAAGTCTGCGCAAACTTTTCAACCATGAGATTTTTTTAAAAAGATAGGAAGGCGTCTTGTGTCGCACTACACCGAACAAAAGGGTTGCAAGGTGCAAGCGCCTGCGATTGTGCATCTTAAGCAGATCAGCAGCGTTCAAGTACGGAGTGACATGGGACCGAGGAGGGACTTTGAAGCAAAAACTAGCACATGCGTTTTGAACTCGTTGGAGCAATCTCCCAGAACGACCAAGTAAGCAACCATCATAAACGACGTCACAATAGTTCATCCTAGACAATACGAGTGATTCACACAATCGGACACGCAAATCCACACTGAGGTAATGTTATAGGGTAGACTACGTGAATATATTCCACAATTATTGCACTGTACGGTAGGTAATACCGTACGAAACGTACCTATAGTATTAAATATAGATCGCCCTTCATCGCGGTGATTCTAATAATGAAAGTGATGTAGCTGATCCAACCTGTGGGATGTCAAGCCTAGTAGATTTGCATTAATGTAGCGGTTATACAGCGGCCATTGATGGCCCAAATAGCAGCCATATAATGGGACACGTGAAGCCAGTTTTGAACTGGGACCCAAAAAGCTTTTCATGCTCCCTAAGGATGCACAAAACCGCACCAACCTGATGTTTCGAGTAATGTGGTATTTTAGTTTCTGAGATGTAATGTTTTGCGCATCTCTAATCGATAAAAGGGTAGTTCTACTAGCGTTTCAACCACTATCCGTCTCCTGTCGCATATATGAAAGAAATGAGCTACACATAGCGAAAGGTTTTTATATAACGACTAGCTTTTGCCCGCGACTCCGTCCGCGTGGAATTAGTAATTTGGGCAGCTTATTTTTTTTTATCCAATTTATTTTTCATCAATTATGGCTCTCCTTAGTTCCTCGATATAAAAAAAATTACCCGCCCCCGCACACCTGCGTTCACATTCAACACCGTACTCTCCCAAGTCAAGCGTGCCTATAGAAGTTTTACTTCAAAAACCCCCGATTTTGAAACATTCTTCAGCTCCGCTTCGCTCCTATTGGTGTTAGCGTGATGATATATAGCCTATAGCCTTCCTCGATAAATGTGTTATCTAACACTGAAAGAATTTTTCAAATTGGAGCAGTAGTTCCTGAGATTAGCGCGTTCAAACAAAAAAACCTGAGGCTCTACTACGAAATTCGAAAATCGAAGTTCGTATCGTATTATCCCTCTCACTCTCGTGTCAAATCATATTAGTGTGAGCGGGACGGCACAAAACGAAGTTCGAATTATGCACTTCGTGGTAGGGCCTCTGTTCGATAAATTCTTAAAATAGATGTATCTTTCTTATTTGTGAACCGATTCAAATGAAACAAACACTAAATGTTAATCCAAAAAAATACCAACATATCAGTGAAAACCGCATCCTTCTAGGTTAAGCCGTTTCTGAGATTAGCGCGCACAAACGCACAGACAAACAGACAATAATTCTAAAAATCATTGTTTTGGGTTCTATTGTGCTAATAAATAGCCCTAGTGAAAGTTTTTCTCAAATATCTTCAATGTACAGACACACAAGTTTTCTCAAATATCTTCAATGTACAGATTTATTATATGTATTACTCGTGCAGCGTGCTTGAGGTATAATTTCAATTTGTTGAAATTTCACGCTAGCTGTAGCTTATTTCTTACGTATATGCGACAGGAGACTGATCGGTTGAAACGCTAGTAAAACTACCCAAAAGCAAATGAAATTCCACCCGATTCTATTGGATTTTGATAGTTGGTGTTCATAGACATAACGCTTTGAACCATTTACCAGTTGAAGGGTCCACGAACAGAACATGTATAGTCATCTAAGCAGCTTTTTGAGTTATAGCGGTTTGAAAGTAAGTCATCACGAACAATAAAATTACTATGGTAAGAATGTCATTAAAAGTGAAAAAATATATTATTTAGATATCCATGTTTAATTCAATGTTAAGTCATATCATACCTATTACCTACTGCTTTGCGAGCTCTACGTACATTTTGAAATTAAAATCTCAATTTGCAAAAAAGGTCACTAGACATGGTCTTTCCGTGGACCTTTCAGTTGTTTTCAATTTATGTAACTAGCGCTATAGAGAAATCTGTATAGGAAGCTTGAAGACCCTTTGTTGATTTGTGACCTTCAATAACCCTACAAAATAAGAGCCTACGAAAACAAAATTCGAAAGGTCCACATAATATTTCCGCTACGGGCATTAAACACGGATTCAGGGAGGGAATCGTCAAACAAAAATATGGCATGATTGGGCAAAAAACAAAATACAGGCATAACGATGTTAGGAAGAAAGAAAGAATTCCAGCGGAAGAAAAAAGTTTTTTATCATTGTACCGCTTCCGATCGACATGATTCAGTAAACTTGTTTTCCTGGTGTTCCAGTGCGTTTTGTTGTTTCCTTGACAATAACTGGTCTCTTTTGAATTGGGTATTCGTAGATTACTTTGTCTTGGCTCTGGTATTCTGCAAAAAATTACATTAATAAAATGTTATCTTTTTTTATTTTACAAAAAACATGGTTTGTTTTAATTTTTGTCGACGTCTAATAGCTTTTTCCCGCAACTTAGCGTGATGCAGGAATTTAGTTGATCAACCACAACTATAGCTTTAAAAACGAACGAAACGAATGAAAAAATAACAAACCCTTACAGGTTCACTTCATTATCCAGCCGTCCGTCTGCCTGTTTTTCTATTAAGACTCCTTATCTCAGGAATGCAAGTTCACGCGATCCAAAGATACAACCTTTGGATGAGGATGGCGCAGAGCCGATCTGTTTGGCGAGCCTTGGGGGAGGCCTATGTTCAGCAGTGGACGTCTTTCGGCTGAAATGATGATGATGAATCTATAAAAAATAACTCTATTATTCATAGATACCCCATGAAAAACTAACTTATTTTTGCTTGCTTTGAAATTTGTACGGCGCCCTCAGTGCGCGAGTCTTACTCGCACTAAGCCGGTTTTTTAACTGGTCATAATAAACCAAGACATAGTTTCCCAAATTACGTTATAAGTAATGACGTTATATACCGGAAAGCGTCCTCAAAACCCCGTGATTGCGTTTATTATCCTATTTTCTTATCAAGAATCTCAAGTTGCAAAGAAACAAACATAATAATAAAGTGGAAGCCGAGCGGTAACATAAACAAGAGTTGTTTTGCTGTTAGTCGGTTTAAAACTGTTATGGTTGTTGAAGTAGCCGTCTACTTCAGTAGAATTTATCTAGTATCGTGAAACTTTGCGAAATTTACACGCCAAGTTTTACTACGTGGTAAACGAAATTGAAGCAATTTTTATGGTGGAACTGGCGGATTACCTGATGGTTACTGAGCATCCGTGCATTACCAGAACTTTGCAGATGCGTGATTAGCCAAAAAACTACAATGAAATACCACTAATTTTCCTGATTGTTATTCTTTCCACACCGAAATACAGCTAGTTCTGTTCTAATAAGTTTGTGGTAGAGACAGCCCTGGTAGCCCAGTGATATGACCTATTATGGCCTCTCAAACCTTTGATTTTTTTTACAATTCAGTTGCCAAATTATTATTATCCCGAGTTTAGTTAAGAAACTGACTTTTCAGGACGTTTTAGCCTCATAGACTATATATATTATAATATGTAGATATATTATAATATGTATATGTAATGTTTATCCGTTGTCTAGTACCTATAACACAAGCTTTGCTTACTTTGGGACTAGGTCAATTGGTGTCTATTGTCCCGTATTTTAGTTATTATTTATTTATTTTATTTATGTATTACCTTAAACGTGATCGTAACCGAATACTGATCTAGAAAAAATGGTTCCTGATCACCGATTAAAAATTATCATGTAGAAAGGTCTAAAAAAAAAAAAAGTGCGATCAGCTAAAATATCACAATATCTGGACACAGTTAATCCCAATGGTCAAATTTACCCTTAAGGGCCATCAGCGGCCTGAGGACTTTATGATACATACTATTTTGGAACACTTAGATCCTTGACACCTCCATACAAACTGGATTCTTGGGATTATTTGACACGGATTTTTATCTCAGTACATGTTAAAATTGTCTTTACTACCTACTTTACCGCGCTGACTCATTGCTTGGATTCTGTCACGCTTTTATTACTTCAATAAATTAATAATAATATATCAAAAGAAACAAATTTGAAAATTCTGTTTCGAATTAAGACCACGGCTCAACAGTTTATTTGTAAATTCAAAATTCGAATTTCAAATCGCTCATAAAAGTCTCAGAAGCTACAACTCCCAGAATACTTGCCATTAAAACGAATGATCTCATAAAATATACATTTTCTTTCGTCACCCGCCTAATTTCGGCAAAAAACACTCAAATGATAATAAACAGTGTAATGTTATTTCTTTTTCTCCATTTTTTCACGGTGAGGGCGCCGTAAAACGTTATTTCGGATTGAAACGGATGATATCGTGGGCAGCAAAGCATATTACTTCGACAAGCATTAATTATATGTAAATTACTCGTGTTTATACTGTAATTGCGTCATAAAGCTACAATATATGCGAAGCGCAGAATTTCATCCCTCAGGAAAATTTTACATGTTTTCGGCACTCCTCTTATATTGCTTAATTATTTAATGCGGATTTGCTTACGTAAACCATTCGTTCAGTCGAATTTAAATTTATTAAATTCCCATGGGTATTTCCGTTATACTAAGTATGATATATTAAAACACTTCGTTAGAACAGGTAAACTGTTGTGTTGTTGTGTCTGTCTGTGGCACCATAGCTCTTAAACGGGTGAACTGATTTGGATGCGGTTTTTTTTTGAAAACCAGTTCCTTGGTGATGGTTCTTAGACATGTTTCATCAAAATCAGTGCAGCCGTTTCAAAGTTATAAACTCTTTTGTTAGCCGCGGAAGGGATCATAGACGCAGAATGGGCATTTACTTTATTTTTCAAACATATGTGCGACCAAATTGCGTTGGGGGTTTTTTCAATTTTTAATATAGTTATAATCGGAAAAGATGACGATTTAATAATAATAACTAAGAACATGTTAATTTGTCTTTCCTGTAACAAGATGAGTTACGGTTTGTATTTATACTGTGGTTGACTTTAATAACCAATGGCGTGGACAACACACAAGCGTTTAAATGACGTGTAATGTGCGAACACAATATAAGAATGACTATGTAATAGCCTCGTTGCTGTCCTGGGTTAAATCAAACCAGAATCACTAGTATTTATTTTTTTAACAGTAAGTTACAAAAATAAATACAAGTGGCTCTGTGAGCTGTAGGTTTTTTAAGTCGGTCTTATACGTTTTCAATTCTCATGCCTCCGACATTTTGATAAATTTACAAAAACTAAATCAACGAAAATCATCCATATAATTACCAAATTTGCTCACAACGGTTTGTACGGGAATCGGTTGAGAAAGCGATCTGTAAGGAAAAAATCACAGATCTCGTGCTCTACACGACCTTCGGGTACATTGAATATGCACTGAGGCAGGCTTTTTATTTTGTACGATGCCTATTCTAATAGATTAGACATAATAGATTTAGTATCGTCTTTGAAGTAATAGAGCTCAAAATATGAACGATGTAAAAAAACCACAAGGTAAAAATAATATTTTTTTTTGCAAACAAACAACATCGTAAAACAGTTCTTTTGTTTGACATTAACTTACTGCATTCGACTTTCCTGATTTTGTCAATTTTGAAACTTTTTAACCGACTTCAAAAAAAGGAGGAGGTTCTCAATTCGGTTGTATGTTCTTTTTTTTTTTTTAACGTGTGTTACCTCAGAACTCCGTCATTTATGAACCGATTTGGAAAATTCTTTCGTTGTTTGAAAGCATATGCTTTCAAGGTTGGTCCCGTTGTTACCGGAATCCAGTTCTGATGATGGGATCCATGAGGAATTGAAGGAACTCTTCAAAAGTTCAAGGGAAATGTAAAGCGATTTTAGTATTTTCAGTGACAAATCGAGCATTTGCATTCATAAAGTGTCATTTGGTAAACTAGATCTGATGAAGAAGACCGCAGATGGCCAACGGAACTCCTCAACGGGTCAAATCTTGCAAGTTGAATTTGACTCACTTCCCGGTTTCTGATTGATTTCATATTTTACATGCATGTGTAAATCAGGTGACAATGCAATATTATTGTGACATGGAGCTAATCTGATGATGGAGTTGGAAGGTGGCCATAGAAACTCTGTAATAAAACAACACAACCCCGTCGAGTTTGGGTTCATTTGAAACGTCTTGACGAGCACTTTGATCCCAGATGGTAACCAGGGTCTGATGATGGAGCTGGAAGGTGGCCAAAGTTACTCCATAAAGTAACGGCACTTACCCCATCGAGTACGGACTCATTTGACTCGTCTCAACGAGTACTTTGGTCCTAGATGGTAACCAGGGTCTGACAATGAAGTTGGATGGTGACCATAAGAACTCCGTAGTAAAACGACATAACCCCATCAAGTTTGGTCTCGTTTGATTCGTCTTGATAAGTACTTTGGTAACGAGAGGCAAAAAGTACAGTCAGTAAAGAGTGCCAGTCCAGGCCATTAGCAACAACTAAAAAGAAAAAAATAAAAAATTTTAAATAAAAAATAAAACCGCCTTCAAAAAACACCCAAAAAAAACTTGGAAATAAAAAAAATTTAAATAAAAAATAAAACCTCCTTCAAAAAACCCCCAAAAAACCATAAAATAATAATTGATTGAACCGACCACAATAAGCATGAAAATATCTTTCTACTAATCTGTTTGAAGTTGGTGCCTCAGCACGAGCCAGCAGGAGTGGACCTAGTAATCTAACTTACCTACATACCTATTATAGGGCTTCTACACTCCTGCTGGCTCGTGCTGAGGCACCAACTTCAAACAGATTAGTAGAAAGATATTTTCATGCTTATTGTGGTCGGTTCAATCAATTATTATTTTATGGTTTTTTGGGGGTTTTTTGAAGGAGGTTTTATTTTTTATTTAAATTTTTTTTATTTCCAAGTTTTTTTTGGGTGTTTTTTGAAGGCGGTTTTATTTTTTATTTAAAATTTTTTATTAGAATTTTATACAATATTGGCATTTTTGAAGATTTATAACGACTCGAAAATAGCTTAGTCTAAAATTAACATTAGCTCCAAACTGTTTTTAAAACTACCATACGCATTAACTCCGAATTGTTCAACTACCATTGTGACACTCAGCTTAGCCTCGTGTCACAAACTAGCTCCCGGGCGGCGAGACGAAACTGTCTTCGAAATTACGCTGCACAAAAAGGGCACCCTGACACCTGGACCGTAAGAGATAGAGAGGTCCGGTTTCTTTAAAAATATAGCCCAACTCAACACCCCGAGGATGTTTTTTCATTTTTTCGATATCGCTTTTCGTTTTCGAAATAAAGACGATTTAGTGAGAAAACGCCCCGAAAAAATGCGACATTTTTCGACATTTTTGTAGTTTAAAAAAAAAAATGACTTTTTTTTTCCACAAACTTGTCGCTCTCCCTAAGAGGCATCTCTTGAGACCTCAATCATTTACGTAGTCCTAAAACTCACGGCACTAGGGCGATGTCGCACTCTTAGCGAAATTGGGGGCTATGCAGAAGCGATCGAAAAAACATTTACAATGTTAAAATGACAATAGGACAGACAGATGAAAGCATTTTGGCTCAAGCTGACACGGAGACCATGTGCGTTTGCTCCTTCGATGAGAAAAACAGTCCAGAGGCCCAAGTAACACCATTCCTTTTGCTTTAAAACTTATTTAGATTCTGCATTCAGCTCATGAGACCTCTCTACAGTAAAACTAATAGCTACTGCAGCTTTATACCTACTTTTTGTACTATTCGAATTTATTATAAAAATCTCGTGTCACGGTGTTTGTTATCGAACTCCTCCGAAACGGCTTGACCGATTTTTTTGAAACTTTTTTCTCTGCATTCGGTAGGTCTGAGAATAGGTCGTGGGTTATTTTTTATACCACTAGGTGATTATTATTATGGCAAAACAACGTTTGCGGGGTCAGCTAGTTATCTATAAAAACGGCAAAAAAAAATCACGTTTGTTGTAATGGGAGCCTGCTTTAAATATTTACTTTATTCTGTTTTTTAGTATTTGTTGTTATAGCGACAATAGAAATACATCATCTGTGAAAATTTCAACTGTCTATCACTGTTCATGAGAAACAGCCTGGTGACAGACGGACAGACAAACAGACGGACGGACAGCGGAGTGTTAGTAATAGGGTCCCGTTTTACCCTTTGGGTACGGAACCCTAAAACAATCTCTCTCATGTTTATACACCATGTATTAGTAAAAAATGTACCGCTGAATTTAAATTGCTTTAGACACTTCAACTCCAAATACTACCGACTAGGAAATGGCTTACGTCTCTGTCATATGCTCAAACAGAAAACATGCTCAATATTTGTTCTTAGGTCTCAGGATACATACCTACATCCACACACTCATACACACACACACACACACACACACACACACACACACACACGGTTACCTATCAAAAATTAGAATTATTTTTCCGAATATTTAAAATCCCGAATGCTTCATTTATCCGAATGCATTTTTTTCTGAAACTGTAAATATTTCAGGATTTTTATAAAACAAATCCTGAAATATTTACAGTTTCTAAACATCGATAGGATCCCCCCCCCCCCACACACACACACACACACCACACACACACACACACACACACACACACACACACACACACACACACACACACACACACAATACATTATGCGCTCACATTTTGACTTTTGACATTTCTGTATTGTACCTACTAGTTTAATCAGTTTTTTGCCTGTATATACTAACTGTAAACTAAACACGCAGCTGTAAACTAAGATGTTAAACCAACTCACTGGGCCCCAAGATACAGGCTCAGCCTAGTTTAGGGACCACTGTATACTGCTAAAAATGTAATATTTCTTTATGTGTACCTAATAAAAATTTTCTTTTCATTTTTTTTAAATTGATTGAAAATGCAACTACCACCAGATAAACACGTCGTTACAGCTTTAATCGGCGTTCAAAACAATATCGTTTAGGCCCATTTTAATTAAAAGTACGAGAACGATCTGCCTAATGGAGCGGAATATACGTGAAAGCCAACATTATCCCTTCTCTAAATTAATACTGTATTGTTCCTGTTTTATTTCATCGGGCCTTAGCTACTATGGTTCTTAACTTGGGTTCCGTACTAGCGTGCGACATAAATTCAATGCTAGCTGTTGCCCGCGACTCTGTCTGCGAAAGATTTTTTTATCGCTATCCCTGTGTTAATCCAGGTTATAAACTGTGTGCTAATATTCATCCAAATCCGTTAAACGAAAGAGTAACAAACATCCACACATCCATCCATACAAACTTTCAAGCTTATAATATTCTATTAAGGGATTAAGTTTTGATCGGCTAGCTTTTTCAAGCCAGCGGATTAGCTCATAGAGGGAGTTCCCCCTTTGACGGTTGACTCGAACAAACATCAGCATTTTAAAGCATATGAAAATGGATATCGAAGTCTAAAAATGGTTTCAGTGATACATAACTTAATATTTATGAATGTTGCACGTTTAGCCTATGACCTAAAATCATGAATAGATTTCATTCGCATACTTGGTTATTGATTCAGATAACTTTTAAAGAGACTCGTTGGCTTTCAAAGATTGTTTTTCATCCGACTGCCGAAGGAGGGCTATATTTTCCAACCGTATGTGTGTATGTATGTCTGTATCATTCTTTGGCACACCCTGCAAATTTGAATTGTGAAGTGTGAGGTGTCATTAGATTTGTCTCAGTTGCGAGAGTGACATTGGGTATATATTTTCCTGTAATTCCCATGGGAACGAAAATTATTTTTTCATCTAGTATTGAAATTATAGTACATTGTGCATCAAGGGCCGTAAGTAGGGGATTATTAACGAGAGTCTATTAGAAGCCCGAAGGCGGAGGGCTTTTAGTGAATCGAGTTTGTAATCCCCTTACTGCCCGTGATACACACAATGATTTTCATCACATTGCGAGGAAAAAAATCCAAGAATAAAATTATTTTGTCTCTAAACACTTAAATTGAATAAAATAATGGCTACCCGCCAATACAGATTGTCACTTTTTCGAGTCGTCTACCATAGATAATGTAAACTGTGTTTAGTTTAGAATTCGAATGGTCATACGGCCAGATTCTGCAAATAAATATTTACTAAAATTATTGCAAAATTATTTGATATAATTTAAAATATAAAAATAACGAAAATACGCTTCATGTAGATAAGTTTTGTGTTGGAAAATTGGGTTATAGCTAAGTTTTAAAGATATAAATAAAACGTTGGCTGACTTGAAACCTCCTTAGTCTGAAATGACATACCTACTAACTTGTTTGCAAATTTTAAAACTAAAGTTAGAAAACTCCCTTGAGTAGAAAAACTGTACGTAACTCCACAACTCCCTTAAGAACAATTTAGGCCATTGTCATTTAGTATACAGGCATGGAATAACACCATTGACGAGCAAGTGTGATGAAAAAGTTCTGTTATTTCTACCTCAGATACTTTCACCTCTATAGCTAATTACTTAAATCCTACTTTGTTGAGTTTATTGCTGGGTTCTCCTCAATAGAAGTTTTTTTTGAACCGATAATAAATTCTTCGACATTCACAAATGCTTGTCACTACGCTTGTTGCTACGCAAGTGAACAGAATCTAATACCGTGAATTTGTTTGCACGTAATCGTTTTGCCCTCCTACTTGAGAAAAACTATATGTTCTTTCACAGTTAGGCCACTGTCCTAATATTGAAATATACGTTGTTGAAATGCTACTCACAAAGACGAAGTTTTTAATTAAAATCAAATTAGGTAACGCGATCCCTGAAATGGAAGGAAATGATAACAAAACAAAAGCGGTCGCTTCAGGAAATTGATACTTTTTAAGGTCCGCTAAATTAATAACGGTCCTAATACTGAGCCGTGTTTACATGTGTTATAATTGCCTATTTTAGGAATGTATCATTTTTAGGGTTCCGTAGTCAACTAGGAACCCTTATAGTTTCGCCATGTCTGTCCGTCTGTCTGTCTGTCTGTCCGCGGCTATCCTCAGAGACTGTTAGTACTAGAAGGCTGTAATTTGGCATGAATATATATATCAGTCACGCCGACAAAGTAGTAAAATAAAAAATAAAAAATAATTTTTTTTAGGGTACCTCCCACAGACGTAAAGGGGGGGTGATTTTTTTTTCTCGACTAACCCTATAATGTGGGATATCGTTGGATAGGTCTTGCTAACATGATTTTTCTATTCAGTGATCTGTTTGCGAAATATTCAACTTTAAAGTGAAAATTTTCATTAAAATCGACCGTCCCCCCCCTCTAAAATCTAAACTGTTAGGCGGAAAAATTTGAAAAAAATCAGAATGGTAGTAAATATATCAAATTTACTAGGAAAATTATAGCGGCTAAGATTGCTTGGAAAATATTTGTAGTTTAAGAGTAAATAGTAGCCTAAGGTATAAAACATACCTAAACTTGGATAATTCCGTACACATACGAAATCCTTAGAAAAATATTACCTGACTTTTCCGTAATGGCTACGGAACCCTACCTTGGGCGTGTCCGACACGCTCTTGGCCGGTTTTTATGGTTTACCAGTCAGTATTATTATGTGTAAAAAAAAAGAATGTCGCGTATTCTCCGACACCAACAATATCGGATTCTGCAAACCATTATGATGGGCAAATTTGCCGGAAAACGTAAGGTTGGGAGCCGCAAAATGTCATGGTCCCGTATCAAAACGGTAGAACAGCTATTTAAGATGGCTATGGACAGGACGAGATTTTAGGAGTTGACTGCCAATCTTCAATAATGAAGTGACACTATAAGAAGATTTGTATAATCGTAGCTTTTTCTTTCATCGTAACTTCTAACCCACTTAATAACTAAGTTTATTATACAATAAAAAAAACCTGCCAAGTGCGTATCAGACTCGCGCACGAAGGGTTCCGTACCATTATGTACAAAACGGCAAAAAATCACGTTTGTTGTATGAGAGCCCCCCTTAAATATTTGTCTTATTTTGATTTAATTATTTATTTTTAAAGTGAATATATATCTAAATATTCTGTGAAATTTCAAGCGTCTAACTGTTGCCGTTATCCATAGCAAGCAAAAACGAGCAAAAAAATCACTTTTGTTGTATGGGAGCCCCCTATATATATTTTTTATTCTGTTTTTAGTATAATTGTTGTTATAGTGGCAACCAAAATACATCATCTATGAAAATTTCAACTGTCTAGCTATCGCGGTTCATAATATATACAACCTGGTGACAGACGGACGGACAGCGAAGTCTCAGTAATAGGGTCCCGTTTTACCCTTTGGATACGGAAGCCTAATAATTTTTAAGCAAGTTTTATTAAACTTTGTTGACTGTACTGTCAAGGGCAAGGGCAAAGGAACGTTATCTATCAAGGCGTCAAAAATATCTATACAACTCTATTGCATGTTTTTGACGCGATGGCTACATATCCGTACCATGTTTCAAGTTAATGCCTGTAGTGTGAGTTGCGCCTCACACACACACTCTCTCAACCTGTACTATATAAGTTAGTCTTAAGCCATTATAATATACACAGTATTTTACTCAACACTAGTGGTTTCACTACTCTCATCCTTACATGGCGACCTTGCCAGTGCCGCTGCCTCGTGCGGCACCGTTATTAACCGTTGAAGCCTTCAGTCCTGCGGCGACGATCCTAGCCGGACCAGTATTGCACTATGTACGAGATTATTGTATTGTTACCAAAAGTTCATTAAGGCTGTGCCGAGGAAATAACGACATAATTGCGTTTGTTAGATTCCTTACTAAATTGTTATTTCTAAATCTTAGTCTATGTGGGTCATAAGTTAGACATTTAAGGATTTACTCTATAAGTCGTACGCTTTAGAAACACGATTACTTATACTTTGCTCGAAAGAAATTAAATCCAAAGTTAACTCTAAAAAAGAATGGGTTCCCTTAGTACAACGTAAATACTTAACGGAACGTAATGAGTTTTTTATGAGAACAAAACTACTTATTTTCTGTAACGTATACGACTTACAATCTTCAAAATGTCTATTGTTTTAATAATACGAAGGAAATAACTACATTCGCGCGCGTTCCGCCCATCCTAACCTGAGCCGCCACGATTTCCTCCTGTCCGCGACTCCGCCGAGACACCGAGCACAATAATACCTAAAGTCGAGTAGCGCCAAAAGCTCGGCGCCCTCTTAAGTATAGTATGCCAAATTTTATCTCAATTGAATGCTAGGAAATGAATGAATGAATGTTGAGGAATTTCCACGGGATACCGAGTTCTGGTTAGAACGAAACCGTGGGCGGGAATTAGTTTACACACAATATTTCTATGCGCTGTCTGTTTTTTTTTGGTAATTAATGTCTCTAATGGTCCTTCTAATATTTAATCAATGAAACCTTAAGAGGATACGATGCGCACCATTTCTCCATACAAACGTAATCCCCTGTTTCCTCCCTGGATAATGGATTTAGAGCCAATTTTTTTTTACTGTGTAATCTGTATCTACCATAGCTATGCCCCTATGTTTCGTTTTTTTCCATATTTCAATTAACATAAGAAATATGAGCTTTCCAAAACTGAAAAAATTGCCCAATTTCAACGTCATTTTCAGACACTCATCAGAAAAGAATCCCTCACATAAACAAAAAAAGGAAAACATAGGGGCATAGCTAAATGTGTCCTCAAATTATTTAAAAATAAATTTTATTGGTCCAGTTTTCGAGAAGAAAACAGGGGATTACGAAATGCTGTTTTGATCAATTTTACGCGCCTATTAACGGTCTGAGCTGCAGTTGTCCCGCTCTCGCTGTACTGACACGCAGGGGTTCGGGCGAGACAGCGACATTTCATTAAAATACCTATTTCTCAAAAGTCTCTCAGCCAATCGTACCCTCTTAAGAGCTACCCAAAATCCTATGACCGATAAGTCGATTCAGAGCTAAATTAAAATTATATCAAAGTTCTTTTTTACGAGGTTTCTTGTTATTGAAAAATAAATTGCCTCCCGTTAAAGGAAGCGGGCATCTATTTAAAATCAGAAAATATCGGATTTACTTGAGGCATTCCATTTTGCAAACATAAGCCCTTTTAATTTTAAATGCTCCACTTTAAGAATTTAATTTAAATTCTTTACAATGAACGCGTTAAATGAAGTGCTAATTAAGGTTTTTAAATATATTTGAATGCGATTTTCGTCGAATATGTTTAAGTGAAATGAAAAAGTTGATTAGAGTTTTTTTCAAACACAAAACTATGCACACCTAAAACTACGAGTACTACTGATAGGCGCGCTTACCAGACCGTAGTAGTATACTATAGCCTCTCAAACAGACGGTTGTCAGTTCGGCCCCGGGTTCATAGGCCGAGATAATGAAGACTGAAGTGTTAACTAACCCTCGTGTTCATGTATCACTTGCTGTTTAATTAAATTGTGGGTAAAATTCTGCCAACGGAAGATCACTGTCGACTGCAAAGCGAACATCATGCAGAGTTGGGAGCGTTTCGTGACAATTTATCAGATTCCGTTTTCTTTCTTTTAAAAATTTGTTTTTTTAAAAATGATTTTTTCTCAAACATGCTATGTAATATTGACGTTATGTTCCTTATAATACGCCACGAAGTGTCACAATGCAGGTGCGGCTAGACGAGAGGTCAATAATGGAATTTCATACAACATTGCTGGCCAAGGCCAGCAAAGTGATCGTCTATTGTTTCATACCATGACGTTTGTAGGTCTATGGCATCATAGCATTTAGCCATTAAAAAAAAACTATAAGCAATATTTGCGTTTTGGTTCATTATGACATTCTGCTACTACGCTTATTTAAGGTAAGGTAAGATGGTGATGGTGATGATGATGGTGATGATAATGTTGATGGTGGTGATGATGGTGATGATGACGACGACGACGATGGTGATGGTGATGATGATGATGATGATGATGATGATGATGATGATGATGATGCATGTTTGAGAAAAACTCTATACAAGCCTTGGCCACGAACAGGGATTGCCGGCCTCGTATCTCTAGATGGCCTCGTTACCACTCGGCCATCTATAACTACTCGGCCGGCAATCCCCTATTTCGCGGCCGCTGCAGTAATGTACTATTTATTTCTCATCTTTTAAGCCAAACAACTAAAAAGAAAGCAACACTAATAATCTAATCTCATTAATACCGCTACGAACCGCTAGCCTACTTATAATTAACAGAGTTAGTTGGGCTTGTTCCTTGTCACGTCTCGTCTCTAGAATCGTACATCTTGTGTTCTACTAGGGGCGTTCAATAAAAAGTCAGAATGAGTATGTTATAAACAACTTTTACTAAATGTAATTTTATTTTTCGACATAGTCACCTTTTAGCATAATACACTTATTATACCTTTTTTCTAAACTTAAAATTTCATTTTTAAAAAAGGTCTCATCTTGAGTACTTAAAAAATCTTGTACCGCAGCGACTACCGCGTCGTCGTCTTCAAATTTCTGGCCTCTCGGGTATTGTTTCAATCTCGGAAATAGGTAGAAATCACTGGGAGCGAGATCTGGTGAATACAGAGGTTGCTTAAGGATATTGAACCCAGCATCACGAATTGCAGCCATTGCAACGATGGACTTGTGTGCCGGGGCATTGTCCTGGTGGAACAGCACAACTTTCGAGAGTTTACCTCGCCGTTTTTCGCGGATCTCATTGCGCAATGTTGTTATTTGTTTGGCGTATAAAGTGCCCGTAATAGTGGCTCCATGCTCGAGATACTCAATCATTAATACCCCTTTACCATCCCAAAAAACAGAGCCCATGACCTTACCGGCAGATGGGCCCACCTTGAATTTCTTCGGAGTTGGAGATGATGGCCTTTTCCATGTCATATACTGCAGTTTCGTTTCAGGGTCGTAATGATGGAGCCATGTTTCGTCCATTGTTATAAATCGCGCCAAAAAAAGTTCCCGGTCTTGCTGTATCAGGTCCAAAGCTTCTTGACAAATCTCGACTCTAGTTTGTTTTTGCGTGTCAGTAAGCATTCTTGGTACCCAACGCGCAGATACCTTTTTCATACCCAAGCGTTCATGTAAAATATTATGCACGCTCCCCGTTGAAATCTTTACATTTTCAGCAATAAAACGAACCGTGACACGACGATCCGCCAAAACTGAGTTTTCAACTTTTTTCACAATTTCTTCAGTTATTGCAGTAGTAGGGCGTCCGGAGCGGGGGTCGTCCATTGTCGATGTTCTTCCACGTCTAAATTCGGCGCACCAACGTGCGACTGTCGAATACGGAGGAGCATTAGACCCTTAAGTGTCCCGCAAATCTAAATTGACTTGGTCCGTAGAAAAATTTTTCAAACACAAGTATTTGATAACGGCGCGCAGTTAAATTTTCTCCATTTTCGCTAACGTACTCAATAGCATTGCAAAGAAATTACCGTATTTTTTTTTAAACAAAAGACAGTTACTTTTTTTTTCATAGCAATCAGCTAGATAGATTAGCTTTACCGGCCAGTATTTAATTTCCTAATATTGAAAGAGTTTGCATCTCATTCTCACTTTATATTGAACGCCCCTCGTATGTGCCGACTGTACCCGATTTTATTATTATGAGGGAGATAAAGTATAAGGGTAAGGTATTTGAGATGTTCGGGGCGCTGTGTCATGCACATTTGGGAAACGCCGCCAAAGCTTGGGATATTTTCCCTTGGACAGCAATTTATCATGCCTTTAAATTTATTACGTTCAGAAGATTTATGTCACTGCCCAATTCAAATGATTGACGTAATTGCTAAAATTAACGTTGTGAAAAGTTGCTGTTGTTTGGACGGCATAATAAAGTAGGTATACAAGTTTTTTCTGACTGTACTTTTCAGTGAATGTACATCTTGTGTTGTTATCTAAAATATATATTCGAACCAAGTTTTATGTCGATGCCATTCCATTGAAGAGTTCCGTCCTGCGGATACGATCCTGACCATCACTATAATTTTATTATTATTATTTCTGGATTAAAAAAAAAATTAAGCCGACTCCAAATATTAGACAAATGTAACTATAAATAAATAAGCTAAAAATACAGAAATAGGTTAATCGAAAATTGAAACAGGGTCAACTAAGCTATGTTAATTAAATTGAAAGATGCGTGCTCTAAATGATCTTCCTCGAACGGGTACATAGCTTAGCATTAGTGAAAACGGTCACATAGCTTCGTAGCGTAGCTTTCACATCGTCAAAGCATACAACGTAGCACATCTCTCGTATTTCGTAGTGCGAGTCGTCGTAGGTCATTGTTTTAAAATATTAATTCACCCGATAATTTATAAACGTTTTATAATCTTCTGTTAGTTTAACATCCGTTCGTCTTCGGGATCTATCCCCTGTTCAATCTATCTCTACCAGGCTATCTCCACTGGTAGGGATAGGTAGAAAAATAATCCATATGTCTCTACTAACTATCTCCCCTGGTAGAGATAGATAAAATAACTATTAAATAAATAAATAAATAAGATGGACTTATATTTTCCATTACTCCCTACCAGTAGGATTCTTACTCCATCTATCTCTACTAATAGTAGCACCGCAACAATACATAATATACCCACCACCACCACCATTAAGGCTGACATTACCGATAAAGTAAAAGCCACAATTGTTCCCTGGAGCTGCTGGCTGAATGTTTTTGTTTAAATCCAGTGAGTGAGGTTTGTGACCAAATAATATGTGTTGCCTAGTGCATACTAACATACTTGTTCGTTTCTTAGTGATCCATTTGTAGGGCACGGACTTGTGAAGCTAGTTCGTCGTAACCACTAAGGGATTGATGTGCGTTGGACACACTGGGTAATAGTTGATCGAAATAATAGACTCTCAAGAAAATACTTTAGTTTTAGTAGAGATAGGTGGAAATATTTTGTGTAACTGTCCCTACCAGTGGGGATCAAAAGTCGTAATATTTCCACCTATCCTTACTAAATTAAAGCATCTAAATAGGTTCCATCTATTCCTACCAATTGGGATAGGTGGAAAAATAATCCATATATCCCTACCAGTGGAGATACCCTGGTGGGGATAGGTGGAACAGGGGTCATCTCCCCCATCACTTTGAATTTTCCCTGTGTCAAAAACAGACAAAACATAATTAGGGGATTGTTAGGTAACTCCAAGGTATGTACAACTCAGGTACCTAAAATTTTAATCTTTCAAATACCTAAGAGATGTTCTAAGAAAGGTTACCTAAATAAATGAATGTATGTTCGATCATGTCATCAAATTAGACGTCAGGCCATTACGTGCCATGACGACCACGACCAGTTTAAAAATTCCGCTGTCTTCACTTCTATTATACGAAAGCGGTAAAGTTGATCTGTCTTTAATCCAGCCAGCCGCATGGAGCAAGGTATAAAGATAAAAGTACTCCCTGAGGTAGGAAAACGTGTGAAATCGTGCTAGGTCAATGACCGGAGTTATCTGCTACTGGCGGCTTCAGAGCTATAAATTTTAAGAGTAAAATCGGTGGAATTTCTGCGCCCAATAGTTTTATTTAATTGGCCTGTATTTTTGTTCCTGGTTCGTCGTTTGAACTTAAAAAGAATTTTTATATGAATATGCTTGGAAAGTGCCTCTTGACGTGAGTCAACATATCTATAGAAAGTTAGTCATCCCAGCACACTTCCGCAAGTGTGAAAAAAAATTGTATGGATTTTACTTTCCACACGCGTGCGGAAAAGTAACTTTTTGAATTGCCAAATCTCAAAAAGTTGTGTCCAAACTAGTATTTAAAAAATGAGACTAGAGAGTTGTGTCTTTATAATTCAGCTTTGCACAAATAAGAAAATGTTTGATGCAACCAAATTAATATTTACTGATAAAATAATAAAACAGATTGTTTTAATATTAAAACACACAAAATTTCAATTTTGTCAAAAGTTTAAAAAAATAAAAAAATTAGTACTGAAATAAATCCTTGAGTCCATTTCGGACCGTACGACATCACGCGCGCGCAATCGAAATACAATCAATGAGCTTTCAGTGCGCGCGCATGGCGTAACACGAACCAATCATGCTTACCCGTTCGCTACCCAATCATGGTTACCCGTACTGTCATGAAAACCCGCCACAGCAATGTTCATGAATTCAGTCCGGAGAATTAATTTATGTTTAGTAAATTAAAATAGAGAGTTCAAGTGATGAATTTACATACGACTTAACGCCGCCTGACATCCTAGACCAAGCTCAAATGTGACTGCCTCCTGCTGACTAAGCCGATGCTAAAATATGTAAACACCTACGAGACTTTCCCTCAATGAAAGGTAAATAAGAACGCAACATCTTTTTCCGAAAATGTTTAGCCCCAATTTTTTCCTCGCTTAATGCATTGTAAAACGTTGTATGATATACGTGTCGAAAGTAGGAAATTCCCAACTCTTCTCGGCTAAACCACACTCGCTTCGCTCGTGTGTTTAGATCTCCGCCGTTCGTTGGGAATTTCCTACTTTCCGCACTTGTATCATAAATATCTATCACACCCACCTGCTCGACAATACCTAATTATAATATCATGCAAACCTTTCTTAAAGTTAATAAGGCGGCGGCCGGGGCGTAATGTTGTACTGAATTTCATTATAACCCGCTGGTCAGTAATGTGATTCTCACTTCTCATAGGTTCTTATTGTTATGAGTTTAAAGTCTAATTTCTTCAAAATCGCACGGCGTACAGCCCGTACAGAGTCTATGTAGGTATAGATATTTATAAACGGTTGCCTGTACAGATATTAGAGAACATTTATTAATACATCATCATCACCATCCCAGCCTATACACGTCCCACTGCAGGGCACAGGCCTTCTCTCAGAATGAGAGGGCTTGGGCCGTAGTTTCCACGCGTAGTTATTAATACATACTCTTGAAAAAACCTAAACCTCCGTCGGCACTCGAGCAAAACCTACTGATTACTTTGTTACATTTTCTTTAGCCATTTTTCCCGTGTAACTAGTACAATGCCCTTAGTAATATGTCTCGGTCAGTGCAGCCATATTTCACGCTCGCGATAGAGGGCACATTACCCACTGCACTCTGAGTGCAGCCTTTATAGCTAGAGTACATGTACATACACATACACATGGACATGCACACGTACATGGAGCAGTTATCTAGGATCGAGTGGAAAATTCATAAAGCTATCCCCTTTGAAAATGCATCTCAAGAGGTGTGCCTTTTACAAGCTTTTTAGTTGCACGTGCCCCAGTTTCTGAGTATGTCGCAGGGAAATGTCTAAAACAAAGATTTGAACATAATAATATCTCTAATTTGACCAAACCATGCAGGATGTTAAAATGGGGAATCCATGTTATCATTTGTCTAGAAAAAATCAGTTATTTAATTAAATACCTATTTAAATCTGTTGTTGAAATTGTTTAGTGATTTGATAAAATCCCTAAAACACTTCAGTGAATTGACCAAACTAACTCGCAAAGTCAACTCGTTTTATAATTTGTTACATTCAAAATATTGAACTATCCAAGCATCTCATTTAGAATATTATGATAGTTTACATTACTTGTATCAATAATTACTTAAGTGTATCGTATCAGGTAATAATAATATTTGTTTGAAGAAAAAAAAAATTCTGCCAAGTTGTTGGGGTGCATTCTTCTTGACAATGATGCTCTTTCTGAAAGCGCTGGTACCTACCTAGTAGAAAAAGTTCTAACTGCAAATGCAAATAGGTACATAATGTGTGTAATTAAATTTTCCAGTCAAATTTCAGTAGATTTTGGCTAATTATCGTTCTTTTCAGTTACTTTTCTGGTTTTGTAAATGCGAAAGTGACCGTCGGTCTGTCTATTTCCTTTTCACACTTAAACCGTTGAACAAATTTTCTGATAATTTGGTTTGGAGATAATTTGAGACCCTGGAAATAACAAAGGATAGATTTCATTACGAAAATTTATAACAGAATTCTTCACATACGAAGTCGCGCGCAATAGTTACTTTTTTATATAGGTATATTTTTATGCGATATAAGCGTTTCGTCTCTATACAAGCAGGTAGGTATATATTCAAATTTTCCTCGAAATACGAACAAGCCGACAAACAAACAGACTGGTCTGTTAATTTTCCAACGCTCCCTGTTTACAAACATAGCAGTAATACGTTATGAATAAAACAAAGGGCTTGTTTGTATTATAAATCAAATGATTACGCAGTACTCACTCGTTATAGTAGAAACAACATATTAAACAAAATCCTGTAGTACGCGTTTTACGCAACCATTCTTAATTTTAATCTTCAATCGCCATTCATTAATTGTTGGGACAAGAAACGGTCGTGCTCGGTGTTTTTAAGTTTGTTCAAACACTCGTAAATTAAACGTATTGTGTTGCCAGTGTTGGTGATAGTTTCATAGCATTGATTTGTTAATTATAATATGAAATCGACAGATGAATGAGTTTTCAGTCAGAGATGTACTTACGGCACATGTGTTATTCGTATATCACATGTATCACAAAGACTTCACTGTCTGTCTTGGATATTTAACCGCTGAGTAACAACTTTGATCGCAGCTACTTAGGTAAACTATGTGAACAGTACCTAAAATAATTAAAGCACTTAAAAAGTAGCTAACCCCCCTTTATATTTAATTTGTCATTGTTAGGTACCTATTTAGTGCTGTTTACTGTTTTAAACTTTCGAGATTCTCACACGTACTTACCTATTTTTCGAGACTTAATAACGAACTACTTACGGCCGCTGCAATGTAGTCGAAACTTTGAGGTAATTTTAGGAATAAGGTTTGTGATTAAGTCCCGGAGAATATTAGTCACTAGTATTTTTGTTTATTGACGTCAAACTGTATCTTGCAGCGTGTAATAATTCTGGATAGGGATTTAGATTTCTTATACGCAGTCACCATTGGTATATTGGACCAAAGACAATGATATTATAAATATTAATTAAGGTAAATGCTGTAGTAGTAACACTATAATAATCGCATTCATTACTCAATATAGCCAGTTCGATACCAACCTTTTTTAATTAAGATCTTCCGAACTCCCATCCTTACATGGCGACCCCGTCTATATGGACGCCTCGTCGCCGCGTCGCGAGTAGTGAGAATTCGATACGGTTGCTCATAATAGTACTGTAATTTTGCGATGTGCATCGCATAGACTGTTGCCGAGTCAAAATGTGTAAAGTACAATTTGTTCGTGACTTTGTGATAGACGTGTGTAACGCTAGAAAATCGGCAAGCAGCAATCAAAAGGTAGAATCTCCCGAACTCCTTGCAATGTGTTATTAGCGCGCCGAAAATGAATAATTATTGAGGTCTCTTTTAATCAGAAGCAAAAAGGACATTATAATATAATAATATAATAATATTATGTGTAGTATGTGTAGTATGTCTGTGCTGCCGCTGCGTTCGGACCACAGCTTTCAGTTGTTTTACGAGAAATAATAACGTACCTATGCAAAATGTTTAATGATATCGTTCCGATATTGCCGACCAACTCCTATAATATATCAAAGTGAATGGCATAGTACGGTGAAATGACAACCGGGCGTGTCAACTTTCGAATACGTCATCGACGACATCAGTCGCCCGCCATTATTGGACTTAATCAGATTGGCCTAATTTACCATTTTTCTTCTCTGGAACATAACCGCCATATGGCAACAAGCGACATTGCCTTATTAAGGCAAAGTTAACTTTGACAAAAACATAACCCTCCTTCGACAGTTGGGTGAAAAAAATCAAAGATGCCTTCCATTCAAAGTCGACCGGCGACGCGACTCAACTTTTAGAAAAAACAATGAAAGTTGTTACACTCAAAGTTGTTTAGTCGGTGATTTGCCTGTTCATTGCGTATGCTGTCATGTAACAACTGTGCAGTGAGAATCGTGGCCGCGCAATGAATAACTAATACAAATCTGCCAGGTGAACAACCTAGTCACGAGTTGAAGCAACTCGTACTCATAGCATAACTAATACATTTGAATATGTGGTCAGACTAACATTATTAATTATAGTTAATGGTCAGTCAAAATCGCTACATCCTCTGTGCTCATAACGCCGAAACTATCAAAAACAAACAAAGATAAGGCCTTATGAAACCTAATCGGCTTTATGCTGTACAACAATAGCTAATATATGTTATTATATATATGTTGATTTGCTTGCGCAACGTAAACTCTTTATTAGGATTGTTTTATGGATTGAATGAGATTGTATGGAATGGCGTTAAAGTGAATGGGTAGTAAAGAATATTACAAACATCTCGAAGATTCGGAACGTTAAACATTATGATGTCAAGAGTTGAGTCAGGTTATCGTTGCTTTATGAGACGGTATTCTTGTCTTGAAGATCGGTACTTAAATTATTTATATTTGGCCAGTTCTTCGATCATATGAAACTTTGCTTCTGCAACAGTTATGTTATGGTACATGTATTTTGTTATAAGCTTATACAGCGGGAATTGAATATCGACGCAGATATTTTACGGTTTCGTTGAGGAGGTTGTTTTTATCATACCGTTTGGAATTAAATAATACTCTGTTTAATACCACCGACTATTAGTAATGTCCTCAAAAAAATTTTTTAAAAACAAGCTTTTAAATTTGTTAAGTATAAGGGCCCAAGCCCTCTTAATATCAACATCAACCTAATACTTTGACAGCTGACAGTCCAGGCGCTTCGCTAGTACCCTGAGAAAGCCATTGCCACTCTCTCGTACACACCCCAGTAGTCAGAACTACTCTTTTATTCCTGATGGTAAAAAAAACACTGTGTAAATACATCTCAGTGAACACGTTGGATGCATTCCAGTGTTTCAAATTGCATTAGTAATATATAAAAACCGGCCAAGAGCGTGTCGGACACGCACAAGGTAGGGTTCCGTAGCCATTACCAAAAAATCAAGTAATATCATCCAAGTTTAGGTATGTTTTATACCTTAGGCTACTATTTACTCTTAAACTACAAATAATTTCCAAGCAATCTTAGCCGCTATAATTTTCCTAGTAAATTTGATATATTTACAACCATTCTGAATTTTTTCAAATTTTTCCACCTAACAGTTTAGATTTTAGAGGGGGGAGACGCTCGATTTTAATGAAAATTTTCACTTTAAAGTTGAATATTTCGCAAACAGATCGCTGAATAGAAAAATCATGTTAGCAACCCCGCAATGGTTTTAAAATACCTATCCAACGATACCCCACACTATAGGATTAGTGGAGAAAAAAAAAATCACCCCCCCTTTACATCTATGGGAGGTACCCTAAAAAAAAATATTTTTTTAATTTTTATTTACCACTTTGTTGGCGTGACTGATATGTATATTTATGCCAAATTACAGCTTTCTAGTACTAACGATCTCTGAGCTTAGCCGTGGACAGACAGACAGACGGACAGACATGGCGAAACTATAAGGGTTCCTAGTTGACTACGGAACCCTAAAAACGATATTAACAGTTTATAGTTCCATTAGGCGACGGATAAAGTTAATTTGTTCAAAGTACTCAGAGTGCATAACAGCGATAAATTATTCAAAGCTAATGAACTGAATTTATTGGATCGTTCATTGAGAGTTATTGGGAGCAGTCATCTTTGAAGTGCATTAAAAATCAAATAAATTGGATATTATTATGATTTCATAAACGTAGGCGTTTGCTGCCGTACATTAATTAAAGTAACACTACCCACAGTCTAATAATAAATAGGCGGAATGGCTATGTCACTAATTTCCCTCGTTGTGCTAGGCGGGATGATAGATAAGTCTAGCCTAATGAGAAAATACTTAAGTTTCAGTGATAAAATTGATTTTATTTTAGACAGGGTCTCTGTGTAGCTCTTAACACTTATTCCATCTTTGATCTAAAGCGGTAATGCCTTCCATAAAATGACTTCTCTCGAGGCCTACAAAATACTTCTCTACAGCCGCTATGACTTCGTCATTTGTGGCAAATTTCTGATCACCCAAAAAAGTTTTGGGCTTAGGTAATAAATAGAAGTCTAATAGTGCTAGATCAATCGAATAAGGTAGACGGGGCAGCAAATTATACTTCAATTCGTTGTTTTTGGTCATAGCTTTTACATATGTGTGAACCTTAACGTTGTCTTGGTGGAAGACGTTTTTTTTTTGCTAAACTTGGGTGTTTTTGCTGAATACATTGATGAAACTTATCTAAAAAATTGAAGTATTCTCCATTAATAATTTTACCTTCATATAATAGTATTTTATGCAACTGTATCGTAATAGGGGTCCTTAAAACACGAGTGTGGTTTCATGAAACGTACAGTTGCATACAATATTTTATCTACATTCATATATTAAATCCTCTATCATGCGTTTAAGAACCATTGAGAAAAAACCTGTATTAACGAGAACTAGGAATGTCTGCCACACAACCTGCACCCGGTGCGCGCCCGAGGAGCTGCGCGACGTGAACGCCACGCTCCTCCTACACCGGTACCTACTGTAATGTAATGATGTATGAAATCTCATTACGATACAGAAATCTGTAATTACCATTACGATAATAATGACCATTAAGATACTGCCGTGTTCATAATAGAATCCAATGTCGTAATGCTGGTCATTATCTATGGTTTTTGAACGCATAATGGAGGATTTACTATATTGGTGTAGATAAAGAAACTTTATAATATAACCGATCTTTGTTAAATTTTATCCATTTAGAAAAAAGTTAACGAAATGTGTTTTCAAATGACAACAAATAAATAAAATTTTAAAACCACCAAATTCAAATTTAGAACATAGATGGCCCGAGATATGAATTTAATTTAAATATAAGACAGTCTTTTTTTAAAAAAAGCAAAGTTTTGAAATAGTAAAGGCTAGTTACTTATCATCCCGCCTACGTATTAATGTGCTGTCGTTTTATATGTTTTCAAAGGTTTTACCAAATTACTTTTTTTGCCACTGTAATCTTTTGAAGCACCATCTCTCTACGAACCCCGTTTGAGCATTAATTCGAGCAGCGCTTCATCGCAAACTGAATCAAGAAAATAAATATTTGTCATCTTGGGATGTTTTTGGGTGACAGTTCTATTCCTATTATTCTGCCGTGCTCAAGCTAAAAGGCGGCTAAGTGACAAAACCAACTTTTGAGTAATCGGCGAAAAACGTCACAAAAATTTCAAATCGATGCTGGTCAATTTCTTTAAATCTTTAGCTATGTTGTCATATACCAAACGGTAGATCTTTTTTTAATTTATGATTTGATATTAGTCACTCGTGTTATATAATAGTTTTTGTGCCACTAAAAGTCATTTTTTCCTTTATAGTTATGAAAATAAAATAAAATCCTTTTTACATTGCAGTACAAAAAGGCGGTTATCGGATCTTAACTGCTTTATAGACATGTATTTTTTTTTAATGATATAGGAATTGTTTTGAAATAGATAGTTAACTACAATTACGTAACTAGAAAGCAGTTATCTGTTTTAGTGGCATTTTAATCTAAGTTAGTGAGTATTATTGTTAACCCAGTCCATAACTATAAAGCGGCAAAGGGCACATTGCCGCCTTATAAACTAATTCACTGTTTCTTGTTTACTTTCCGATATACTGGAACATAGCTTAAAAGCGGTTAACTTACAAACCTTTTGGCTTCACTGCTTTTTAGTCTTGTACGTAGTACGAGTCCGAATATTTTTTTAAGAATCCTTCAAAATTGGCCGTAACTACAAATTCAAATAAACATTTTACTGTGAATTATTCGTTTATTTCGATGTAAAATCGACATTCAAATAGCTCGTCATTGCTACCATAATTAATACCTACTTCATTGTGATATTAAAATAAAACAAAAATGGCACTCTGCGCAAAAATCAAAAGGATAGTTACAATCTCAAAAAAAAGCAACTTAGTCACAGTGATTTGGAATTATGTCCATTTGAATAATAATATGGTACCTATTGAAAAAAAAAGGTCATAGGGGTGTAAGGGAGAACCCAGAATCTCAATCACCAAATGTCAACCTCACCTGCTCGTGGTGCACCCTGCTAGCAACTGACGAGGCTCTGGCGACCGACAGATGGCGAAATAACCATCCAAAAGCAACTAGGCAAAATTAAGTAGGCCAGCAACGGGCAGCAGCGTTGCTGGTGCAAGTGGCCTAGTTCTGCAATCACCAACCCGCCTGCCCAGCGTGGTGATTATGGGCAAAAGCTTTTCCCATAATCACCACGCTCTCGGTAGTTCTCGGAAGCCCTACTATTCCTGGTTACGGTAGCGGCCATGGTAACGGTAGGGCCGGGGGTGCTAACAATCACCGAGCTACGGACGGCTACCAAAACAAACGACTTTACCTGACTACCTATAACGGACGTACTCTGAGGAATGACGATATAGGATCGCAGAACTCGAAGTGGAATTAGGTCAAATCAACTGGTATATCTTGGGTTTGTCGGAGGTCCGTAGAGACGGAGAGGATACGATAACCTTAAGCTCTGGTAACCTATTCTACTTTCGGGAGGGCGAACAGCAGTCCCAATGTGGAGTCGGCTTCCTTAACAATAAAGCTCTCTGTAACAACGTTGTGGAGATCGGTAGCGCGTCGGCAAGGGTAGCATACCTTGTACTTGAGTTGACTGATAGGTACTCCTTGAAAGATATACAAGTGTACGCGCCGACCTCGGCATACTCCGACGACGAAGTGGAATCTATGTATGAGGACATAAGTAAAGCCATGCATAGCACCACTAGAACACATTACAGCGTTGTTATGGGAGACCTCAACGCAAAGGTGGGAGTACAGGCATGCGACGATTCGATTATCGGACCGCACGGATTTGGAGTTAGAAACCACAGGGGCACATGTTGGTCAGCTTCCTGGAAAGCAAAAAGCTTTTTCTAATGAATTCTTTCTTTAAGAAGGGGCCTCACAGGAAGTGGACTTGGAGAAGCCCCGACAGGCAGTGATCACCGACTTGTTCAAGGCACTCTGAATATACGTCATAAGCTGGAGAGAGTCCGCATGGTGAGATCTGTTTTGCGTCCAACACAACTCTTGTTGATTTGTTGGATACCACCGACGATGTTGATAAGGAGGCCGACCAGTTGGTGAGGACGATTCGGGATTTGGGAAAAACGTGTTTTCCAAAGAAGCAAAGTGTACAGCAGTCTAAACTCTCTCGCGAGACTCTGGAACTCATGAGGCGGCGACGAGAAATGGCGGCGCAGACTGTTTCGCTAGGTGAGAAAGAGCTCTCCAAGCATGTTAGAAAGCTGATAAGGCGAGATCTCCGTAGCTCCAATACTCGCTCTATTATGGAGGCAATAGAGCGCAAGAGCGCAAACGGGGATCGAAAGTCATCATGTAGCAACTTGGAAGGAGCAACCTAATGAAACTAAAAACTGCAAGTGGCCAAACCGTCTCCTCTAAGCCGGAAATCCTCACTGAGATTGAGAACTTTTATGGACAGCTGTATGCTTCCCATGCTGCACAGCCTCTTCCTGATCCAAATCACATCAGAGCCTCACTAACACGCCACTACACTGAAGATATCCCGGACGTCGAAATGAGCGAGATTATGATTGTCCTGGGGCAGCTTAAAAACAACAAAGATCCGGGTGAAGACGGAATTAGAAGACGGAAGACGGAATATTAAGTATGCGTATTGTTGATCGAAGTTGCAAAATGTCAGCTCAATCGGTAACCAGGAAGTGGGGCAAATTTAACGAACAAGATACATACCTACATAGCCAATCACATGCTTTGTGCAACCACGGTTGCCAATTTATTTATTTATTTCAATCATATTTATTCCTTAAGTCAGTAATGACCTTGTTTGAAATCACTTGTCAATAAATGATACCTAGTAATTGGAAAAAAAGGCACGTGAGTGGCTAATTGTAATATATGTACATACTCTACTAGTCAACCGAGTACATTACAAATCTTGTAAAACTAATTATAATTCTGCGATTACACAAAAAGAAAATTATGTAACTTACAGACCTCATAATAATTATGTTTATCGGCCATAATGTTATTTGATGGGAATGCGTCGCCGTCCGCCCGCGAAATGTCTTCCTACACTAAGAGCTTGCTGCACATTGACACATCTGTTACTTTATTATGGTAAGTTTTCCGGTTTAGCGAGGGTACAGAAGAAAGAGGCAGGCGTAGTTAGCTACGTTTTAGTCATGTATTGTAGAATAGCCTCCTTTTAGTTATGCAAACAATTAAATAAAATATGTCGTTTACTTTGCGCACGGACCAATGCCGCTTTCAACCGTAGGTTTTTTACTGGAATTATGGCATGAATACAGGACTAAAAGGCGGCAATGTGATTTTAACTGCTTTTTAGTGATGCATTGTCGTATAATCGCCTTGTAGTCAGGTATCAGCGAAGTATTTTATTCAACGAAACCTTGTTAAATAGCGGTTAAAGACGTTTAGCCGCCTTTTAGTGTACCCAAAAATAATAACCGCTTTTAAGCTTGGCATTTATAATAAAAATGGAAAAACAATCCAAACGTTAAATTACTTTAGTAGCTTTTTAGTTAAGTAAAGTGGTTTAGTCGCCTTTAAGCATAGCAAAGTCGATTTTTTATGTATTTAACCGCTTTTTTTGAAAAATTATTTTCTAAACGGTAAAAGATCGAATAACCGTTCCTAGACAGATCGATAGAGATTTTTTTCTAAGCAAAATGGTATTGAAAAGTCGAAATTGACCAAATGTCACTTAGCCGCCTTTTAGCTTGAGCACGGCAGTATTATTAGCTTTGTGGCACTACCCCTGGCCTGTTGTCGATGGCAATGTCAACTAATTTTCTCTTCAAATTTTTACCATCTATCTTGACACTTTGAACCCCTTGGCGGTGGTTACTGAGAACATCTCGTAAACTTGATAAAGTTTGTCGCGACACACAATAAATCCAATAACGAGACGAACAACATCGAGGCCAATTTGCAGATGTTGTGTGATACCAGCAAATCGGCGTTTATCGCTATCAGTAGGTACTCCACGAGCGTCTAATTAAAAATATATCTTATCAGCGATAAGTAAACTGTGGTTTGTGCGGATTTTACATGCACGTTATTTATAGGATTAGCGTAGTTTTTTTAAAGCGCCAATTTTTTTCAATCTCATTTTCAGAAGGCACGCTGTCAGGGTTAATCTTGACATAATTATCAATACATGTGGAACAGTGCGCTTAAAGATTTTTTGCATTTTCAAACTTTTGTATGTTAATCTTTAATAAGGCCCCATTTATTGGAGCATAGAGGTACTACCACAGAATCAAAAGCAGCTATCGAATACATAACTTACAAAGGATATTTTTATAGCTATTAGTTTTTAAAGCTATTAGTTTTTTTAATAATTACAATGGGTATTGTAACTTATTACTAGAGTTGGGATGTTTGGTGGCATTGGGGTGAAGAAAGAGCAGTGGAGTCGTTGTTGTGATTATTTTTTTGATTGATTGAATGAATGAATGATTCTTAAAAATAAAATAAATATTTATTATATTGCTAATATTTCAATGTGTTCAAGAGCTTGAACAACTTGCAATTGGAATCAAAGATTCAAAATCTCGCATATTGTCTTCATCTGATGTTGAACGGTTGTCAAGATTATGAAAAGCATATACTTTCGGTTTCTCAATTTTGCTTCAGAATTCGAGCATGAGTTCCAAAATCAACCATGTCTCTCATTTTGTCGAAGTCTGGACTTCCAATTAATTAATACACATTAAAAATTATTTCGTACAGTTTCAGTTCCAAGTGAGTTCAAGTTATTACTAAACCAATAAGTTTGAATTTCCAAGTCCAATGCATGTGGTCGCTAAATCGCCTCTTCCTTATTAAGGCTTAAACATTTTTTTTTACTAATGAAAACAATAAATAAGCGTGTATTGATGGTTTTGGCTCATTTTTACATACATGACACTTAAGCTGAGACTAAAGGTGTTCTCTCATAGAAACGAAGCCGAGCAGGGATGAGAATAATAATACAGAATCAACCAATCAGATTATTGAAAACTAGCCTTCCGTATGCAGCTTCACCCGCGATAAATTAATTTTCCCGTAGGAAAAGGTATTTTCCCGCGGTAAAAAGTAGCCTAAACTACGATTTTTAATTTCATGGAATTCTGACAAATGGCAGATTTTGACGTTTCAGAGGCATTAAACTTTTTTAGGGTTCCGTACCTCAAAAGGAAAAAACGGAACCCTTATAGGTCATTTTGTTGTCCGTCCGTCCGTCCGTCAATACCCTTTTTCTCAGGAACGCGTCCTAGTTATCAAGCTGAAATTTATATCAAATACTCAGGTTTGCTGTCCCTTAGAGCTGTGAAAAAATCAAACTTCTAAGCCAACGCAATCAAAAGATACAGCCGTTTATGCCGCAAATTTCCGCATATTTTCGAAACTCGCAAGGGGATCAAAACCTACAGGGAACCCGTGAACTCAGAATCTTGAAATTTGGTACGAAGCAAGTTCTTATAGCACAGATGAAGAAAAAATTGCGAAAAACCTATTCTTTTTTTGTCTGTCTGTCTACATCAGTAACCAATCTATTTATGCCGCAACTTTTCGACACTCGCAAGGGAATCAAAACCTACAGGGTACTTCCCGTGAACTCAGAATCTTGAAATTTAGTACGAAGCAAGATAAAGGAAAAATTGCGAAATGCATATTTTTTTCTCTATATGTCTATATCAATAACCAATCTACAATGATCCCACAATGCGCACATTTTGCTTAGGAGTAGGGGTCTGCTAAGACTGGATGTTCATAGATACATATTAATTTGTACGGAATTTCATTTAGCAACTGTTTATTTTTTCTGAAACTGTAAACTTTTCAGGACTGTTACAAAACAAACCTAACCTAACCTAACCTAACGTACAGGATTGTCCTAAAATATATCCTGAATAGTTTACAATTTCAGAAAAAATAAACAGTTGCCAAATTAAACATTTGCCAAATGAATCATTTTGCGAAATAATTTTCGCCGAAACGGCAGTACCCGACCGAAGATTTACCAAGATATGTTTGTCGTAAAAAAATAAACATTAAACGTGACATTTTTTTTGAAAAATTCTATAGAGAAAAAACAGCTAATGATGACATGTTATATTTTTAACAGACTTAGTTTTGTACACACAAGCGTTTGTTTTTCTTTCGAAACGTAAACTGAAAGCCGGAGACGAGAGTAGAGAGAAGACAAGAGAGAGTTTGTTAGACAAATTGATAGCAAAATCCGCCTAGAAAATCAAATTGCCTGTATTCATTTCCTATGTTCTCACAATTTTTATTTGTGTATAATGTAAAATAAAAACCTAAACTTTTGTATTTTTTTTAGTTTTAGTTAAGTTATTAGTTACTTTTCTTGTATGTTTAATTATAGTTTTAAATTAGTATTTTTTATTATATTTCAAACTAAATACAAACTGAAATATAGATGCACAGAAAAAACCCCAGAAAAAAGACCAATGCTGGGAATCGAACCCAGGTCCTCAGCGTTCCGTGCTGCGTGCTTACCCCTACACCATCACTGGTCTAGAAGTTAGCGACGAATCTTTCCCATACATCGTACACTTCAGTCTGTTATAATCACATTTAGGCAGTGATAAAGCGCATCTATGTTATGCCCTCTACCGAGAGACTTCAACACTCCTTCGGAGCTACCCGCTCACCTGGACCAAGAGATGGCGCTACTAGGCCAACTTTTACAAGTTAAGTATGAAGTATCTTTTTCTATTTTTTTTTTTTTTTATTTTTTTTTTTATTTTCTTCAACTTTATCACTGCCTAAATGTGATTATAACAGACTGAAAGTGTACGATGTATGGGAAAGATTCGTCGCTAACTTCTAGACCAGTGATGGTGTAGGGGTAAGCACGCAGCACGGAACGCTGAGGACCTGGGTTCGATTCCCAGCATTGGTCTTTTTTCTGGGGTTTTTTTCTGTGCATCTATATTTCAGTTTGTATTTAGTTTGAAATATATGGTTTCACGGGATGACCGTAAAAGTAATAAAAAAAAATGAAGTTGAAGAAAATAAAAAAATAAATAGAAAAAGATACTTCATACTTAACTTGTATTTTTTATTACTTATTATCAGTACCTAGTTTGAAGATAATTGTGCTAGTGAAAAGAAAGAAATAAATTAGATTACATTATTTAATTAATGAAGTACTTACTTACTAATTTTTCATTTTGTTTTACAGGTAAATTAATTCTTCGAATAAATGAATATCATCATAATCTGCTGAATGCGTAAGTTTTAAAAAAATATTGCTATCAACATCGTACGATAATTTAAATAATGGTTAGGTATTTGAATCAGACAATAAATGTGAACTTTACTGTCTAAAAGTCTCTACGTACGTTCAAGGACTTTAATTCATGAGCCACCATGGAACCTTCTCAACAGAAAAGTCATTACGATTTTCCTTGTTAATTAATGCGATGTCACTATGGCGTTTACTGTGAAATGGATCCATGGTGGCTTATGAATTAAAGTACTTGACTGTACCAAAACACATTCGCGGGACATGGCCTGCCAATGTTCACGGCTTTGGTGTTAAGTATTTAAGGATTTAAGGCCTATTTATGAGGTTAAAAGGATAAGGTATTTTAATCGTTATTTTTCTTCGCTACATTAAACAATAAAAAAAATAGTTTAAGAATTAGTTTAAGACGAACATTGCGATACAATGTAAATAATTATCATGATAAAAATAAAAAAGAAGATAATTACCAATTCTCAAAATGCTTATTCAAAACTGCTGCGCAATCTCAATTAATTAAATTTCGGAAAAACTAGCACCATCTAGCAATCATCAGAGAAAATAAACTATTTTAAAAACAGCGCCATCTAGTGGTGCAAGAGAACACTGCGGTGTGAGACCCTTAGGAGTGTTAGGTATTTGTATTTCAATTTGAAATGCCATCAAACGGGTTTTCAAAGAAAAAAAATGTTTTTTTTTTAAATTAGTTTCTAAATAACGGAATTTTGAGGTAATAAGGATAAAAATCAGTTCTGGATTGAGAACCTCCTCCATTTTTGAAGTTTATTAATGTATAAGTAGGTACTTAACCCTTTTTTTAAGCACCAAAATTAGTTTGAGGCCTAAAAAATGTACTTTCTCAAACAAAATCTCTGCGTACAGATACGGCGCTTGCGCACAGCTGCGCCGATTGTTGACTATTAATAGCCGTTTGCGCATTCATTGGGAAACGCTGCATCGTTACTCATAATTATCTAGCGTTTGGCTTCCTCAATTAGCAACGAAGCTACCCTTTGAGTTTCAGTTTCAATCTTTGCATAGCCTTGAAATATGATATATTGGCGTAATCAGCTCGAAGTAATTATACCGATGACTAAATCAAACCAGAAGCCTAATTATCTAAGGCGCTGACGCTCACAATCGCATTTACCATCTCTTTCAACACGTAACGTGATAGAAAGAAGTGCTGAAAGCAATTGTGATTTGGAGGCCGTTAGACAATTATGTTCTCAACCGTCAAATCACCGGTTCAGTAAAATTTTAATTGAAGATATTATTATTTACTTAATAGGAGATTTTGGTGGCTGATTTGACATTGTTTATTGTTATAATCAAAGAAACTCAAATGACAATTGACACTAATTGACCAAGTCCGAAACTAAACAAAGCTAACTAAGCTGGTCTAGTAACCAATCTCCAACAACTGCACTAACAAACAAACAACAATTCAAAAAGCTATATAAAAACAAGAAAAAGCAAGGAGCTTTGCTAAAAGGTGAACTGTAATGAAAAAGATGTGAATTGAATATTGGTAAAATTTGTTTAATTTACACCAAAAAAAAAAACATACGAATCAGATTCCAAGAACTACAACGACATACGAGAACTCAAAAAAGGTATTAAAAAACAAGAAAACGTATCAAAAATGCTAGGAGTTTGCTACAGTTGTTTTGAAATTAGTTATCATTGCAGCAACTTGGTGCAACATCATACAACTAATCAGCTGACGTACCATTTAAGAAGAGTCACAACACTATTCTTCCATTGATTTTGTATGGCAATTGCTAGTTAATAAGTCACTTCTATGCCAATCGTGAGCTGAAACCTCACAAGTTTTTCAAAATCGCTTAAATATACATTATTTCTTACGTTTTTAATCCCTATATCTGGCCATCATTTCAACTGAAAGACGACAACTGCTGAACACAGGCCTCCCCCAAGGCTTGCCAAACAGACCGGTCCCATGTCGTCCGCATCCAACACGTTCCTGCTTCCTTAATCAGATCGTCGTTCCATGTTATTGGAGGCTTACCTACACTGCGTCTTCCGGTCCGTGGACGCCACTCCCGTTTTTGCCCCATCGGCCATCAGTTTTGCGAGCGCTGTTCTCTGCCCACAGCCACTTGAGTCTGGCGATTCTTCGAGCTATGTCGGTGACTTTAGTTCTTGCGCGGGTTTCATCATTTCTTATGCGATCCCGCAGAGAAACTCCGAGCATAGCCCTCTCAATTGCCCTATTAGTGACTTTGAGCTTTCTTATGTCTGGCCATTTTGAAGAATTTCCGAAAATATCTGTAAAAATATACGAAAAAACAGCCGGAGTGAAAACAGCCGGACATCACATTCGGAAGTATTAGCCCTCTGAGGGTTACAATTTGCTCGCACTTTGCGCTCGAAAACAAAAATTTTGGTTACGTCACACATAAATCGGGGTAAAAAATTATACGGGATATAAAAGTACAAGAATGAGCTAAAACCTACTCCTGGTAAAATAGTGCCTCAAACTATATAACATATGATTGCGATACGGTTTTATAGCACCCAATGCCGATGTTTAAATCCAAATTGGAATTATATCCGCAGTGCTCGATACTGAAACATATAAATATGGGTTTAATATAAATATATGCCGATTTAACGGTGCGATTTAAAAATAGATCGTATTGGAAAACGATTCGGTTTGAAGTGGAAAAGGGAAAACAAAACAGTAGGTATGCGTAAACACGGTAGCGCAGAAATGGTGCAGTTTTACGTAGGTACAGTCGACTACAAAAAGATCGATACCGCCAAAGTTACAAAGATATGTATACACACCTTTATTGACTTAACATTAAGGTCGTGTATACATATTTTTGTAACTTTGGCCGTATCGATTTTTTTGTAGTCGACTGTACAATATTGGGCAGACTGGTTGACTATGTTTTTTGTTGCAATGAACTTTCCCATCGGGCCTGTAATGCACACTTGATTATTAATCTGTGCCTTACTCCCGTTGGTGCATAAACTACTAATAAATAGATCAAATTTTGATCTCATGTAAAAGACGTTTTATTGGAAAAAGTATAAGTTCCTATCTAGGTTTCCTATCCTATTCTATCTATTCTTATATAGGTTTAACTTTTATATAAGTAATAAAACAGATAAATGATCATAATATAATTATCTTATACGCCTACCGATCATGATAATTGCTTGCAAGTGACAGCTTGGCGGAATAAATTGTCTTCACGTTTATATCAAGTTCCTTTTCTCATTGTTTACTAAGGTAAACAAACTCTAGTCACGCACGACAAATGCTTTGTAGGTTGGAAAATGTATTATAATAACGAAAAACGTTTGGATTATTATTTAGATACAATTCGATTGTGTATTTAGTTTTATTTCAGACATTAATGTACTATCATGCATGATAGAGTCCATAATATCATTTAAATACAAGAACGTGAAGTGAGATCATGCAACATTATAATACAAGGGATCTCAGAATCGGATCACCCTATGCAAGAAGAGAGATTGGCGTATGATATGGAAGAAGTGCTAAAAATAATAAGGAAAATATCACCTTCTTGTCCTCCTCCTTTACAAACTCAGCGGTTGGGAAAACAAAAAGGGGACAAAAGTAGAATGTTAAAAGTACGTCTTTGTTCTAAAGAGAATGCCAAAATCATTCTTACCAACCAGAAGAACATCGCAGATGTAAAAATCGGCATATACACCGACAGAACCCCTCAACAGCAGAACTATATAAGCAGCCTGAAAAAAGAAATAGAAATGAGGACCGCAAATGGTGAGACAAATCTTACTATAAAATATTCCAAAGGCAATCCCAAAATCGTCAAATTTCCGGCAAAAAACTAGAAAGCCCAGACGATCTGAAAAAAAATACATACCAAATTACTAATACCTACCAATGTTTAACAACGGACAAAAGTTCATTAAACTTTCTATATGCAAACGTAAGAAGTATAATTAAACCGGGGAAACTAGACGAACTTAAATGTACTTTAAAGGCAATCCAAAGCACCATCCATGTTATTATTTTAACTGAAACGTGGATAAAATCTGATGATGAACTAACCAGAATTCATATACCAGGATACACGCACTACTGTAATTACAGAACAGATATGCGAGGAGGTGGTGTTTCCATACTAGTACATAACAATCTAAAACATAGTGAAGTTAGAAGTATAAACATGAATGGTAATCACTACCTATGGATACACCTTGACAGATATGACTTGGACGTCAGCGCTATTTACAGGAAACCCGAGAACTTGCACCAAAAAGCGTTCTTAGATACTTACTCGGAGCAGTTAAGCAAGTCAACAAGAGCCATTATATTTGGAGATTTTAACATCAACATCCTAAGTAGTGACCGATTAACCAGCGATTACAAGCAGATAATCGGTGAAAATGGGTACGAATTGCTGAACCGAGTAGACGAAAAGTACTCTACGCGTGAAACAGCCACTACAAAAACAATTATTGACCACGTATGCACAAACCTGACCGAAAATTTCTTTCATCTAGCAGTAGTAGAATCAGGAATGTCAGATCACAAGCAGATTTACCTGGAAATAAAGAAATATCAGCCCCCGCTAGTCAAAAAAAGCAAATATGAGGCACTAAATTATGAAACACTCTATCAATTAGTCGAATCTATAAATTTTGATGCAATCTCAGAATACCGACTTCTAGAAGAAAAACTGGTATCATGCATAAACGGCAGTAAAGTCCCAAAAATCAAATATCAAAATCCACCGAGACAAGACTGGATAAATAAGGACATAATCGACGGAATAAACAAACGAAACATCCTATGGTACGAAGTCAAGAAACACCCAACAAATGAAGAGAAAAAAGAAAGGTTCTTGAAACATCGAAACCAAGTGACTGAACATATACAAAGGACAAAAAGCAGCTACTACCTCAAAGCGTTCGCCGACTGCAGTACAAATCCAAGTAAAATGTGGAGACTCATAAATAACCTGGCAAGGAATAAAACTGAAAATATGCAAACTCCCCCCAAGTTAATAACAGAATCTGGGACTATAACCGACCCAAAAGAGATCTGCGAATGCTTTAATGAATACTTTTCAAGCATTGGTGCTACGCTAGCCAGCAAAATCCCTACTACATCAATTTTGAACAATGCTACTGCAATATTAGATATTCATTCACCGTTTACAGAATTTGTGCCTGCCACAGATCAAGAAATTATATCCATCATAAACAACTTAGACTCAAATACCAGCTCCGGTTTGGATGGAATGTCGGTGAAATGTATAAAATGTGTAAAGTCTCTGATAGTTGGAAAATTAACGGAGTGTTTTAACAAATGCTTAGAACTGGGTTACTTTCCCGATAGTCTAAAGATCGCAAAAGTAACTCCAGTTTACAAATCTTCGACAAAATCAGATCCGGGAAACCATCGCCCAATCTCAGTTCTTCCGGTGCTTTCAAAGGTTCTTGAAACCTTGTTACGCAAACGTCTCGAGGGTCATTTTGGGTCGATAGATTTCCTCTATTCGAAGCAATATGGCTTTAGGCCACAATCAAGCACCTTGACTGCCACCGTAGATCTTGTGACCAAAATCAAAGTCAATATTGACCAAAAAAAGATAGTGCTGGGGGTATTTATTGACCTAAGGAAGGCTTTCGACACTATTAGCCACCAGGTTCTCCTGAACAAATTGAGGGAAGCTGGTTTGGGCGGGAAAGTCCTCAAAATGTTTGAGTCCTACCTTCAAAACCGCAAGCAAATAGTTAAAATGGGTGTTCATGAGAGTAGTCCGCATAACATAACATTTGGCGTCCCTCAAGGATCTATTTTAGGACCGCTGCTCTTCCTAGTTTACATTAATAACATCAGCAAAATGGGTCTAACAGGCGACACTACCTTGTATGCGGACGACACAAGCCTATTTTATTGCGGTCATTCTCTCCATAACATAATAGCTGATGCACAAAGCGACCTTAATCTCCTCAATAAGTGGTTTCAAAATAATCTTCTAACTATAAATATTAGCAAAACAAATTACATTATCTTTGTGCCTAAAAACAAAAAACTTCCGTGTAACCAGCCTCTAACTATAAATGGTCAGCCTATTAATAAAGTTGATAAAGAAAAGTATCTAGGTCTCATATTAGATAAAAACTAACGTGGCAACCGCAAATCGAAAAAATAAAAAGTAAGATAACTTCTTTAACTGGATCACTCAAGGGTAGTACGGTGTCTTCCAAAACGTGTCCGATACACAATATATAACACACTCGTGAAGCCACATATTGAGTATCTAATCGAGATATGGGGCACCGCTCCCCCAACTACCTTAAACTGTCTACAGCGAGCTCAAAACAAACTGATCAAAGTTTTATTTAACTACAACTTTCTTACGTCTACGTGCAAAATTTACAGAGATACTAAAATTATGAACATTAACCATACTTACATATATCACACTTGTATACTAATAAGAAAAATATTGTCAAATGATCTACATATACAAATTTCTTTTACAAAAAAGCAACAATTCCAAAGAATTAAACTCAGGAACACTAATAACCTTGTTTTGCGGCCTGCGCGTACCAAGTATGGCAAAAAATGCATACTGTACGAGGGAGCTAACCTATACAACAAACTCCCAACTGATATCAAAGACGCTAAATCGTTACACACATTTAAAAGATTGTTAAAACAATACCTCTCAACTCGCCCATAAACAAAGAAAGAATCTAACTATTTTAACATTACTTTATGTAAATATAAATACGAATCACCTTAAGTGGAACTATTTAAGTAAATAAACAAATGTAATAAAAAACAGTATACTCGAATAATGAACAAATCAATACCTGCTATAAATTTAAGAAAATACTTTAATAACACATATTTAAACAAAAATAATATACTTATAATAATATACCATACATTAATAGTTCAAAAAATAAATGTAAAATTAAACAGCATTTCAACTCGTCAAAGAATTACACTCCACAAAGTCAATGTACGTACGCATTTGATGAGACACTTCCGAACTATTTATATCGTTGTAAAACTGTTGTTTAGTCTAACTGCGCTCGCGATGCACAGCGCACCGCGCCTTAAGCAGAGAGCGGTTGTAGTTAATTTTGGTAAACTTGTTTTGTGTGCTTTTTATAATCCTACCGGCAAATTGTTACTTTTATGGTTTTGCGATTGTATTAATATTTACGCTCACTAGCTTAGTTTATAGTTTATGCATGTAATATTTCTTTCTCAAGTAAGTGAATTATTGTTATTCTTTTGAGAAAATAAAGATCTTTAAACCGAACATTGAATTCAATTATTATGGCTCAAGGTCATGTACTAATGTACTAATTAGCCGTGGTAGCCATGTGCTAATTAACCTAGTATCTTCTTAAACAACGCATCTGGGCATCAAATCTGGGCTCGCACCTCTGTTTTTTTAGAATTCATTTGCAAAATTAGATAATTTATTTAAGGTGAAAGAAAACCTATCAAGCAATTCAATGGTGTGTGTGAAGTTCCTAATCCGTACTGGGGGCTCACGGGGGAACCACAGCCCAAATCCTTTCATTGTAACAGGAGACCTGTGCTTAGCAGAGAGACATATATAGGCCGAGATAAAGATGACCGTACTATAAATAATGTTGTCAAATATACAAAATGCCTACCAATTTCAAATCAATATTATCCACAAAAATGATTTTTAAACCGAGTTCAATTTTATTGAATTGAAAAAAAATTGTTCAAAAATCACGATAATTAGGTAAGGTTATTTAATAACTTTAAATTCAATACGAGAATAGGTCTACTTATTTCAAGAATATCTTGAATCTTCGATTCTTCGATCGGTCGGTACGCTGTTCAAACAAAACGTTATATTTCGAATCAAGGGGCATCTTTTTTCTTGAAGTACCTCACGACATTTTGAGGCTCCATAACTAGTAATAGTAACTTTCTCTATTTGATAATGGCAACGGTAGAAGGTAGAAACCTTCTAAAAGGAAGGTTTGGTTCTTTTTTACAAGCTTTTATTTAACATGAGTTTGAGTCGCTGAGGGAAAAACGCATAAAGCGCCACAACCGGGCCACCAACCCTCGACCATCTGGGGCTGCGTACGATTGTCGCGAGTGCGGCCGAGGGATCTTATCCCGTACCGGTCTTTTTAGCCACGAGCGGAAGTGTCGCCAGGGTGCTACTTAAATCATCTGTCACAGATGTGAAGGCCTATTATTGTTATATTATTATTATTATTTAACATGCAATGTAAGTATGTATGTACGAATCAAATCTTCAGTTAAGTTATATTTGACCCACTTACCGGTTTCCAATTGAGCTGAAATTTTCCATGCATGCGTAAATCGGATGACAGTGCAATATTATTATGACATAGTAGAGCTGATCTAATAATGGAGATGGAAGGTGGCAATAGGAATTCTGTAATAAAAACGACATGACTTCATCTAGTTTGGGCTCGTTTGATTCTTCTTGACGAGTACTTTGGTTCTAAATAATAGATAGATAGAAAAAAGCTTGTTGTATTAAAAAATGGAATTTCTAACACAAACTTATTATCCGTTACTTTCGATTTTGGTTGTACAATTTCAAGGCATTATTATTCCGTCGACGTCCATTCGCAGACAGGAAGTCGTTCTGGAAGATGGAAACGCTAAAGTTTTGGATGACTACATTCTTACATAAAGTACATAATTATACAATAGATAGGAACACTGTCGAACCTTTCCACAGAAATGATTAGTCATAGTGGACATCCCATTGCTTGAAAAGGGAATTTATTATGAAGCTTACTGTAAGAAAGTTCTACGGTTGGTCGGTATTATAAGTTTGGTATCATATTATCTCACCTCATTCGTTATTCGTTTTTCTTATTTCTTCTCATTCTGAATTCGTCACTTCGTCTTGTTCGTTATCCGTCATTATCTAATTTGGTCAAATTCTGTAACTTGTCTCTCTCTTAATAAGTCTTATTCGTTTTTCGTCACGGTCTTCCTTGACTCATTCGTCGTTCGTCCTTTCGTTTTTTGTCTCATTTAATCAATAATTTTGGCGAATAAGTAAATGACACAAAAAACTAAACAGAAGAACGACAAATGTGTCTCAGGAAGACCGTGACGAAAAACGAATAAGACGTATTATTAGATAGACAAGTTGCTGAATTTGACCAAAAAGATAGTGACGGATAGCGAACAAGACGAAGACGAATACAGAATGAGACGAAATAAGAATTAAACGAAAAACGAATGAGGCGAGATACTATAAGTTTGATAGTACAATTTTATATAACTAGCTTTTACCTGTGGCTTTGTTCGCGTGAATTACGTTCGATTCAGAGTGGTCCTATCTCCGTAACTACATTATAATTACTAGACCCTTAATATTTGGCCTGCTTAGGTAATTAGAACAGGATTTGGTAATGTGTGGGATAAGATAAGATATAAGAGAACATATTTTTTTTATTTCATAGTTTGCAGTACAAAGTAACAAGAGATAGGTACAGTCAAGTGCTAAAATAAGTATCTATTCGAACCACTCAAAAATATGTTACTAGGTACGGCCTTATTGCGTCGGAATAAGAGTCTGTGGTACTTATTTTTTAAACTTTGAATAAGTTCATATTTTTACACTTGACTGTACAATAATGAGGGAATTAATTTTATGGCTAACTGACTATTTAGATGGTGCTGTTGTAGATTTGTTCCTTGGCAGATATCGTTTTTTAGGATCGAAGAGGTGCAGTAAGAATGGATTCGGGGAATTTACGGCGGGTAAGAGATCGAGATTTGACCATCAATTTTATCTGTGCACAAACGATTGTTGGTATTCATGGGCGATGGTGAATTCCGATGAAGGTCATCTGATGAGAAGACCCTCGCTTGCCCGCTTGCCTCCCACTAATAATAAAAAAGTCCCACTGGCACCCTCTAGGTATGCACAATACTTTAAAACGGTATAAAGTACGTTGCTATCAGTAAATTAATAGGTACCCAAGACTAATGTTTTTCGCCTCATGAAGCAGACCGCCTCGAGACTGAGAACAAAAATCGATTTCAGTACCACGACGTCGTGAGTGCTCCGAATTTTTATATCACTGAAATGAGAACGTTAAGTGTATTCCTTATGAGTAATTCAAATCGTTAACAACTTGAATCGGTTTATTGCACAGCAGAAAGTGAAGAGTATCAACAAGAGTGAACCTGTCAACGGTAGCAGTTAAAAGTTGAAAATTGTTCGGTGATATACTTAATTTCTGCGGGATCGCATTAGAAATGATGTACCTAATCCGCGCAAGAACTAAAGTCACCGACATAGCTTGAAGAATCGCCAAACTCAAGTGGCAGTGGGCAGGGCGCATCGCTCGTAGAACTGATAGCCGATGGGGCAAAAAGGTTCTCGAGTGGCATCCACGGACCGGAAACGCAGTGTAGGTAGGCCTCCAACAAGATGGAGCGACGACCTGGTTAAGGTTGCGGGATTGCGTTGGATGCGGATGGTACGGGGCCGGTCTATTTGGCGAGCCTTGGGGGAGGCCTATGTTCAGCAGTGGACGTCTTTCGGCTGAAATGATGATGATGATACTTAAATACAGTCATAATCACTATCGTCAGCCGAAAGATACCCACTGCTAGACATAGGCCTGTCATAATACGACATAATATGAGAAACTTATAACGATGTTCTATATATAGAACGCCATAATAACCGGCCCTGCAACACGCATCTATCGGTCTCCCGCAACCCTCACAATATCATAACATCATACTAGATAGTGGAGGGTATACCTACCGTAACATTTTTTTAGACCAAACTGCCAAGGCAAGAAAAACGGCGACATTTATTTTATAATATTTTATAAAAAAAAAACCTTACGTGTCATGATGATAGAACAATTCGTAGAAGCGACAATTTTTAACGTTGCGAACCTCACTGTTTCAATATTCGCTTTTACTTTCACAAATATTTGTTTTACTAAGTATACGCATGAAAATATTTTTCTAAATTAAACACATTCTCAACCTCACGTCGTGGCGAAACTCGGCGTAAATATTAGCTCATAAGCTTAACATATTCAAACAGGGATTAACTTAAAAAAATTGGTCAAGTGCGAGTTGGACTAGCGTACCTACAATAATAATAATCTAGGGTTTTCCGCTTAAAAGTAGGTAATATCAATCTAAAATAGTGAAAGAATAGTAGTAGCTTTTAGTGAAAAAATTTTTTTAAATCAGTTTAGTATTTCCAGCGATTCTCCTTACATACTTACAAACTCATTATTTTTCACCAAAAAGCACTTGGGAAATGTCAATAGTTATTTGTGCAACAAGAGAGTAAAGTTGTTTTTACTGCGAGTGCTGATTTTGAATCACGAGTTAGCGAAGGAGTCTATAATTGAATCACGAGCGTTTAGCGAGTGATTCTAAGTTAGAATCCTGAGTGCGCGAGTGATTCAAATACACGAGATGCAAAAAAACTTTGGTCTCGTGTGACACATACAACTTTTCACCTCAGCAGCGAGAACATAATAAATTATTAAAGGTATATGAACGTCGTATTTTTGTCTTTGTTGTGGTTTTCAACATTGAGTAAATACTTCATATTATATATATACCTAACAATAGGTACAGTCTCCGAAAAAGTGTTTGCATTGTTTAAAAATATCATAAGCTTTTAAATATTTTTCGCAAGACTTTTCAAGTAAGAAACTTTCTCTGCATTATGTATTACTCCATTAATTCGTCTGGTGTTTAATTGTTGACTTCGTCACTGGACTCACTCAATTCACTCATATCATATTCAAAAATGTATTAAATAAGTATTCTAATAATTTCCAAATTGCCTCTGATCGTGTACCAAACTCATAGATATCGAACTCTGTAGCTAGAGAAACAGAAGAAAAGAATTAAAATTTGAATCCCGCTATTTTTTTAAAGATGCGTTCCGATACTACACCCGCTGCGTTCCGATGCTGCATCCGCTGTATTTACCACGATGTTCAAGATTGTTCAAATTATTAATAATTATATAGACACATGTTTAAACTTTGTTCTCAACAACATTTTTACTATTAATTTGATTATATAAAAATATAATCCAATTATTAAAAAAGTACCTACAATAATTTAATTTAAAACCTTAACAGACGAATTACAATTTTAAGGTTAAGAACTTATTATGAGTATCCGAACGTTCAATCGTTCGTTTATTTTTAGGTCTATTAGGATAGAATTTGAAATCGAAATTCGAATCGATTTGATCTTATCTCTCGCTCTTTTCGTATCGAAATGAAAGTGACAGATCAAACTGAAGTTCAAATCTTTCGAATTCAGTAAGCAGACCCATCATTGTCTTTGACTTTTAAAAAAAATAATTAAAAAGCTACTTTGTCTCACGCAGTGAGCAAAATCGGATTTTGCTCACTGTTTTTTAGTAGCAAAACCTGCCTGTTTGAGGTGCTGAGGTGAAAATGTGATTTCTCACATGAATTTTAGAAAAATCAGAGGTGGGAGCTCGGGCTTGGACCTACTATTTATTATTTACTTTAGGAACCATATTCAAAATCAAATCAAAACGTTTATTCTGCAAGTAGACCGCAGAGGACTCTTTAACATGTCGCTTTTTTTAACTACCAGCGCTTTCGTAAGGACCATCATTGCCAAGAAGAATGCGCCGTAAGAAACTTGGCAAACATTACAGTCATTTTTTCAAACCAAAATAATAATGAACTAAAACAATTACTTTGCTCACCCGCGACCTTACAATAGTTACGTTTATGCAAGGAATGAAATGAAGAATGTGTTTATGGTGATGGTTGGGTTTATGTGATTTGTGTGTGTTCGTACAGTGTGGAGGTGGAGGAACTGCATGAACGCACATTTCTTGCATAAACGTAACTATTGTAAGGTCGCGGGTGAGCAAAGTAATTGTTTTAGTTCATTAATATGGACCTCCGCAAAGTAACGCCTGATTCAATAAATTATCCAAAATAATAGTTTTTTATGCAACTGTATCGTGATATTTCCGCAAGGCAGCCAGCGTTTCCGCGTTGAATGGCTAGGCTCAATCGTTGGCGAAAATACCTGCCTGTTTTCTGGGCCCAATTGCATAACAAATTACAAGCTTTTTATTATTATTATTTATTAGCTATTTTGTATTGAAATTCTCTAATACTATTTGCTTGTATTTTGTTATGCAATTGGGCCCTGGTCGCTAGTCATTTTTACCAAGCCTATTTTTATTACACATAACTTTAAATTTTAAACATCGGTCCAGGCGTTTTGGAGGAGTGAGACCACAAACATTGTGACACTAGATTTTTATATAATAGAAGATTAGATAATATTTTTTTTAATTGCCTATCGTGTCCCCAAAAGTGACCTCTATATTCAAATTTTATTTTATTTATTGACGATACACCTCTGTGAGGTACAAAGCCTTAGAGTAAAAAATGTCAGTGTCAGGAACATACAACACTTTTGAAAAGGTTGTTGAGCGAAAACTCGTTTTTCTTTTGTGACTCATTGATCGCCTTTAAGTGGCTTCTTGCTTCTATTATACTGGAGATAAGCGACAATGGTATTTTCGAGCACAATGACGATGATACGATCTATCTTATCAGTACGAATACCTCACAAAGACACAATGCCTAGCCAGCCAGTGATGTACCTGGATTGTGTTCAATTTAAAATATCAGTCATAACATAAAGCGATAAAATACTTAGAGTTGTTTACCATTTGTATTTTTTAAGTTTCTTTACCTGAAGGGTGATAAATGGAACCCTATTAATGTCTCTACACACTCTGTCAGTTTGTCTGTCTATCTAACAGGGCTGTATTTTAAAAACTGTTATAGATAAATAGCTGAAATTAATACGACATCCTCTTCTAATCGTAACCTACAAATATTATAAAAGAGAAAGCTTGTAAACATGATTGGATGTTTGAATGTTAATAACAGCTGAATGGATTTATATTAATTATAGGAAACTTGGCGTACAGATTGAAAAAATCTGGATTGAGACACTGTAGTGCAAAAAAAGAGAGCATAAAATATAACCTAGGGCTCGTCAAGGCTAGAGTGAATGGGCTGTTACTGAACCAGTGAAATACAGCTTTGGCCTGATCTGCAGTTTTCATAAAGTGAGATAGAGGTCAATCACGGGTCAGTTTTATGTAAAAAAAAGTATTTTTCATACGTAGGTACTAAGTTACCTTCTCAGACCGGGGATCGAAACCAGAACCTCAAGCTTTGTAGTTAGGTTCTGTAGCCACTCGGCTATCTGATCCTTACGAAGTTTAAATACCTAACTTGGAGCAAAATAAAGGTTATTCGTTCGCAAACCTTTCAGACGACATTTACATTCATAATTTTATGATAAGAACATTATTGGTTAAAGAAGTTAATTTGAATTTTTTCTTACAAGAACTAATTTTTTTTTAGGCTTAGGGGAGAGGTGGCTTGAACGGGAAACAAAAATGAAATTAAAAAACACAAAAATTTCAACCGGGAGGATGGATATATTAAGCTTTCGTCTTCGTGGAATCTTGCTATAAGCAAATGTTGGCGTCAGGGTGAGTGTTGGGAGAGATCGTCGGATGTTGTGAGTGTTGTGTGTTGGTGTGATGGAGTGCTGTTAAAAAATCATGATCAAGTGCGGGTAGTTCGAGATACGGGTGCTGATTCTAATCGGGATCAAGTGCGGGTAGTTCAAAAGACTCGTGCGGATAAACGAACATGACACCCTACACTTCAGTTAACTCGTTAAATAAACAACTAAGAATTCATTAATGACAATTATTGTATTTCATTTCAATAGTTTAAATAATAAACGGTTTGTGTATAGAAAGCTTCCTAAATGTGAATTGTCTCTATAATTGTATATGTGTCTCTTTCATGCCACCTCTCCCCTATGTTTAAAAAAAGGCAAAGGTACATTTAGTAATAAATTTAGTTACACTAAAAGACCAGGGCCTAATCACAAATAATAGGTATAACTGAACACAAGTAAATAAGTACTGTGACATCTAGATAAGATGATATTTTCTACAGAGTGTACGAGTATACAAATATTTTCATACACAATGGAGCTCTGGCGTTTCAATGAGTATTTTTTGGCGATTGATTTAGGTTATGATTACATTCAATATTTCTGGAACAAACTTCCTCCGCATAATTTAATATTTAAATATTTTTGTGTATCTTATTACCGTTCTAAATTTACACATGCAAAATGCTAGGTTCCAAAAATGTTGCGCATATACCTACTGTCATATATCATCAGTTCAAGAAGCGCACTCAAGAAGATCGACAAAACAGAAAAAAATTGTTATATACATTTATACATGTCAAATAAAAAAAAAACACGCTTTAAAAAAAAACAACTAAAAAATAAAAAATAAATTTTAATAAATTTCAATTCACTATTCTTATAGTGCAGTAAAAAATCTTAATAAGCAATTATTATATTGTTATATCCAGATCAAAATTTGTAAACAATTCTAAATATTGATAAAATAAATAATAATAGTTTAAAATATTTTATTGTAAAAAAAGCGTGGGGTGCATGGTGTCAATTGTCAAGGATTATCATTTTGATAACATCTTAAAAAGCACCCTACGTATCTAAAACGTTTTTCACCATCGTCATCATTCCAGCCTACACACGTCCCACTGCAGGGCACAGGCCTCCTTTTAGAATGAGACTTTTCTATAAAATGCAAACTCGAAAGATATTTTGAGTGTTTGTCGATGAATTGTGCATAAATTCTGTAAAGCATACATTGTGTAAATATTTCAGTTATTCAAACATGAATCAAGTAAGGTAGTCTTGAAAATTAGGAGTATTTACGTTTCTAATAATAGGGTGTGATAGGGCTGCGGCAATGTTTATTTATCTACTTCGGTGCGTGCGTGCGTGTGTGAGTGTGTGCGTGCGTGCGTGCGTACGAGCGTGCGTGTTTACTCTGTCGAAATATCGCCTGCAAATCTTATTAATTTAATTATTTTAACTTCTAAATTTTGATTCTGTTACCTTTTCGCTATATTATTTTCTATATCTATATATTTTGATATAATCACACTAACTGTGGAAATCTTTGGAAGCATATTGTGACGAGTTTTCGTTCATTGTAGTGTTCAAAGTGGTCCTTTCTGCAATGGTGGGCGTCTTCCTGCTGCTGATGATGATGACTTATGTTACTGGTTACCCCTGTCTAACCCTTCATCATCATTATCCGAGTGCAGGGCACAGGCCTCTTAGAATGAAATTACTTGGGCCGCGATTCCCACGTGGGTCCAGTGCGCATTGAGACCTTCACGCCCACCATTAAATTTCTTCGCAGGTGTGTGCAGGTTTCCTCACGATGCTTTCCTTCAGCATGAAGCTCATGGCAAATTTCAAATGTAATTTCCAACATAAATTCCATAAAACTCAGAGGTACGAGCCCGGGTTCAAGCCCACGACCCTCTGCTTGTGAGGCGATAGGTCAAACCACTAGGCTATTATGACTTTTGAACTAACCCCTTATTTTTGCCTTTATTTTAAATACCTACATTATAAGGTTTTACATTTTCTTTTTTTCGTTAAATTAGATATTCATGAAAAACCATGACACGTAATATTCCGTTGCCTTTTATCCCTACCAATGATTTAACCATAATATTATGAATCTGAATCGCTAATGCGCCATGGATGAAAACAAGACGGGCTAAAATTAGGACACCGTCACTCCTTGACGCGCTGTGAATACTAAGCGATTTAACGGCTTTCAATAAACCATAGAATTTTGATTTAATTCCCATCCATTGTACTATAAAAAGGCCATTTCAATGCAACGCGAAGTTGGGACCATTTTACAGAATCAAAACGTTTATTCTTATACATAGTACCTATTGCTTAGATTACCAGAGTGTTTAAAAGATAAAATCAATGTCACTGACCTCTACACTATGCGGTTGTTAAACTTCTTTATCAGCTTTAAGTTTACGACAGCCGAGTTTTTTTAAAACATTAACTTTCGAATTTTTAATGAGATAGATTATATTCCAAAAAACAAATTTATATGAGACCACATCAAAAGCAGGTAAGTACACCTACACTGTAGATAACAAAAGATACTTACTCAAATTACACGTAAATTTCGAATATTTTGTGCAGAAGAATTCGCGCGATAAAAGTAGAATAACAGTTATTATTATAATTGATACTAGCTGTTGCCCGCGACTCCGTCCGCGAAGAATAGGGGTAGGTATGAAAAATAGCCTACGACCTATTCTCAGGCCTACAGAGTATAGAGAAAAAAGTTTCATAAAAATCGGTCGAGCCGTTTCGGAGGAGTTCGATAACAAACACCGTGACACGAGATTTTTATATACTAGAAGATAAGATTTGGCGTTCAGCTGAAAATTGCGTGCGTAGCGTACGCCTGATTGCTTATTCATGGGTTCCCTAAAATAAACTTTACGGGCATGATGACATGTCCTTCCACTGTCACTAGCGCTCGTAGCGTCATTGAAATAAACAATTGTAGAAGTAAAGTTTTTAAAATCAACAGAGACACGAAAATGTTCGCCTCTCGAAAAATTCTTACCCCATTATTTTGCACGAAAGCCTTAATCTGCTGAGTTCCTCGGAAATAATTTTAATGTAATTGTAGGATTAGTAGGTTAATGGATCTTTCTGTTAGACCAAAATGCAACACAAAATACTATGTTTTATGTCCGTAAGCTACTCTTACTTTACTTACCTCTTCCGGGACTTAACCACACAATGTAGTCGTTAATTTTAACGATAACTATAACGAAGTAATTTTACTTTGCCAGATACGCCCAAACGAACGTGAAACCTTTCGCTGTAGTCTAAGTACTCATGACTACGGACACTGCGATGTTAGTAACCGAAACGTCAAGGTACTCGCAATTTTAGTAATTATATTCCGTGATTGTCTCCGGAATGGTAGTAATTGCGGTTATTCTTATCGCTAGCATTTAATCATAATCATAATCATAATCAATTTATTTGCCAGAATACGGTTACAATGGTCTTATATACATATTATGATATTCCTAACGTATTCAACCTGCATGCAGGTGTACAAACATTTCCATTTAAGCAGGTATGGCAGTTTGATGAGTATATTTTTTTTTAAATCAGTGCTTGAATTTATCACCACCCCAGTGTTTCTCATGTCCACTTTCCACTACGAGTAAAGTCGAGTACATAAAGACTTCCTTTAACTCGCAACGGACAACTGCATAAAAATACTTCCACTAACTTCGATATAGTTGATTGTTGCGAGTTTAGAGGACATACGGAGACAAGCAGTGGAAGGAAGGCAGTACCATTCATCACTCATTATACACCAAACTCCTGGTAAAAACGATTCTCTCTGCCAGTGCCTCTCCAACTAGTGATGGTTGGCTAATAATTTCTGGAATTGCTGTCCGTCCTTAGCGAGTCGAAACAATTCAGTGCGCTCGCTATTTCAGTCCGCCCATCATGTTGCAGAGCCACGACTTCTTTCTCCGATCAACTCACGGTTCATCGGCAACCTTGTCCATCGTAATAAGTTGAAAAAGATCATATCTATCGTGATAAAGTAAGTCCGCGAGTTATGTGGAAGAAAACAATTAAATAGACTGTATTTAATATCGAACTATTGCATTGTAAAAAGTCAACATACTGCAAAGACTCGTAACATTATAGTCCACAAAGCCCACCCTACATCCAAGGCGAGTTAACAAGCTAGAACTCGAGTCTTTGAAATAGCCGCTTTCCCATACAATCTGAACCCGAAAAATAAATGAGCTTTAACACACTCTTTTACAAAATAATAACAATAACAATTAGGTACAACAATAACAATTTGAGAATCTACGGCCTTTTTAAGCCTCACTGCTGGATACACACCTCCTCTCAGATGAAAAGGGCTTGTTGTCACGCTGGCCCAGTGGCAGTTTAGACATTCACACCGACTATTCAATTGAAATATCGCTATGGAATTTGAAAATACTACCGTGAAACTCGTGGATCGTTTTCGAAGTATGACAAAATCAACGTCTCTAGTCAACGGCCGCTAAGAAATAAACCCTGACACATTGCACAACTATAAAGTTTCTGAATAATTGACAATGTGACCCATAAAAAAAATGCTATACTTACTGTTCTATATGTATACAACAAGTATGTATAGCATTTATTTTTGTATGTTTGACATTGTCAATATTTAGTACTTTATAGTTGCGCAATGTGTCATTATTTACTTACTTCATAGCAGCCGTTGACTGTAGTTTGCGCGAGTCGACTTTGTTTAATGGTTGTTTTTTGTATATTTTAATATGTTGACTTTCGATGGTATGACAAGAAATCATTAAGGATCGGATCTTTATTTTTATGAACTGCAAACAATTACTTTGCTCTTAAAGGCCTTTAGGATCAAGGCCTTTAAGCAAAGTAATTGTTTTAGTTCATTGATATGGACCTCCGCAAAGTAAAGCCTGATTCAATAAATTAAATTCCTTATTTTTATCCTACACGTTGTTATTCGTAAATTATTTGAGTCAATATAATCAAAATATTTTGTTAAGGCAAGCGTAAGCGTCTACTTACTTGGAAAATATGCTGGCTAAAATTTTGAGAAAGTGATATCGTAAAAATGCTTGCGGTTCTCTCTCTTTCTATATATATATATATATATATATATATATATATATATATATATATATATATATATATATAAAAGGGGGAAACGAGCAGCCGAGCACACTATAACACTACTTTACTCTATGGGGACTTGTTCGGTGTAATCAAAAATAAATTTTCATTTATTTGTTAAACAGTAGCTTAGATTATTTATACACTAGATAGAGCTCCGGCGGCATGAAAACGTCCCGAAAAATATAAGCCAACTTGACTTATATGTCATTTGCCTCCCTTCAGTTTGAATGACGTAACGCGATCGTAATATGAAGCTGTCAAAAGAAATTTGTGGACGTTTTGTATCGCAATGTTTGCTACTGACACTCTATCTAGTGCATAAATAATCTAAGTTCTCACCCTATGGCATATAAATAACTACAGTTTCACGTGCAGCATACTTTAATAACTATAAATTAAAAACCCCCAACGTAATTATATCACACGTATGTTTGAACATAAAGTAAATGCCCATTATGCGTCTAAGATCCCTTACGCAGCTAACAAAAGAGCTGATAACTTTGAAACATCTGAACCGATTTTGATAAAACATATCTAGGAACCATTGCCAAGAAACCAGCTTTCTAAGAAGAAAAACCGCATCCAAATCGGTTCACCCGTTAACGAGCTATGATGCCACAGACACACAGACACACACACACACACACACACACACACGCACATTGCAGTCAAACTTATAACACCCGTCTTTTTGTGTCGGGGGTTCAAAATAATTATAATATAACAAAACCAAAACCCAAAAAGCAGTCTGTTAAATATTCTCGGATGGTCTTGTGATGCTTCCGTGGTTAGAAAATTACTGTCGATTTGCTTTTAAATGTTTGTAAGGGCAAGCGTCCATTCGGTACACGCCGGTCGATGGCCGATGGATCGACCGACTTACCCATCGACGTCGTTACGACTAACGACCGCAATAAATGCCCGCTCGATCCCGGCTAAAGCGACTCGATTTACAAATGCCTTCGTTGAATATCGACTTAGGGTTACAAAGGACGAACTTTTTACTAAGTTTAGACACACAAAATATGAAAGACAACACAATACACCATTACAAAAAAAAACAATACAACTGCAAGAGTTGGATTAAAATGTCTATAATAAAGAACATAAGAAGACGAAATTTAGATAAGCGACTGATTCCGATGTCATCTTTTGTGAGTATTTCACTATTAATATTTTCTTCAAAATAGTTGGATTCCCTGTGCAATGATCAGTTCTAGAATAGGATGGCCCTCTTTCCGTGGTTATCGTTAAAGATGGAAAAACGTGGAGTTTAAAAAGTTGGACCACAAAAATTACTAAGTTGTTTTAAACGAAAAAATAAAATAAAAAAATTCGCTAACATCCCTTAGCTGTTAACCATGACGACTGCCTCAAGAGTATAGCAACAGTAAAAAAATGAGCAGTCAGTAGCTCTGTAACGTTACACAGAGTTTACAGCATTTTCGGATGATATTTTCATAGGTGCTATGTACGGGCTGCTATTGCTCATCCACCAAGTAGATCTGTTTGATGCTTAACTGTAGAGTCACTTTGTAATAAGAACCCACTGATAATCCCGAATAATAACCTTTATTGATAGTAATGCGAGCACACGTTACATGAATGAGTGTTAAGCGTGAACTAAATAATTTACACAATAAAAGTAAAATGTGCTCAGCGCGCCATACGTCAATATTCCTATAGACCGTACATGCTATTTTAACCCCCAGGAGAGACAATTCATCCCTTTTTGTTTAAAAAAGTTTTTCACAGTTGAACCTAACACTTTTCTGAATTAAATACCTTGTTAACATCACAGTTCAAGCTAAGACTTTGTTTTTATTAAAAGCGAGTTTATTTATCTTAATTTTCTCAAAAATATCCGTAAAAGTTGACATTATTCTTTACATATCAGAACGTGAAGTGCATAGTTTATGGTCAGTAAAAAAATTAAAAAGTTAAAAACATTGCAGGCTCGATAAACTCGACAGCAATGTCGCATACAAATTCCATTATTGTCGAGTCTCAAATTTTTTAAAAAGTTAAAACGGCCATGGTTATAAGTTGGCACTATTCGTATACAGCCTACTCAAATGACCGGTATCAGTTGTTTTATTGGAACTCCAGACTTTTTTTATTGTGTTTGAAACAGCTTGTGGTGTTTTCGGTAGAAAAATACACCTGCAGTTTTTTTTAATGAAAAAAGGCGGGAAAGGGTTTAATGACATTTAATTATAAGTGATTTGCAAAAAAAAAAAAAGGTCGCGGGTGAGCAAAGTAATTGTTTTAGTTCTCTATACCTATTTAAGTTAATAAAAGTTTGTTCTATTTTTTTTTCCTTCACCATTTTTGAGAAAAGCTTTATATTAGTCTCGGCTGGAATAGCAATTGCTGGCTTCGTATTAGTTAAACGGACTCGCAAGCTCGTCCGTTTAATACTCATACTCAGCCAGCAATTGCCTACTTCCAGGCCACGACAATAATGTACTATTGCTTGCGGTTGAAAGAGGTTTTGTGCGAAAGCGGTTCCGCCCCTTGTTATTTTAGGCCACTAAATCGCACCTTTTCCTTTTTCTTGAAAATTAAACGGAATCCCTTAAATTATGACATTATATCCGAGAGTTTAATTTAGAATTTTTTCACAAAAATTTTAATAAGGTTCTTTCTTGCCTTAATTATGATCCGTTCAAAAAAAAAGTGACCGTCTTAATTCATTATTTCAAACTAAATACAAACTGAAATATAGATGCACAGAAAAAACCCCAGAAATAAAAAAAAATGAAAAAAAAAGTAATAAAAAATGAAGTTGAAAAAAAAAAATAGAAAAAGATACTTCAGACTTAACTTGTTAATTCATTATCACACCCAGAATGTATTACTTCCCAATTTTTGTATTTATTATTACGGTTTCCCCTTAAGGTAACGGCACCTATTTCCGTGGTAGTCAAAATCGGCAGTCTATTCCGAGGTATTTTTATTTATGCATTTTGTGATGTATCTAAAAGACTTGCAGTAAATTTGCTCATACAGGATTAAATAGTCATTTTTTGACAACGGAATTAACAGCACTAGTGAACATACATCAAGCAAGGGGCCGTAAAAATTGTCAGTAAGCGCAACGTTGCCGCAGAAGCAGGTTGTCTCATACAAACGCGAGATACCTCACGTAAGTACAACCGTGTTTCTAATTAGTGATTTGGATAATAAATATGACAATTACTTTAATGTTGCGGTTTTATAATGTTAGATAGTAGTTTCTTTTATAACTTAAGTTCATAATTTTTTCATATTTTTGGACAGAAATACGTTAAAAATCGTAAATTAAATACAGCGGAATTAGGATCCATATTTTTGCAGTGGCAGCTTATTCCGAGGTATACCTCGGCAATAGATGAAACAATACTTTCCATTCCGAATTGATTTATTTTAAATTTTGCTTACCATTTATATTAAATATTTATGCAAATGTAATCTTTAGCTAATACAGCAGGTAAAGAGCAATATCCGTGGTATTGAAAAGTGATCAGAACTCCTAATTTTTAAGAACTCGCTGATCACAATAAAGTATGTTTTCTTAGAAACCCTTAAATATATACGTCATTTTACTTTTATGAAAAATAGAAGTATTTTGCTTGTTAAAATATGAATGTTGAGTTTTTTGTGAAGATTGGAATATGTACTTTCGATTTGCATAAAAAAAATCTTTATTCATTTGTTTTTTATGGGTCGGAATTATGTTTCTTGATAACCGGGATTGAGGCTATTTCCGATGGTGGGAAAAACCCAACACACGGAATTAGCATATATGGGAACCTAATTCCGTGTTACGAAAAATTTGTATATCTCGGAATTATGTTCTCATATAACGTAATACCAAGTGATATTGCCAACCAAATTGAAATTTAGGGTACCGTAAAATTGGATATACTTAGGTGTAGTCCGTTTCAATGTTATGTGTAATGATGAGTTTAATCCTACTTCCTACTAATATTATAAATGCGAAAGTTTGTGAGTGAATGAGTATGTTTTGTAGGTACTAAGATTCCACTACTATCCGTCTGTCTGTCACCAGGCTGGATCTCATGAACCGTGATTATCGTATCGCTATAACAATCCTACTAATACTACTAAACTAATATTATAAATACGAAAGTTTGTGAGTATGTTTATTACTTCTTCACGCTGAAAGGGCTTAGAGTCATGAAATTTGGTATGTAGGTTGCTGGACGTCTGAAACAAAGTGCGCTCGAGCAACGCATACATACATAGACACTGCTCACAGACACGATAACTCGGAACAGTTGGGACTAGGTAGTTCGAACGCGATTGCCATCCGCTTCAGACGCGCGTCTGTGAACTTTATTTGATATTATTATTCTTTTTTAAGTATTATCTACCAGTAGGATTTAGACGACCAGATGGCCTAGTGGTTAGAGAACCTGACTACGAAGCTTGAGGTCCCGGGTTCGATTCCCGTGTCGGGGCAGATATTTGTATGAAAAATACGAATGTTTGTTCTCGGGTCTTGGGTGTTTAATATGTATTTAAGTATGTATCTATCTATATAAGTATGTTTATCCGTTGCTTTGTACCCATAACACAAGCTTTGCTAAGCTTACTTTGGGACTAGGTCAATTGGTGTGAATTGTCCCATGATATTTTTTTTTTTTTTTATTTATTTATTTAGTAGGTAAACCTTTCTTTTCTAACCTTTTTGTACTTTCTGGCCATTATTAATTTGATCTCCAACTTTGTGTCCATAATTCTGTATTTTTGTAGTTAATCATACTTAATATATTTTATTTATTTATTATGTGTATTTTTCTAAGTTTTAGGGTAGGTTTTTACAATATTTAAGTCTGCGCAAAATATACAAACACTACAAAAAAGAAATTTATTGTACACGGAACCAAGCAAAATATTTAGTCGTTACCCACGGAATTATGAGCCGAAACCCACGGAATTAGATTCACCAGCTGTGGATTGCCACGGAATTAGAATTTTTCACATTCCTGCATTTAAAAAATATTTTTTACTATTAAATCATCTAAGACAAACTACAAAAGTAAAAAAAATCAAAGTTCACTTAAGATACTCCTAAAAAAATATATTTTCTAACTGTATTTTATTCAGAAGTGCTTAATTTCTTGTTGTATTTGAAAAATGTCCTTAAACCCCACGGAAATAGGTGCCGTTACCTTAGGAATTATTTTCTTTTTATAGATAGGTACTCCATCAATAGATCTATTGAAAATATCGCCATCTCGTGTCTCCCGTGAGCTCTATGAGAATATTTTGTAGCTATGGCATAGATGGCACTTGGCAACTAAAGGTTCGCAATTTATATTAAAACTTCTGTCTCGACCACATATTGGGACATTTCGCCGTGGTCTATGGGCAAGCACGCATCAGTAAAGCTTTAATATTTCAGGCCACGTTTCGCGGATGGTAATTTAACGCATTTAGTCCAGATGTTTTCGGTCCATTACAATAGGAGGTATTGACACGGGAAATGGGGACTTCGATTGTATTCACGTCACTCGAACAAATGTCGGGTGACAAATGTTCTCCACGCGACAGGGCCGCAGTTATTGTCGGCGACAGCTCGAATATGAACACGGGGGGTGGATTGTGCAAACAGCAAGGATATTGGTTTTTTAGTCGAGTTTAAGTGAGAGTGTGACACAGTGATTTTTTTTGCGGAGTCTACATTATTCGGGGCACTAGAAATTGATAACCAGACAATAATTGTCATAACGGTATAGCGGACCAAGAAATATTTTTTCCATCCTAAGGTTCAATAAGTATATGAATCGTATAGTCGACCAAGTAAGTGCTTTACCATTTTTTGTGATAGTTCCTACATCAGAATAAAAACAATAAGGTCGATTGCCCATTGAGTTGTAAATGAAAATGGTCTTTGTAGTTTTAAGCTGTACAACTTTACTGACATGGCACCTTAGGGTGGTAAAGGAACTTATTGGTCGACTATACATCAGAATGAAAACAGGGCTGATTGTCAAATTGACTTGTAAGTAAAATAGCCTTTGATGTTCGAAGTCATGCAACTGGCATTGAACCTTATTGTGGTAAAGGAATTTCTTGGTCAAAGTATGAAAAGTCGTATTTGTATGAAAGTCTTTCATTGTGACACGAAAGTTAACCTTGCAATTTTACGAGTGATTTTTGTGTCACAACAGAACTTTTTCAGTCAGTTTGTATTGTTAACTACGGTTAAACGTGGTCCAACTTTTTGGCCTCCACTCATAATCTCTCTACACAGGAAGCCATAAGATGGACGACTAAATCATTAGTTTCAAAAACCCCGTAGCCGCAATATTCCCGGTTAGTCTCATATGGAACAAATTGGCTTTTGGAGACTGGAATGTTACTAAAATATCTCAAAAAAGTAACAAAAAAGAAAAAGAAAGTAGGCGACTTGCTATACATACGCATGGCGCGTCACGGTTACTTTGCCACACAAAAATATATTCCCATAGGAAAGACAAAGAAACTCGCTGGCAAAATTACTGCCGCCGCATTTCGCGGTCGAGATGTAACAGCCAGAATATAACTTTGTGTGAATAACTAAATAATACTAAGTTTAAATATTTATTCAGGCACAAACGGCACATAACTCTTAAATCTAAATATAGTTACAATTAACATACACCCATTAAGCTGCCACCACTTATTGATGCATTTACATAAATACAAATAAAGGTGGAAACAGGTGATTAAAGTTTTAATTAATAAGTTTTTTTTGATTACCTACTGTACTGTGAGGGAAGATATTGACACAAAAAAAAACAAATAAAATCAGGTACATGTGGATGGCACATCTAGTTAGCTAAAATTGTAACGCCCAAAAAATTCGACATGACGTCTCATCTCAATACTTTCTATGAATAGAATTGGGAATGTCTAAAAAAAAATACCAGTGGTTTTTATATTTTTTTTGTATAGAAAAGTCAATTATAAGAAACTAATTTCAATATTTTGTCATTTAGTTCTCTACTTTTTTCAAAATTAATTATTGAAACCATTTTAGTTGATGACGTCAGATTATAATTGAGGGCTCCCACAATGCCAAATTTCTAAATCTATCTAAATGCGTACGATAAGGCAACCCCTTTAATTATTTTTTGTGTAGTGGTACACTATACACTGTGTCACTTTACTGGCACTGACAAAGTGCTAGATGTCAGACAGCGGGTCCAAATCAAACACCGTAGATAATCCACGCGTAAATTGTGAAGAATTCTAACTACACAGAATAAAGTTGAACCGGTCACGCAATTTACACCAATGTCAAATGAAGGTCATTGCTTATTTGTTATATAATAAATTCATTACATAATATTAAAATTAAATAACTACAGAAAACGATTTAAAAATCATTTATCTCGAAATGGTTTTCGATTTTCTATACATTGCAAAAAAATAGACATCCCCAATTCGGAATGAGCCAAATACAGAACGCGTGACGAAGAAATATACTCGTAACATTATGTCCAATTTTATTTTCTATAACGTTTCGCTGAACATATCGATTTACACGTTTTAATTTCGCAACACTTTGTTTTGTAGTCGATACTAAAGCACAAAATTTCCTTTTGAAGTCTAGGGCTTGAACATGCTCGTATTCTAAGAACTATAAAATTAACTTAAAAACTTAGAATCACGCTTTGAGAAATTTTAGTAACATTTATAGATTAATTTAGCTAAAATACTATTAAACCAGGCATAACACCATGAGCAGAATTAGAACGAGCTCTTTGTAAGACTAGCACCGTGTTTTGCTGGTATTCTACGTTTAGCTAGTGGTAGCTAGTAACCTATATCAATTAGGATAACTGATAATCAAAAAAGGTATTATTTTTTACTTTTCAGTTTTTTCGGCGGTTTAATTTTTTTGTTAAAAAGTTTTATAGAAATAAATTAACGTGAACGGGATGGTACGATACCAAATTCGAATTTTGAACTTCATAGTTTAAGGCCAGGTTTGTGGGATTTAATATACCGTCTCCGGACGATGGTCTGGAAAAGGTTTACCCACGATGCGGGTTCCGTCCACTTTGAACAGGGCATATCTAAAACGCAAAACTCTCTTTGCATGATAAATCCTAAACAAATAAATTCACTTTAATTCACATTTATAAAATACCCCGCCCGTGAACCGTTAGTTTCGGGTGTTGAATTGAAGTTCCAGAATTTTACTAAAATGTCATGGAAATTTCCAAAAATTACCGCAGTCTTCATTTACCTTGTACTCTCTCTCTCTCTCTCTACGCGCGTGAGACTTGGTAAAATTCTTCAGAAAGTTATATCAATGAAGCCCCGTGATCATCAGCTGCGGCTCCGCCGGTAGGTTGAAAGCAGCGGAAGCCTCTCAAATGTAAAAAAACAGTGATTTCCTCCCAGTTGATAGTTTGTCAAATTACCTACAGCTTAACCTAATATATTATTATATCAATGAAGAAAAAAATCACCTGGCGATAACGTGGTGGAAAAAACGTCAGCTGGTCACACGAACATTACAAAAAATACATTTTTTTCAGTCATTTCCTCTTTATTGAATACTAGCTGTTACCCGCGACTCCGTCTGCGAAGAATTCGTTTATCGCTATCCCGCCGGAACTATGTAATTTTCCGGGATAAAAATTATTCTATATTTTAATCCAGGCTATAAGCTATCTGTGTGACAAATTTCATTAAAATCCATTCAGTAGTTTTCGCGTGAAAGCGTAACAAACAAACGGACATTCACATTTATAATATTAGTAGGGATACGGATTTGTCAGTTGATAATTTATACAATATTATGAATAAACTATCTGTTGCCCGCGACTCCGTCTGCGAAGAAAATTAGCCTACGACCAACCAAATATCTACAAGCAAAAAGTTTCATAAAAATCGGTCAAGCCGTTTCGGAGGAGTTCGATAACAAACACCGCGACACGAGATTTTTAAATATTAGAAGATTTTTTTTTTTTTAAATATTAGGGGACAATCTTACACAAATCGACCTAGTCCCAAACTAAGCAAAGCTTGTACTATGGGTACTAGACGACGATAAACATACTTATATAGATAAATAAATACTTAAATACATAGAAAACATCCATAACTCAGGAACAAATATTCGTGCTCATCACACAAATAAATGCCCTTACCGGGATTCGAACCCAGGACCTCTTGCTTCGTAGGCAGGGTCACTACCAACTAGGCTAAGGCGGTCGTTATTAGAAGATAATCACGTCAGCTGGTTGTATGACGGTGGAAATATCGTCAGCTGATGCCCTGAAGAGTGCAACGCAGGAACATCTTGTACTATTAGTGAATACCTACGTCTTTCCGCGGGTTACCTATATCTATGATAGCTGAAACGTTAAATTGCAGTATTAATAACAGAAGCTGTTTACAATTTAGGTTTTATCACTTCGTTTATCAGAGTAAGTACTAGCCTTCCGTCCGCAGCTTCGCACGCGATAAATTAGTTTCTCGAGGTATTTTCTCGCGGTAAAAAGTAGCATATGACACTCAGTGTTAATGTAGCTTTCTAATGGCAAAAGAATTATTGAAATCGGTTAAGTAGTTTTGGAGCCTGTGCAATGCAAACAAACAAACAATCAAATCTTTCCTCTTTATAATATTAGTATAGATAATGGCATGTCAAACGAATAAAAACCGGCCAAGTGCGAGTCGGACTCGCGCATGAAGGGTACCGTACCATTATCTATAAAAACGGCAAAAAAATCAGGTTTTTTTTGTATGGGAGCCTCATTAAATATTTGTTTATTTTAATTTAATTATTTATTTTGAAAGTAAATAAATAAATAAATATTAGGTGACAACGTTACACATATCCGCCTGCATCACTCCACGAAGGTCGCGGACATCGTGGTATATGTGCGTGTTAAGACCAAGCTCACTCTGAGGGTCGAGCGGTTGGAGTCCCGCCATGACGTGAATTTTAATTCATTTGTGGTGAGGGTTCCGACTGATCAACTGTCGACCTTCACAAGAGAAGAGTTTTGGCCGAAAGGTGTCGCATACCGGCGGTTTCGTGGCCGGTTAACTGACACCGCGAAAGTGCCCACGTCACAGACTTCTCGTGTTAGTAATTAAGTTGTTAATTAAGTATAATATAAATATGTATGTTAGTCTTTAAGGTATTTTTTATACGGGCCTATGCAGCCTGAAATAAAATTATTTTATTCTATTCTATTCTACATATATCGACCTAGTCCCAAACTAAGCAAAGCTTGTACTATGGGTACTAGACGACGATAAACATACTTATACATAGAAAACATCCATAACTCAGAAACAAATCGACGGTCCCCAGGAACAAAGTATTAAGTGCAAAATTATAATTTCGAGTAATTGCCGTTTAAAGTTGGGCTCAAGTTAAAATCTCAATATTTTCGTAATAAGTAATCTAACACTAAAACTACTTATAAATACCTCTTGATATGGTTATACTTCTAATTTATGTAAGATTGTTTGTTTTATTTTTTTATATTTGTAGATAAAAAAAAAATTATATCTGTTTATTTCATAACAATTATACAATAATGACATACCTAGCAAATCTTTATTTTTAAAGATTTCTAATTGCTAGGCTATGAGTTGCCCTTAATAAATAAATTCTTAATTATGTTTTTAATGTTCTTAGGATTACTAGTTATTTTACCAATTGTAGTCCTGGGAAAATAATTTAGTATTTGAGGAAGGTAGTTGGACCAGATCCTTTTGCCATAAATATTTTGACATTTTGTAACAAAGAAATGATTAATATTATCTAGGCTTCGGAGTCTTTTTGATCTGTCATATCTAACTAATTCTCCCAGCCTATCCTTATATTCTAAAGCCATGGCTAATTTGACTTTATCAAATACATTCAAAATTCTGCAGCGCTGAAACAATTTATCATAATTATTTCTATACTTAAGTTTAATTTTAAGTGGTACAATGGTTTTCAGTATTCTTACTTGTATATTATATATTTTCTATTAGATAAATGGCGTTTTTTATTACTTTACGACTTTGTTCTGTGGATTAAGAGGCGTCGCATATTCATAAACGACTTTGTTCAATGGTGTACTGAAATCAAATAAAGGTCTTATTTGCATATAAGACATCATTCATCGAAGCTTTGTGTAAATATCAGGTCGTATGTAAAACTAATTTTGTTTTGGCCATACTAGATGTAATATCAATACATAAAAATATCTCAGAATATATTAATTTAATAATTGCAAAAACTTCCAATTAATTTTACAAGCAACCAACAAAAAATAAAGTTCACTCTAACTCGTACGATCTCCGCAGAACAACGGCGCAAATAACGTTGCACCGCGACGCGGCCGGTACGTCTTGTTTTGAACAAGATCGTAAGCGTTCATGCCACAGTGTACGTCGAAACGTTTTTCATTTAAGACTTTGTTCAATTGAGTATCTCAGTAAATGTAACACAAAATAAATAAATTCGTTTGATGCTTAGTTTAAATCTGTAAATAAAGCTATTTCGTCTTATTTTTCCATACGACTATGTTCGTGGGGACCGTCGAAATATTCGTGCTCATCACACAAATAAATGCCCTTACCGGGATTCGAACCCAGGACCGCTTGCTTCGTAGGCAGTAAGCCTATATCTATCAGGGAAAATATATATATCCTCCTATGTCTATAAGTAGGTAAGTTATATCTATCAGGAAATAAAGACTTAGAAGTTCTTATTAAGAAAGATGAAACGAACCGCTTTGTGCGAGCCAATGGAATAGTAACCACATACAGGTGAAGACGCATAGTGATGTCTGTTATAAAAAGAGGACTTGCGAGGTTGTAGCAAATAAATCAGTAACAAACATAAACTATACTAGCTGTTACCCGCGACTCCGTCTACAAATAGTTAGTTTGTCGTTAACCCACGGGAACTATGAAATTTTCCAGGGTAAAAACTATCTTATGTCCTTCCCAGGGTCTCAAACTATTTCCATACCAAATTTCATCAAAATCGGTTGAGCGGTTTGAGCTAGAAGAAGTAACATACAGACAGTCACGCTTTCTCATTCATAATATTTTACTAGTATGGACTGACTACCAGTGTGCATCTATTTTAGAAACGACATGTGCTTCCTCTAAAACTGATATTGTGCTGTTTCCTTTGAGTATTTAGACTGAAAGGAGATGTTATCGCCCGTAGGTTGCTAAACAATTTTTCTGCCAAAACTCGCGGGGGGGGCAATGCACTCACACACAAGCAATTTAACTACAAATGAAAACAGAGGCGCTACTACGAAATTCGAAAATCGAAGTTCGTATCGTATTATCCCTCTCACTCTCGTGTCAAATCATATTAGCGTGAGCGGGACGGCACGAAACGAAGTTCGAATTATGCACTTCGTGGTAGGGCCCCAGAGCAATGTTTGTACACAAGCACACAAACCGAATTCGTCAACACAACAGTGATCGCCATAGACACATTGAAAAACATCTCGTCTATACATGTCACACGTACATCACACATAGACAACAATCTAGAGACAGCTAGAGTTAGGGCCATGTCGATAAGAATGTCGATAAGCATTCACTCGTTCATACATTCAGTCGTTCAATCCCTAAGTTGTTAATAGAAAATTCGTTTTCTAAATAAATGTGATTGCTCTATAAGGTTTAAAAGTGGAGGATTTATTAAAATATGTACATATAGCAAGTAATATTAATGTCAGATGTGCCAAATGTCTCTTTTACTTTGTAATTTTCTATAAATAGAATAGACACATCACTATGGTTAACATTTTGTTGAGAAGGTACCTGGACAAATTTTAATAGACTAATAATAAAGTACCTAATAGGTGCTAATTTTACCTTTCAGCATCAGCAGGAAGTTGAAAAAATTACAATGTTGATTTTATCACCGTTGAATTTAGGCACCCGTAAACACTGCAATACACACGTTCTCGTGACGCCGCCATTATTAAAGAAAATATTATAATATGTACCTAGTTACTTTGTACCGAGCGCTTAAAGCCACGTTACGGAATCGAAACGGAGGCGAATAGAGCGGGCGGCGCGTCACAGCACTCACTCAACCAGCGATCGAACTGCGCGGCGTGCGGCGTGGAACTGCGTAGTTTTGTCTGGCGAAGATTGGTTAGCGGCCGCGGCCGTGTAAGAGGCTTGGCTGTGTGCGTGCGTCGATTCGGGTGCTCTAGTATGAAGTCGAATCACTGCCTGTTACTTGTATTGAATCATTAAAAAGTATTTGTTAATACTTTCACGTCAATTTTTTTAACGAGTTCAATACTTTAAACATACATTTATTACTAACCATACATTTCCATTTTATTAGTAACCTTTAAAATATGAAACCATGATAAGACAAATCATTCACTGATTCATTCACTCAATAGTTTATCGATTGTAGAAATATGTGTGTCCCCTCTCTAGTCGATACTAGACCGGTTATCGGTGTGGCCAATTATTTAGTAAGAAAAAATAGCCAATATTACTAGTGGTCGATGAAATACCATTTAAATAAAAAAAATAGCTAAATCTATTTAGAAAAATAAAAAAGAGAACTAAGCTTCGTCCATAGTTAAATAAAAATAGCAATTAAAATAGTAACGATTCTTAGAATTACTGTCTGTTTATCTGTGCGTTTGTTCGTGGTAATCTCCGAAGCGGCTTAAGCTATAAGGATGTGGTTTTCACTTATTTGTTAATCTTATTAGTCCAATATTTAATTTACGAGTGAGGGGGAGTGGGGGGGGAGGGGGAGTGGGGGAGGAGGTGCGGGTGTTTCAAAGGGAGGATGAAAATTTAATTGATTTTGCCGTAGGATGCACCGTTTTCAAGATATTTGACAAAACACCGGTTCTCGTCCGATCAGCGAGGTTAAGCAACGTCGGGCGCGGGAATGGGTGACCGCCTGGTTTCATTTTTGTTTTTTGAATGTTTTGTTATGACGTTGTCACGTTAAACTATTGTCCGTAAGCCGACTTTACAGACAATCGGTTTTTGTTTAATAATTGTCTGGCCAGTAGTTTTTTGTTAAACCACTTGATATATATTTTTTACTGTATTAAATTTGATATAAAATTATTTTAATCCGTTAAACAGATGGGTGATGGTAGCTTCTTCTTTATTATTATTATTTATTTATTTAAGGTTTACCAACAATTATTAGCACTAGGTACATCAGAAATTGTTGCTTGTATAAACATGTTGAGCTGAGTGTCACAATCACTTATATCTTATAGGTATAACCGCATACAAAACAAAACTGAGCTAGTTCTAGTACGGATCTTAGATTATTAGACCAGGCGCCGACTGCACTTTTTTGTCGCTTCGTTCGAGTCGAGTGCTATAGAATTGTTAGGAATTTTTAATTGAGAGATGAAAACTTGTTTTTGTGTTGATGGTAGCAGCGGTGGCATTTTGAATGGTGAGCGCGCTTTCATATAATTCCAGCACAAAAATCAATAGCAATCAAACGAGGTGATAAAAAGTTGCAGTCAGCGCCTGGCCTTAAAATCTACATGGATGAAGTCAATCAAACAATGTAATGAATGTATAAGATCAATCAAAATAATTTATATTTTACCTCGTTAATAATTAATTGATTTATAAAAAATATAAATGGCCAATGTGGCTATTTTCACAAAAAGCTGGCCACACTGACTGACATTAATATTATTATAAACTTCACGTATTTTTACTATTAATCAACAATAATTACGTTACGAAATACTTCCAGATGAAAAGTTACGTTGTCTTTTTGTAGACTCGACGTGTCAGACATTTTTTCACGCCCGAATTCTTTGCATTTTGGTAATTTTTGTGGGAGCTCATTCACTGACGCGTGCCGTTTTGAAATGTCATGAGAGGCGAGCGAAACAGTTTTGTATAACGGTTATACCCGGCGGGTTCATACCTTTGGCAGAGGGGAAATGCGCTTCAAGGCGCCTCCCTTCAGTCTAAATACTCAAAGGCTGTTTCACACAAATAAACTTCGGAATAGACGTAGACAATGACATTAGCATAATGATTACTCTACCAGATACTTCAATCGGAAATATGTCATGCGTATTCTGAGGTCATATTATCGAACGCGTGGCCGCTCGCAATCTCATTCATCATCCTCTTTCTGTCACCGTCTTAAACCGTTTGAATGAAAGAAATTGTGAATATGATAGCAACAATAAGCGTACTAGTTTCACGATATAAAAAGGCTTTGAATTTAAAGCGGGTATCATTTCGTTTTCCCCCTTATTTCCAAACGAATAAATTCAAATTGACAGTGAACTTACTTATCTTCTTTTAAAAACAATTTATCAGCCTTTTGGCCACGTGGGTTCCGTCTATGTATACCTACCTAACCTATACCTACCTAAGAATGCTTTTACTCAGTTTTCCATGCAGAGTTTTGTTTGTGTGTAAGTATCTAGAATTGTTCTTAGGCTGTGTAAGTATCTAGAATTCTTCCTTTGTTTGTAATTGCAAAACTTTCAAGTGTCAAAATATTACTGTTGTAAACGCCCATAATTATCTATGAAAATGGTAACAACTAGAGCCCTGTCCGTTCCTAAGCAAAATGAGTGCAGTATGGGATCATTTTAATTGGTTGCAAACTTAGATAGATATGAAAAAAGATTTTCAGAATTTTTTTGTTAACTATGCTATAAGAGCTACATTCATATTCAGATATATAGGACAACTGAATGTTTCCTATAGGTTTTGATTTCACGGCATTTTTTAACGAACACCTTTTAGAATTTTTATTTTATTTTATATTATTTGATTTTTTTCACACTTTGAAGGAATATCAGATTTAACTATTCTATATTAAGTTTGATATCTCTACATATCCCTGAGTAAAAGAATCTTGACAGATGGACAGCAAAGGTTACATTTTTCCTTTTGAAATATAAATCCCTAAATAAGTTCCGATTTTGGAAGTTTGGTATAAAAGTTCGATATATTAAAAATGCTTTTGTTGTATGTCTAGAAATAATACTTATTTATTTATATACTTATAGTTATTTCTTCGCGAAATTTTCTAAGAAAATACTACATTTATATTTTCAACAATTTTACGACAGTAGTAATAAAAACGCAATGATATGACATTTTACCATTCAAGTTATGTTACTTTTCAACTTCATAAAAGTCATATCATAAATTATATTAAGCTCGTTGTAGTCGACGACTGTATGACTCTATTACTGTTTCAAAAACACGAAGGAAATTAGTTTTACACTAAACAATCATAAAACCATGGTTGGAAGCTCAATATTGAGTAATAGCGATTGAGTGAGCTATGCTCGGAGTTTCCCTGCACGATCGAATCAGAAACGAGGAGATCCGTAGTAGAATCATAAATACTGACATAGAGCAGAGTTGCTCGACTTAAATGCCAGTGGCAGGGCACATTCTTTGTAGAAACGACAGACGATGGGGCAGTAATGTTCTAAAGAGACGTCCGCGAACCGAAAGATGTGGCATATAAAGGTCCTCAACAAGATAGACCGGGCAGAGCCGATCCTTGTGGAACTATTTGGGGAGGACTTTGTTCAGCAGTGGACGTTTTTTTGCTGATATTATGATGATGAGGCTACGAAAACATTTTTAGTAACATTTTGTACGTTGCACATTTACATACTCTTTTAAAGTGTTTTAGCCTCCGGTGTTGGTGCGCCGCGTTCTGGACTAATTGTTAAAATAACAAGGTCCCTCACGTGCTCGTTAAAAGTTCAGAATTTGAAATGTAAACCTTTAAAACCTGCAGTTCGAAACAAGAAAACGTGCAAAGTCCGTTTGAGTAGTATCAGTTTGGAACTACGAGTATTCAGATTTATAATTATAAATTAACATTCCAATTTGAAATCGATGATTATTTTATTTATGTGATCCGCAGAGAACTTCTATAGTATATAAATACTACACAAAACTATTCTTAGTTTGTAATAAAAGCTTGTAAAAAAAACATTCTTGATACTTCCAAGTTTTTTTTCAGACCGTAGTTGCATTGTCATACAAACTAGGTACATAAGCCTCAATCATACCTAACCTAGGTTAACTAAGTAGAAGAGAACACTTAGAATTTGTTAAATAAAACTCATCTCTGGAACTCATATCATTCAGTGTGTTTAGTAAAATAAATATCTAAATTTCTTCAACTTTTCTTTGTCTGTATCTTTAAAAGTCCTCCAAAAAGCTAGAATTTATTTTTTCAATTAGTTCATATTGTCGCTGATCCCAGACTGATAGCAAAGTCAACTACTGTGAAAACTTGCCAGTATTTTTTTGTGGTTAGAAACTTAAATTAAAGTGTTTTCGAGTAATTGTCTTTTGACCTTTTATTTAAGACTAGCTGGTGCCACTCCTATTGGTCGTAATGTGATGATCGATACCCTAGTTTACACTTATACTAATTACAATGAACTGCACAATTAAGTAGGTAGTAGTTTTGTAAACTAGGACATACAGTGCTAATTTGTACGTGAAGTCCATTGTAATTAGTATGAGTGTGAACTAAGGTATAGGTATAGATATATGTACCCTACCTATATAGCCCTACGTTTTACGAAGGTAAAAATAATTTTCATTCCTTTTTTTTGTCTTCAACCTTTTTTTTTTCGAACACGATTTTATTTTAGTAAAAACTTATCCGATCCAAAATACATACATAAATTTACGTACTTCGTTATTAATGGCGATTTACCTATGTTTAACCTATGTCAGTTTTACCTATGTTTTACAAAATAAAATACTTTGACTTTGACTTTGCTTAATAAAACTTTCACAAAATACTTCGACAATTCAAAGAGAATCATGAAACTGATGCCACAGTTCTAGGTATCTCAATTAAAATTTTAGCCGAAGTTTGGTCTCTGTAGCAATTAAGGTCGCTTTTGATTTGCGTCCAAAGTGCCGGGTGCATTCAAATTGCTGACTATTACGGATTAATCTGCATTGCAATCTGAAACTTAGTAACCAAAGCCCGATGGAATATAAAACTTTATGGCTCTACTCGAGAGATGGCGGTGACTGTAAATGGCCATAAGGAGCACGCATCTGAATATCAAAAGTTAGTATTATGTATATATATTACTAGCTGTTGCCCGTGACTCCGTCTGCGAAGATAAAAAATGGCCTACGACCTATTCTCATACCTACTGAATATAGACAAAAAAGTTACATAAAAAACGGTCAAGCCATTTCGGAGGAGTTCGATAACAAACACCGTGACACGAGATTTTTATACAGGGTGTCCTAGAAACCGACGATCATCCGTTGAGGGCTGATAGACATACTCATTACCTACCAGAATATCACATTTTAGATTTTGTAAAAATCTTTTAGTTTTCGAGACATTGACATTTTTGCAAAAATCTCGATTTTTCTCCCTCAGTTGAGTTTTTCGTCTGCCACAGCTTCAAATGACTGAATTTAGTAAATTTGATTACTGATAAATATTGCAGAAAAGATGGGCTATTAAACGTGATATTACTTTATTTTAATATTTAATCAAACTTGAATGAAAAACGACTTAAGAGACAGTTTTCAGGTATTTTACTGTTTCAACCCGTAACCTTGGTCCTCCATGGTAGGTATAAAAAAAATAACTACGCTAAAGTGGCACTGGATATTAAAAACATGCCTAGCTAATGTAGTTTACAAAATGGTATAACACTTACTTATTTGTACAACAAAGCACGAGTCCGGGGGGTTGAATTCATAATCCTCAGCGTAAGAGGCCAAAGGTCGAACCACTAGGCTCTTTTCACACATGCTAAAATGAAACTTTTTTCTTGCAAACGTTACTCTTATTTATTTAAGTAACCTAGCGGTGTTAACCTATCCTTCAAACCGGCTACAGTTCCGCAACTAAATACCGGTAATCCGGTGACCCGCAACTTCCCGGGATTACAGGAACTTTGCGCTCCGGGATCCCGAGAAGTAACCGATTCAATCCCGTTCGCATCGACGGAATATTGATGGCACCCTTCATTGGATTATAACGGGTGACGGATCACGACTTTCGGATCGTAACGGTTATCCGCATTTGATAACGACGTTACTACAATATCGTGTGTGTGTGCTCTTTTTAACGGTTGACAGAGCGAAAGGTTGAAAGTTTGACCGGTCACGCTACTTTTAACTTCTCAGATGGATAATATTTATTTTAGTATTTTTTTGCAGACGTTCATAGAATTGGTGTTGTCAAAGAAGTTTAGTGCCACTTCATTGCTGGAGGTTGGCAGTTGGCTCTTTAAATCTCGTTCTGTCCACAGCCAACTTAAATAGCTGGTTCTGCAGTCTTGTTGCCGGTCTACTCTTTTACGTTAGGTACGGAGCCACAGAAAAAAATAAACAAGTCCAGATAGCAACTGTTAAAGCTTTTTTCACGCTCAGCTCAACTAATTTAAATAAATAAAACCATGAAAGTTCTTCAAACCGGACTTATTTATTAACAATTATCAAAATTTGATGAAGTGATGCAAATCTAAATAAAAACATGATTTCGAAATTTGAAGCAAATCGCTTGAATAAATCTCGAAAAACAATACAATTAAAAAATCTTTAAAAAATCAAAAGTCATAATTTGTCACAAGTAAGAAGTTCATACTCAGTATGAACACAGTTCTTTACTATAAGAGGTACTCACAAAAAAAATACTCGAGCCCATTTGATGTAAGGACCAACTTACTATGGAAACCCGGCCATTTTACAGAAATAATGGGAAGGGCTTTCAAAGTCAAAAATGAGCTTTCCGACTATTAAATTTGTCTGTCACAGAATAGGATAGAAATTCATAGATTACAATTAGGTACGTTATGTCTACGATAGTGACGAGAAATTACTTTTCCGTACAGAGTGACAAAGCACTAACATAATTAAAGAACAAACCTACTAGTTACGAGTAAAAATCATGTGCAAGCACTACAACGTAACATGACCTCCATTGCTTTAATGTGAGGTCGGTGCCTAAGTGTCTGAAATTCCACCGTATCGTTTTATTCCCTCTAGTTTTAACGCCCTTCGGGATTCTTAACTGAGTTTGCTCGAACTTGATCCAAGTTTTGGGTCTTTACTCAGGCCTGACTTTAATCACTAAGTATTGTATAAAAGGATGACGTCATGTTTGTATAGTGAAGCTATTGTTTGCGGTATTTGATTAATGGTCCAATAAATTTTCTTGACATGATTTGTAATGAAATAAATAAACAAAAAATTCAAGGTAGTTTTATAATATGTCAATAAAAGTTAATTTTTGTGGGGTAGTTTGAGAATAAGAAAAATAAAGTGGGTACTTGAGAAGTTACAGTGACAAGTTAAAACATTTGTTTTGGCTTGTTAGTTTAACATTTGGTAGCATAGAATACGGTTGTGGTAACTCTGAAGATGAGCTCTGGTTGAGTTCGAAACGCGTCAGTGTAGCTTGGTGGTGGTGATGGTTGGGTTTATGTGATTTGTGTGTGTTCGTACAGTGTGGAGGTGGAGGAACTGCATGAACGCAAATTTCTTGCATAAACGTAACTATTGTAAGGTCGCGGGTGAGCAAAGTAATTGTTTTAGTTCATTAATATGGACCTCCGCAAAGTAACGCCTGATTCAATAAATTAAAAAAATATTATTCTATGTAATAAAAACAAAAATTTTAAGCCAAGGACTCAAGTTTCAGTAGGACAAAAGTTTCGTATGAAGTAAGTTTATTAGGTAGGTACAAAGTTGCGGAATATTGAATCAAAACAAAGGACATTAACTCGATTTACGACTATTATTTTCATGAATACGATTCCAAATGTGGAGTTCCGCGTAAAAAAACACTTTTATTCACAAAACTCTGAACAGAAAAAACTACTTTATACCTCAGCTTGGAGTATCACGACGTAGCATCTTGAGCAAAAGGGTATCTATCGTATTTTAGCCTTTAAGAGTTTGATTTAGAGTTTAGAATCGCTTTGAGTCCCAGCTTTTGCTCTCGGATGATTGACGACGAGTAACGGCATAACAACGAGTTTGCAATGCTCTTTGCGCCCATCAAATACTTACACAGTTGTTTGGGCAGAGTTCCGTAGGATAGACGAAAACACTATTAAGGGCTACTTGCGCAGTTTAGAGTTAAAATATGGGTCTAAAAACTCGTATAGCTTCTTAACGAGATGCAAATGTTTTTAATTCAATAAAAAAAACGTGCCAAGTGCGAGTTGGACTCGCGCACCGAGGGTTCCGTAGAAATTTATATGTATCTATGAACATCCAGTCTTAGCAGACCCCTGCTCCTAAGCAAAATGTGCGCAGTGTGGGATCATTGTAAATTGGTTACAGATATAGAGAGACAGACAAAAAAAATATATTTTCGCAATTTTTCCTTTATCTGTAATATAACACCTTGCTTCGTACCAAATTCCAAGATTCTGAGTTCACGGGAAGTACCCTGTAGGTTTTGATTCCCTTGCGAGTGTCCAAAATTTGCGGCATAAATGGCTGTATCTTTTGATTGCGTTGGCTTAGAAGTTTGATTTTTTCACAGCTCCAAGGGACAGTAGAAGTATTTGATATAAATTTCAGCTTGATACCTCCACGCCTTCCTGAAAAGAAGGGTCTTGACAGACGGACGGACGGGCGGACGGGCAAAAAAGTGATCCCGCTTAGGTTCCGATTTTACCTTTCGAGGTGCGGAACCCTAAAAACATGACCAAACGTCTGGGAGAAATTATTAAAAAAATGTAAAAATATCACCTTCAAAATCAAAGAAGACATGCAAGATCAGCGCTAGTTCAGTGAGCGCGATTTTAAGATTCTCAAGTTGCTTGAAATTTTTAGATTAATTCTAAGCTAAAGTAAAAAATTAAAAAAATAAGTATTTTCAACTAGTCTGTTCGTATTAAAATTAAATTAGAAAATAATGTACTTACTTCATAGCAATTTTAATTTTGTTACGAAGGATTTTTTTCCCATGATTCAGAGTTTGCGTACGAAATTGATTGAGTACAAAATTGGGTAATTTTTTAATGCGGAATCTTAAAATTTTCCTGTTTTCGTGCTTGTCGGTGTTTTCTCCGAGAATTCCCTTATTCGACATCGCTTGGTATTCCATCAGAATCGCGTTATGCTAATATAAGAGGAAGGCGCTTAATCTCCCTCAAGTGATTACTTACTTTGGGACAGCGGTCAGCTATCAGAGTTTGTTTCTACTTTAGTTGCAAGTCAAATCAGTCCTTAATTATTAAAATAAAATAGACAGGCCACGTATTAGTAGTTGAGGCCATTCATGTTTCGAACTAATCTGTGGTTCTTTCTCTAGGTTTGGTTCGAATAGGTAGCAAACTTCTATCTATCTATTTGGCAGTCGGATTAAAACTCCGGGATTTTTATAAATTTCCCATAGGAATTCCGAAAAATTACAACTTCATTTAAGTAAAATGACGAACAACCATGCAATATTTCATGTATCTAGACTTAGCTGTTGACATTTTGAGGTTTTGCATAGATCTCGTGAGAATAGGTATCGGAATAAAATATTCCATGTGATCTTCCCGACGTCCAGATATTTACATACCAAATGTTATCCAAACCCGACCAGCCGGCAATAGTTCAACAAACACACGGACGTGCGCACTTAAAAACTTTCATATTCATAATTTAGAATTTAAATACTTGGGCCATTCTACTTTTAAGTAACCATTAATCTTTTGTGAAATATAAGGCGTACCTGGTGATTTTTTTCAAGTGTAAATAACTTATATACAAACTGAAACACCTAAATTTAATGTTTTAAAGCAATAAAACTTTAAATTCAAAGAAATTTTGTGGAAAAAATTGGTAACTCAGCGGAAAATACATCAATTTCCATACAAATGGCGGGGACATGCATGTCCACTGCGTTACCTACTTATGCCTATTAAAATCTTTAATGATGTAAACCGAGGACTTTACCGTTTTTGTAAAAAAAATATTTGAAGAGCACAGTACAAAACATGACTGGTCAACGAAAAGTAGAATGGCCCACTTATCTATTTACAGTATTTACTGAAAAACATTAGAACACGAAGACAGTAGCAGGTATTTAGCAGCTAAAATTTGCATAATTTAGACATAGCGTTACTTTCATCGTCATCATCTATTTACGAGCTAGGCTCTGGTCGGTGGAGTAATTTCCAGCTTATTCTTCATTCAACACAACTTAACATAAATTAATTCGTCATAAAAAAATACACTGACTAGGTTAAAAAAAAATCATGAAACGTACCCACTTAGTTAATGATGCTGAAATAGTAGATTGTTCAACAAGGGAGGAAAATAAGCAATATCACACGAGGTTACTTGGCACCCGAGCACAGCGAGGGTGCCAATATTCCGAGGGTGATATTGGTGTTTTTCCCGAGTTAAACACTCTGCTTTTCATTTCGACTACAAGGAAAGTAAGAAAATATAACTATAAATAAATAAAAACGTCTAAACTGGTCAATATGATCGTTGTAAAATATTTCAATGGATTTTATTGTTAAGGAATAATTAAATTAACAAAATTTAGAATGTTAAATATAATAATCAATGAAAACAGTAGGTAAAGTAGGTATTTTAGTAAATTTATTATTAAACTAGCTTTTGCCCGCGACTCCGTCCGCGTGGAATTAGTAATTTGGGCAGCTTATTTTTTTTTATCCAATTTGCTTTTTCATCAATTATGGCTGTCCTTAGTTCCTCGATATAAAAAAAAATTACCCGCCCCCGCACACCCGCGTTCACATTCAACACCGTACTGTCCCAAGTCAAGCGTGCCTATAGAAGTTTTACTTCAAAAACCCCCGATTTTGAAACATTCTTCCGCTCCGCTCCGCTCCTATTGGTATTAGCGTGATGATATATAGCCTATAGCCTTCCTCGATAAATGTGCTATCTAACACTGAAAGAATTTTTCAAATTGGAGCAGTAGTTCCTGAGATTAGCGCGTTCAAACAAAAAAAACCTGTTCGATAAATTCTTAAAATAGACGTATCTTTCTTATTTGTGAACCGATTCAAATGAAACAAACACTAAATGTTAATCCAAGAAAATACCAACATATCAGTGAAAACCGCATCCTTCTAGGTTAAGCCTTTTCTGAAATTAGCGCGCACAAACGCACAGACAAACAGACAAACAGACAATAATTCTAAAAATCATTGTTTTGGGTTCTATTGTGCTAATAAATAGCCCTAGTGACAGTTTTTCTCAAATATCTTCAATGTACAGACACCGACTTGTTACAGATTTATTATATGTATAGATATGTAAGTAACCAATTTGAACCAAGGAGTTAAGTTGTATAGAGATAGGCTGTATGGACAATAACATTGTAGTTTACCGTGTTTTTTTCTTAACATTATTTATTCCATGTATGTGCCGTAATGCTTGGCTGAATGTGTATGTGTTCCATTGACAGCCAATGCCTTTATTTTTTTTAATTCATATCTACCCTAGGGAAGAAAATAATAGTTATCCTCCCGTATGTCAGATATGATTTGCCTCACTTTCCGAGTATGAGAGATGAAAAGTCATTTGACTCAGCATTAGCTGCAGTAAGTGCCTGCTACAGCTGATTTACAGTTGCATCAAACGTGTTGGACCAGAATCAGCACAAATAAGTTTGTGTAGAAGTGTGTAATGAATAGTTCAATATTTGCTTGTAAAGAGCTAGCTCGCCCGTTTTTTTTCCTGAGTTTTGCACAGTGCCTCATTTTCTTTCTACTCCAGTATTAAACGGACGCACTGAGCGACTAGCGAGAAAACTAGGTGTATGCTAAGACCCAAACTGCACCTAAACTTAATCCATTCCTAAGTAAATCTCTTCATATGCTTCTCAAGCACGCTATGTTACACAATGGAGTGCTAAGATATTCGCTCACCATACAAATCCTTCAACACAAGCAAAAAACTTAGATAAAACAACGTTTGACCAAATGAAAACGATACTTCTCAGCAAATTACCAGAAGAAAATAGGTACTGTCGAACTAATTACAAAGTGAATAATATAAAATTTCCCATGCGAAAATTTCTTGATGAAATTGATGAAATTTTAAGAGCCATTATGTAATAGATCCCTTTTCGTATTGAAAAAGAAATATGGTGGCTAAATAAAAATTGTGAGTGTCTTCATCAACCTCGGCTTTGGCAGAGTTATTGAAAGTATCGATGATGCTATATTTTTTAAATGTATAATTATTTTTTATGAATTAGAATGTCTAAGCAATAACGAATGAGCATTTATTAAAGTAGGAATGAGTGATGTGATGAATGATTGATCTAATGTAGGAGATGGAGTGAATGGAAAGAATTTAGAAAGGCTGAAGAAGTGCGCGAGTTAATTACTTAGTGTTTTCTTCGATTTGATCCGAAATATATACTTATTTCACCTTTTAAAGTGTTTTTCTTGAATATCAAAGCTACATTAAAAAGAAAAAAACGTTAAATTAGCGTTTTAAAAATAAACACAAACATCTCACCCCAAAACGCGTACCTTTTCCGTTCCGTTGTGTGTAAAAAAGAGACCAACTAAATGAAAAACTTTGCATGGGGAAGCAATCGCCTTCAACAAAGTAAGTTTCCATAATAAAGAATGTATAATACAAGCAGTCAAGCTCTGTTCACCGCACAGCCACCAACTTGTTTTGCATAATGGCCAAGAAAAACTAAACACTCTTTGAAATGCTTTCGCGATAGTTAAAAGGTTTCGAGTAAAATAACATATTCATGCTTCAAGTTACGCGAGCTTAAGGATTCACTTACTTGCAGGAAAAAGAGATGTGACAATTTTATTTCCTACATCAAAGAACGTCAGTAAGAAACAGACAAGTGCATTTCGGGCCATGCGTAATATAGGGTTTCATTATAATATCTGGCAAATATTCTATACTAGCGGTTTCCCGCGATTCCGTTCGCGAAGAATTAGTTTATCGCTATCCCGCGGCAACTGTGCAATTTTCCAGGATAAAACTATCCTAAGGTCTCAAACTATCTCCATACCAAATTTCATGTGAATCCGTTCAGACGTTATTGCGTGATTGAGTAACAAACATCCAAATATCCAAACATCTTCACAAACTTTCACACTTATAATATTAAGAAGTATTAAGTTTTGATCAACTATTACGAACAATAATAGTAAAGTAGTTTCTCACATATCCCAAATAATCAATCAATTATTATATCGCAATTTCCGAGCATACAACGACCTTTACCGATCTGGTTAATGGGTGAAAAGCATTTGATATTTAAATTAAATATATTAATAAATATAATATTGCAAGTGGGTTGACTAAAAAATTTCAGTCCAGAGTATAATTTAAAAAAAAATCTTTAAACATTTCACATTTCGTTAATAGACAAATGACATACGAATCAAAAGTATGAAGCCTATAGAATATGTACCTAAACGTTAGGTTAGGTTTGCGATAGATTGTGTAGGTAGGTATGTACCGTATTAATTTTTTTCCAGAAATATCCTGGCCAAGAGACAGCTTTCTAGCACTAAATCTTTAAGATAAGCCGCGGTTGGATGAAAGAACAAGCTGAAACTAAGGGATTCATTGCTATTTTGACTACGGCATCCTGAAAAGTGGGTACATACTTATATTACTGTTAAATAAAACCTTCGATTATCAAATATTGACTATTACAAAGGTTGTTTATTCGTTTTTTGTGCAGGATTAAACCAAAAAACAATTTATGAATCACAAACCTCAATGAAGCCGACTTCGATAAAGCACTCGTCAAATTTCATAAAGCAGCTAAGTCTGTACCGTCTCTTAAGATTATTTTACAGCAAACAACGTCAATTTTATTCACTCACTAACGGTGCATATATTTACAAAGTCTATATAACATAGTTTAAATTAATCCGAGCCTAAACAAGCCGCGCAAACAACCGTGCAATTATTACATCCAGCGAATTTTTAAGTACTTCTTCTTCTTCCTTAATGGCGGCCAATAGGCTTGTGCCAATGTCAGTTAATTGCTCTCTTTGGGTGCGACGTTGTACGGTGATTGTAGTTTTTGCAACTTGATAGTAAAATTCCAGAAACCACGTGGAGACAACTTGCGCATTAAAAAATGTCGGTCACGAGAGCAATATAGAATTTTGAGATCACTGTAATAGTTAAGGTTAATCGCCGCATAAAACACTATCAAAATTATACTATAACTAGCCAAAGAAACAGAAATACCAAAATAAGATACTGTCTATATCCGCCATGTTCGAATGCCACAAATCGAATCCGAATTTTTAAGTATGTCGCTGACAGCTGTCTTTTTTCTCGTGCAGCGTCACGAGCAAAGGAATTGGCGCCAATCAGCCACCGACAGCTAAAGAGGTTGAATATTTAAAAAAAAATGTTTCTTATTTTAAATATTTGCGAAACTATAAACGTGGTTGAAAGGGTAAATTGAGTAAATTCCGATGATTGGGCTGCCCAGTAAGTATTTACTCTTCATTGGATGATCAATCATCGTTGTGAGCGGTACTTAAGGGATTATGGAGGACATGGATTGTTTTCTTATGTAAGCATAGGTATTGATTAATGCCGTTCGATTCTATTAATTTTCGCAACATAATAACTACCAATAAACAATAGGTAAATTATAGCAGAAAACATGATTAGAATGAGGTCAATGCGAGAAATCTGTGGATTACCTAATCCACCTCCTCCTAGGCATACAGATAAGTAAAAGAATAAATCCTATCCTAACCTACTAATATTATAAATGAGAAAGTTATTGAACATTTGTTTTTGAATGTTTGTTAGTCAATTACACAATGAGATTGCTGAAAAGATTGGATGAAACTAGGTGTACAGGTAGAATTACGGTACTACTAGTATATTTTATTTGCTCGATGTCATATACCGGTGTAATGCGCTAATATCGGACCGTATAATGTGAAAATGCTCTAACGATGACCAGTTCGAAATAGACTACGTAATTGCAGACTCCACACATGATAAGCTCAACCCGTTGTTTGCTGGCATTCAATTATAGCCGGCTCATGATTGATGACTCACGGTGCTAATGAAGAGTTGAATGATGCATGCACGACATATTATTCAGTATTACGTTGTGGAATGCGATCGTGCGCTTTCGCAGCGTTACCCAAACAAAGATCTAATAAGTATATGTGTATATGTAAATACATGTGTGTGTGCGTGTTGTGTATGTATAGGCCATAATCTTTACACAATATTATAGGCCAGGTCAAGAGTATCCGAAACCGGCGTGCATGAAATATAATATCATCTGTGAAAACTACAAGTGTCTAGCTATCACGGTCAATGAGATAAAGCCTGGTGACAGACGGACGGACGGACGGACGGACAGCGAAATCTCAGTAATAGGGTCCCGTTTTTACTCTTTGGGTAAGGAACCCTAAAAAAAGAAAAGAAATGAAGTTAATGAAACTCAAGCAGGCTTGGTTTTTTACGTAACTTTTGATTGGTCAGGGGCCTACTGTCCCTTGTGATATTCGACTACAAAGATAATCTTGTAATCAGTTCCCGTACAAACCGTACCCGCAGCTTCATTTGCTGGTGTGAGAAAATACGTGCAAATTCGTTACATTGCTGTGCCGCGCGGCAACGAATTTCTAATGATCGATGACCAACGGTAATGTACAGCAACTCGCAAAATATTCCCGCACTATCTAAATGGGTTTAAACTGCGAGTGTTGAGTGCGGTCCCTAGTAGCCCCGGGTGCACTCCGCGCGTGACATCCGTAATGGACTCGCCCGTGTACGGGTTAATGGAGACTTCGTAACCACGAGGATTAAAACCGATTTTACAGTTGGTATCGGATAAGAAAAGAACTAAATTTTTCTGGTTTTCTGTGATTTTGTTACTTCAGAATTTGAAGTTGAATTAACGACATCGCAATTGTTTGAAGTTGAATACCGGTGGTTTTAGCGCTCTTTAGAGGAGACTTATGTTCAGTTCTGGATATCTTTCAACTGACGATGATGATGGTATTAAATCGTAACAAAATTTATAATTGTGAGTTTAATTATTTTATCTAGTAAGGTTTGAAAATCACCGTCAAAATATATATATTCAATTTATAAAAGGGATAGGATAGATTTTATCCCGAAAAATTGCATAGTTCTCGCGGGTTAGCATTAAATGAATATTTTGTAAACTAAGTTGCAGGCAAAAGACAATCAAAGATGAATAGACCACGAGCACTTACTCAAAAAAACGTAAAAAAAACTGAACTAAAACAACGAGTACAAAGTAAAAACGTTGTTCAAATTTATTGCCACAGGCATTGACCCCAAGACGATGGCCGCATTACCTATCTGAATATTTATTCCTAGTCGTTGAGAGATTTAAGCGAAAGCCCTGTCACCAAGGGACTTAACCAAACGTGTAGACAAGCTTTTGTCGTAAAGTAAATTCAGAGGTCAGAGCGATTAGGTAGGTATTGTATTGTCTTTAAATTCTCCAACTTCATTGTTTATTGAATCACTACTTACTAGGGGCGTTCAATAAAAAGTGAGAATGAGTATGTTATAAACAACTTTTACTAAATGTAATTTTATTTTTCGACATAGTCACCTTTTAGCATAATACACTTATTAAATCTTTTTTCTAAACTTAAAATTTCATTTTTAAAAAAGGTCTCATCTTGAGTACTTAAAAAATCTTGTACTGCAGCAACTACCGCGTCTTCGTCTTCAAATTTCTGGCCTCTCGGGTATTGTTTCAATCTCGGAAATAGGTAGAAATCACTGGGAGCGAGATCTGGTGAAAACAGAGGATGCTTAAGGATATTGAACCCAGCATCACGAATTGCAGCCATTGCAACGATGGACTTGTGTGCCGGGGCATTGTCCTGGTGGAACAGCACAACTTTCGAGAGTTTACCTCGCCTTTTTTCGCGGATCTCATTGCGCAATGTTGCTATTTGTTTGGCGTATAAAGTGCCCGTAATAGTGGCTCCATGTTTGAGATACTCAATCATTAATAACCCTTTACCATCCCAAAAAACAGAGCCCCATGACCTTACCGGCAGATGGGCCAACCTTGAATTTCTTCGGAGTTGGAGATGATGGCCTTTCCCATGTCATAGACTGCAGTTTCGTTTCAGGGTCGTTATGATGGAGCCATGTTTCGTCCATTGTTATAAATCGCGCCAAAAAAAGTTCCCGGTCTTGCTGTATCAGGTCCAAAGCTTCTTGACAAATCTCGACTCTAGTTTGTTTTTGCGTGTCAGTAAGCATTCTTGGTACCCAACGCGCAGATACCTTTTTCATACCCAAGCGTTCATGTAAAATATTATGCACGCTCCCCGTTGAAATCTTTACATTTTCAGCAATAAAACGAACCGTGACACGACGATCCGCCAAAACTGAGTTTTCAACTTTTTTCACAATTTCTTCAGTTATTGCTGTAGTAGGGCGTCCGGGGCGGGGGTCGTCCGTGGTCGATGTTCTTTCATGTCTAAATTCGGCGCACCAACGTGCGACTGTCGAATACGGAGGAGCATTAGACCCTAAAGTGTTCCGCAAATCTAAATTGACTTGGTCCGTAGAAAAATTTTTCAAACACAAGTATTTGATAACGGCACGCAGTTAAATTTTCTCCATTTTCGCTAACGTACTCAATAGCATTGCAAAGAAATTACCGTTTTTTTTTTAAACAAAAGACAGTTAGTTTTTTTTTTCATAGCAATCAGCTAGATAGATTAGCTTTACCGGCCAGTATTTAATTTCCTAATATTGAAAGAGTTTGCATCTCATTCTCACTTTATATTGAACGCCCCTCGTATGTTTGACACTTATACACACATAAAATCTAATTTTCGTGATAAAATTCGTTGTAAATATGGCTCATGACATAGCTCGTAGAACAAGTAGGTGGGGCCAAAAGGTTTTCAAATGGCGTCCACGGATGAGGAGACGCAGTGTAAGTAGGCCTCTAACAAGGTAGAGCGATGACCTGGTTAAGGTGACGGGAACGGATTGGATGCAGAAGGCGCAGGACCGGGCTGTTTGGCTGGCAGCTCGATGGTTAATTGCGTATGTCCTATAGTTGAAGATGGATTCAAATAACAAGCTTCAAGTAGTTCTACGGATTTTTTGACAAATATGCAACTAGGATTATTCACTATTCATCATTTTCACCGTATAAACGACCCTCAGCAGGGCACAGGGCTCTTCTCAGAACGAGAGGGCTTGGGCCGTACTTTCCATTCCTAGGCGGGCTTAGCCCCGATTGGGAACTTCCCACACACCGTTGAATTTCTTCTAAGGTTTCCTCACAATGTTTTCTTGCACCGTAAAGTTAATGGTGAATTACAAATGTAACTGATTCCACGCATAAATTCCGAAAAACTCAGAATGCGAGCCTGAGATTGATCCCACGACCCACTACTTGATAGGCCATAGGTCAAACCACTAGGCCACCACGGCTAAATAATTATCAAGAATAACTAATAAAATTTAAACTGACTCCTAAATAAAAACCACGAAAATAACTTTGTTCTGATTTGTTTGAAGTCGGTGCCTCAGCACGAGTCAGCAGGAGTGGACCTACCTTACCTACATACTTTCTATCGGGCTTCTATCACTCCTGCTGGCTCATGCTGAGGTACCTACTTCAAACAGATCAGTTCAATTTTTTTTCTGTGTACCTGATCTAAGTTGCAACAACTTAATGTCAACAGCTTTTACAAAATGTTGCTTTCCCGACTTTAATTATTGAGGAGTCGTCCTGGTGCTTCACCATCAGTACCACTTCACGTGTATTGAGACAAGCATAAATTGCTCGCAATCGTATTCATCATATATTTCGTACTAAATACAAACTGAAATATAGATGCACAGAAAAACCCCAGAAAAAAGACCAATGCTGGGAATCGAACCCAGGTCTTCAGCATTCCGTGCCGTGTGCCATACCCCTACACCACCACTGGTCTAGAGATTAGACACGAATCTTTCCTATACATCATAAATTTCAATCTGCTAAATCATCACCTTATGCAGTGACAAGCGTACATCTATGTTACACCCTCTATCGAGAGCGGTTAGTTCAGAAGGAGTGTTAAAATCTCTCGATAGAGGGTGTAACATAGATGTGCGCTTGTCACTGCATAAGGTGATGATTTAGCAGACTGAAATGTATGATGTATAGGAAAGATTCGTGTCTAATCTCTAGACCAGTGGTGGTGTAGGGGCATGGCACACGGCACGGAATGCTGAGGACCTGGGTTCGATTCCCAGCATTGGTCTTTTTTCTGGGGCTTTTTTCTGTGCATCTATATTTCAGTTTGTATTTAGTACGAAATATATGATTTCACGGGATGACCGTAAAAGTAATAAAAAAAAATGAAGTTGAAAAAATAAATACAAAAAGATACTTCATAGCTAACTCGTATTCATTATCTCTTTCTGTCACCATTTGATACCGTCTGACAGAAAGTTACAGTGAATGTGATAGCAAGCGCGCGCACGTTACATACAATAAGCGTAGTGGTTGATTTCATATTCCATTGAGGTTAAAGATTAAGTAATAAGTGCGTTAGTCGTCTAAAAGTTTACACAAATATGGCTACGTCAGTGTCGAAGTTACTTCGAGGGCTCGAACTCTTAATTTAACTTCAGCATAACTCCGCCCTGATTTCTGCCAAAGTCAATTTCGTCTCAATAAATTTGCAACTCACTTATTGGAAATACTTCAGAAAGTCGAACTAAATATGGTTTTATTTCTCCATTAAATCTTGTACGGAAAATAAAACGTGGGTATTCGCTCTTGGCCTATTTTTGCCGAAACACCAACTTAATTGGGGCTGGAATTTATGACGCTGACTAGTTTATGCCAGCGACTTCGTTAGTCGCAGGAAATAGAAAAATACAAGCCTTTGGTTTAGATCTGGCAGTTAATATAAAACTTCGGAATTTTACTGAATTCCCATGGCAATTCCCAAAAATTACATCGTAGTTTACATTCATACATTGTATGACAAACACTCATGCAAAATTTCACTCTCAAGACTTGGCGGTTAAGATTATGGGATTTTACATCGATTCCGTTGATATATCGGGATAAAAAGTAGCCTGTGTTATTCAAGACGTCTAGGTATCCACATACCAAATTTCACGACATTAAATTCAACTATAAAGATTTCCGTCGTGAAAAGCATGCGGCATGCGTGAAATGTTGTCTGCAATCTTGAACCCAAAAAAGACTTAATGTTCGAACTATTTTTATCATTAAGTAGCAGGTACTAATTTATAATAATATAGGTAAATTTATAGAAATTTTGTGTTACTTTTAATTGACTTGCGTAAATGTAAGTAGGCAAGAGCTGGTTCTTTCTTGTCGGATATCGTGCCCGGATTTTAATTGGATGTTCCAGTGGCAGAACATTTTATATGAAGCTATTTACGTGCCCGACACCGATTTTGTGTCGGTGTGGTGAACAGAGGTGCCGACAACCGATTAAAATCAAGTTGTGACCAGTTGGAACCAGCTCTAAGATCAACTGTCAATTTCTTTAATCGTTTCATAGAATACCAGCAACCATTTTAATTTTGAGTTATGATTAACATACAATTTAATTGCAATTGATTAACGTCTAACACTGCCTGACACGCACCTCTCACGTAACATGCTAATGAACTATCAAGTATAACATGTTTGAATTAGATAGGGTGTCAACGTAACTGTCTGTGTTGTTGTACAACGGTTATCACAATCTATACTCGAAAAATCTAATTCAAGATCAACATGGGGTGCCTCTAAAACAAAATATGTTTGCATAATTTATTGAATCAGGCGTTAGATACTTTGCGGAGGTCCATATTAATGAACTGAAACAATTATTCCGCTCACCCGCGACCTTACGATAGCTACGTTTAAATATGTTTGCGTTAGTATATTCCCACTTTTTAAAAGACCGCACTAAAAATATTTATATAATGTTAATTTTAAACCTTACATTTAAATAAGTAAGTTAATTTAAGTTACTTACGAAAATACAAGATGCCTTGTTAAAAATTTGAGCATTATATAATACTTGTGATAGTTGTCACGTCACGTCGGTAAGACAAAGTAGTGATCTAGTGATGGTTACGTATCAAAATATATAAAATTAAAAAACCTAACGTAAAATAAACTACGTTCAAAATACCTAAAATCTAAATACCTAATGATTTTTTCACTTATATTCAAAATACCGAAAGCTTAAAATGCCTACGTATTACAATGTCTAAAATTAAAAAACCTAACGTAAAATAACCTACGTTCAAAATACCTAAAATCTAAATACCTAATGATTTTTTCACTTATATTCAAAATACCGAAAGCTTTCGTATAGCCTTACCGGTATCTCGCTGGCAGCGAGCGAGCGAAGCGAGCGAGCAAGACTTTTTAAGGCAGAAGCGACTCGGATAAGTTAGGTTCAGAAGGCTAAGGCGGGAGCGAAGCGTAGCGTAGCTCCCGCCTTAGCCTTCGATGTTAGGTATTTTTTTTGTAACAGCACAGAAAATTATTATTTCCATTAGGTATTATTGTCTTTAACATTATGAAATGTCCCTAAATGTAAATCATATACCAAATTTTATCAAACAAATTAGATTTTCACGTGATAATAAATAAAATAACTAACACCAAAGGCTAATGCGGGAGCTTCGCTCCGCTACGCTCCCGCATTAGCCTTTGAACCTAACCATTCCGAGTCGCTTCCGCCCCGAACCGTCTTGCTCGCTCGCTTCGCTCGCTCGCCAAAAATTAAGCGATGTTCGTTTCATTTAGGTATTTTGACCATTTGGTATTTCAAATGTTGGTGTATCAAACTTAGGTGTCATAGCTGTTGATATTTTAAACATTAGACATTTACTCCATTAGGTATTTTAAACTAAGGTAATTCGTAGGTAGGTGTTAGTTGCTTAGGTATTTAAAATCATTAGGTATTTAGATTTTAGGTATTTTGAACGTAGGTTATTTTACGTTAGGTTTTTTAATTTTAGATATTTTGATACGTAACCGATCTAGTGATATATTGCGTGCTGAATTATTTTATAAGGAAAAAAAAGAATGGTAGTTAAGAAAATTTTCTAGCAATATCAGTTCATAGCACTAACGCCTATGTCTGGTAACAATTTGGGGTAATATTAAACATACACGCTGTATAAAATAAATAATAGTCAGTGAATAGCTTTAAATTAAATAACTTTTTTCACCATGACTTTTACGGCAAGTAAAACATCGCGCGCGAGGAAACCTGCACTTACCTGCGAAGAAATTCAATGGTGTGAGCGAAGCTCCCAATCCGCACTGGGCCCGTATGGGAACTATGGCCCAAGCCCACTCATTTTGAGAGGAAGCCTGTGCCCTGCAGTGCGACGTATAGAGGCTGGAAAGCTGATGATGACTACGGCGGAATAAAGTTTTGTAAATATTGTAACAAGTCTAATTTAGGTGTCGGTACACAGCTCAACTCAATGTTTTGGTCTGGCTGAAACAAAAGCTTAAGAGGGTACGATGCGCACCATTTCTCCATACAAACGTAATCCCCTGTTTCCTCCCTGGATAATAGCTTTAGAGCCAAATTTTTTTTACTGTGTGATCTGTATCTACCACAGCTATGCCCCTAGGTTTCGTTTTTTTCCATATTTCAATTAACATAAGAAATATGAGCTTTCAAAAACCGAAAAAATTGCCCAATTTCAACGTCATTTTCAGACACTCATCAGAAAAGAATCCCTTCTATAAACAAAAAAAGGAAAACATAGGGGCATAGCTAAATCTGTCCTCTAATTATTTATGAAAAAAATAAATTTATTGACTCAGTTAGCGAGAAGAAAACAGGGGATTACGAAATGCTGTTTTGATCAATTTTACGCGCCTATTAACGGTCTGAGCTGCAGTTGTCCCGTTCTCGCTGTACTGACACGCAGGTGTTCGGGCGAGACAGCGACATTTCATTAAAATACCTATTTCTCAAAATTCTCTCAGCCATCGTACCCTCTTAACTATAGCTGATTTGCTCACCTGGTGGTTCTTGACAGCCTGTCGTCTTTACCCCGCTAACTGTCGTAACTAAATAGTGTATGTGATACCTTGCGACATAAGACAGTTAGCAGGGAAGAAGACGATACATTCCTTGGTCCGTTTAGCAAAGGAGTGAAAATTTCGAAAATTAAAAAAAATAAGAGAATATAATATCATGTCATTTTTGCCCTTGAATGGGCAACATATTCTAGTTCATATTTATTAGAACGCGATCTCATCACAATTCAGACTTCGTCAAGAAGTTTTATTCCTATGTTTTTCGAATTGTATCGTATCTTCGTCCCCGGGGTTTTAGTATTGGTGTGTCGAGGAGTGTTTTCCATAACGCAATCAGCATAAAAACGATAGCACCGTAAAACATTCCTTGGGGTCAGGGTTGGTGCGTGAAGAATATATAACTTGTTTCAATTGTTTAATGCAACTAAAATAGTATTTGGGTCGCAGCAGTCCTTGAGTCGAATCAGAAAAAAGGAAATCCGCACGAGAGCCAAAGTTACTGACAACTCGGAGAGTCGCCAGACTTATACGTAAGTGGCTGTGGGCAGGCACATTGGTTGTAAAACTGATGGCCGATTAGACAGTAAGGTTGTAGAGTGGCGACCGCGAACCTGAAGAACTCACAGCACCAATTAAAGACGCTGGTCAGACGCGGGCGATGGACTGGTCGGCGCTTGGTAGTGTTTTTCTTGGAGTTGTCGATCGCTGGTACGTGGGCGGTAGCTGGGTGGTTTAACTTAGTTGTAATGTAAGGTTTCAATATTTTTTTCTTTAGGAAACTGTAAGTCTATGATTCATAAAATATTAAATTAAATTCTTTGTTTTATCATTATCATGACCATCTCCAGCATGTATTCATCCTACTGCTTGGTACAGGTACAGGCTGTACGGGCGGGACCAAAAAATGGGAGTAAGTACGTTAAATGGTAGTTAAGCTTAAAATAATAAAATAATGTTTTAATGTTTATTTTAAGGGCATTAAGATGTCGTAGTTTCTGAATAAAAAAAATTACCGTACAATAATAGGTATTCTACTTGTACATGTAGTAAAAATAATGATTCAAGACTTCAAGTGAGTGACAACCCTAGCACATCGTCGTATTCAATAAGGCGTTCGCGACTGACATCCTCGACAATCCAGAGACAGCGCCTTTTGAAGATGCACAACTTTTATTGAAATCTCCAACCAACTACAGCAAACTCTACAAAGCCGCCGCACAATAACATACTCTACGGCCACCACATGTGATCTACAATTGAATCAAACCGAGGACCCAGATTTTCATATGATTAATAATACTTGTTATTTTACAGAAAATTGGGAACTGAGCTCATTTTAACAGAGTTGTGTTTCGCTTGGCGAATTTTGAAATGAATGTAAGTCCAATATTTGCTTCAAACGATTACGTAGTTATGAAACTGCTTGCAAATAGAGCGGGGAAGGGTCAACGACCTGTCTGGTTTGGTCGCCGAAAAAGTTTTCTGAACAAAACTTCTCTTCCATATAACTTATATTGGGTTACTTAGTTGAGTAGGGAATCAATGAATAAATTCATGTACTGTTATAACATTGTTGGGTTTCTTGTTTGTGCTTGGATCATAAATAATTTATTAAAAGTGCGATGTGTTTTCAGTTCATTTTCTGGTAGATTCTTTAATAAGATGCGGATAAACAATACGACTTAGCCCACCGCATTAGCACGCTGAAGTGGCAATGGGCCGGCCATAAAACCCGAAGAACCGATAACCGTAACCGATAACGAGTTTTCGAGTGGAGACCACGGATCGGCAAATGTAGCGTAGGCTGTCCTCAGAGTCGGTGGAGCGATGATCTTCGCAAGGCAGCTGGCAAGAGCTGGATGAGAGTGGCCGAGGATCGTGCTCAGTGGCGTGCCACGGGAGAGGCATGTCCAGCAGTGGACGAGCATAGGCTGATGATGATGATGATGAGATAATACATTTTGGAACTGGCTGTAAGTCTGAAGATTTAAATGCGAAGCTTTTATTGCAGTAGATGGTAACGCTAGCTTTCTTTCAGTAAAAAATATGACAAACTAGATGTTGACCGCGACTCCATCTGTGAAAAAATCTTTTATTGCTATCCCGCAGGAATTTTACAATTTTCCGGGAAATCCAGGTTACAAACTGTTTGTCAAATTTCATCAGAATCTGTCAAAACGTTAGCATGAAAGAGTTACAAACATCCATCCATCCAAACTTTAATGTTTATAGTATGTATTAAGTAGTAAGAAAATCTTTTGTGCCATAGATATCCTGAATTTTGTAAACGTTAAAAATCAAACTCAGACCTATTTTTTATTGCTGGTATCGATCAAGGCAGCATAACCACAAATGTCAATTTTTCACGCGGTATCCACTAGGATCACCTTATTCAATCCCACAGGCACAGGTACAATTATTCGAATTAAGTGATTTTAGTTGATACCGCGATTTTTTATGTCCTTTTTATGTGTATATTTCATGTAGGTAGTCGTCACATCCCCCCTTCAAAAAGTGGCAGAAAAATATTTGCATAAATAACCTTTATTGATTCTACCTATAACATTTTAAGGTTCATTATTATTTGATTTAACGCCAATGTGGATCGACTGAAAATCTTCAAACAGCTGTTCCAGAACAAAACGATGTAAAAACAAATCGCATGATCAAAGCGGTTCAACATCCACCTGGGCTTTATTGTTGCTTGAATTAAGCCCCTTAAAACTAAGACTGTAAAGTTTATATTCTATAAAATTGGTTTTACGTGTTTCGCGATGGAAATCACCTGGTACTAATTGCTCCGAATCTTCGGGATTGTGTTTTACAATGTCTTTCTATCTCTACGATCTGACAGGGGTTTAAAACATTGCCAGCGATAGACAATCTCTTCGATGTTTACCTACTGCTATATTTAGGTCGTACCCGTACGACATATTTCTGTTCAGTGGGATTTAACTTCAGCTGAGTGGACACTACAAGCCAGTGGCCTAGTGGTTGGACCTATGGCCTCTCAAGCAGAGGGTCGTGAGTTCGAGCCCAAGCACGTACCTCTGAGTCTTTCGTAAGTGCGAAATTTCATTCGAAATTTACCATAATCTTTACGATAACGGAAAACATTATGAGGAAATCTGCACACCCCACCCCTACGATGGAATTCGATGGTGTATGTGAAGTTTCCAATCCGCACTGACCGAGCTATGGCCCAAACCCTCATGCTCTGAGAGGAGGTCTATGCCCTGCAGTGGGACGATATAGGCTAGGATGATGATGAGTGTATAATGATTTAGCTTTTCACCGCTGATACAGCGGCGAAGTCATTGTTGTCTACCATTATATTTTTCACTCCTTATTTCTTCTTCCTTTATTCCTACAGTGTCACTTATACACACAAATGTTTGTAAAAACATTCGTTGTAAAAATGGGTCATGACATCGCTCGTAGAACTGATAGCCGATAGGGCCAAAAGGTTCTTGAATGGCGTCCACGGACCGAAGCGAAGACGTGGTTAAGGTTACGGGAACGCGTTGGATGCGGATGGCGTAGGACCGGTCCGTTTGGCGATCCTTGGGGGAAAAATTGATCTAGCTTGGTCTTATCTCTGGGAAAACGCTTGGTACCGAGTTTCAGCCCGAGCGGAGCTCGGTCGACCAGGTACTTCTCTATAGTGACAGCATTTCTATATAAGCGCTGAAATCCATATTCGATTTTTACAAATTTTATGTTTGTAAAATGGCACTAGTGCTCTAGTCTTCGGGTGCTTAAGAGTTAAGTCTAGACAAAATTTACTAGACAAGTTTTCATATTCAAATATTTTCAAAGAAGTCAATTGTCTCTTCGCTTCACGTTTTATTTGGGTCTTGATATTGTCATTGGTATTGCAAATCTCACTCGCCTTCTCTAACTTTCTACAAGATTGGGTATTTTAAATTCATTTATGCATATGCAGCCCAAAACCGTAGTTTTTGCACTGGATTCATAAATGGTTATTTCCGACTGAAACAATCTGGACTAAAAATTCAGAAGTTTTGAAGACAATGCTTGAAACATTTCTTTTCTTCTGTGTCCTACCAAGCATTATGAATAAGCAATGTGTTGAATGGAATATATTTAAAAAAAATGTTTTTTGTGACTGTACAACGTTAACGTCTCTAAAAATCTAGAAGCCAAACTAAACTGATAAAAATTCCGTATTTCTGGGTCCCGAGACGCTAAAATTAAAAAGTGTTTTTTAGTAAAAGTTCAATATTCTCTTTCATAAGAAACAAATCGTAACATGTATTTTATTTAAGTAAATCAAGTTTAGAACATCTCAGTTCGGACAACGTATAATTTCGAAATATTAAACGGCTATTGCTTGTGGCAATGCACGAGTATAACTATTTATCGTATATTTTCTAGAGCTATGACCTCAACACAGGATTGTTACATTATACTGAACCATCAAATAGAGGAAGGTTTATCGGACGAAAGGGCTCACCGGTCCAGGCAAACAGTTGCTAGTGTTTGAAAACGGTTTCTGCCTACACTACATAATTAAATTAAGCATTTAGTATACATAATACCTACTTAGTAGTAGTAGGTGTTTTAAAATTGGGTAGGTACTGATAAGCAATAACTTGTCGACCCACACGAATATTGTTTTGGGAAAATGGCCACTTAACATTTTTATTAGGAATGTTTAAGTTTGTTCTAAAAATGTTTTTCGATATTATGAAGGTGTTAAGTTGCGTAGTTTGTTTTTATAAAATGTAGAGGAGACCATATTATTCAAATAACAATTTTCGACTTTTGATGGATTAAAACCTAATTGCTGATCAGCATCCAATTAATCTAGAACATTTCAGCTGATGGTCAGCTTTGATTGAGCACCCCTGCACAGGTTTTGAAGTGAATTTTTGATGAAAAAATTTTACAATTTTAACGCGGTAGCCATGGACCTTGAAAATTTTGTGTACTGAAATTAAAATGATCCCAAAAACATTGACGGGAATTTTCAGTCAAATTCTGCTGAAATATTCCGGATTATAATAAAATATCTTGTAATTAATCGGAAAAGAATGTGTATCCATTTGGTATCCATTTATTTTTACATGTAAATCTGCAAATTAGCGATTAAATGTACACAGTATCTATTCTGCTATTGATTGTTTCAAAAAATCTTAAATATACCTATTATTGTCCTGACATTAACACATGCAACCAAAAACAATAATACTTTACCTTCAAGTAGGTATTAAAAGAGGCAGATATGTTACTAGCGCAAAAATAAACCGTAAATAAGGCGACAATTTTATTGTGTAGTCTGGCCTCAGGTGAAGTCGGACAATCGTATGCCTTTTATAACGAGAGCAAAAAGGAGAAAAGCAAAGCGCGTGTGTGTGCTACCGCTGGGAGCATGTTTTTTGGTTGTTTTATGAAAAATAACCGTAGATATAGGTAGAGCCGGTCTTCGTGATGACCCGATTTTAAGAACGTATTCATATAATCCCACCTAACAACAAAGTCAGATGCCGATATTTCAGTGTCGGAGCAAATAAAATGTATGAATTATTTATGCACATATATATACAAATATACAATCACGCCGCCTTCCCAGCAAAGGGCTAGGCAGAGACTATTGATTTCGACCTGCTACGATCCTAAAATACGAGGGGCGTTCAATATAAAGTGAGAATGAGATGCAAACTCTTTTAATATTACGAAATTAAATACTGGCCGGTAAAGCTAACCTATCTAGCTGATTGCTATGAAAAAAAAAACTAACTGTCTTTTGTTTAAAAAAATATACGGTAATTTCTTTGCAATGCTATTGAGTACGTTAGCGAAAATGGAGAAAATTGAACTGCGCGCCGTTATCAAATACTTGTGTTTGAAAAATTTTTCTACGGACCAAGTCAATTTGGATTTGCGGGACTCTTTAGGGTCTAATGCTCCTCCGTATTCGACAGTCGCACGTTGGTGCGCCGAATTTAGACGTGGAAGAACATCGGCAATGGACGAACCCCGCTCCGGACGCCCTACTACAGCAGTAACTGAAGAAATTGTGAAAAAGTCGAAAACTCAGTTTTGGCGGATCGTCGTGTCACGGTTCGTTTTATTGCTGAAAATGTAAAGATTTCAACGGAGAGCGTGCATAATATTTTACATGAACGCTTGGGTATGAAAAAGGTATCTGCGCGTTGGGTACCAAGAATGCTTACTGACACGCAAAAACAAACTAGACTAGAGATTTGTCAAGAAGCTTTGAACCTGATGCAGCAAGACCGGGAACTTTTTTTGGCGCGATTTATAACAATGGACGAAACATGGCTCCATCATTACGACCCAGAAACGAAACTGCAGTCTATGACATGGAAAAGGCCATCATCTCCAACTCCGAAGGAATTCAAGGTGAGCCCATCTGCCGGTAAGGTCATGGGCTCTGTTTTTTGGGATGGTAAAGGGGTATTAATGATTGAGTATCTCGAGCATGGAGCCACTATTACGGGCACTTTATACGCCAAACAAATAGCAACATTGCGCAATGAGATCCGCGAAAAACGGCGAGGTAAACTCTCGAAAGTTGTGCTGTTCCACCAGGACAATGCCCCGGCACACAAGTCCGCCGTTGCAATGGCTGCAATTCGTGATGCTGGGTTCGATATCCTTAAGCATCCTCCGTATTCACCAGATCTCGCTCCCAGTGATTTCTACCTATTTCCGAGATTGAAACAATACCTGAGAGGCCAGAAATTTGAAGACGACGACGCGGTAGTCGCTGCAGTACAAGATTTTTTAAGTACTCAAGATGAGACCTTTTTTAAAAATGGAATTTTAAGTTTAGAAAAAAGATATACTAAGTTTATTATGCTAAAAGGTGACTATGTCGAAAAATAAAATGACATTTAGTAAAAGTTGTTTATAACATACTCATTCTCACTTTTTATTGAACGCCCCTAGTAGAGTATTTTTTACTAGAATCACGTCTTGGATGCTATTTTTGTTTTATGGTGTCATCATCGCTCATAGTAAAAATAACTGCGAAATGCGTATTTTTGAATATTTTCTCATAACTCCCCTCTTCCTCGCTAACTTTAGTACCTATCTATCTAACAACCAGAAAAATTACGACTGTGTCGTAACATGTCACGCCCAATAGCACTAGAAAAAAAAAAATTTGGGTACAATCTTAAACATATCGACCTAGTCCCAAACTAAGCAAAGCTTGTACTATGGGTACTAGACGACGATAAACATACTTATATACTAGGGGCGTTCAATAAAAAGTGAGAATGAGTATGTTATAAACAACTTTTACTAAATGTCATTTTATTTTTCGACATAGTAACCTTTTAGCATAATACACTTAGTATATCTTTTTCTAAACTTAAAATTCCATTTTTAAAAAAGGTCTCATCTTGAGTACTTACAAAATCTTGTACTGCAGCGACTACCGCGTCGTCGTCTTCAAATTTCTGGCCTCTCAGGTATTGTTTCAATCTCGGAAATAGGTAGAAATCACTGGGAGCGAGATCTGGTGAATACGGAGGATGCTTAAGGATATCGAACCCAGCATCACGAATTGCAGCCATTGCAACGGCGGACTTGTGTGCCGGGGAATTGTCCTGGTGTCCTGGAAAAATCCTATCCGTAAAAACCAGCACCCACACATTGAAGTTACCAGCCTGTTGTTTTTAAACATATCTTCTTCGTTTACTTTTTCTTTATTTTAATTTATTTATTTACTTATTAACTTATTATGCTACTCTATAATAAATCTATACTATTTATCAATTCTTTATCATTTTATTAATTTATTTCTTTATAAGTAAGTGGTTTATTATAGTATATTTGTGTATTGTTCCGTGAGTCACAGACGGTTCTGACAGAAAATCAGCGCTGCATAATGCTGAGTCAGCGACCGTTTCACTTTTGCGGGGACACACATGCAGAGCTATGTATGTACATGTTTGTTACTTCATTGTATGTTATCTTTGTTTTTTTTGTGTGAAATAGTGTGTACTTTCTTGTATGTGTGTCTTGTAAAAGTGAATAAATGTCTTCTTTCTTTCTTTCTTTCTTTCTTTCTTTCTCTCTCTCTCTCTCTCTCTCTCTCTCTCTCTCTCTCTCTCCTCTCTCTCTCTCTCTCTCTCTCTCTCTCTCTCTCTCTCTCTCTCTCTCTCTCTCTCTCTCTCTCTCTCTTCTCTCTTTCTCTCTTTCTTCTTTCTCTCTTTCTTTCTTTCTCTCTCTCTTTCTCTCTTTCTTTCTCTCTTTCTTTCTTTCTTTCTTTCTTTCTTTCTTTCTTTTCTTTCTTTCTTTCTTTCTTTCTTTCTTTCTTTCTTTCTTTCTTTCTTTCTTTCTTTCTTTCTTTCTTTCTTTCTTTCTTTCTTTCTTTCTTTCTTTCTTTCTTTCTTTCTTTCTTTCTTTCTTTCTTTCTTTCTTTCTTTCTTTCTTTCTTTCTTTCTTTCTTTCTTTCTTTCTTTCTTTCTTTCTTTCTTTCTTTCTTTCTTTCTTTCTTTCTTTCTTTCTTTCTTTCTTTCTTTCTTTCTTTCTTTCTTTCTTTCTTTCTTTCTTTCTTTCTTTCTTTCTTTCTTTCTTTCTTTCTTTCTTTCTTTCTTTCTTTCTTTCTTTCTTTCTTTCTTTCTTTCTTTCTTTCTTTCTTTCTTTCTTTCTTTCTTTCTTTCTTTCTTTCTTTCTTTCTTTCTTTCTTTCTTTCTTTCTTTCTTTCTTTCTTTCTTTCTTTCTTTCTTTCTTTCTTTCTTTCTTTCTTTCTTTCTTTCTTTCTATTTGTTTGGCGTATAAAGTGCCCGTAATAGTGGCTCCATGCTCGAGATACTCAATCATTAATACCCCTTTACCATCCCAAAAAACAGAGCCCATGACCTTACCGGCAGATGGGCTCACCTTGAATTTCTTCGGAGTTGGAGATGATGGTCTTTTCCATGTCATAGACTGCAGTTTCGTTTCAGGGTCGTAATGATGGAGCCATGTTTCGTCCATTGTTATAAATCGCGCCAAAAAAAGTTCCCGGTCTTGCTGCATCAGGTTCAAAGCTTCTTGACAAATCTCTAGTCTAGTTTGTTTTTGCGTGTCAGTAAGCATTCTTGGTACCCAACGCGCAGATACCTTTTTCATACCCATGCGTTCATGTAAAATATTATGCACGCTCCCCGTTGAAATCTTTACATTTTCAGCAATAAAACGAACTGTGACACGACGATCCGCCAAAACTGAGTTTTCGACTTTTTTCACAATTTCTTCAGTTACTGCTGTAGTAGGGCGTCCGGAGCGGGGGTCGTCCATTGTCGATGTTCATCCACGTCTAAATTCGGCGCACCAACGTGCGACTGTCGAATACCGAGGAGCATTAGACCCTAAAGTGTCCCGCAAATCCAAATTGACTTGGTCCGTAGAAAAAATTTTCAAATACAAGTATTTGATAACGGCGCGCAGTTCAATTTTCTCCATTTTCGCTAACGTACTCAGTAGCATTGCAAAGAAATTACCGTATATTTTTTTAAACAAAAGACAGTTAATTTTTTTTTCATAGCAATCAGCTAGATAGATTAGCTTTACCGGCCAGTATTTAATTTCGTAATATTAAAAGAGTTTGCATCTCATTCTCACTTTATATTGAACGCCCGTATCGTAGATAAATAAATACTTAAATACATAGATGAACATCCATGACTCAGGAACAAATATTCGTGCTCATCACACAAATGAATGCCCTTACCGGGATACGAACCCAGGACCTCTTGCTTCGTAGGCAGGGTCACTACCAACTAGGCTAAAGCGGTCGTCTAGGTCTTTCTAACCTCTTCTATTCCGATTATGGTAATCCTGTAAAAGCCGAGACATATTGCTAAGAATCAGTGTCACCTTCGGTTTCGGCCAAGCCTTCTAACACAACACTAAAGCCGTTTGCTTTGCGCGCGCGTCACTTCGGTACACAGTGAGAAATTCTGTTTGTGTCCTCGTGTTTACGTAGCGAAGGAACAGGCTATTTCGATATACGATTACTTTGATCTAGATCACGTTTCTTGCCTTAGTTGATTTGGTCGTATAAAGTTGCAGGAAGAAAGAGATTGCTGGGTTACGGATTTATCTTGATTACTATCTATATTTAAGTTCCACTTCGCTTAGGCTGTTCTTACGCAGGCCTGTGGGTTGGGAACTTAACATACGTTGAACTATTTTGCGGGTTTACAAATGTGCCTTCTGGATTGATTTTCATTGCCGAAAAGATTATGGTAAATTTCAAATGTAATTTTGCAACATGAAAAACTCAGTGGTGCGTCTGCTTGAAAGGCAGTGCAGTAGGTTGAACGTATCATGCTCTCGTAGTTATTCAGCCTTTTTAAAATGGCCCTTTTTTATTACGGTTTTTTAAATCCGGTAGGGTTGGTCTTGCTCACGTGTCAAGAATCTGGCGTTTCCATGGATGTATCAAATAGTATACGTTGGAGCAAAAATTTTCTCAGTTGTCGACCACGGACCGGAAGACGCAGTACAAGTAGGCTTCCAACAATATGGAGCGACGACCTAGTTTAGGTTACGGCAACGCGTTGGATGCGGATGGTCCGGTCTGTTTATCGAACTTTGGGGACGCCTACGTTCACCAGTGCACTCTTTCGGCTGAAGTCATGATAATGATGATATGCCAAATTAATATCTAAATAATGTTCATGTCAATATGAATCTACTGACAGATCGTAAACAGATCTTAAAAGCCTGTCAGAAAAGTAAAATTAATGCTATTTGATGCCCGATGGGATTCGACAGCCATCATGCCTTAATGCCTTAATGGCATTTATCAATCGAACTTACTTAACGATAGGACATTTTTATCAGACTTGGCCGTTGTTGTTTTGACTGACCAGATGTCTGTAGGTGGTTTGCTGGGTTTTTGGGTGTAAACAAAAGTTGTAAATAATTTAATCCACTTCAAAGGTGCGATTGACTTGAAATCTGTAATGGATAAGTAGGTTGCATATCAGTATAAATACATTAAATAAAAACATGTACATGTATGTATGTAGTGCTCATACACCGTCGTAGAGTTGCTTGTTTGTCTGTATTTCATTATATTTTGGTGAGTGTCCCAGGAATTATATAATAACCAGTTAAGGGGAGCGTCTTTATCAATATAATATATGGTGTGTATTCCATTGGCCCGCGCGAAGCGGTTCGATTCATCTTTCCTAATGCGAACTGTTTTGGAATGAAATTCGCTCCGATCGTCTGTATTTTCAGATATAAACAACTTCGACCTTATTTACACTTTTCATCAGGTGAGATAGAGGTCACTCACGGGCCAGTTGCCAAAAAACTGGCCAAGTGCGAGTTGGGCTCGCGCACTGAGGGTTCCGTACGAATTTTTAGGTAAACAGCTGTAACTATAATAATCCAGTGTTAGCACAGCCCTGGTTCCAATTAAAATGTACGCAATGTGGGATCATTTTAGATTGGTTAGTTGGAATTATACAGGGTGGAAGGGGACGGGGGACCTTCCCGAAAACGGGAGATAGTTTAGCCTTAATACTATATTATCCCGATACAAACTATGGGAATATTATTCCCCTTCCGCCCTGTATGATGTAACTAAAAAATTATGCTTTTCGTAATTTTGCCTTTATCTGTGCTATAAGACGTTGCTTTGTACCAAATTTCAAGATTCTGAGTTCATGGGAAGTACCCTGTAGGTTTTGATTCCCTTGCGAGTGTCGAAAATTTGCGGCATAAATGGCTGTATCTTTTGATTGCGTTGGCTTAGAAGTTTGATTTTTTCACAGCTCCAAGGGATAGTAGACCTGAGTATTTGATATAAATTTCAGCTTGATACACGCGTTCCTGATAAAATGGGTCTTTACAGACAGACAGACAGACGGACAAAAAAGTGATCCTATAGGGGTTCTGTTTTTTCCTTTTGCGGTACGGAACCCTAAAAAGTATTAAAAATAAATTAAAAATGACTTGTTGTTTCTTATTGTTTTTCTATTAAAATGTACATTGGGTGGCAACGATGTCAAGGATTATGGACTCGAAGGATCAACGAAAAAACTCTTCATTATTTTAATTTTGATAAACCAAATATAAACCAATGGGCCCGCGTGGGTACTATGGCCCAAGCCGCTTGTGCCCAGCGGTGGAACGTATTACAGAGGCCCTACCACGAAGTGCATAATTCGAACTTCGTTTCGTGCCGTCCCGCTCACGCTAATACGATTTGACACGAGAGTGAGAGGGATAATGCGATGCGAACTTCGATTTTCGGATTTCGTGGTAGCGCCTCAGGCTGGGATGATGATGATGACTGGTCAAGTATGAGTCGACTTGATGCTAATGGTGCACATAAAAACAAAAAAAAAATTAAAACATTAAACAAGTTAGCTATGAAGTATCTATTTGTATTTATTTTTTCAACTTCATTTTTTTTTATTACTTTTACGGTCATCCCGTGAAATCATATACACCGTGAAATTTTAGTGGTTGTTTTCCCGAAACGAGGTGATTTAGTATCGATTGTACAATCGATTTATAATTACTATTTTGTCTAGAGTCAAAAATCCAATTGTGAAAAACGAAGGTCGAAAATGACCGCAAACCAATAGTAACGCTTCGTTGGTACCTAACCTATCGTACGATCGTACGCTACTTGTACCAACGAAGCGTTACTATTGGTTTGCGGTCATTTTCGACTTTCGTTTTTCACAATTGGATTTTTGACTCTAGTCAAAATAGTAATTATAAATCGATTGTACAATCGATACTAAATCACCTCGTTTCGGGAAAACAACCACTAAAATTTCACGGTGTATTTCGTACTAAATACAAACAGCACAGTTGCACAGAAAAAACCCCAGAAAAAAGACCAATGCTGGGAATCGAACCCAGGTCCTCAGCATTCCGTGCCGTGTGCCATACCCCTACACCACCACTGGTCTAGAGATTAGACACGAATTAAGGTGATGATTTAGCAGACTGAAATGTATGATGTATAGGAAAAATTCGTGTCTAATCTCTAGACCAGTGGTGGTGTAGGGGTATGGCACACGGCACGGAATGCTGAGGACCTGGGTTCGCTTCCCAGCATTGGTCTTTTTTCTGGTTTTTTTTCTGTGCATCTATATTTCAGTTTGTATTTAGTACGAAATATATTTAAAACATTAAACAAAATTTAATTACAACCTTCTAAAAGTTCTTAGGGTTTCGTACATTCGACTGACAAAACGAAACCCTTGTTATAGGATGCCCGTCTGTTACAGAAAATCAGCTTCGAATCTACCTGGACACATTAAATTAAATTTTGCGATACTTATACATTTACTAGCTGATTTTCTTTTCTCGTCTCGTCTAACCTTACAGACAGTGTGGGGTAATCGTGAAGACGATTTTTCAATGTAGTGATTCGTTTGTGAAATATACAACTTTAAAATGCAATTTTTTGTTAAAATCAAACTGTTGGTCTGAAAATTTTAAAAAAATATGATGGAAGTAAATAATATATCAAATTAAAAAGGAAAACTATTACGGCTAAGTTTACTTGAGAATTATTAGTAGATAGTTTAGTAGTAAATAGCAGCCTGACCTATAAAATGTACCTACTTAGGAAGTTCCGGGCCAAATACAAAATCTTTAGAAAAATATTAGTCGTTAAATACAGACAGATATCACACGTCGTAACTGCTGTGAAACCCTACCTTGGGTACTGTCCCACACGCTCTTGGCCGTTTTTTTTCCATATTTCTTTACGAACAACAAACATTTTTATATCAAACTGGCTCCTTATGAAGTCGAGCTTATAAAGGTTAACGAGGTATTAAGATCCTCCACTTAGTAAGACTTGAGTGTAACGGTATATCTTCGTTTTTCGGGCAGTTATGATTCCGTGGAGTACGTTTTCGTTCTTACTTTTAGTAAGTATTAAGTTTCTATGCGGCTTTCACTTGAGTTATGTATTTTTAAATTAATTTCTGTTTATTACTGTTCTTTCGAAGTTATTCTCAAACATTATAATCTCGTCCTATATACCCACTGCAGGGCACAGGCGTCCTAATAATGAGGGGGCTTGGGCTGTAGTTCCCACCCGGGCCCAGTGTTGATTGGGAACTTCACACAAACCATTGGATTTCATCGCAGGTGTATGCAGCGGGCCGTAAAATAGCCGTGGTGGCCTAGTGTTTGACCTATGGCCTCACAAGTAGAGGGCCCGTGGGTTCAAATCCCGACTCGTACCTCTGAGTTTTTCGGAATTTATTTGCGAAATTACCTACACATGAAATTAACCATGAGCTTTACGGTAAAGGAAAAAATCGTGAGGAAACCTGCACATACCTCGAGATAAATAAGATAAAGATAAGATAAAGATAAATATCATGGGACAATTCACACCAATTGACCTAGTCCCAAAGTAAGCTTAGCAAAGCTTGTGTTATGGGTACTAAGCAACGGATAAACATACTTATATAGATAGATACATACTTAAATACATATTAAACACCCAAGACCCGAGAACAAACATTCGTATTTTTCATACAAATATCTGCCCCGACACGGGAATCGAACCCGGGACCTCAAGCTTCGTAGTCAGGTTCTCTAACCACTAGGCCATCTGGTCGTCAAACCTCGAGAACTTGTTAGTTATTTATTCAGAACTCCCGTGACATACAATATAAAGAACTGGGAACTCCACGCCAGTACACGAATTTTCCGTGCCAGTACTCTCGGCATTATCACAGCAACCATAGCAACACAGTCTACAATAGGGATGTTTCCTAGGTAAACAAATAATAATTCTTATTAGTCCGTATTTAACATTATCATAAAATATTAGACACGTAATTTTTCTTTTGACAATTAAACAAAAAATGACGAAGATATGGCGCGTTGAAGTTCCGCGTGACGAGGCGTGACGTCACTTGTTCCTAAAACGCTCATACAAAGTGTAGGAACAAGTGACGTCACGCGAAACTTCAACGCGCCATATCTTCGTAATTTCTTGTTTAATTGACAAAATAAAAAATACGTGTCCAATATTTTTTGATAATCTAAAAGACTGACTAGTTAGGAAAGTAGCCTATTGTGAATAAAAAGTTTTAATGAGAAAAAAAAACTCAAAGATTAAATAACAAGGTCTACCTTGCAATCGAAGGTTGGATAGCAAAAATCCACAGTTAAATACGTATAATTTAAAATGTTACATCAAAAACAAAAACAGTGGAGTAAAAATTATTATCTGAAATACAGAGCATTTCTAAACTCAACGATAACCTGATATAACAATTTGTTGGTTTTGGGTTGATTTGGGTAAATAACTTTAATTTCAATATTAACCTCCTGCAGCCCACGTCAAATTTTGTTTCAATGAAGTTAAACTTTTTCACTAATGAGTTGAGTTCAATGTCACATTAGAATAAGTCCTAATAATAGGACATCGGAACTCAGGAGGCTATATGAAAAAAACCCTCCTATATAATTCCCTATCCCGTGGGAATTCCAGAAAAATATATCCCCTATATCACTCGCGGAACTGAGACGAATCTAATGACACCTCACACTTCAAAATCCATTCAGCCGTTCAGGCTGCAGGGCGTGCCAAAAAATGATACATACATAATACATACGCTCGAAAAACATAATCCTCCTTCGACAGTCGAGTGAAAATAAGAAGAACATCGATTGTTTTTGTCATATTTCTATCTTTGTTGATTCTCCATGAGAAATAAATAAATAACATCAATGCCACTTCGTTAAGCAACAATGGTCATTTTTTTGGAAAATATCAAAGACTAAAAGTACTCGTAATTATTATGTTATGTGTCTGTATTATCGCTTAACTGAGTGAGATGGATTTTTTATCTCATTTTTTCCAGAACTAGTATAGCTTGACCTCCCGCGCGGTATCAGGGCACCGTTTAGCGGGTCAACCTGTATTTTTTTTGACTTAATTTTTTTTATCATATTTAAACCTAAAAGTTTATTTTCTTGTTTCAGTTGAGGTGCACCGGGATGAAACGATGTCTTTGCAGGTAAAATTGTATATTTTTTCTAGCATTTTATAGTGTCGCACTGATGGGCAAAGACTTCCCCTCTTGACCTCTAATTACTCCCGATCTGGCGCAGGCTATTATCTACTCATATATAATATACGACGCGTGGACATATAAATCCACGCGTCGAAATCGTCCCGCCAAACATAAAAGACCGACCTAAGCACCCCCCAGTGCCCAGCGGGAGAATGCATGCTCCTCTCCCGGCCTTCCAGCAAATGGCTGAGGCAGGACACTGTGGGTAGATTAAGTTCCCTCCCTACCCCTCCCCTCCTCAAAATTTAAAGCATACGTTTATTGTCTTGATAACCAATAGAGAAGGGGACTTGTGACCGGGTTTTTTAGTCCGTGCAAGTCGGACACTGTCTGGGCCCTCCATTCCCAGTTCGTCCGAAGGGATTTTTCCCGAGCACAAGTCACCCTTCCAATCCTTAAAGTAAAAAACAGCAAAGACTTCGCGTCTTTGGCCACTCTGGCGACTCATTCAAAAAAAAAATCGTCCCGCCGTTTCCTTTTTAACCCCCGACACAAAAAGAGTGGTGTTATAAGTTTGACCGCTAATTTTTTTTTTCGGACTGACTGTTGCTGTTAGCCTCGACGACTTTTTCAGCTTACCGGAGAGAGGGCGAGCCGCCAGAAGTGCAGCTCAGCAAGGGAGACCGCTAATTTATGTCAAAATATAGGTACGCCGTAAAAAGCCGTAACTATAAAAATCCAGTGTTTACAGAACCCTGCTTCTAAGTGAAATCTACGCTGTGTGGGATCATTTTATATTAGTTTTTCGAGACCTCTCTAATATTTAACATATTTTATTATTTGTTGTTGTAGCGGCCACAGTGATACATAAAAAAATCAAGTATCTAGTTATTGCCATTATAAAGATGGAGTTAAAACCCTGAAAAAAACACGTTTCTTGTATGACTGCCCCTTTAGTTTTTAATTTTTAGTATTTGTTGTTAGAGCGGCCACAGTAATACATAATCGGTCAGAATTTCAAGTGTTAAAGAGAGATTGAAAATGCTTAGTTACAAAAAAAAAATTCTTGGATCGTTGCAATTTACACTTTTTAACTTCCTCCAATTCATCGTTTAAATAAAAAAAGAAGGGACCCCTTTTTAAAGAATATCGTTTAAATTTACAAAATGCCGTTAACCGACGGTGATGAATTTCTTTAGCACTCTCAACTCAAAGATTTTACTGTTGAAATACTTAAATGAAATTGAATTCTTGTGCAAAAGAGCCAATACTTAGAATATTTCTACTTTACTTTATGAGTGAACTGAAAATAGCTATGATATTGGTCCAATACGATTCTGAAAACGGTTATTGAGTTGGAAATTGAATTTACAACTTTTGCAAAATACCTGGTGCAAGCTTAAATTTAATAAAGTACACCCGATTCAATGATTATCGATGGTCGATTTCAACTTTGTTTAAAATAAGTACCCATTTCTCTTTTTAGGGTTCCGTAGCCAAATGGCAAAAACGGAACCCTTATGGATTCGTCATGTCTGTCTGTCTGTCCGTCCGTATGTCACAGCCACTTTTTTCCGAAACTATAAAAACTATGCTGTTGAAACTTGGTAAGTAGATGTATTCTGTGGACCGCATTAAGATTTTCACATAAAAATAGAAAAAAAAAAACAAATTTTGGGAGTTCTCCATACTTAGAACTGAAACTCAATTTTTTTTTCATCAAACCCATACGTTAAAAGGAGTTTTTAGGTGGAATCTTCGGAAAGTTGTTTTTTAAATTGAGCATTTTGTATGTTTCTAGGGTTCCGTACCCAAAAGGTAAAAACGGGACTGTATTACTGAGACTTTGCTGTCTGTCCGTCCGTCCGTCCGTCCGTCCGTCTGTCCGTCTGTCACCAGGCTGTATCTCATGAACTGTGATAGCTGGACAGTTGAAATTTTCACAGATAATGTATTTTGGTTGCCGCTATAACACAGAATGTATTAAAATTACCTTTTTTATCGTGAGATACCATGACTTTAAATACATACATAAATAATATAATATGAAAACGAACAATTATCCACAATTTAAAATATAAGACTTTATCATTATGATATTCAACTCCTTGTATGTTTTAAGTCGTTGGAAAATATAATATGAACAATGTAGTTCATGGCTTGGAATAATATAAAGTTACAGAGCAAAGAATCCAACGTTCAGTGAATAACTAATAATAACTAAAACAAATAGAAGGGAATTTTATTATTTTTTAGCAATAAAAGTCTTTTGAACTAGATAAATAACAGCCTCAATATTTTATTCACTACCTTAACTGTGACGTATAATATTTTTTTCAAATGACTCAACATTTTTTTTGTACCCAAGTACATTTTGGTATTCTTTTTTCAAAATTCAGAGCAATAAATTTGATATGTAAATAGTAACATTTTGGGTCACAGTTCGGATCCTGATCCTCTAAATCTTATCTTTTACAAATATTTAATACTGTAAAGACTCTTGGTTGGCTAAGACATTGTGATTGTGAATAAATTAATTGGTTTCGGACAATAAATTAAATTATTTTGAAGTAGGTATACAAAAACCTACCATAGTAGTTAAAAACCAAAATAGTATCACGAACTTTAACGACCGCTTTAGCCTAGTTGGTAGTGACCCTGCCTACGAAGCAAGAGGTCCTGGGTTCAAATCCCGGTAAGGGCATTTATTTGTGTGATGAGCACGAATATTTGTTCCTGAGTTATGGATGTTTTCTATGTATTTAAGTATTTATTTATCTATATAAGTATATTTATCGTCGTCTAGTAGTATGGGTACTAGACGACGATATATATATATATATATATATATATATATATATATATATTTCTATATATATTTTAATAATAGTTAAAAAAACTCTAGTTAATAATAAGTAAATGCGAGGCAGTTGGTCAGGACATTGTTTTGGTGCCACATACATACACTATCTTAGACGATAGCCGGCCTGTGTCGAGCGCGCCTTCTGGCCTAAAATGTTGAAAATCTAAACTGTTAAATTTTCATAATGTTAATTTTGCAAAATGTTGAGTCCTAAAATGTTGAATTTGCAATAATTATGTTGAACTGAAAATAATACTGAAAATCCCAAAATGTTCATTTTATTCTCTCCTATTGCTGGTCTTGTGTACATGCATTCTATTTATTACTATAATGACACAGTGGAAAGGAGTTCCACGTGTGTAAATGAAAAAAAAAAGAACCTAATAAAATAAATTAATATAAATTTATTTTCACTATTTCAACCAAACTAGACCTTTTTTTAACCCCCGACACAAAAAGAGGAGTGTTAATAAGTTTGACCGCTATGTGTGTGTGTGTCTGTCTGTGGCATCATAGCTCTTAAACAGTGCACCGATTTGGATGCGGTTTTTTTTAATAAAAAGCAGGTTTCTTGGCGATGGTTCTTAGATATGTTTTATCAAAATCAGTTCAGCCGATTTAAGTTATAAGGTCTTTTGTTAGCTGCGGAAGCGATCTTAGACGCATAACGGGCATTGACTTAATGTTCAAACATACGAGTGACATAATTGCGTTGGGGGTTTTTAAAATTTTTAATTTATAGTTATTTTAACACAAAATCAAACCTTATTTGAACTCAATGTTTTAATTTAAATCTCAAATGAATGTTTGAATCATCCGTATTTTCCCCAGATCCGGTCCCCAAATTAATACACCTTGTCTTAAAATTTCTCAGTATAATTTTGGCGCAGATAAAAGTGCGCATTACCATCTCTTGTCATTAATGCTTCGGGCAGTCGTCCTCAAACATAATGTTAACTGTCATTTATTGTACCTATTTTTGACTGATTAGATTTACAAGCCGCCGCTTACGAGGCCATCAATGGTTTATCCGATTACCGGAAAAAGGTTTGATAAGGATCTTCGTCATTGTTTCGGATTTTGAATTATCGATGCGAACTTTGAATGTGACAGTGACAGGATTTTAATGAAATGACAATCAAAGCTTTTGTTAGTCTAGAAAAAAAAAAAATATTGTTTTTGGAACGTCAGCTAATCAAAAGCATACTACTACTTATATTCTTCTTGCCTACAGCGATATGAAAGGCACTGTAACGTACCTATGTGTTTTTATCATCAGTTCCAAATAATATTTCTGAGTGATGTTATTGTAAAAGCGGTCCCCGGGGTCCTAAATACGAATCGGTGGGTATTTAATTTAAAGGCAAGGATAACAGTTGAAAAATACGACAGGTACAAAAAAGTCCAAGTTCTTCACAACGTTAAAATTTAGTTTTTAAATTCTTCTTTTTTAACTGTTACATTCTTTTAATTGGAAATTAAATGCCATAGGAAAGACACAGATCTAAATAGCTCATTTTATTTACCTACTAAATTTTAAACAACACTAACAGACAAAAACCAACACTTCAGCACTTCTTATGTAACGGTTTTTCTGAAGCTGACATCGTGATAGTAGAAAACTAAATTATTTAATAATTGGGCCAAACAAAGTAACTATTAATTACAAGTTGAATAATGACACATAGCAAGCACGCGATCATTCATTACAAGAACTACGTGAAATATGTTTGTGTTATTTTATGCGAGGTATTTTCGCCACGCCTTAATCCTACTTCAATCCTTACTTCGTTACTAATATTATAAATGCGAAAGTGCTTAATTCTGTCTGTCTATAATCCCTTCACGCTTAAAACGCTGAACTGAGGTATCGAGGTAGTTTGAGAAACTGCAAAGGACATAGCATAGTTTTTATCCCTGAAAATTGGATAGTTCTCGCGAATTCTTTGCAGATGGAGTTGCAGGCAACAGCTATACTCTTATTCTTCTTCAAGTGTCACAACAATTACTGGAGGCCGGCAGTCAGCTCTTTAGACTTTTCTTTGTCCAGAGCAAGCCTGAATAGCTGTTTCACTGATTTTAAACTAGGCCATTCTTAGATGTTTCGGAGCCACGACATCTTAGGCCTGCCAATCCTGCGCTTTCCGATATTTTACCTATCATTATATTTGCAAGAGATGGTATTTGGTCGTTTATCAGAACATGACCCAAATAAGTTACCTTCCCTAGTTTGGTTCTTCAGACAAGTTCAAGCTAAACAGCTAGTACTCCATGTTATAATCTGGTAGTGAAATTCTGATGTTCCGGCCAGAATCGTCTGCGCAGATCTAAACTCTTCAACGGTTAACGCCACACCGACTTGAAACTTAGTAAGGATGTGTGGTTTGGATTACAATACAATGCAATTACAGTAAGCAAAATGTACTACTAGGTAATAAGAAATATTTATTGTACTAATAAAAAGCAAAGGATACAATAAAATCCGCTCCGCAGCACAGGCTTATCAGGTCATTTTGTTATCCGCACCAAGCTCGGTCATAAGATTACTTAATATGAACTACAGGTGCCGCTACCAGTGACTAAGTGGATTAGACTATTATTATAAATATTAACAGTTTTCTTACATTAAACATAACTTTGCAGAAGTGTAGCTACTAGGTTTATATTTAACGTGTTGGTATACGCTAGATGAAACATTAGCGTTTTATTCGCGGATTAAAACACCATTAACGCGAGTAAACAATTATGGCGCCGACGCACGCGCAGCGCTCCAAGCCTAACTCCTATATAAACAAACTGTAACATTTTCTATTACTGCAAGTTGACTGGTTGAGATTCCTTAAAAAGTTAGGCTCACATTTGTACGTATAATTTTCAACGTCCACCAATTGTGTTTGTTTATTTTTGTACAAAATAGTGTGTAGTAGTACCTACATTATAATATCTAAATAAACAGGGTGTTTCAAAATCCCGTACGATCCGAAACTCAGTGAAGTACTCATGAAACTGAACAACTTTCCCCAAGGAACATGGGTCGGAATATGAAATAAAATTTTGGTCTCTTCATACTAAGTCTTTTGTATGGTCAGTCCAATTTTTTTTTGTTTTTCGACCCCTGTTCCTTGGAGAAAAATGTTCAGTTTCATGAGTACTGTCACTGGTTTTCGGATCGTACGGGATTTTTGAAACATTCTGTATAAAAATCTCGTGTCACGGTGTTTGTTATCGAACTCCTGCAAAACGGCTTGACCGAATTTCATTAAACTTTTTATCTGTACTCGGTAGGTCTGAGAATAGGTCGTAGGCCTATTTTACCTACCCCTATTCTTTGCGGACGGAGTTGCGGGCAACAGCTAGTCTAATATATAAAAATCTCGTGTCACGGTGTTTGTTATCGAACTCCTGCGAAACGGCTTGACCGATTTTCTTGAAACTTTATTTTCTACATTCGGTAGGTCCGAGAATAATAGGTCGTAGGCTATTTTTAGGCTAGAAAGCTAATAACTATAAACTCAAAATTTAAAAACCCCCACCCCAATTAGGTTTTAACGAGTTATGTTTGAAAATAAAAGAAAATGCCCATTATGAGTCTAAGATCCCTTCCGCAGTTAACAAAAGCGGTGATAACTTTGATACGGCTGAACCGATTTTGATGAAACATATCTAAGAACTATCGCCAAGGAACCTACTTTCAAATAAAAAAAACCGCATCCGAATCGGTTCAACCGTTTAAGAGCTATGATGCTACAGACAGACAGACAGATAGACAAGCACACATAGCGGTCAAATTTATAACACCCCTCTTTTTGTGTCGGGGGTTAAAAAAGAGGAGTTAAGATGTCAAAAGATGCAAAAGCCCCATTATGATGATTTTCAAGCAAATAAATTGACCCTATTGCTATAATATACTCGTTTACTTTCACACGGTCACGGTAAATGGTTATCTATTTTTGAATACCCTCTCGCGATTGGTCTGTCAATCATGACCTCTCTAATAGCGCGATGTGATTGGTCCGTTCGTTTCCGAATTTCCCCAAAGGATACCTGCTAACCGATTTACTACGATCACATTCAGATATTCGATTGGGAGTTAGGGACCCGAATAAAATATGTTGGGAAATAAAAATAATATATACAAGTGTTGTGACTTGAGCTAAAACGGATCAACCCAGATGTAGGTTTTTTTAGATATGTCTACTTAGGTACTTAATTTACTATTAAACTAGTGACTGTATGACCTGCAGATCTCTTTTTAGGGTTCCGTAGTCAACTAGGAACCCTTATAGTTTCGCCATGTCTGTCCGTCTGTCTTGTCTGTCTGTCTGTCGGTCTATCTGTCTGTCTGTCCGCGGCTAAGCTCAGAGACTGTTAGTACTAGAAAGCTGTAATTTGGCATGAATATATATATCAGTCACGCCAACAAAGTGATTACATAAAAAAAAATTAAAACAATTTTTTAGGGTACCTCCCATAGACGTAAAGTAGGGGTGATTTTTTTTTTCTCGACTAACCCTATAGTGTGGGGTATCATTGGATAGGTATTTGAAAATAAATAGGGGTTTTTATAAACTATTTTTTGATAAAGTGAATATTTTAGGAGATATTCACTCCGAAAGTTCAAAATAATGTGTCCCCCCTCTAACTTTTGAACCGCACGTCTAAAAATATGAAATATATCACGTAAGTTGACCTTAATAAAAACTTTCTAGGAAAATTATTTTCATCTTTATCAGTTGAGCAGTTTTTAAGTTTTTGTAATGAATATTTCTAAACTAAGATTGTAATTTAACCGCCATTGCAAGCATTTTTTTTTCTTTAAGTACCTATAAGATCACGCTAACAGTATCTTCTTTCAAATAAAGAAAATATATTACATCTGAAAAACAATCAACATACATACATACTAGTTCTTAGTTACCCAATTCACCGATAGATGGTGCTGTACCGCCGACGTTGACACCAAAACAACCACATTAATAAAGTATGCAAAGATTTTTTCGTACCTGCTACGGAACCCTATCTTGGGCGCGTCCGACACGCTCTTGGCCGGTTTTTTTTATTTTTTGACGATTTAGTTTGGTTTCACAGAAGAAGAAAAGTTTTAGGCATTATCTTCAAACTTCTGAATTTTCAGTTTAGATTGCTTTAGTCGGAAACATACATTTGCGCAACCAGTGCAGTACCTACATATGTTTCATTCTAACTGCACATGCATAAATGAATTTAAAATACCCAATCGTGTACAAAGTTAGAGAATGCGAGTGAGATTTTTACGATATGACAATATCAAGACGTAAAGCGAAGAGGCAAATTGACTTCATTGACAATGAAAACTTGTCTTGTGAATTTCGTCTAGACTTACAACAGAAGTACCAGTAAACTAGACCTCTAGTGTCATTTTACGTTAATGTAATTAATGAATATATACTTCGTGTTTTTTTATCGCTGAATCAGCAACGAACGCAACGTTATCGCCATGGAAAATAACCCTTGCAGTATTTTAATGATTTACGGTCAATCGCATTTGAGATATATTTGTTATCCCGGCGCCACACATGCACAAATGTTTCAACACATATTTGAACACATATTTGATCTATGGTTGATTGTATGGTTGTTCTATTGAACAAATAAGCAAATACCGGTGCTTCACATGTGATCAAATATGTGTTGAAACATTTGTGCTATGTGTGGCGCCGGGGTAACGGGATGTAGTTAGACCGTAATTAATTACCTTTAATGTATTCGCGATATTTTGACACAGTGACATGCCTCATTCATGATCACGAGTAGACTGAAGAGTTTGCGGGTGGATGTTGTGTGTGTGTGTGTGGAACGTGTTCAGTCTACCCTCATTCTTGCGCGTCGACCACGTACACTCTCATTGCCAATAGCCAATATGTATGTCTAATGTAATGGTGAATTATTAAGAACTGTTCCTTATAATTACCATCGAACTATCTCTAAAAATTTCTCGTCAACTGCCGGACATACGAAAACAATTTTGCCCAAGCTGGAACGGAGATGCTTCGCGATCGCTGGATCAATTAAATTTAACTTTTATTTGCAGATTAGACTTAAAAATAAAATAAATTGCGCTGGTATACTCAAAAAAAGACATGTTAAACAGCCATTAACGAAATAGGTACTTACTGAAATATTTTTCTGATTTTGATTCTGATATTGTCCGAACAATGTATATTTTTAAAGATTTGTTTAACAAAAGAATGGAACAAAAGATCGAGGAATACTAATTGAGTGAGAGCCAGCTTTCAGGATAGATACATAAAGAGCCCTGTAGGTAGAAGCTTTAATTCTATTTAAGATCGCCTTCAGTATCAAGCACAGTACGAAATATAAGTGATTTCTGTTCAAAGCTTTGATAAAACTGTAATACTACAAGATTCAAAGGAGTAATTCATTTAAACATTTTAATTCATTTTATTTAGAAGGAAAATGGCAAATGGCTCTTTGAATTCATTCGCGTATTTTTAAGAGTCGTCTGGGAGTAGAAGGAGTATTTGAACACCTTGGCTGTGCACTCAAGTAATGAGTCAATTCACGTAACATGCTGGTATTTTTTTTGATCCAAAGAGACCGAGGAGTTTCGTTAAGATAATAATTTAAGAGATTTGAATAAAGCTACTTAGATTGATCAGAACAAATCTACTGATCTTTATTTAAGAAATTGTAATATTCGGCACTTGATTAACTAGGGCTCTTACTATTACTTGTTAGCTGAGATGATAATATAAAAGCCCTATGAAATTAATTAATTCAAGGAATTTGGTTAACAGTGCAACTAATGTACAAAAGGAGGAGGAAGAAAATGGCAACGCGTTTATAGTAACCAAAAATTAACCTTTTTTTTACACTTTACTGTAACTAGAATTCATTGATAATCTTCTAATCTAATATATAAAAATCTCGTGTCACGGTGTTTGTTATCGAACTCCTCCGAAACGGCTTTATCGATTTTTATGATTTTTTTTCTCTATATTTGGTAGGCCTGAGATTAGGTCGTAGGCTATTTTTTATACCCCTATTCTCCGCAGACGGAGTCACAGGCAACAGCTAGTCTAATATATAAAAATCTCGTGTCACGGTGATTGTTATCGAACTCCTCCGAGATGGATTGACCGATTTTTATGAAACTTTTTTCTCCATACTCGGCGGTAGGTCGGAGAATAGGTCGTACGCTATTTTTTATCTTCGCGGACCGAGTCGCGGGCAACAGCTAATTATTATTATAATATTACTAGCTGACCCATCAAACATTGTTTTGCCATATATCACCTAGGGGTATAAAAAATAGCCTACGACCTAATCTCAGGCCTACCAAATATAGAGAAAAAAAATCATAAAAATCGATAAAGCCGTTTCGGAGGGGTTCGATAACAAACACCGTGACACGAGATTTTTATATATATTAGATAGATTATCAATGAATTCTAGTTACAGTAAAATGTAAAAAAAGTTAGAGCCGGGAATCGAACACGAGTACACAATCCACCTGAGCGCTGGCATAGACAGTAAAATTTCCAAATGTTCTTGAGACAGTTGCCATTTTAATATGCGAATCACCATAATATATGAAGGAAAAGACGTCCTCTGCGGGTCAAAGGCCTCCCCCAAAAAATTCTACAACGACGGCCTGCGCAGCCCGCATCCAAGTGGTTTCTGCGATCCTTACTAGATCGAATATTTTGTTCTTAACTGGAAAATTTTCTTAGTTTATTGTTACTTAAATGGAGTAAGCGGCTGACCGGAATCGTTTCAACTGTCCGGAATCGTCAGGTTGTCGTGACGACAATAACTGAAGTTTTGCGTCGCTTTAAGTAACTCCCATCTACAACTGTGGTACTGTGGGCGCCGCAGGCGCCCAATAATGAAGGCGGCGGTGTCGCTTTAAATAGCTGGCATTATCAGCTGCGGTGTTGCGCCGCTTTGAGTGATTCCCGTCAATAGCTGCGCTATTGTAGAACATATAAAAGCAGCTGCGCCGCTTTGAGTAACTGGCACCATCAGCTGCGGTATTGCGGGCGCCACAGGCGCCAATAATCAAAGCGGCTGTGCCACTTTGAGTGATCCCGCCGGTTGCTCCACTACTGCGCCGCTTCCATAAACTTACACTACCAGCGGCGGGATTTCAGGCGCCGCAGGCGCCCAATAACGTCGTAACTGGCACCATCAGATGCGGTACTTTGGGCGCCGCAGGCGCCCAATAATCATTGCGGCTGTGCCGATTTGCATGGTTCTGGCCAATAGCCGCAGCACTGCAAGTTATTTGTTTGTAACACAATCTTTAATAGGCGGCAAGTCACTGCTAAGCGTCCGCGGACGTGTGTGCGCCGTGCCTCCTCCTCCCCGACCAACCACCCTACAAAACGTTTAGGGGTATATAATAGTCTCAGATAAAAAATTAGAACTTCAGAACTTCGAAGTTCAAAATTTTGAAACACGAGCTTTCTCTAGCGGTTTCGTACATGACACTGGCCGGTGAGACTGCTGAATGCTATTAAGTTAGACATTTTTTTGAAATAATTCATCTTACTAATATTTTTTTATCTGTTATCTGTAGAACTGTATTGCTTGACACTTGGCTTGACACGCTGCCGTGTCATCATCATGATTTCAGCCGAAAGACGTCCACTGCTGAACATAGGCCTGTCCCAAGGCTCGCCAAACAGATCGCTGCCTAATTCTAGGTCTGCGGGTGCGTGTGCAAGTGTTTTTTTACGCCTTTTTCGGGCGTACTATGTATTTTATGTATGTAATCATTCTTTTGCACGCCCTGCATGTAGCCTAAAGTAACGGCTCAATGGATTTTGAAGTGTGAGGTGTCATTATTGACTAATTTAACAGTGCTGAAGACAATAATTTTGACATAATTTCTTAGATCCAAGATGGCGGAGGCCATTGACGCCGGAAATCGATATAGGTATCGTTGTCGACTAATGTGGCAGCGCTGAGCTCAAATTTGACACTGTTTTTAGATCCAAGATGGCGGACGACATTTTGACAATTTTGATGCCGGAAACCGGTATGGGTATCGTTTTTGACAAATTTGGCAGCGCTGAGCTCAAATTTGACATTGTTTTTTAGATCCAAGATGGCGGACGACACTTTGACGCTTTTGACGCTGGAAATCGATATGGGTATCGTTTTCGACTAATGTGGCAGCGCTGAGCTCAAATTTGTCATTTTTTTTAGATCCAAGATGGCGGACGACACTTTGACGCTTTTGACGCTGGAAATCGATATGGGTATCGTTGTCGACTAATGTAGCAGCGCTGAGCTCAAATTTGACACTATTTTTGAGATCTAAGATGGCGGACGACACTTTGACGCTTTTAACGCCGGAAATCGTTATGGTTATCGTTTTCGAGTAATGTGGCAGCACTGAGCCCAAATTTTACATTATTTTTTTAGCTCTAAGATTGCGGACGACACTTACGCTTTTGATGCCGGAAATCGGTATGGGTATCATTTTTAGGGTTCCGTAGTCAACTAGGAACCCTTACTAGGGGCGTTCAATAAAAAGTGAGAATGAGTATGTTATAAACAATTTTTACTAAATGTCATTTTATTTTTCGACATAGTTACCTTTTAGCATAATACACTTAGTATATCTTTTTTCTAAACTTAAAATTCCATTTTTAAAAAGGTCTCATCTAGAGTACTTACAAAATCTTGTACTGCAGCGACTACCGCGTCGTCGTCTTCAAATTTCTGGCCTCTCAGGTATTGTTTCAATCTCGGAAATAGGTAGAAATCACTGGGAGCAAGATCTGGTGAATACGGAGGATGCTTAAGGATATCGAACCCAGCATCACGAATTGCAGCCATTGCAACGGCGGACTTGTGTGCCGGGGCATTGTCCTGGTGGAACAGCACAACTTTTGAGAGTTTACCTCGCCGTTTTTCGCGGAACTCATTGCGCAATGTTGCTATTTGTTTGGCGTATAAAGTGCCCGTAATAGTGGCTCCATGCTCGAGATACTCAATCATTAATACCCCTTTACCATCCCAAAAAACAGAGCCCATGACCTTACCGGCAGATGGGCTCACCTTGAATTTCTTTGGAGTTGGAGATGATGGCCTTTTCCATGTCATAGACTGCAGTTTCGTTTCAGGGTCGTAATGATGGAGCCATGTTTCGTCCATTGTTATAAATCGCGCCAAAAAAAGTTCCCGGTCTTGCTGCATCAGGTTCAAAGCTTCTTGACAAATCTCTAGTCTAGTTTGTTTTTGCGTGTCAGTAAGCATTCTTGGTACCCAACGCGCAGATACCTTTTTCATACCCAAGCGTTCATGTAAAATATTATGCACGCTCCCCGTTGAAATCTTTACATTTTCAGCAATAAAACGAACTGTGACACGATGATCCGCCAAAACTGAGTTTTTGACTTTTTTCACAATTTCTTCAGTTACTGCTGTAGTAGGGCGTCCGGAGCGGGGGTCGTCCATTGTCGATGTTCTTCCACGTCTAAATTCGGCGCACCAACGTGCGACTGTCGAATACGGAGGAGCATTAGACCCTAAAGTGTCCCGCAAATCCTAATTGACTTGGTCCATAGAAATTTTTTTCAAATACAAGTATTTGATAACGGCGCGCAGTTCAATTTTCTCCATTTTCGCTAACGTACTCAATAGCATTGCAAAGAAATTACCGTATATTTTTTTACACAAAAGACAGTTAGTTTTTTTTTTCATAGCAATCAGCTAGATAGATTAGCTTTACCGGCCAGTATTTAATTTCGTAATATTAAAAGAGTTTGCATCTCATTCTCACTTTATATTGAACGCCCCTCGTATAGTTTCGCCATGTCTGTCCGTCTGTCTGTCTGTCTGTCCGCGGCTAAGCTCAGAGACTGTTAGTACTAGAAAGCTGTAATTTGGCATGAATATATATATCAGTCACGCCGACAAAGTGATTGAACGAGAAAAAGTAAAAAAATTTTTTTAGGGTACCTCCCATAGACGTAAAGTCGGGGTGATTTTTTTTTTCTCGGCTAACCCTATAGTGTGGGGTATCGTTGGATAGGTTTTCTAAAACCATTGCGGGGTTCCTAACATGATTTTTCTATTCAGTGATCTGTTTGCGAAATATTCAACTGTAAAGTGAAAATTTTCATTAAAATCGGCCGTCCCCCCCCCCCTCTAAAATCTAAACTGTTGGGTGCAAAAATTTGAAAAAATTCAGAATGGTAGTAAATATATCAAATTTACTAGGAAAATTATAGCGGCTAAGATTGCTTGGAAATTATTTGTAGTTTAAGAGTAAATAGTAGCCTAAGGTATAAAACATACCTAAACTTGGATGATTCCGTACACATACGAAATCCTTAGAAAAATATTACTTGATTTTTTCGTAATGGCTACGGAACCCTACCTTGGGCGTGTCCGACACGCTCTTGGCCAGTTTTTGAATAATTTGGCATTTTTGAACCCAAATTTGATATTATTTTTTTGATCTAAAATTTCGCTCGACACTTTGACGCTTTTGACGCTGGAAATCGATATAGGTATCGTTTTTAACTAATTTGGCAGTGCTGAGCCCAAATATAACATTATTTTTTAGTTATGAGATGGCGGATGACACTTTGACGCTTTTGACCCCGGAAATCGTTATGGGTCATCTTATAATAAATCGCATCTCACTAATGTTATAATTGTAAATGAGAAAGTTTGTAACGCAATAACGTGAACCGATTCAAATATAAAACTTGCCGTACAGATAGACAAAGATGTGGATTACGATAGCATACTTTATACCTCAGTAGTGATATCCTGTTTCCGTTTTAACTTTAAACAAAAACAAATAACGTGGTCTAAGAGCCGTTGAAGATCGACCTTCACCGATCTGTTAACTCGACGAGACATATTTTTTATCAAATATAATTTACTAGCGTTTGCCCGCGACTTCGTACGCGAAGACAATAACGTTAGTTGTTTGGATGAAATTTGGCACACAGGTACCTAGTTTATTACATGGATTAACATATAGGATAATGCCAGGAAAATGCAAAGTTCCCGTGGAATAGGAATAAGTGAATTCTATAGCCGTTAAGCCGTGGTTGGTGATTAACGTGGTTTGCACCTTTGAGTTTTTCCGAATTCATGTGCTAAATTACGTTTAAAGTTTACCATGAGCGTTATAGTGATGGAAAACATCGCGAGAAGAGCTGCACACACCTGAGAAGAAATTCAATGGTGGATGTGAAGTTCCCGAATTGCACTGGGCCCGCGTGGGAATTACTGCCCAAGTCCACTCTTTCTGGGAAGAGGCCTGTGTCTGATTGAAACAGGCTTTTTTATCCCGAGAAAGTGCAAAGTAAAGTTCCCGCGGGATAGAAATACCTTTTTGACCTATTTTGAAAATCAGAGACAATGTAGTTTTTTATTAGTGAAATCATTTTTACAATCAGTCCCTATATTAAATTCACTTATTTCTATCCCGTGGGAACTTGGTATTTTCCCGTAGAAAAGTAGCCTAGGTATGTCAATCAGGGATACTGTAGCATACTATTAGTGAAAGAATTTTTAAAATCAGCCCCAAATTTGGATTAATTTACTTTCTATCCCGCGGGATTTTTGCATTTTCCCGACGAAAAAATAGCTTGTCAATCGGGGATAGTCACATCATATCATATGAAAGAATTTTTAAAATCAGTGCCGAAGTTGAATTTACTTATTTCCATCTCGCGGGAATTTTGTATTTTCCCGGAAAAAGTACCCTATGTCCATCAGGGATACTGAAGCTTACTATTCGTGTAAGAATATTTTAAAATCAGCTCCGAAGTTGAATTCAATTTTTTCTATCCCATGGGAATTTTGTATTTTCCCGAAGAAAAAGTAGCCTATGTCATTCGAGGATAGTCATATCACATAATATGTAAGATTTTTAAAATCAGCCCCGAAGTTGATGTAATTTATTTCTATCCCATGAGAATTTTGAATTTTCCCGGATAAAAAGTAACCTATGCCAATCAAGGATAGTGTAACTTCTAATGGTAAAAGAATTTTTAAAATCGGCTCAATGGTTTCAGAGATTCCGCTACAAACAAAGAAACAATGAAAGTCTAGATATTTCCCTATCCCGTGGGAATTTCGAAAAATCCTTCCTTAGTGCACCTCTACAATACTCAAGGTACATGTATGCCAAATTTCAAGTCTCTAGCACCAGTAGTTTAGGCTGTGCGTTGTCTGTCAGTCAGTCAGTCAGTCAGTCAGTCAGTCAGTCACGGTACTGTTTTATATGTATAGATAGAAGATAGAAGAAGATAAACAAATATGCCTATGATAACTTGCCTATCGAACAGTGTTCACAGTTTTTTTTTTGTTTTATTGTGGAGTGCCTTTAGCCATCTTCCAGCTCCATCATCAGACCCTGGTTACCATCTGGGATCAAAGTACTCGTCAAGACGAATCAAATGAGTCCAAACTCGATGGGGTAATTCGTAATTTCATTAATTCAGTATGGCCAAAGGCACTCCACAATGAAACGACACAACCCCATCGAGTTTGGACTCGTTTGATTCGTTTTGACGAGTACTTTGATCCCAGATGGTAACCAGGGTCTGATGATGGAGCTGGAAGATGGCTAAAGGCACTCCACAATAAAACAAAAAAAATAAAATATCTATGAACACTTTTCGATAGGCAAGTTATCATAGGCATATTTGTTTATAAATTATATGTAATAAAAAATATGTCTCATCGAGTTATCAGATCGGTGAAGGTCGATCTTCCACGTCTCCTCTACTAACGCTGTTCAGAAACGTTGAAGTACCTCGGCTTTTAAGATGAGGTGTTAACTTCGTCTGAAATCAAAAGACAGCGTTTTTTGGCCGACAAAAAAAATACCGTAACCCTTTTTCATAGATTTCTAATACGGGGGCACAGCTTCGCTATACCTACTACACAATTTAACTTTGTCAAGGTAAGATTTACCTTCTTCGTTTAGGGAAACCTATTAATAACTACTGAGTTGGCTCCATGAATATTTAAAATTCAATCATCAATGACCTTTATTAACTAGACGTTAATAAAGAACGAAGGATTTTCTGTTCCTAGTCCTCAAAATACACGATTGTGACAAAATAACGTCAAATCATGTCGTTGCGCATTTTGGAAAATAATTGCTTTGGTAGATATTCTATTCATGGCTTGAAAGCTTTGATTAAAAATATCGATCGGAGAATTCAATCAAGGGATAGCATTTAAATAATTTATTGAATCAGGCGTTACTTTGCGGAGGTCCATATTAATGAACTAAAACAATTACTTTGCTCACCCGCGACCTTACAATAGTTACGTTTATGCAAGAAATGTGCGTTCATGCAGTTCCTCCACCTCCACACTGTACGAACACACACAAATCACATAAACCCAACCATCACCACCACCAAGCTACACTGACGCGTTTCGAACTCAACCAGAGCTCATCTTCAGAGTTACCACAACCGTATGCTATGCTACCAAACGTTAAACTAACAAACCAAAACAAATGTTTTAACTTGTCACTGTAACTTCTCAAGTACCCACTTTATTTTTCTTATTCTCAAACTACCCCACAAAAATTAACTTTTATTGACATATTTAAAACTACCTTGAATTTTTTTTTTTTTTTTTTTTTTTGTTTATTTATTTATAAGGCATATTTAATTAATACTAACTGTTCAAATTCGACCGATTCGATTCGATTCGATTTCGTTGGGTTTATGTGATTTGTGTGTGTTCGTACAGTGTGGAGGTGGAGGAACTGCATGAACGCACATTTCTTGCATAAACGTAACTATTGTAAGGTCGCGGGTGAGCAAAGTAATTGTTTTAGTTCATGGATAGCATTTAATTTGGCTGAAAATATTTTTTATAGAAAATTTATTTTCTCTCTCGCGAGAACTTTTTACCTTATTTTAAACTTTTGTCATGTCTTTTTTGGGAAAATAGTGAGGTGGGTTCCCCTTGTTCCCGTTTAATTATAAATGCTCAGTCTGCTCAGGGTCGTTGCCTAGGTGGCTGCACATACACCTACATACTCCCACACCCTCACGTACACTCACACACTCGCACGAAACTTACACACACACAGTCACACACTCACTCTGTGTCGGTCTAAACAAACCCCGCCCCCCTTTCTTATTGTAGTTAAATTAAATGCCTTTGTTATTTTATGTAATCTCTAGGTACCTAGATTTTTGCTCTGTTCATAAGTTTATTTCTTATTTTTAAAATTTAAAGTTTTTGTATCCCAAATCTTGGTTACCACGTGACAGGCATTGCCTAGTGTGGGTCCAACGGTAAACATTTGCGCTGTCCTAGTGTCCGAGCAAACGCTGTGCTTTAAAAATGTTATCGTAACCTTTTTCAGGCCAAACTCTAACGAGGGCGAAGTCGCGGGTTAGTGGTAGTTGAAAATAAAAACATTCCTATCTCAGAATCTCCAGGGAGTACCTCTAAACCGAAACAAAAGCTATTTCAAAATGAAACTCAAACTGGATCCGTTTTTCTACTTAAACTAAGCCCCTAGGTCGTTAGTAACCCAGCGTGAAAATAGCTGCTAATGTTAGACAACATACAGTGGGGTTTGACGTTAACAAAAGAATAACAAACTGTTTCTATTGTTGCAGGGCTGTCCACTCCAGAGGTTTGTCGTAGCCGACACAATGTAAGTGGTCATATTATACTTATATACATACTGGGTTATCAGGGATGGGCACACGCGATGAGATCTGTAGGAAGATGTGGACTAAACGTTCAATAATTTGATTTTAAAATTATTTTAGAAAGAACGTAATTTTTTTTACTTAAATGTAGACCATTAATAATATGATATAATTGACGTCAACCACAATAAAACCAATTACGACTTTATAAAGTGCAATCATTGTTTTTATTCTGGTGACTTTATTTTACCGCTTTTTAAATAATAAATAAAAACGGACAGTAGAACTTGAGTGAATACACCTCATAAGCTCGTTATTTGGTTAGCTGAAAGGAAAAAAAATAAAGTGAAATCTTCAAATTTCCGAGATTTTACTGAATTCCCGTGAAAACTTCCCAAAATTACACGAGTAAGTGTCGAGATGGACGTGAGGAATGCGCAGAAATTAGCGGTTCGTTAGATTTATGACAGCGGTTACGATCACGGTGTGCCTCTGTTTGTGTTTTGGTTAAACAGTGGGAGCGTAGTAAAAAGTTTTGAGGCCGAAATATTCAAGCGTTCATTTTATGTGTTTATTTGGAACATTGCACTATTTTAAATTAATAGTGATCTAATTTTACTCGCCCGTTTGTTTCTTTTTTTTGTTTAGTTGTAATATTTTTTCCATAACATAAAATTTAAAAGATGTTATCTTTTGTGTTATTTTAAAGGTTAATGGAATCTCACTCATCATTTTAAACTGTTTTATTGTATTCGTCATTAACCGCATCTTTTTTTTCTCCAGGTAATAGCTTCCTGACTTCGCTTCACATCGGTCTTCTTCACACTTAAGATGGAGCTCGAAGACGTTGAAATGTACGGCTCTGGGAACTATTCCTATGACGAAAACGGCACTTACAACGGCACATATGAGAACTGCCCAAACATCAACATCCCTGTCGTTTACGTCGTCACCCAGGTCCTTTACGCCCTCGTGTGCATCGTCGGTCTTCTCGGAAATACTTTGGTCATCTACGTCGTCCTCCGCTACTCTAAAATGCAAACTGTCACTAACATGTACATCGTGAACCTCGCAATCGCTGACGAATGCTTCCTCATCGGGATACCTTTCTTGATCACTACGATGTCACTCCGAGCATGGCCGTTCGGCCGCTTTATGTGCAAAGCCTACATGATCTCAACCGGTATCAACCAGTTCACGAGTAGCATTTTCTTATGCATTATGAGCGCAGATAGATACATAGCTGTCTGCCATCCCATAGCAGCTCCAAGATTAAGGACTCCTTTTGTCTCTCGAATAGTCTCTGCAGCAGCCTGGACAGCTTCAGCTCTAGTCATGACACCTATTTTCATGTACACGACGCTCATAGCTACAGACAATGGACTGTCCTGTAACATCGTATGGCCTGAGCGGGAGTTCAACAAAGGACAGACCTCCTTCACTCTCTACTCCTTCGCCCTCGGCTTCGCAGCACCTTTGACTCTTATCTTCGTCTTCTACTGCCTCGTTATTCGAAAACTTAAAACGGTGGGTCCAAAAAATAAGTCCAAAGAAAAGAAACGGTCTCACAGGAAAGTAACAAAGCTTGTATTGACCGTGATTGCGGTTTACGTGCTATGCTGGCTACCGTACTGGGCATTCCAGGTGGCGCTGATTTACTCAACGCCCACAGAGTGTGCCAGCCGCATCACCGTTACCGTGTTTCTAGTCGCTGCATGCTTCAGCTACAGCAATTCCGCCATGAATCCGATTCTGTACGCGTTCCTGTCCGATAACTTCAAGAAGAGTTTCCTGAAAGCGTGTACGTGCGCTGCCGGTAAAGATGTGAACGCGACGCTGCATGTTGAGAACAGCGTGTTTCCCAGGAAGCGCGGTGGTGCGCAGGCGCGAGCGCAGGCGCGGGCGCAGACGGAGACGCGTGCTAGTTTGTCGGTGCCCGCGGGTGGTGGTCCGTCGCGGTCGGATGCGTCGACGGCGCTGACGTCTCGTTCGGCGGCGCCCAGCGAGGCGTTCGCGCTGGAGCCTCCGCCGGGCTCCATGGCGCCGCTGCTGGCGCCCAACGGCGTCTCGCACTCGCGCATGTGAGTGCGGCCGTGCGGCGCGCGCGACCGCGAGCCCTCCAGCGTCGGCCTCGAGGAGGACACGCTCATCGTTTCCATAGACTAGAGCCGGACACGGCGTGAGTGCGCGAGAGTGCGCGTGAGTGCGCCGGCGACGCGGGACTAGAGCCCGGTCCCGCTCCGTCGGCTGCGTATACGAAGTGAATGTTCCTCGTCTGATATGAAATATCTAGCTTATCTGTTAGCCCTAAGTATATTTTGTTTATCGTGTATAAATTTTGAATCGAACGGTGTTTCGGCCTAGGGTTGTAACGATGAATTTATTAAAATGTAGTTTTCTATGTCATCGTAAGTTATTTCTGCGCCGGTGACGGCTGTGTAAAAATGTACATATCGTGTAAATATTCATATTTGTCATATGTCTGAGTTGTAATAAAATTACATTCGTGATGGTCTTGTATTTATTTGGCTTTTCTCGAATGGGGTAGGGAATGGTGTTTGGAGGTCAGGTGTAGGCCGTCCTTCCGACGTGTTAAGGGTGGGGAGGCAGAGGGTACAAAAAAGGTCATCAATCACGCGGCGTTGGCGACGGGGCGACAGACGGACGACATGATTATACAATGAATGTGCAAAACGAGGAATCATACGTCATTCACGCCACGACGTCAGGCGCAAGGATTTGGGTCTGTCGGGCGATGACTTGGAAGGGAAGTTACTAAAGCTATTCGGTATGAGATTAAGTATGTCTCCTCGGTTATTGTAGAATGCACAGAATTTTAATGTAAAATATTTGGTCGATGGAATATTTTGTAAGAGTTCGGACTAAAAGCCTGATGGAATCGTTTAGTTAGTTAAACTTTCATAATCCCAGCCTATATACGTCCCACTGCAGGGCACAGACCTCCTCTCAGAGTGAGAGGACTTGGGCCGTAGTTCCCACGCGGGCCCAGTGCGGATTGGGAACTTCAAACACACCATTGAATTTCTGCGCTGGTGTATTCAGGTGTCCTCACGATGTTTTCGTTCACCGTAAAATACACAAATTACAAATGTAATTTCGCACATAAATTCCGAAAAACTCAGAGGTTCGAGCCGGGATTTGAACCCACGACCCTCTGCTTGAGAGCCCAATAGGTCAAACCACTAGGCCACCACGGCTTTAGTTAAACTTTAGCAACATTTAATTAGCCGTGTTGGCCAAGTGGTTTGACCTATTGGGCTCTCAAGCAGAGGGTCGTGGGTTCAAGCTTGGGCTCACACTTCTGAGTTTTTCGGAATTTATGTGCGAAATTACATTTGAAATTTACCATGAGCGTTACGGTGAAGGAAAAGAGCGTGAGGAAACCTGCAGTCACCTAAGAAGAAATTCAATGGTGTGTGTGTATGAAGTTCCCAATCCGCACTGGGCCCGCGTGGAATCTACGGCCCAAGCTCTCTCGTTCTGAGAGGAGGCCTGTGCCCTGTAGTGGGACGTATATAGGCTGGGATGATGATGATGAACATATATAATATACGCAAGAACCGGAAGATGCAGTGTAGGTAGGCCTCCAACAAGATGGAGCGATGACCTTGTTAAGGTTGCGGGAACGTGTTGGATGCGGATGGCGCAAGACTGGTCTGTTTAGCAAATCACGCGGGAGGCCTATACTCTGCAGTGGACGGACGTCTATTGGCTGAAATTATGAACATAATAATATTAGATTAGATTCAAAACATACTTAGTACCGCTAAATTCTTAATTTTTTTTTTACATAAAACTGACCCGTGATTGACCACTATCTCACCTGATGAAAAGTGTAGATGAGGCCAAAGGTGTACCTCACTGGTTCAGTAACAGCCTATTCACTCTAGCCTTGAAGATACCTAGGTTGTATTTAGGAAATACAGACGACGGGACCAATAATCGGTATTTTCGAAATAGACTGTTTACGTAATGAATCATTGTATGCTAAATAACACAACTAATAAAATTACTCTCCAAAAAGCCAATACACTGAACAAAAACCAATTACCAGATCACCCATTCATCTCAAGCGATTAATAATAACGTATTCACAAATCCATTAATCACGAGCCGCAGATTAATCTTCCAATTAATCCAAATCAAGAGGAAGGTCGGTATGCAAACGCGCTGAAACAAAAACTCACGACACAGATAAATCAGGAACAGACGGGAGTATGGAAGTATTAATAGTAGCCGTAAATTAGCTTCGAACGATCCAGTGGAGGCGTTGCGGTCTAATTGTCGGGCTCGGCTACGGACACAAGAGCTGGTGGTGCAGCGAACGTAAGTAAGTACCTATAGGCAAGCATTTAGCAAGCCCCTAAATAAGTAAAAATACATAAAAGTATGATAGTGTATTGTTCGAAGCCCAAGTTAGGTTGTTAAAACTGTGCCGCTTTGACAACGGGCTCACCATTAGTTACTTAATTAAATAAATAAATAAATATCACGGGGCAATTCACACCAATTGACCTAGCCCCAAAGTAAGCTAGGCAAAGCTTGTGTTATGGGTACTAGGCAACGGATAAACATACTTATACACATAGATAGATACATACTTAAATACATATTAAACACCCAAGTCCCGAGAACAAACATTCGTATTATTCATACAAATATCTGCCCCGACTCGGGAATCGAACCCGGGACCTCAAGCTTCGTAGTCAGGTTCTCTAACCACTAGGCCATCTGGTCGTCTAAAACTTAATCATCATCATCATCATTTATTGCAACCATGGTACATTATGGATGTTTAAGGATACATTTGTTTGTTTCACATGGACCCTGGTGGGGCACAGCATACCTACTATAATATAAGATACAACTTTTTACATTTTACATTTCAAGTAAATATTAATTAATAAAAAAAATCTACATAATTATACAAACAAGAATTAAATACTTAACTAAAAACAATATAATAATATATGCAAACATCTAGAAAAGTAAAAGGTAAAAGTTAGTTTTAGTCAGGTAGGAGACAGAAAACCAGCGGGCTCTTCTGATAAACTAGGTAATGTGTACTAATTTCGTATTTTTATCTATTTATTTATATATACCTGTATATTTAGACTACAAGATGTAAATGTCTATAAAGGGAAAACACCCGTCATTTCACTAATGAGTGCATGACGATGACAATTTAGGTCTCATTTATGCGTCGAAAAAGTTCGTTCGCTGTCTGCATCATTGGAGCATAGAATAATATCGTAAATCTTTACTATAGAACGGCAAAATTTTTAAATGGTGGACGTGATTTTGATCTTTGATATCCACACAGCCTGCATAATAACTTGTAAGTCAGCATACCAGGCAAAGCCATGTAACATAAGCGTAGTGTGCAACCGTAAGTTTGGTAATAAGCGTTTACACAGAGATCTGACAGAGATCGACTGAAATTGTATTGATGACACGTATTTATCACATCCACAGGTGTCACTTCTGAACTGATGTCCTTAACTCTGACTTCGATCGCCAAGCAGTATCTGAAACATACATTTTCCAAGTTGGATATCCGGTCTAACCGTGTGTACCTCCTCTCGAAGCTGTTGTGTAGTAAATCATAAATGAAAAACGATGCGACGACGTTGAAACGCCAAAACGAAGTAAACTGATCTTTTGTTTTAGACTTATCGAAAAATAAGATGAGCATTGAGCAGGGAGTTAAGAAAATTCAACTTAAATAATTAGACTATAAGCGTGCTTCATCATTCCTTATAATGGAGTTTTAACGACCTCGAGCGCCATCTAGCTAGTCATCAGTTCGAGAAATCTCCATTCTATATCACGCTATCGATGTTTCTCAATTTGGATGCACAGATTCTATTCTTTACAACAGATGTCACTCGAAAATTATGACTGTGGCTTGGAAAGCCGCCAGACTTATAAGACAGTAACTGTGACAGAGGAGAGTAGTGACAACGTCGATTTATTAGAACTTATTAACTGCTAGCGAGCTCGCAATAGCGCGAGTTTTTTAGTTCAAGTCTCGAGCTATCAAACACGCGCTGTTGCGAGCTTGCTAGCAGTAAATAAGTTCCCAAAAATCGACGATGTCACAACTCTCCTCTGTCACAACTCTCCTCGGTCTACCCTAGGTTACGTTAGGTTTGTTTTATAGACATTTCGGGAAAAAAAACTGTTTCAGAAATAAATCACTTTATGACTAGGTAACGCTGATTATGATTATTACACATTATGATTTGTTAAATTTTGCGAAACTATAGACTCAATAAGATAGGCCAACGATCTACTCGTAGTTGAAGTTCGCAAGAACTACTGGATGCGGCCAGCATAGGACCTATCGTTATGCAACTCTTTCTATTGTCTTTTAGCTAATATGATAAAGATGACTGCTACTGGACTTCTTGTGTAGCGGCGGTCAAACGCTATTGTCAAACCTGTTACGTAGTAACTTTTATGAGTAACTAGCTGTTGCCCGCAACTCCGACTGCAAAGAATTCGTTTATCGCTATCCCGTGGGAACTATGCAATTTTGAGGGATAAAAACTATCCCAGGGTCTCAAACTATCTCCATACCAAATTTCATCTAAATCGGTTCAGCGATTTAAGCATAAAGACTTTACAGACAGACAGGCACCCTTTCGTATTTATAATATTAGTATGGATTTGTGCTACAGTTTACAAGCTAACGAAAGCTTACAAATCCAGTATTGTTGTCTAAAGTCTATTGGCTTATTTCGTTTTCTATGTTTAATATGGCGGTAGAAGGAAGCGATGAATAGGATTGTGATTGTGAATAAGGCCTCGATTAATAATTTATGATCCTACTTATACTTACACTATGTCTTCAACTCTCCGGTAAGCTGTAAAAGCCGTCGAGGCTTCCTTCCGAAAAAAAAAACAAAATATTTCAGCAGATAATAGGTTAGTCGATTTTTACCAGAATGTTTACCAGATTTTATTTTATTTTTATTGAGTCATACACAGCGTAAGAAACAAAAGTTGTCTCTCCTGTGGACATAAAATAAGCGACTCTGAGTCTAAGATTTATTTAAATGGGTCGAAAGTTCTGGCGCCACACGCCGATGTCGACTTGACTAAAAATATTGGCTAAAAATTTGTATGACCCTTAAATATTCCCTGGCTGATAAATATCTGGGCAAGTTCATTTTATCATTCCCAAAATACAATTTTATGGATGTCATAGACCTGTAACTTCTTTTGCCCTGTTAACTGTGTTCCAAGTAATGGGAATATTGTTTGCCGCCTCGACTTATGCCGGTGATTTATTCCCTTCCTGATTACTGATTCGATAACGAATACTGAAACGTCGAAAACTTGGATAAATATGAACCCCGAATGCTGTTCACGGTAAATATGTACGTGCTTGCTGATTTCTACTGGGTCATGATTAATTAGGGATAATTTTTGCTGTGTAAGAAATACACCCGTTAGTCATTACTCATTAGGAAATCAACGGGAGAACAGGGAAGTATTTGGACGTCAGCTCTCATCATAAGTGTAATGACTGCAAAATTATTTCTTTAAATCTAGATAAAATATCTAGTTACGCGGTAGAGTGTTAAGCCAAGTTTAAGCAAAAGGAAATGGCGAAGCAGCGCCGCGCGCGTGTAATATTTATTACACGAACCATTTGGAGCTAACTTTTTACCCCTTCATAACTCAAAATCAGTTTAGCACAAACACACCAAATGTGAACATAAAACTACCACGAGACTCACTCATAGCGAAAAAGTACGACTTGTGGCTCCAAGAACAAGGGCTACGTATTAGCCCGAAACAAGTCAAGCAAAACTGGATCATAGACGTGAATTACCATACTTTTTTGCTACAGCAATTATTGATACTAATAAGATTAACTAGAACACCTAATTTCATAAATACAGCTTCAATGGTTCTTGAGATATAACATCTAAATTCTTTATCTATCGAAAAATTTACACAAAGTAGATAACTTATGTTAAATTGAAGCTTAATATTTGACTTGGCGACTTTTCAAATACAAATCATCTTATATTTGGCTAATCAAGTACCTACCGGGGATCAAACCTATATTAGGACATAAAGGTTTGTAGTCAAGCTCTAACCTTCAGGCTAGAATTATAGAACTGTTATTTTTAAATCTACAAATCCCAAGATGCACCAACGCCTTTACGTATTAAACGCTTTAATCTTGTGTTAATATGACATAGACAAAGATAAAACAACATTTCTCTTATACCAAGTTTGAAATTTTTTATGAACAAGAGGGCAAGTTGCCCTTGGCTAATTCCTACAGTCGAAGGGATTGGTGCATAAATAATCTATTCTTGCGTGTTCCGGAAACTTTCCGGAAACAACCAGAGTTTATAGTAGCTGATTTCCTTTGTGCTACAAGCGCTTAAAAATTAGGTTTATATCAAACTTTTATTGAAAGTCCTTGTAACATAAAGTCCACAATATGTTTTATACGACGCAGACAATAAAAAAACAACCAAGTGCGAGTCGGACTCGCGTACGAAGGGTTCCGTATAATTATCTATAAAAATTACGGTTGTTGTATGGGAGCCCCCTCAAATATTTTTTTATTTTAATTTGATGATTTATTTTTAGAGTCAATATACAATTAAATATTCTGTGAATATTTCAAGTGTCTACCTGTCGCCGTTATCAATAACGAGCAAAAGCGAGCAAAAAAACCATGTTTGTAGTATGGGAGCCCCCTTAAATATTTATTTTATTCCATTTTTTAGTATTTGTTATTAAAGCGGCAACCAAAATAAAATATAATAATCTGTGAAAATTTCAACTCTCTAGCTATCACGGTTCCCGAGATACAGCCTGGTGACAGACGGACAGACGGACAGACGGACGGACGGACGGACAGCGGAGCCTCAGTAATAGGGTTTTCGTTTTTACCCTTTGGGTACGGAACCCTAAAAAACTATAAATATTATTTTCTGTTCCAAAGAGCTAAAATATAAATTATAAATGCGCAAGGAACTCCGATTGCCTGCCTCTTACCTCTTCACGCTTAAACTTAAATTTATACATGAAATTTGTTTTTTAGGTAGTTTTAGGCTATAGAAAGGACATATTAAGATTGTCTTTATCCTAGTAATCATTCTTTAAGTGTATGAAAAAGGTATGTTTGTGTAAGGTAAACATCCCTGTGCTCGACACTGACTCAATACATGACACCTTCCAATCTTATTGTCATTGTGAGAGAGGTAACAGATGGGTGTCATCTACTAGGCGTTGAGATGTCGAGAATTGGTACGTTTACCTTAGCTTAAAAATGATAATTCAGAATTACGTTTACGGGCATTTTCAGGAAAAAGTGTACCCTGTACTTTTTTTTATAAACCTAATAAATTTTGGGTTATTTCTACTCAGAATCACAAGCGCTATCGATTTAAGCAATAACAAAAGTGTCCCACTTTTAACTGTCAGTTTTGTGACGCAGTTAACCATAGTTGTTGTATGGACCGTCACAAAACTGACTAATAAATTTTGTATGGAAAATTAAGGATATTTAAGGCAAAACGGGTACATTTTTTTCTGAAAACCCCCTTACCAGCGATTTTGTAACATTAACCCCTCTAATTATTAATTATTCGGTTCGGTAGGTAGTATAAAATCTTTCGTGTACGCCGTTGCTGGTTTTATTCGTTTGGAAGACATGAAAAAGTTTTACTACAATTTCAATACTGCGCGGACGAAGGCGCAGGAAAAAGTTAGTACCTACTAAATTTTTTTTTCTTTTCGAAAGTGTTCTATTATCAGGCTGTTTTTCATATCCAAATTGTCGTCTATACGAGTAGGTATTATTGTATCATTCATTTTTCAACATGTAAAATTAATTATCCGTTGTACCGTTTTCGTTTTCAGTCACGCGAAATATAATTATTATGTCGTGTAGCTATGCCAGGCTTATTTATTGTGTGATGGCTTTACGAAACTAAAAATTTGCTAAACAATTACTGCTAGAAAATACATCTGCAATAATTGTTGGTATTTCAATTAATTTGAAAGCTCTGCACGTAAGATGAAAAAAGTTTTATATAAATGAGTATGACGTAAAAACACTAAAAACTCATTTTTGTCGGTAAAAAGGGACGAGTGCTAAGTTGCTTTTTTTCGGTATGTCTCTAATTTTGGCTTGTCACTTCGCATGTCAACTACCTAGTCATCTTGTCACTTGTCTTGTATTGGAGTACTTCGAGTAATTTCGCCTGAGAACATTTACTTGTCGTAAGAGAATATTTTTGTGAAATGGACGTGTTTCATAATCATAATTATAGTTGTTTTTATTTGTTGGTATATGTAGAAGATGTTTTAGAATTGATTTGTGAAGTTAAGTTAGCTCTACGTAACTATACTGTAAATAACTAGAACATATTGATTAAAAGAAAAACAGATAATTTCCACATAAGTAAATTCCGAAAAGCTCACAAATGGGCTCGAACCCACTACCCTCTGCTTAAGAGGACATAGGTCTCACTAGGCTACCATGGCGTTTTAGGCCACTAATTTAGACATCTTAGGGTGATGCTTTGAAATTTAACACAGTTTAATTTGATTTTGAAGCACAAACTTTGTACAGAACAATGAATTGTTCTAACTCATTAAACGGCAACATTTTACACTACAACAATTCTTTTCGTCGAAAATTCCTTAATTTCCTGCTGTCTATCATTTCCGAACTGAACGTGGATATCTAGGATAGATTTCAACTCGTAATTGTCAGGCAAGTTTTAATTGATTCAATTTGCTTCGTCTCGATTTCGGCGACGATTCGATTCGGCCGACGGACGGCCAATCAAGTCTTCATTGTGCGATACACGCCTTCGGTGTACCCGTTTATTTCTGGACTGTAGTCGCTATTTCATCAAGAAATTGTGGAGATTTGATGACAAGTTTGTTATGTGGTTTTTTATTTCGCATAGAAACGGATTTGTTTGTAAAACTTGGATATTTATAGATTTTCTCCCTAATTTATAACTAGCTTTATCCTGCGACTGCGCGCATAGGAATGTTTGTGCCTAAGTCATGATACGTATTTTATTTTAACAGTTATTTATCTTTATATATCCGTTGATACGTAGTTAAAAAATTTACTTATATTGAGACTATGTTACCTAATCGTTTCACAAATTTATTTATTTACATATTAAAAGGCTCTATCGGTATGTAATTGAAAGCCTTAATCTTTTATTGATTCTTTTTTTCTGAGCTGTGGCAGAATATCAGTGTTTTGCTCCTATGAGCAATGTTGACCACTGAGCCACGGCCCTTTTGCACTACTGCAGCGCATACAGACAATATAAAATGTTTTGCTTTTAAGTTTATACTGATTTCTGTATTTTTTTTGTTAATCTTGATTATGTGTGTGCTTGCAGTACCAAATAAACGTCTTTATCTATCTATCTATCTATCTATCTATCTATCTATGTTTTGGAAAATAACTGACGTGCTCGTAATTCTTGGTAAACCGCCAAAAGAATTTATTCTTTCCTAAGTCAATTTGTAGTTAGAAATCGGATAATCGTGTTGATTAATAAAATTATTGGATAGATCCAGATTTGCTAAATGGCCTAGTAAATACTCGTGCAAAATATTTGAAAAAGACAGTGATTACTTTACTAGTGTTACAGTCAACAAAATATTACTATGCTTCGATATTTATTGGTACTGACATCCCAAAATTAAGGATCATCATCATCATCATCATCATCCCAAAATATAAATATACTTCCCACTGCAGGCCTGAGACTTACTCTCAAATTGAGAGATGGAGAAAAATTAAGGATACTGTTATATGTTTGTCTAGAAAGCCGTGAACGGCCGCAATGTGTCCCCAAATAAAACGAACAGGTTTATTTACATTCAAATGCCTTTCCAATTGACGCTTCCATTTCCCCAAATAATGGGGGAAATTGTGAAATTGCCGGGGTAATTCACTGGCTCGGGCTGGGTCAAATCAGGTTAACATCATGTTTGGGTACATTTGTATGGGGTTAATGTAATGACGCCATTTATAGATAAAAGGAGATGGATGGAAAACATACTAATGAATAATTTGACGGATGACTCTTACTATGAGGTGCGGAGTGTTTAATTGTATTCAAGAGAGAATTAATTGATTTCTGCTCAAGTTAGATCTGTCCTTGAATAGCTATATAAGAACGGAAATATTAAGTACTAAGAGTATTAAGCAAAAAGAGCCGTTATTCTACTACTGAACTATCAGTGTTTCACTTTCCTTCTGGATACAGCGTAAGAAACAAAAGTTGTCTCTCCAGTGGACATAAAATTAGCGACTCCGAGTCAGCAAACTTAAGATTTGTTTGAAAAGTTGGCCCGACTTGGTTGACTGAAAAATATTGACGGTAGATCCTTAACTTTAGCAATGTCCACAGTAGAGACGCGAACAAATAATATGTATGACTTTTCTCCGCTGTCCACCGTGCGCTACAGTTACATCTGCGCGACACAACTTGCAAAACCCGCTTACCTCCTCTTCCTCATAATTTAAAATATTGTCACTTAATATGCCTCACAATGTAATAAATAAATATAAGACAATCTCGTCCGGATTTATTAGGAACCGAAATTAAACAAATATAACACACGGGATACGGCGGTTGAAACGCTTCAGAGCCCTAGCTAATTATTGTTTCCCTATCCAGATTACAAAGGCTTCCATTAATATAATAAAACCTTGAGTACCTTATCTACCATGCCAATCACGATCTCTGAAACAACAAAGAAATAAACAAAGCACGAAGTTCACGATGTCCCGACGGCAAAGTGGCGTAAGTTTTATTTTGCATTTTAAACAGGTTTGGTAAACAGAGGCAGACGGCGTGAATAAGCCGAGGCGAGCACCTGAGTCAGGTCGCAGACGACTAGGGTGGCTGTACGTGCGAAGGTATTAGGATATTTTGTGAACACCTGGGACACTGTGATCATCTTCCTGCTATAAATCTGCATAGAAAATGTGAGATATTGTTATACCTACTGATATGGTTGTTTTTAGCTGGCAGGTCATGATGTTATATTTTTATTAGGCCCTTCTATAATTATGGTTTTCACGTGGAACAAAGTAAGCCTGACTTTACGGTAATAAACATAAATTTGCGTCTATTTTTAACCAACTTCAAAAAAAGGAGGAGGTTCTCAATTCGGTTGTATGTTCTTTTTTTTTTTAACGTGTGTTACCTCAGAACTCCGTCATTTATGAACCGATTTTGAAAATTTTTTCGTTGTTTGAAAGCACATGCTTCAAGGTTGGTCTCGTTGTTACCAGAATCCAGTTCTGATGATGGGATCCATGAGAAATTGAAGAAACTCCTCAAAAATTCAAGAGAAATGTATACCTAGCGATTTTAGTATTTTTGGTGACAAATCGAGCATTTGCATTCAGAAAGTATCATGGAACTCTGTAATAAAACGACACAACCCCGTCGAGCATTAAAAATAGAATTTTCAACATAAACTTATTTCAAAGTCAAACTGATGATTTTATCCTACGCATCTATTTTATACAGAAACAACTAAAAAGCAAAAAATATTTTTTTTTAAATAAAAAATAAAACCTCCTTCGAAAAACATCCAAAAACTATGAAATAATAAATGAACCAAACCGACCACAATAAGCATGAAAATATCTTTCTTCTGTTCGAAGTCGGTGCCTCAGCACAAGCCAGCAGGAGTGTAGAAGCCCTATAGATAGTAGGTATGTAGGTAAGTTAGATTACTAGGTCCACTCCTACTGCTGGCTCGAGCTGAGGCACCGACTTCGAACAGATTAGAAGAAAGATATTTTCATGCTTATTGTGGTCGGTTTGGTTCAATTATTATTTCATAGTTTTTTGGATGTTTTTTGAAGGAGGTTTTATTTTTTATTAAAAATTTGTATAGGAACAAAAACAGCAAGCCCTTGTTCTCCTTGCTTCAAATTATTGAACACAAATTAATTATGAGAATAAACGTAACAAAACCTCAGCATATTGGATCAGTAGCACCGGAAAATTTCAATCGAACTAAACGTGTGGTCATCCCAGTCAGACACATAAATTGCACGCAAAACGCGGATTGCTCGGATAGGACACTTTCACTACGATCGGAAGCGAATGGAATAAAATGCATTTCACTCTGCACGACATTGGAAAGTGGAAATATTTTACTCGTTTCGGAAACTAGACGGTAAAGCTGAAAATTTCAATAATAGTGAAATAGAATAAGTAGCTTTGTGTAGCGTTCCTACTTTCATTCCTTTTACGGCTCCGTAGTCAAAACATAGTAGTACAGTCAGCATCAAAAGTAGCTGGTCACTTTTGTACCTTGTATGTCTACAGTTAGGTGCGAAACGTCATAAGTACTTGAGTGTTATTACGTCAAAGTACAAAAGTGACCAGCTACTTTTGATGCTGATCGTAATATAATGCATCGGCGTATATAAATCGATACCTTAGTTCACACTCATACTAATTACAATGAACTGCACATACAAATTAGCAGTGTATGTTAGGACATACACTAGGGTGTACAAAACTATAACCTAATTGTGCAGTTCATTGTAATTAGTATGAGTGTGACCAAAGGTATCGAAAAAATATTATATGCAAAGTACAGCAGTAGGTATCCAGTGAAACAGTGGTAACTGTCACTATCTTAACACGTTGAACGCCACGCGGCCCACATGTGGGCCTTCTGAGTCCACCCATTTAGGCCCCTTGTAAAACACGAAAATCGTCAAAAATCGCTTTATGGTTTTATGTTACTAATTGATTAGAAATATGATATTTGGTACTCCTATTAACAGGATAAAATAAGAAGGCCCTACTTCTTGCCAGTAAATATTTCTTCTGCTGGTACACGTTCATACACACGCACGCACGCAGAGTCACGAACGCATGCACCTGGCTCATGCGCTTGTCTTATTTTTACTATGTTTTATTGTATTTAATTTATTTTTAATCATTTTCTACTGTCACATAATGCACTCCAGTGCTCAAGATCGACCTAGTTTGGGGCTCGTCAGGCGTAGTCACTATGTATAAGTACTTGTAAATTTTAATATTTTGTACCTATATATATAAAAATGAATCCCTATTTCCCTTGGTCACGGCATCACGCATGAACGGCTGGACCGATTTCACTAATTCTTTTTTTGTTGTGTTCGTCATTGTCAGGAGAAGGTTTTTATGAAAGAAAAAATTAAGAAAATTGCGCGGAAAATTAGAAAATATAAGAAAAATTACCGTCCATAATAACTTTTCTAATGTAACCTTATGGCGTTTGACATAACTGCCAGTCGTTTGACAGTTGGCGTGATTAACAGAATACGATCGTTTAAATTAAATGTACGGGTCGAAATTTTATTCATAAAACTAGCGACGCGCCCCGACTTCGTGTGGGTGTAGTTTGGGGATGGTCAGGCCGAATTTATACATTCATAAAGCAAGCAACACACCGCAAACTCTTTTAAAAACAATTTCCTTTTCCTTGTCCTTATTCCTAAACGCACCTTTCATTGTATCTGTGATGTTGGCACTACTGCCTGACGACACACCGAGCCGAGCCACTTCGAAAACGCAAAAAACCGCGCGTGCATCGTCTCCCTCGTAATATGTCTAACAAATACTAAAAAACTCAAAAAGTGAACCGCAAAGTGTTGGTGCAGTGACGGTAAAACGATTTAGAAGAACTAGTGGCAGTGTTCAAGACCTTCAATTTAAAAACGAAGAACCAGTGCATCCAGTCCAGGTACATCCCTCTTAATCCTTTTAAAAAACTATCCATCCTCTTTGTTGGTCCTTCTTCCCGTGATCCTTTATACATTCCAATTAATAACCGCATCTTATTTCACACATACACCACTTTAAACTACTCAAAATTCGTACTTTTCATATTTTTTCATTCCGCCATTTTGGTTACCGCGTGCTGACCGCACGAGGTTTACTACATATTATCTTTGTATTTAGCGCATACATTCATAATTTACAAACATGGATAAAGCAATGATATTAGACGCTAAACGTAAAAGTTTATTTGCTTTACTCCAGAATATGTACGATCTGAGCCGTACAGTCGAATCCGCGGAAGCTCGAGCAAGTTTTCTAATCAGAACAAAAACAATTGACAAATTACGATCGGAATTCACTGAAGTAATTGAACAGTTGAACTGCGTTAGGATGGCAAATGACCCCAAGTACATGCCATCTTTTAAAGACATTGAAGCTTTTGATGAAATTTACTGTCATGTCAAATGCACCGAAGAATCGCTGACGAAACCTGTTAAGGCGGAATCTGGTCCAAGACCTACCACTAGCTCCAAACTTACGTTACCTGCTTTGGAGTTAATTTCATTTAACGGGGACCCAGCCCGTTGGCCGCTTTTCTATCAAAACTTCAATGAAATGATTCATCAAAACGAAAACCTCTCGGATGCCCAACGAGTGCAGTACCTAGTCTCGAAATTGTCAGGGTCAGTTTCCTCGATCATCGCGGGAATCCTTCCCGTGGCTTCTAATTACCAAAATATTTGGAAGTTACTCGTAAACAAATACCAAGATGAACGCACTTTAGGCACTCAGTATTTAGATAAGATGTTCAATTTCAAGCCCATAACAACCGCATCACCGCAAAATCTAGACTCATTTGTCGAGCAATATTGTGCCTCTGTGGCAGCTCTTAAGGCACTCAAAGTTCCCGATTTAGCAGATTTCATAGTTACGCACATCGCTCTGAACAAACTGGACAGAGACACTATTCAATTGTTCGAACAAAACAACCGCTCGCAAAAATTACCTACTTTTGAATCCCTCGAAATGTTTGTTAAAAACCAAAGTAAAATACTTACTCGCACGCAATTAACTATAAAGCCGCGAACAAATCCTCTTTTCGAACCCGCAAAAACGCATCTAAATAACACTCATAAATATAACGCACCTGCAAAATCGCAAAATAATTACTCGCAAAATACCTATAATAAAAACAAACCTCTTCAATCATACGTGATGAATACTAACTCGCAAAATTCACCGCACCCTCAAAACACGCAATATCATTCCCTCAATCAAGCATACATGCATACTTGCATTGTTTGTCACAATGAAAGACACCCGCTATATTTCTGTAAGAAATTTAATGACCTCGACGCGAACGATAGATATTCGGTAGTAACAAAAAATTCATTTTGCAAAAATTGCCTCGGATTTCATGATGTACAGTCATGCAAATCGACAAAAACATGTGTCAAGTGCAATAGGAAACATCACACTTTATTGCATTTAGATAACTTTGTTTACCATTACCAACCTCGAAATCAGGTTCAGCAAAACTCCTCGGCTCCGCGAGCTAATGTTTTGTCGATTGCAAACGCGCAACCTGTAAGTGCGAGTGAGATGACTAGACCCCCCGCGACTCCTATGACCGACGTGAGCGCCGCAGTTTCTTATGTCAAATCGCCCGCGCCCGAGCAGTACAAAACAAATATGGCGATTGACGGTCAGATTTCGCAGCCCTTTGATAACAAACCGCCTTATCAATGTTTTGTAACATCGGATAACAAAACAAACGCGAGTTTTTACAATGACGTAGTGCCTACCGCGCGTGTTGATGTAGTAAATAGTGATGTGACGCCTGCTCAAATAAGAGTCTTATTAGACACCGGCTCGACCGCCAATTTTGTTACAGAGACTTGTTGTAGACGATTAAACTTGCCGATTCATTCTCAACCCTCGTCCGTACACGGAATAGGAATGAGCGTGAAACCTGTACTTGGTTATACGGTGATAGTGCTTCGATCGCGAACGGATTCTCGTTGTCAATATTCTATCAAAGCTGCTGTTGTGGAGAATATCACAGGTAATTTACCTATCACTCGTTTAAATACAAACACCATGCAATATTTTATGAATATACCGCTAGCTGATGAATTGTTTTACGTCCCATCCGAAATTGATTGTGTCATCGGATCGGGATTGTTCCCGCATTTGTTGCTATCAGGCAAGGTCACTCACCCCGGCACACGTGTTATCGCGATGCAGTCTACCTTAGGTTACATACTCATGGGCGAAGCGGAAAGCGATTTGTGTTTGTCTCAAAACTCGAGTGTTTCGTGTCACGCGTTTATAGAAAACAGTGATGTTGATTTAAATAGTATGGTACAAAAGTTTTGGAATTTAGAATCCTTACCCGCGCGCAAAATATTAAGTCCTGAAGAGCAACAATGTGAACAAATATTTAATGAAACTGTATCCCGTGAATCTGATGGTAGATATGTTGTCTCTTTGCCATTCTCTGATGATCCGCGACAGTTAGGTGACTCATACAAAACCGCTAAACGCCGCCTCTTATCACTTGAACGCAGACTAGACTCAGACCCCGACTTAAGATCAGGCTATAATGCCACAGTGCAGGATTATATTGATAAGGGATATCTATTAAAAGTTTCAGAACCGCAAGTTCCTCTCGCTTATCACATACCGCACAGAGCAGTATATCGCCCTGACAAAGACACCTCAAAAATACGAATTGTATTGGACGCTAGTTCCAAAACAACCTCTGGCAAAAGTCTCAATGACATCCTGCACTGTGGGCCTAATTTACAAACAAACATATTTGACTTATTAGTTAATCTTCGCATCTTTGCTGTGGCTATCTCGGGAGATCTAGAAAAAATGTATTTTCAATTAAAATTAATCACAGAACACAAATCATTTCAAAGAATATTGTTCAGATTTCATGCAGACCGCGACCCTATTGAAACTTATGAGTTTCAACGAATTTCATTTGGATTAAAATGTTCCCCTTACCTTGCTATGCGTGTAGTTCGCCAACTTGCACTCGATGAATGCCAAAAATATCCTGAAGCTGCACGAGTTGCCCCGCTCTACTCTTACATGGATGACTTTATCCACTCAGTACCTTCACCAGATGAAGCTCTTCAACTATATGATCAGCTGGTCAACATGTTTGCCAGTGGTGGTTTTAATCTCACTAAGTTTACATCAAATTCACCTCAATTTTTACACGATATACCTGTAAAGTCACGTGCCTCGAAGAATTTAAATTTTGATTCAGAGTCTGAAACCAAGTTAGTAGGACTTAGGTGGGACCCTGTTACAGATTGTTTCACTTTCAAAGTGGATGTTACTGAAAATGAAAAATGTACTAAACGTTTTATTCTCTCAAAAACTGCTGCTCTCTATGACCCTTTAGGTCTGCTCGCTCCTCTCACAGCTTATATGAAACTGTTGGTACAAGAGTGCTGGAAACGTGATCTGTCTTGGGATGATGACACTCCTAGTGACATTCAAAAAATTTGGATGCAAATCCAAAACGAACTCTCCAACTTATCTCAAATAAAAATACCTAGGCATGTTGGTGTATTTCTGGGCTCAGAAATAACTCTCATGGGTTTTGCTGACTCAAGTGAAAAATGTTATGGTGCTGTTATATATTTAAGAATAGGCTCACTCACCTCACCCGCTTCTAGCGTGTCACTATTGTGCGCTCGTTCACGCCTCGCCCCGCTTAAGAAGATTACCCTCGCTCGCCTCGAATTGTGCGCCGCTCATCTCCTCGCTCAGCTGGTACAGGCTGTTCTTAAAGTATTTAATGCCAGATGCCAAGTCAACAATATTTTTGCATTCTCAGACTCTACCATTACTTTAGCATGGATTCATTCTTCTCCACACAGATGGCAAACCTTTATTGCCAATAGGACTTCAGCTATCCAAGAAATTATTGCCCCTCAATTTTGGCATCACATACCTGGTCATGAAAATCCAAGTGACTTGATTTCTCGCCCTGTCACTCCAAATAAATTAATAAATAACCATACTTGGTTCCAAGGTCCGCAGTGGATTTCTCTGCCACATGAACAATGGCCTGTGAGCTCATTCAATAAAGACAATGTTCCCGTTGTCATGCCAGAATCAAAATCTGTGTCTCTATTGCAAAATATTAACCCGCAATCAGATACCAATCCGCTTGTGTCGCTTACTGAGCGTCTGTCTAAGTGGACTAAATTGATAAATACAATTGTTTATGTTTTAAGATTTGCTAAAATTCTTAAGAATAAGGGATGCATAACTGCCTCAGAACTGGAGTTGGCTGAGACTCGTTTAATAAAAGCTGTTCAAAATAAACATTTTACCTCCGATATTAATGATATTAAAAATAATAAAACTCTCCGCACTCCCATGAGAAAATTAAACGCTTTTATTGATAGTGAAGGTGTACTGCGTGTAGGGGGACGCTTACACAATGCTTCAATGGCGTATGAACAGAAACACCCTGTTCTTATACCAGCTAAAAATAGAATAGCTTCTTTGCTAGTTGATCACTATCATCGTACAAACCTCCACACAGGACCTAGCTTAGTTCTCGGTCTGTTAAGACATAAATACTGGCTACTGCCAGCTCGTAGTTTGGTTCGTAGAGTAATTCACGCGTGTAATAAATGTTTCAAACACAAGCCCAAAGAGGTACATCCTCTAATGGGTAATTTACCTGAGTTTCGCGTTACTCAACAAAAATGTTTTTCAAAATGCGGAGTTGACTATATGGGTCCACTCTACATCACGCTAGGTAAAAGACGTGGAATCAAAAGCCAGAAGGCATATGTCTGTTTATTTGTAGATTTAATTTCTAAAGCCATTCATTTAGAGCTAGTCTCTGATTTATCAGCTGAAATGTATATTGCTGCGTTCAAACGCTTCATTTCCCGCCGCGGTCCTGTCGCTCTCATTCTCAGCGACGGTGGAAGAAATTTCATAGGTGCTCGAAATCAATTTAATGAGATTTATTCAATAGTCTGCTCTGACGAATTTAACAAAGCAATTATTCGTGAGTTAACCCCACAAAAAATTGAGTTTAAAATTAACCCGCCTTATGCGCCCCATATGGGAGGCCTATGGGAAGGAAATTTGAAGCAGGTTAAGGCCCACTTGTCCAAAGCTATTGGATCACAAATTTTGACTTATGAGGAATTAAATACTGTTCTTGTTCAAATAGAAGCACTAATGAATTCTAGGCCTTTATGTGTTCTTAGTAGCGACCCCTCAGAGCCATTAGCCCTCACACCCTCACATTTTTTAAATTTGACCCCATTAAAGTACATTCCCGCTGTAAACTTAGATGACGTTCCTATGAACCGCTTGCAAAGATATAAATTAATTGATAAAATGGTCCAATCTTACTGGCAGAGATGGCACATTGAATATCTTACCTCATTACAAAGTCGTGAAAAATGGAATACTATTTCCAATCCTGTTAAAAAAGGTCAGGTTGTAATTGTCAGAGAAGAAAAACTTCCACTTCTTTGTTGGCCCCTTGCCCTGGTTGAGGAGACTTACCCTGGCAATGATGGCATCACCCGAGTTGTAAAGGTCAAAACTAAAACTGGTACTTATATACGTCCTGTGGTACGTGTGTGTCCATTACCCTCTCAATAATTAGTCGCCAAATATCCCAACTTAGTACATATAAACATTTAAAAAAAAAAAAAAAAAAAAAAAAAAAAAACTTCTAAACTTTAATTTATAAATTCTTTAGGTCTCTTAATATCTTAGCATACCCCTAATAAAATACAAACTTCTCTAGCTTCTCATTCCGCTGAAAATAAATTAAAATTAAGTTTTGCATATGAATGTAATCGCTACACTTTGAAATTTTTCAATGTTGGAGTATAACTCCAAGGCTGGGGAGTATGGTCAGGCCGAATTTATACATTCATAAAGCAAGCAACACACCGCAAACTCTTTTAAAAACAATTTCCTTTTCCTTGTCCTTATTCCTAAACGCACCTTTCATTGTATCTGTGATGTTGGCACTACTGCCTGACGACACACCGAGCCGAGCCACTTCGAAAACGCAAAAAACCGCGCGTGCATCGTCTCCCTCGTAATATGTCTAACAAATACTAAAAAACTCAAAAAGTGAACCGCAAAGTGTTGGTGCAGTGACGGTAAAACGATTTAGAAGAACTAGTGGCAGTGTTCAAGACCTTCAATTTAAAAACGAAGAACCAGTGCATCCAGTCCAGGTACATCCCTCTTAATCCTTTTAAAAAACTATCCAGGGGAAAAAGAGGTAAATATATAAACATACCACCTTAAATTATAGACTTTCTTTATTTTTCACACCTATTTTTCAAAGTTACACCCGTGCGAAGCCGGGGCGGGTCGCTAGTAAATAAAAGGCAAGAACGTAATGTTTTATACTTAGTATCGCCATGTCCATACGAGATATACCGACTGACGGACATAGATTAGCTCAAAGGACTCTTAGAGCCGTTTTGCATTACGATCTACGTCCAATTTAAATCGGATTTGAATCCGTGAAAATGTTTTCTAGGCTATGGTACTTTATGTGCTAGATCCGAGGATAAATCGGGTGACATGAATCACATATATTGTTTTAGGTGTCTTCTTTTAGTTAATAAAGTACCCAGCATCCACCAAATCTCCTTACCTTCGGCTCGTAACGCGACAATTGGCGCCCCAAGTGGGCGGTGTTATGCAAATTACAGGTAGGTATTTTTAAAGATGTTATTCATAAACCCCGTACTTACACATCGGTATTTATGTATACTGAATGTTTCGTAATAGGAACCATTGAAGCTTTGCGAGTAATTCACTTCTTACACAACATATACAGGTTGACTCCGAAGTCGTGAACGGAAATATTATATGCTACTATGTTTAGTACGAATACTTTTACGTAATAATATGCAAAAACCTGTAAATGTTAACCTGTTAATAATAATTTTTAAGTACTAAGTCTTATGGCTATCCTACTTCTTACGTTGTACTGCTATAAGCCCATAGCATATTTTTAAGATTATTCAATTCAACATCATTGTATTTGATGGCTGGAAACGTTAAAACCTAAGGATTACATTGACAATGACAAATTGTCATTGCTCATTGAGGATTGTATTGTAGCTTTCACTATTTATGACTCTTAAACTCGCTCTTTGTCAGTCCTCTCATCCATTCAAAGGCTGACTGGTACCTATCTTAAGTTCGTCAATTTTGTTTCTTTTTTTATTTTTGTACGATAAAAGGTTTACATACATACAAATTTGATAAGCCATGACACTAATCTTGTAGAATAAGATAGAATACCTACGCTTGGCCGTTTTTACAATTTAAATTAGTTAAAGCTAATTAATTAAAGTTGTGTGCTACAACTAAGGGCCTAAGCTCTCGGCATTTTTTAAACGCGCCGTCGACGCGCGTTTGTATCGATGCAAACGCGATACGCACGCGGGTTATATGGCTATTATATGGAATGAAAAACGCGCTGTAAACGCGCGTTCCTAAAACGCGCGTCAACGGCGCGTTTAAAAAACGTCGTATGCTTAGGCCCTAATGCACTGAATTTTCCTTAAAACGCTGCGTTAGAAACTATAATTATTGTTCACGACTTGGAAGTCATCCTGTACAAAGCTTTACAGTTTTTCCACGAATAAATTTTATTGAACTGAGAGTTGTTTTTATCGACATAATCTTTTTATAAAAAGATTGAAGACGAAACATAATCAGTAATGATTTCCTGATGACGGTAAAATAAATAAACAGATAGATCATTAGAAGCAATTTGTTAGTACAAATAGTTAGCCGTTGACGATAAATAGCCCTAGGATTTCATCAAAAGGGTAGTAAAAATAGATAGCCGTTGACGATAGAAACTTATCCCTTTGATTTCATCAAAAGGCGTATTTTGCATTATTTATAACTTGATGATGGAAAACGCTTCCAATTAGGAAACACTCTAGTAAATCCGACTGGCGCAAGAAAATATACGATGAAGGGTAATCTTACTAAAACATTATAATAAATTTATTGAATCAGGCGTTACTTTGCGGAGGTCCATATTAATGAACTAAAACAATTACTTTGCTCACCCGCGACCTTACAATAGTTACGTTTATGCAAGAAATGTGCGTTCATGCAGTTCCTCCACCTCCACACTGTACGAACACACACAAATCACATAAACCCAACCATCACCACCACCAAGCTACACTGACGCGTTTCGAACTCAACCAGAGCTCATCTTCAGAGTTACCACAACCGTATGCTATGCTACCAAACGTTAAACTCCGTTTTTTGAGTTTAACGTTTGGTAGCATAGCATACGGTTGTGGTAACTCTGAAGATGAGCTCTGGTTGAGTTCAAAACGCGTCAGTGTAGCTTGGTGGTGGTGATGGTTGGGTTTATGTGATTTGTGTGTGTTCGTACAGTGTGGAGGTGGAGGAACTGCATGAACGCACATTTCTTGCATAAACGTAACTATTGTAAGGTCGCGGGTGAGCAAAGTAATTGTTTTAGTTCATTATAATAAATGAAAACCAGATCTAGTAATTGTTTAAGCGAAGCCGCATGTAGGCTTGTGAGATACTTTCGCTCGTGGCTAAAATACCACGTTCCCAAAATACGAGATTTTTTCAAAATACTGCATTACCTATTTATTACATTATTATTATATGTACCTACCAATATCCAAAATAAACATTCCACCAAAAAAAATCTCTTCCTTAAGGAATCTTTAATTTTTTACTGTGGTGCAACAAGAATCTGGTAAGCTAGAAATATGGTGAATGGGTAATGATATTTTATAATATTGTTCATCCATTTATTGATGGAGATGCAATTATTAAAACGAACGCGCAATGCCCAGTCATGTGCTACTTAGTTTAACTCAAAATCATGGACGTATTGGCAACCTGCTTCTTTTCAGAGTCTGTATAGAATATTACTTATGCCCAGCAATATTTTCAGTCAGGCAAAGCAGGAAAGACCTAAATGGACGTAATAACATGGATTTTATGTTCGCATAAATTTGTAACATTGCGTTAATAGCTACTAGACATGAAGTTTAAATGTGTAGGTACATATTGTCTGTGTTTGACGAAAGCAAAACGACTAGCGGCCAGAAGGGAGGCACTTGTTTTGGCCAACAAACACAGAAACGCTGCCTGCCTCTTGAGGACTATTATTTATTTATTTATCGTATGGCTTCGGACTATGCCCTCCGGTAACTCTTTGAGAGATATATTTTAATAGCTGTTGCCCGTGACGCCGTCTGCAAAGAATTTGTTTATCGTATCCCGCGGGACTTCAATTTTCCAGAATTAAATTATTCTAAGTCCGCAGGGTCTAAAGCCGTCTCCATACTAAATTTCATCTAAATCGGTTTAGCGGTTTATGTATGAAGAGGTAACAGACGGATAGAAACACATAGATACTTTTACATTTATGATATTAATAAGGACTACAAGCTTTTATTAACTTCCAATGTTCGTATGACTGTATGTAAGGTTGTGGTTTTAATACCTGTTATTTGATTGAGCTGAAAATTTGGCATGCCTTACTAAGTTCGTTAACAATACAATAATTTAATGAGAAATTCTGACGTTCTGGTCAGGATCTTCTCCGCAGGAAGAAGTTCTTCAATCTAATCTAATGGCATTATGGCATCGACTTGAAGCTTGTGATACGCATATGTTATTTGGATATCAATGCAAGTACAGTGAACAAAAAAGCTTGTATAAAAATGTTATATCTAGCAAAAAATAATTCGTAAATCTTTGAATTTGTCAAATTGTACTATAATAATATTTCGTAATGTTTTGTTGTTGTTGTTTCATGTTGTTTATGAAAAAACAAATGAGTGTTGTGGAAGGGAGTCAGTGTCAGGATCGTAGCAGGCGGAAACAAATAGTCTCTGCGTACCCTTTTGCTGGGAAGGAGGTGTATGTATGTTGTTAAAATATTTGTGACATCGGTAGCAAAACAGCTTGTTTAAATACAAGTGACAATCCTTTGTCTGATTTTAGACCAAAATTTAAGCCAGCCATCATTAAAACCAATCGCTGCAAATAATAATATATTGTCCAAAAAACACGTAACTAATTTTGCTCGCCAGAGTATAGTGACACAAAAAAGCTTATAAGGTTAAGAACAAGCTTTTAAATTTGCTCTGTATACAAACCAGGTCGAGGTAGTTGCCTTTGGCTCAAAGGACGACACGTGGATACGTGTGTATACCCGCGCTTAACATGTCGTCTATAAAGGGCGGTTGAAACTGAAATCGCGAAATGAGCGCAGATATAGTGTAATGGTAGATGCGGGGATACTAATAAATAATCACTTAGTACACCTGTACATTATCATCATCATCATGTACATACATCATCATTCATCCTGATGTCATCATTTTTAAAAACTAGTATTTCAAATTTGATAAACTTGCTCATTGAACTTTACTTTGTACCCATTATGCTCATTATCAGTTTATTTTACATAACAATTTAAGATAAAAGCATTTTACATGTTTTTGTTTAACTTACAAGGTTTGTATGTAGGTATGCGATTTCAGTATTGACTTGGTACAAGATTGAGCTTTAATTTGGCATGCTTATTTATGTAAGTTTGGTAATGATGATAAATAATTAAATTTTGGTGGTCCGGCCAGAATTGACGCAACATAACAGAACTCTTCAACGGTTAATAGCATAGACATGACACTTGATACGGATTTGCAGTTTGAATAACAAGATAAGTACAGTCAACAAAAAGTAAGTCAGCAAAAAATCTTGTATTCAAAATCAAGCTTTTATTTTATAAATGTTGTAGGTACCTACCTCCTAAAACGAAATGCGAGGGTTTTACCTGACTGAAGGGTTGAACCTAACTTATAATATTATAAACTCGAAAGTTTGTACCTATGGATGCATGGATGTTTGTTACTCTTTCACGCTTGAACGGTTTGACGATTCTGATGAAATTTGGCACACAGATAGTTTATAATCTGGATTAGGTAACATCCTTTTTACTTACTAACAGATACTTTTTATCCCGAAAAATTGCAAAGTTCCCGAGGGATAGCGATAATCGAACGCTTTGCAGACTGAGTCGCGGACAGCAGCTAATCTTATTTACATATATAGGTAGATGAATATAATTAAATAGATCGAACTAAATAAATAAATAAATAAAATAAATAAATATTAGGGGACAATCTTACACAAATCGACCTAGTCCCAAACTAAGCAAAGCTTGTACTATGGGTACTAGACGACGATAAACATACTTATATAGATAAATAAATACTTAAATACATAGAAAACATCCATAACTCAGGAACAAATATTCGTGCTCATCACACAAATGAATGCCCTTACCGGGATTCGAACCCAGGACCTCTTGCTTCGTAGGCAGGGTCACTACCAACTAGGCTAAAGCGGTCGTTAATCCTACATAAAATTAAACACTTATACAAAATTAATTACTTTAACAAAAACTTATTACGAAATAATGACGCTATGACAATGCGTTATGTTTCTGCCAATTTTAAATAACAAAAATTTTAGTTTAGACTTTATTTACTTTATTTAATTTAGACGGCAAAACCAGTCAAAGCACTGCGAAAATAAATGAGTTTTGATTGAGCGAGAAAATTAACAAGAATCGGTAGAGTACATACGAGTATTACATAGTAAATATTAAAACAACAAAATTAATTTTAAAAATAAATTCACTCAGTATTCGTTGGGTCACATAAGGTGGCAGAAATCCAGCATCGTTGAAATGTTGGAAAAATATAAATACCTAATGGATTCCTCGATAGTTATTTATTTTATTGTGTGTAGCTTAGAATTTTTTCCGCAGTAGGTCTACCAAAAGCCGAAGTCCTAAATTTGAGACATACTGAACAAATATATCAGCGTTGTCTTGTTTAATATTAAGTTTCAAATTCAAAAAATTTGACGTGAGTCTCACGAGGTAGCTCTTTTGATGTTGTGTTAATCACTTCCAATTAAGACCCGTAATACAAGATCACATTACCAAAGTACAAGACCTAATTGTTGCGTCCGCATCTACGCTTAAATCATGTATTAACGGGTGAGCATATTTCAGCGCCAAAGCCCCACAAATCCCGCGATCCTCATAATCCTGCAGTTCATCCCGAACCCCGCATCCCGCATCAAGACCCCCGGGATGGTTGCGCTTTGCATGCAATTTTCTTTTCACTTTCGACTCTCACTTTTCACTACGGATTTTGCAAAGTTTGACCTCGGTGATTCAATCACACATTCGTTATTTTTATCAAAGTAAGGACGACACTTTTTGTTTGCGTACCGTGGCGATTGTAGCTAGCTTTAGCTAGATTTTATAAATGTATTAAATCTAGCTACAATTTAGACTGCCCTCTCGTCACATGTTTGCTGTGCCCACATGGTCCATGATGATCAAAATTATATCCTAATAACTGTAACATACATTGTGGAGAAGCAATAAAAACTTGAGTATTGTTATTTGCGCTCTTTACTCTTATTATCAAGTCCAAAACTATGAAACTTGGAACAAAATACGCGTTAAAATTAAAATGTGTACGACATCAACGAAAAATAAACACTATAAAAAAACTACCTACAACCTAGAGTTCGACCAAGATAAGTCTGCAACGATTTTGATAGCACGCGCAGTGCATGTGTTATGTATACGTCATAATTTAATAGCAGTTTGACGTTTAACATAACACTTGCACTGCGTGTGCTATCAAAATCGTTGCAGACTTATCTTGGTCTGACTCTAGGACTCTTCAAGGATAGAGTGAATAGGCTGTTTTTGAACCGGTCATTGAAAAGAAGAACTGCTACGGCTTATGACTAAATGTTGTCATTCATATTCTACATACATTGCGCAATTGAAGTTTCTAAATTCGGATTTATTATGTATATACAATTTTTATCACTCTTCCTTCGAACTGGGGTCCTCAGGCATAACATTTACCTGGAGAGAGACCTCTCTATTCTAGCCTCTTTCTAGATCTGCAGAGTCATCATTATAGTTGAACTGCGTATACTTATGCATAAATAAAGTTTACTAGGGATGAATTTTATTCACAAAAAAAAAAAGAAAAAACCGCGGATCAAATTTTAATGCTATTTGAATTTTGATCAGATGCCCATTGCTCGTATTGAGTGTAAGTAGTACGTTGTAAAAAAGTAATATTTTAATTTTTTATAATACGTCGCTTTTTCCTCGCATTCAAAGTGAAAGGTAGAGTGTTTAACGCGAGACTTAACAACCATAATGACAACTCAAACTATAGCCGCCCTCGCTCTTGCTCGGGTGGCTAAACACCTCGTGTCATTATGGCTGGTTGTAGTCCCTTGTTCAACAATCTACAATTATACACTACAAATGCAACAAACTTACAAACACTAGATATTGAAAGAAGGCAAACTTAGAAAACTGGCAAGTTAAATTGAACTACTTTCCCTGACAGTGACATATCACTTCTGTTCTTTGCTTGCTGGACTTACTTTAAAGTTCAAGACTTTTCCTAGGATTCCGCCATATAAAATTGTTTATTTTATTTCAACTTCACTACGACATATGGTTAGACTAGCTTCATACAATTAAATGAATTACAATTAATCACACTAAAATTATAATTTATATTAATTGATGATAATAATAATATTCATCATTCCATTTAAATAAAAATAGTAATTAATTAAATACAAGAAATAATCAAAGCAATCCACAATTAAATCAATTGGGATGCACCAAAAAAAATAATCTATAGTTTTTATATTTTTTTTGAAAAGAATAGGATATTTTAAGATACCATTTTCATCGATTTTGAATTTGGTTGAGTATTTAATTTTTTATAATTTTTTTAAGAAATACGTTTGATGACGTCACAGTGAGAGAGCCACGTTCCATTACCTAGAAAAATTCAAGTCGTACATAACATAATCTGTGGCACTGCTGAAGCGCTACTACGAAATTCGAAAATCGAAGTTCGTATCGTATTATCCCTCTCAATCTCGTGTCAAATCATATTAGCGTGAGCGGGACTACACAAAACGAAGTAGGGCCTCTGATTTGTCTTGTCACTGTCAATAATAAGTACAAGTACGGCTTAGGGTCCTAAATGAACCATGACAAAATATAGTTTTATTTATTTCTCTTCTTTTAGCTTCGATTATTCCTGTTTGTTAAATGGTGTGATAGTAAATAGATATTTTTTATTAAAATCTGATATTTTTTTTTTATATTTACTTATAACGTAGTAATTTAATAATTAATAATATTTAATATTTAATAATTAAATTTGTAGAAATACATTGGAAATACTCGTATACATTTCGGACTTTAATCGAATCCGAATTCTTTCGGAATGACAACTGTTTAAAGCCAGGTGCGCATCATGTGATTAAAGTTCTGTCTTTGTCACTCTTTGCTGCTATAAGCAGGACAGTAACATTTCAAACTGTCAATTTGCTTTAGAGTGTAGACCTGCTTTATATCTTCCTTTGTGACGATTCACTGCAGGGGTCAAATGAAGGTCATCACTTAAATTTTCTTTATTTAATTCATTTTATCATATTTTTGGAATCTGATTTCTGAGAACGCTTCACAAAGCCTATTTCTCCAAACGGTTTTCGATTTATTATACGTTGTCAAAAATTGGGACATCCCAATTATAAAAATTTCAATTAAAATATAAAAATCAAATTAAAATTAAATCATAATTATTATTATTATTAATATAAACGGAATACTTAGTTTGCTCCTCCGCGAAGTAGTGAGGCCAAGTCATGAAAATATACACCGTGAAATTTTAGTGGTTGTTTTCCCGAAACGAGGTGATTTAGTTTCGATTGTACAATCGATTTATAATTACTATTTTCACTAGAGTCCAAAATCCAATTGTGAAAAACGAAAGTCGAAAATGACCGCAAACCAATAGTAACGCTTCGTTGGTACGAGTAGCGTACGATCGTACGATAGGTTAGGTACCAACGAAGCGTTACTATTGGTTTGCGGTAATTTTTGACTTTCGTTTTTCACAATTGGATTTTTGACTCTAGTGAAAATAGTAATTATAAATCGATTGTACAATCGATACTAAATCACCTCGTTTCGGGAAAACAACCACTAAAATTTCACGGTGTATGTACGTTTGCGTTGAAAATATGTTTTATCATGCAATTAACCACCAGACCAGACGACCAGATGGCCTAGTGGTTAGAGAACCTGACTACGAAGCTTGAGGTCCCGGGTTCGATTCCCGTGTCGGGGCAGATATTTGTATGGAAAATACGAATGTTTGTTCTCGGGTCTTGGGTGTTTAATATGTATTTAAGTATGTATCTATCTATATAAGTATGTTTATCCGTTGCTTAGTACCCATAACACAAGCTTTGCTTAGCTTACTTTGGGACTAGGTCAATTGGTGTGAAATGTCCCGTGATATTTATTTATTTATTTATTTTATTTATTTTAATTTTACCGCACGATCTCTACATCAAATATTAAATTAACTGCCGTAACTAAATCCACAAACAATAAAACTACCACCAACACAACTAAAAACCAGACACGTGTTTCATCACGCGTTGATCCTAGCATTTGAAATAAAATATTGGGATTTTGCTAAATCCCAATGGGATTTCCCAAAAAAATACATCGTGGTCTTCGTTTTCGCTGCATGATAAACGCTCGTCCATAAAGTTCATGTCGCCCCACAGTAATACATAGTAGGTTCTATGTAACATTAAATATTGGTTTAAACGTAGAATGTGTATAAGGTGATTTTAAATTTATTTAAACAACGAGTATTTCAGCATAAATGGTAGAGTTAGTTTGACTAAACTTACTTGTAAAGGTTTTTACTGTAATATTATAGACTAGCTTTTGCCCGCGACTCTGTCCGCGTGGAATTAGTAATTTGGGCAGCTTATTTTTATCCAATTTGCTTTTTCATCAATTATGGCTCTCCTTAATTCCTCGATATACCCCCCCCCCGCACACCCGCGTTCACATTCAACACCGTACTCTTCCAAGTCAAGCGTGCCTATAGAAGTTTTACTTCAAAAACCCCCGATTTTGAAACATTCTTCCGCTCCGCTCCGCTCCTACTGGTGTTAGTGTGATGATATGCCTATACCCTTCCTCGATAAATGTGCTATCTAACACTAAAAGAATTTTTCAAATCGGAGCAGTAGTTCCTGAGATTAGCGCGTTCAAACAAAAAAACCTGTTCGATAAATTCTTAAAATAGACGTATCTTTCTTATTTGTGAACCGATTCAAATGAAACAAACACTAAATGTTAATCCAAGAAAATACCAACATATCAGTGAAAACCGCATCCTTTTAGGTTAAGCCGTTTCTGAGATTAGCGCGCACAAACGCACAGACAAACAGACAATAATTCTAAAAATCATTTTTTTGGGTTCTATTGTGCTAATAAATAGCCCTAGTGACTGTTTTTCTCTTCTCTTCAATGTACAGACGCTGACTTGTTACAGATTTATTATATGTATAGATTTAAAATGTAGGCATGCCATTTAAATACGTACACCATTTTAAAATCGATTAATGCATGGAAACATTTTGTAAAACACAATTAAAAAAATTCTAAAAAACTTTTACAGAGATGTTCAACTACTAACCCAATCCCTGTTGAAATATTATTCAAGGTTATTGTAACACCCGGGATTTATCACGACAATTTATTGCTTAATATACCTCGACCTTATTGAAGAGCATTAAAATTTAATTTTCTCAAAGACTTTGTACTAACATTTAATTCTCATATGAATCCCGAAAAACTCAGAGGCGAGCCCGGGCTTGAAATCACGATCCTCTGCCTGAGAGCCAAACCACTAGGCTACCAAGGCTTAACCACGTCGAACCGGTAATTATAAGAAGCCTGACTCTAACGGTACAGCGATATCCTCACTTTCATTTCAATAAATACTACTCGTAATTGATAGCAAAATACTTCAACGTGTCATTCAAAATCCGAAAGAGCATTTTCCACTAAATATTTCTCATTAGTACACATAATTTCTAAAACAACATTAATCATAAATTTGCTCAGAGTATCACATCAGAAGACGAGAAAACTTGAGTCATTAGTTTATATTTTATGTCTGGAGAGAGAACTTTGAAATTGTGATACGTGGGCAAAAACTTGAGAGTAATAAATTTAGTTGGATTTTCTACGTTAAGGAATACAAAATGTGATATGTAGTAAGTTGACATAATAGTCAAACACAAAACAATAAAGAATTTTGGTGATCAATAAAGAATATTTTTGTATTGTATTGTATTGTAGTCTTAAATTAAGTGCTTATTACATTAAAAATGTATGGCAGATAATCATATTTTAAGAGTATCTGCATCTGGTAAAGGCAGAATATGGCAAACCTAGTGAAACGTAGACCAATGAATCTAATGAAAACATGAAAGATGTGCCATGTGTGTGTAAGATGTGTTATGATGATTGGCTGTGGAACTTCCTATCATATAGACCTAAAGCGTATCAAATCTTTGCCTACTTACTGTTAGTTTTAGATCTACGCTTATGAAGCACTTCCTATCATCTTGTCCACGAGAATTATAGTCCGATTATTTACAAATATATTGCTGTGTATCTATTTATATATGCATTTTTTATGATGTGTATTTTACTTATGGTTGTTTTATGTATCTAATGTTTGTTTTTATAACTATTTTGTTTTATTGCACCACCTGCTGAAATCCATTTCTCAATTTTCTTTCCATTGTAAACGGTTGCCTGGAAGAGATCGCTTCGAAGCGACGAGGCTTCATAATTGCTTACCTTATATATTTTTCCATGTTATAGTCGAAGGCATAATATAATTTTTTTAGTTACTTTATTTTTTATTTTCACAGTGATAAATCTAAATTACGTAACAATATAGGTATACAAGATCATCGATAAACCATACTGGTTTGTCTTGATGCTCCATTCCGCAGTCTTAAAGTTTACTAAAAAAATCATACATCATCATCATGGATGTATCATTTTACACCTCCATCGCGTCAAATACGAGGGGCGTTCAATATAAAGTGAGAATGAGATGCAAACTCTTTTAATATTACGAAATTAAATACTGGCCGGTAAAGCTAATCTATCTAGCTGATTGCTATGAAAAAAAAAACTAACTGTCTTTTGTTTAAAAAAATATACGGTAATTTCTTTGCAATGCTATTGAGTACGTTAGCGAAAATGGAGAAAATTGAACTGCGCGCCGTTATCAAATACTTGTATTTGAAAATTTTTTCTACGGACTAAGTCAATTTGGATTTGCGGGACACTTTAGGGTCTAATGCTCCTCCGTATTCGACAGTCGCACGTTGGTGCGCCGAATTTAGACGTGGAAGAACATCGACAATGGATGACCCCCGCTCCGGACGCCCTACTACAGCAGTAACTGAAGAAATTGTGAAAAAAGTCGAAAACTCAGTTTTGGCGGATCGTCGTGTCACAGTTCGTTTTATTGCTGAAAATGTAAAGATTTCAACGGGGAGCGTGCATAATATTTTACATGAACGCTTGGGTATGAAAAAGGTATCTGCGCGTTGGGTACCAAGAATGTTTACTGACACGCAAAAACAAACTAGACTAGAGATTTGTCAAGAAGCTTTGAACCTGATGCAGCAAGACCAGGAACTTTTTTTGGCGCGATTTATAACAATGGACGAAACATGGCTCCATCATTACGACCCTGAAACGAAACTGCAGTCTATGACATGGAAAAGGCCATCATCTCCAACTCCGAAGAAATTCAAGGTGAGCCCATCTGCCGGTAAGGTCATAGGCTCTGTTTTTTGGGATGGTAAAGGGGTATTAATGATTGAGTATCTCGAGCATGGAGCCACTATTACGGGCACTTTATACGCCAAACAAATAGCAACATTGTGCAATGTGATCCGCGAAAAACGGCGAGGTAAACTCTCGAAAGTTGTGCTGTTCCACCAGGACAATGCCCCGGCACACAAGTCCGCCGTTGCAATGGCTGCAATTCGTGATGCTGGGTTCGATATCCTTAAGCATCCTCCGTATTCACCAGATCTCGCTCCCAGTGATTTCTACCTATTTCCGAGATTGAAACAATACCTGAGAGGCCAGAAATTTGAAGACGACGACGCGGTAGTCGCTGCAGTACAAGATTTTTTAAGTACTCAAGATGAGACCTTTTTTAAAAATGGAATTTTAAGTTTAGAAAAAAGCTATACTAAGTGTATTATGCTAAAAGGTGACTATGTCGAAAAATAAAATGACATTTAGTAAAAGTTGTTTATAACATACTCATTCTCACTTTTTATTGAACGCCCCTAGTATATTATGTATGTATCTGTGTAAAATATAATAATAAATAATAAAATAAATAAATATTAGGGGACAATCTTTACACAAATCGACCTAGTCCCAAACTAAGCAAAGCTTGTACTATGGGTACTAGACGACGATAAACATACTTATATAGATAAATAAATACTTAAATACATAGAAAACATCCATAACTCAGGTTCAAATATTCGTGCTCATCACACAAATAAATGTCCTTACCGGGATTTGAACCCAGGACCTCTTGCTTCGTAGGCAGGGTCACTACCAACTAGGCTAAAGCGGTCGTTAATGCGTATACAGTCTAGGGTGAGTGAAAATTTACTAGGCAAGCGTCCTTCATCTTAGTTCTCATCTTTGTGGTCAAACACAAGCCTATAATTTATCTAATCTTTCTTCTAATAAAATAAAAATCTCGTGTCATGGTGTTTGTTATCGAATTCCTCCGAAACAGATTGACTCATCTCACTAGTAGACCTTGGCTTTATTTATGACTTACTTTTATTTGTGGATATAAATTTTCTATATCTACATCTTTACTATGACTACTCGTTGATTCTTTCTATGAAACCCATTATTTAAATCACATCTCTCTAAAATGCCATTCGAAAGTGTTAGATAATTGTAATGAATTTGAAATAGCAGTAAAATTGTAGAAAATTTCAACTTTGATTAATTTATCTTTTCAAAGCAGTCCTAAATTTAATTTTATTTTGTAGCTCTTTATCTGTAATTTTCTATTAATCTGCCTTCTCGTATTTCGAATTTCGATAACATTTTCAATGAATAGAAATTAACAACTCTAATTTATTCTCACTAAATAATCGAAAATTAAGATAAAGATTCCACAGAACTGCGAAATCGGCAATTCGCCATATTTTCAGACTCGATTTCTGTTATTATTTTAATTTGCAAGAAAAAATATGTATACCTGTGCAGTATACAACTTATTTACTTTTAGTTTTATTGCTTAAGACTGTCCGCAGGTCATGTTTTAAAAGGAGTTTTTTATAAAGCATAAAATTAATATTTTTTGCTGTTTATGTTCCATCTTTTTTATTGTATGTACATAATTTTATTATTATTACCACTCTAATAGTAATTATTTAATGAAATTATAAACTTTTTATAACAATTATTTTTATTGAAAAATTACTCTTTATTTTATGAGTATCACATAGAAAACAATACAATTAATCAGGTACAAAGCAATATGCGGCCTTATCGTACAACGACAATCATCGTATATTAAATCCACATTCTCCTTACTTACACATATCTATCAAGCTTTCTTTAGATAGTTATCTATCTATCACAAAAATAATATACCACTAGCTATCAATGTGTAATAATATCGCTCCGATAGTAGTCTGTACCACACCTGCAAAAACAAGAGACGATCCATCACGGCCGTTCGCCAGCGCTCTAATAGAATTGCTTCTACTAACAGTATGTGGTCTGTCCGTTCTAAGATGAAAAATAGTGCAGGAAATGGATCTTTGTGCTCTATTGAAAGGGTGATATATGAAATAAATTTGGATGAATGCGATGTAATGTAAGGAGAATAATCTTAGGCTGTTCGCGTGAATTGCTTTTGTGCGAACGCCCTCGAGGTGTACCGAAATTCGGGGAAGATTTAAAAAAATCACAGTTTTAGGGCTGACAAAAAACAATTTTTTTATCGTTGAACAGTATCTCAAGATTAATGAGAATAAGACCACGATAAATCGCTATTAAATAATTACTGCTTATAATTATAATCTCTCGTTCTGGCGGCTGTAATTTTACTCCTAAAGCATCTGTTAAGTTCTGTGGGCAAAGAAATGAAATGTGTTGTAGTAATGTTATAGCAAGCCACTGCATCAAATGTTAACAGCGTTAAAAGTTAAAACGGATGAAATCAATACCGTTACTGTTCCAGGCCCTCTCGTGAGATTATGATGATGGTGATGATCTGTTTTAATACAAAACCATTTATTACTATCTATCTACTTAACACGATATTTGAATTAAAATTATTAGTACTTTAAGAGTACCTACATAGCAGCCTGGCCTATAAAATATACTTGGGAAATTTCGTACAAAAATACCAAATCCTTAGAAAAATATTATTTGTTTAAAATACGGATAGTATGATTGGTAGTAAAATTAATATGAGCAAGGATTTGTTCGTAATAATAGTAGAGGAGCCCAAGATGGGATTTGGGGAGTCACTCGAGCGCGGCAGATTAATATACGGGGGGATACCTTATACCCTCTAGAGTACCCCCATTGAATATGAGCACTTCATGTGGCGGGGTTTGCCTGGGGCAGCCTGTGGAAATATTTATTTAGTAAAAAAATAGATTCTTTGAAATGCTCGAGCGCGTCAGATTTTGATAATTTGATACTCCAGCGTGACACTGATAGTAAATCTATAATAATCTGCCACTTTGCATGGTGAGGGTGGCCATACTGCAGGGCGCGCGTCAGATTTACGTAGGGGGTGTTAATTCCAAAGACTGACGCTTTGGAAGTGAAATGTGCATTGTTCTGTTAATAATTAACCCACCATATCTTAATCTGACGCGCTCGAGTATTTTAAAGGATCTATTTTTTTTAATAAGTATTCTGACCTGGTGCCCTGACCAAACACCACTACATGCAATGCTCATATTAGCTGGAGGTACTTAAGAAGGTATAAGGTATCCCCCATATATATTAATCTGCCGCGCTCGAGTGACTCCCCAAATCCCCTCTTGGGCTCCCCTGCTATAACGGCTGCGGGGTGATCCTGAGAGTGTTTTTGTACATGTTATGCAGAAAATGCTCTTAAATAATTGACATTAAAACTTGAAACTAATTTTCATTTTATTACAGTAAAGTTATTCTGTAGATACCTACACTTTACCCGATAGACCAGGGCCCAATTGCATAACAAATTACAAGCTAATGGTATTAGCTATTTTGTACTGAAATTCTCTAATACTATTTGCTTGTACCTATTTTGTTATGCAATTTTATTGGGACCAGATTACCCACAGGTATTTACCTACCTTATGGTAAAAAGAGCTGAGTGCAGTCTCCAAGTTTGGGAACCGTATTATATTAATGAATACGAGTTGAAAATAGATAATTTAATTAATAACAACTTGGATCTTGCTTGAAGTGAGCTAACCTACTAAACATTTACCATGAACACATTTGAACTTGGCACGGGATGTTTCTTTAAGCTCCGGTTTTCAGAATTGGCATCTGACATTTCCGCGCTTCTTAAAATGAAACTGACGGAATCTATTGTAATAATTTCCTTTTTAACTCCCGACACAAAAATAAGTGCTTGTCTGTGGCATCATAGCTCTTACACGGGTAAACCGTTTTGGATGCGGTATTTTATTGAAAGCAGGTTTCTTGGCAATGGTTCTTAGAGATGTTTCATCAAAATTGGTTCAAACGTTTTGAAGTTATCACCTCTTTTGTTAGCTGCGAAAGGGATCTAAGATGCATAAAGGGCATTTACTTTATTTTCAAACATATGGGTGACCTAATTGCGTTGGGGGTTATTAATTTTCAGTTATAATTCCCAGATAAGCTAAAAGTGTTATATTTTCATACTGCTTTTACCTATTGAGTTGTTTGAGCCTATAAAGTTCCATGGAGTAGTTTAATTTGAAATGGGACGTCTATCGCCATTCATGCAACCTATACGCGCCGCGCTCTATGGTACGGAACCATGGAACCATTTCACAGTAAACTTCATAGTGACATCGCCTTAATTAACAAGGAAAATCGTAATGACTTTTCCTTTATAGTGAAAATAAACGGATCACTCACGTCTTAAAACGAGTTTAACTCGACACGTTTCGGGCTAATCCGTAGCCCTGGGGTGCACGTTTGGCAGCCGCCGTGACGTGCGACTCCGAGAGGAAGGGCTACGGATTAGCCCGAAACATGTCGAGTTAAACTCGTTTTAAGACATGAGTGATCCGTTTATTTTCACTATGAGTGAGTCTCACGGTAGTTTCATGTTTAAAGACTTTTCCTTTGAAAAGGTTCCATGGTGGCTCATGAATTAAAGTCCTTGACTGTACCTACATAGAGCTAAAAAAGTTACAATTACTTGAGAATACCGCACAAACCCCTTAATATATTAATAATTATTTATTTATTGACCAATTTGCTCTATAGCCACCCTATTTCATAAAAAATCGCTCTGATTGTCACAATACTTTTACGTTTAAAAAATGCTACGTAAGCTATTATATCCACACGTGTCAAATTTCCATTTCAATTTCCTTCTGACCTACTTTTAACACCCATACAATGAAAATGAGCTTGCACCAATTTAATAACCTTCAAAGCATCGAAACTCCCTGTTTCGTAAGGCAGGCAAAGCCACGGCGACGTAATAGCATGTTGACACGAAGGCTTACGCGACAAACACGGGTGAGTCCAGATTGATGGTTTGTGTCGGTGCGTGTGGGGACCCCTTAACTTTATGCGTTGACAGTTGACACTGGGACGGATTCCAATGGCGGCTTAGAAATGAAATTAAATGAAATTAAATGAAATGAAATAATTTATTTTGCTAGAACAGGGTTGATTAACATGGTGTTGTCATAAAATTATATGTGCTCCTTATTCAGCTTTGAATAGCATGCAAAATATTAAAATTATCATATTTAAATTGAACAAAATAAAGGAAATTAATTATACATGTTAACACAATTATACATTCATCATTTATACCATGCCATGTCAACACAATTTATTCTAGTTACATTAGAATTAATTACGCTACAGTATGTATGTCAAATCAGCTACCCAATATTCATTAATATGTCACAAGTTAATAATGTTCTAAAAATTCATTCAACTTATAAAATCTAATTTCTAAAAGCCACTTATGCAAAATATTTTTGAACTGTTTAAAGGGCATATCCTTTATATGCTGCGGTATTTTGTTGTACACATTCACACACATTACACCGCAATTTTTCCTAAATTTAGCAGTTTTTTGTTGGTTATCAACAACAAGGCGACTACCATTTCTTGTATTACGTGGATATAACTCCGCAGCTGTTTTAAATAAGTGACCATGACATTTAACAAATTTTGATATTTCAAAAATATATAAACATGAGAGAGGTAGTACGCCCAGTTTGAGAAATAATGGCTTACACGATTCAAATGGTCCAACTCCACAAATGGCACGAATACATTTTTTTTGGGCAATAAAAGCTTTGTACATATCACCACCATTTCCCCAAATAATGAGACCAAATACCTTTACCTATACCTTAGAGACAAAATGCCTTTGGAGATAAGGTAAAAAAAACTTAAAGCCCCTCTTGCGTGTAGTGTTGCTGTGTTTAACGCGCCGCGGGAGGGCGCAGGCTGAAAATCAGCGCCGCCGGCTTCCTAACCGGCAGCATTTATGCTGAGCCTGAGCATATTGCCACGAAGTTTTTTTTTTTGTGTTTCTGTTCTTCTTCTTCTTTTTTTTTGTGTGTTCTTTGTGTTTCTTTTTATTTTTTTGTATGGTTGTGGCAATAAATGGATTTTTTTATTTGTTTATTTATTTAGTAATAGTGCAAAGAATAATATTACTTACTATATACCCGGTGATTTTTAATCGGTGCTCTGGAGTTGAAAAATATTAATTTATTGAATCAGGCGTTACTTTGCGGAGGTCCATATTAATGAACTAAAACAATTACTTTGCACACCCGCGACCTTACAATAGTTACGTTTATGCAAGAAATGTGCGTTCATGCAGTTCCTCCACCTCCACACTGTACGAACACACACAAATCACATAAACCCAACCATCACCACCACCAAGCTACACTGACGCGTTTCGAACTCAACCAGAGCTCATCTTCAGAGTTATCACAACCGTATGCTATGCTACCAATTGTTAAACTAACAAACCAAAACAAATGTTTTAACTTGTCACTGTAACTTCTCAAGTACCCACTTTATTTTTCTTATTCTCAAACTACCCCACAAAAATTAACTTTTATTGACATATTATAAAACTACCTTGAATTTTTTTGTTTATTTATTTATAAGGCATATTTAATTAATACTAACTGAACAAATTCGACCCAAGCCGCAGTAAAGGAGAAGATACTAAATTTACCTGTTCATTAATAATAGACCGCATAGTGTTGTACCTAATTATTTCCATGCATTCCAGAGCATCCAGACGCAACCCCTTGCCGCAATAATGTAACACTTCATAAGAATCTGAATCTAACAATGAATGATTTGATTCCAACAAATGTTTTGCAAAATTCGATCTATCCGGATGCTCATTCCTATATGCCGAAACATGCTCTTTAAATCTAGTATTAAAACTTCGGCCTGTCTGTCCTACGTATATCCCATTGCAGTCATTACAAGTAAGCTTGTATACCCCCGATCTAGTTCCCTTATCTACCTGTTCTTTGTGGTTATATAGCCTAGAGTACAAAGAGTTGTTAGTCTTAAAGGCAACATTAATATTGTTTGATTTTAAAATGCCATAAATCTTATCAGACAAACCCCCGACGTAAGAGATGCTAGATCTATATTTGTTAGTAGACTGAGAAGGTAACGCAGCGTAAAGCATGCTTTTTACTAACCGTGCCTGCTTCTTTTGAACTAAACTATCTACCATTGATTTAGAGTTGAGTACTATTTATCAGATAGCGATCTCAAATGGTTATACAAAATCAATGGTAGATAGTTTAGTTCAAAAGAAGCAGGCACGGTTAGTAAATAGCATGCTTTACGCTGCGTTACCTTCTCAGTTCAGAGTCTTTAATACTTAAAAGTAAAACCATTGTAAGATTATTTTGTAATAATTGTTTGATAAAAAGGTGAAGTCATTTATTGTAATAAAAGTTATACAAAAAACAAAAACAGTGAGTTTATAACTTATGACTAACCTAAGTGTAGTCGAAAAGTCCCCCACGGGTTTATTCTCTGATTGGTTGGTCAGAAACAATATTAAGAACAGACAGACATTATATTGCCAGTACAAAAATCTGTAGTAGGTAGGGTTATCATGTATGTTAAAGTGTTTAACTTCTTACTAAAGGTAGTGTACTGAATTCATACACACTTGCATTGCATGCAAGCATTGTTGCATTTAATGTAAAATTTTGTATTTATTTTATTTTGTAAGTACCTATTTATTTTCTTTCTCTTTTGAGTATTTCTGTTTTTTTTCTTTACCGCACGTAATTGTTACTGTCTGCTTATCCACTATATAATAAATTTACTTCTCTTAACTAGGTTAGCTGGAAGAGATCCCTTTTTAGGGATAAGTTCGCCTTTGTTCTCCTCTCTGTGTACTTATATTTTTATTTTTATGTGCAATAAAGAGTTTACATACATACATACTTATCTTCCTAAAATATCGGCGAGTGGGAACCCTGTGCTCTTGGTTTCGGGTCAGCGGCGCCCAACGGAATATGAACGCTCGTATAACACGACAAGTTTCAATTTCGCGTGCAAGCAGTTAACGGTCGTAAGAGTAGGCAAATTTTATACCTAAATTTGACTTTTGTTCGCGAGTTTTCCTTCTGTACGCTAGTAGTATTAGTTATTCTGTGATGTAACTCCCGAAGTTCAGTTTAGCCGAGAGGTCTAAACCAAGCTTCCAGTTCCTGTTGACTAGTTTTTTTGTTAGTCTTTTAACTTATATTAATTACTACGTAAAGTTGGATAGTAAATTATATTACGTTGTGAAAGCAAATAAAATACCGTTTTATGAAAATGAAAAAAATGAAAAATTTTACTACACATAATGAAATATTACATTTTTAGCAGTATACAGTGGTCCCCAAACTAGTAGTTATAGTTATATAAAACAGTTCCTTAATTCATTTAATTTAAATAAGATTCGATAACGTAATTACACAAAACTATCGTGAGACTCACTCATAGTGAAAAAATACAGATAACTCACGTCTAAAATCGAGTTTAGCTCGACATGTTCCGGGCTAATCCGTAGCCCTTCTTCTCGGAGCCACACGTCGCGGCGGCTGCCAAACGCGCACTGCGCACCGCCGCTCTGCTCGCGCGACTGCTCGACACAACTGACAGCGACACACAACTACCTACTCCCGTTTCGTCGTCAGTTTTATTGTCATTGTCAAATATAGGGTAGCACACAACACCAACAACATCACTAACCGTACCTAGACTCGTAACTAAACTCGATCATAGACGTGAGTTATCCGTATTTTTCCACTATAACGTAATTACAACCATTAAATCAACTCTAATTACATTAATTACAATCGTTAAATGCATTTTGAAACCAAATCATAATTTTGTTAGAAATATCCTTAGTAAAAGACAGTAAATACTTACATTCTCTTTTTTTTGTTCCTCCGTACATCCAGTCGTTCTTTTTCTCCCGAAGTAACTGACCAACCCTACCCCCTTTTATTTTTTCCAAATCTCCTCTTTAAAACTACCAAACTACGAGTACCTTCATTAATAAAATACTACAGTGTTGCCAATATAGAAAACGTAACAATTATATTACTGAAGATTTGTTCTCAACTAAATTAAACCTTACAATTTCGACTAATAAAGCGCAAACGCTGTGAAAATACATAAGCATTTTACTAAAATATGAATAGTATCCAAATTAAAGCCACAAAATAGAGTCTGAGTTTAATTGGAATTCTAGATAAATAAATACATAATATAAACGGTCTCGTTTCATTTAAAATTCATAGTTACGAAAGGTGTTCAAATAGAAACTATTGTAATTAAGTTAGTATCGCTATTCCTTCAACAACTAGCTCAGTAGGTCTGGAACAATATACTTAGAAATTTATTTATTTATTTATTTTAGGGATAAAAAACAACTGTACACAATGTATTACAAACTAAGTCACAATAGTGTGTTACTCTATGTACAATCAACAACATTATCCACAGAATACAATTAAACTATAACGGTTGTCGACATTAGAGTGCCGTACTACACTTAGCTCAAGTTAATTACGTCGGTACACATACGTAAGTTAACCTAACGAAAATGTTAAACTAAAAAACACAAGAAATAGCTTTATGTAACAAATATAGTTCATTTTTAAAGAAAAGATTCCGAGAAATCATTGATAGATATTAGATGTAAATGTTTATAAGGACTCTAGAATTAACTTTTTATATCTAGCGGTGGGCAGGTGGAATATGTCAATATGGGTATGATGTTGGTTGTAGGTAGTTAGCAGTCGGCGCAGAAGCGCGCGTGCACCAGCGTTGGTGCGGCATTGTGCCGTCGCGAACAGCCGGTAGGCACGCGTCTCTCGCCTACTGGGGCGCCTTGGAACTACGTATCTTATTTTATTTATGAGTTGTAGACAATCATATTTATTATGGCATAGTCCATGCAGAAACATTGCCTGTAAGAACATACGTCTATTACTTAGTGTAAACAATCTATATTTTTTCAGTAGGCTATCATAGGGCAGTTTTTTATTTCTGTCATGCTTATAATTCACATACTTTAAAAATTTGTATTGTAATCTGTCTATAGCATTGACATACTTCTTATAGAAGGGATCCCAGATGTGGCTAGCGTATTCGAGCTGGGGGCGGACCAAACTTTTATATAAATAGATAAGTGTACTGGATTGTTTGAGATCAGCTGCTGCTCTGCTGATAAAGTGATACATCTTGTAACCCTTAGATATAACCATATCAATATGCTGATCCAGGTGCAACTTAGAGTCCAGGAGTACTCCAAGATCACGTATAAGGTTGACCCTCAATAGGTGTTCATTACACAACATGTACTCATGATCAAATTTATTCTTATTTTTCGTAAAGCTAATAACGTTACACTTTGGAATACTTAGTTGTAGCTTATTTAATGTGCAATATTCAGTGAAGCGGTCTAGGTCATCCTGGAGCAGTCTACAGTCGATAGGACCTGTGATTTTGCTGAAGATTTTCAGGTCATCTGCGTAAAGTAGGAAATTTGTTTTATGGAAACAAGGTTTTATATCATTAATACAAATGTTAAAGAGCAAGGGGCCTAAAATTGAACCCTGCGGGACGCCCGAGGTGACTTCAACTACGTCTGACCGAAAACCATTAACAAGCACTAGAACAACGTTAGTGAATACCTTTCAGAGGTAAAGTTTCATGGTCACGAAATGTTGTCGTATTTGATTATAATATCTACACAGTATAAAACAAAGTCGTTTTTCGCGATAATATGTACAGACAGCTTTATATCCGCTAACTCTTCTTCAAACTAAACAATCGTTTTCACTATTAGTCAGAACATTTTACAGGAAAGTTTTATAATTATGTATAAAAGGAGCTAATTAAGTCTCGCCTCTGTCGAAGAGTTATTCCGGAAGACTACCAATATCAAAGCTCTCACGCAAAGGACCGTAGGTTCAAACCTGGGCTCGCACCTCTGAGTCTTTTAGAATTAATTTGCGCAATCACATTTTAAATTTACTACGAGCTTCACGGTGAAACAAACATTAGAGGAATCCTGTACACATTTGCGAAGCAATTTAATGGTGTGTGAAGTTCCTTATCTGCACTTAGCCCGCGTGAGAACTACAACCCAAGCACTCTCATTCTGAGAGACGGGCCTACCAGTGGAACTTATAAAGGCCGAGATTAAAACAAAGATGTGTCTCAATGTGGTACGCACTCGTGTGCCAGAACAGCCTGCTTTAATTTACGTCTAGATTTAATGAAGCCAGAATTTCCCCGCCGTTCGAGATACGGTGCTAACCGGCTGCTAATAGTCCGCTACGCTGAACTATTCAGCTTAGTTCGCTGAGTGCTCCAACAAGCACTTTGTTGTACTACTAGAAGTGGCCTTAATAAAAATAATAAATCGTACGGTTGACACCAATTGACCTAGTCCCAAATTAAGCAAAGCCTGTACTATGGGTACTAGATAACGGATCATTCCAGCCTATATACGTCCCCCTGCAGGGCACAGGCCTCTTCTCAGAATTAGAGGGCTTGGGCCGTAGTTCCCACGCGGGCCCAGTGCGAATTGGGAACTTCACACACACACCATTGAATTTCTTCTCAGGTTTCCTCACGATCTTTCCTTCACCGTAAAGCACATGGTAAATTACAAATGTAATTTCGCACATAAATTCCGAAAAACTCAGAGGTGTGAACACGGAATCGAACCCAGGACCCTTTGCTCGAGGCCACCACGGCTTTTTAGACAACGGATAAACATAATTGTATAGATAATAATACATGCTTAAATACATTATTCATCAGGGAGGTTCTCTAATCACTGGACTATCTGGTCGTCTATTCCATAAATTTACATATTTACATTCATTATACTTAACTTAATTGAAAATACGAGCCTGAATATAACACCAGTGACCATATTTTCTAACGCGCGGGTGCTTGTTATATTATTGCTTTCACCATCTCTATTCTGTCGCCATTTATTAAAAAAAGAGAATGAATGTGGCAGCAAGCGCACGTGCGATAGACAATAAGCATACAGGTTATCTGAAACCAACCAGTGTTGTTTCAACTTTATTCATTTAAATCGTATTTTTGAACCAGTAAAAATATTATGCTGTAGTTTAATAAGCGTACTTGATTAAACGGTTCAACTCTTCGTTAAAACCTTTATTTCCTTTTTGTATGAAAGCAGCTCGATCAAAATATTCGAGTGAGTTAATCGGGAACGATATGGTGCAATTAGATTTATTCAGATTTAAATCCTGGCACAGCACCCAAAATAAATCATTTATTTTTTAACCTAATCTTTGGCTAGTCAATGATTCTTTGTAATATGACTCCAGGGGTACTTAACTTAAGTCGATACTATTACAAAATATTATTGCCAACGGCCATGAAAGTTACACAATGACTCTTAAGTGCGTTAATAAAAATAAAAAATAATCTTATTTAGTGGATCGAGGAGGGTTATGGGACATTTGGGCTTTACGAGCGCTCCGGCCTTCGGAGTGTTGACAAAGGGCCAGTGGGTAGTCAGCAGCAAATAAGGATGCAATAACCTCAGTAACACGTGATATTGACGTATTAAGACAGTATTTCGGAAAGACCACATCGCTTGAAGAAGAAAATAACATTTGGGACAGAAATATCTAGTGACAACCACGAATCGCAAAACGTAGTGGGCAGGTTTTCCATTAGGAGGACAGAGGCCCTACCACGAACTGCATAATTCGAACTTCGTTTTGTGCCGTCCCGCTCACGCTAATATGATTTGACACGAGAGTGAGAGGGATAATACGATACGAACTTCGATTTTCGAATTTCGTAGTAGCGCCTCTGATGGCATCTCAAGAGTTATTATGGCCAACTAGTAGAAGGTTGCAAGTTTCGAGGGTGATACCTCTATTGAATAGAGGATGTCTTCAAGCTGATCAAAATTATGACCCCAATTATTTCAGGATTTCAAACTTTTAAAGCAGGGCTGAGAAAACCACGACTAGGGCCCAAAAAGTGTTTTTTTTTAAAGAAAATACCTACAGAAAGAATTAAATTAATTTACTAAAACAATATTATTTTTTTTCTCGTCATCACTTCACCTGAAAGACGTGTATTGTTAAACATAGGCCTCCCCCAAGCTTCGCCAAACAGCCCGGTCCTGCGCCATCCGCATCAAACGCGTTCCCGTAACTATACTTTAAGGAACTAGGTCGTCGCTCCATATTGTTGGAGGCTTACCTACACTGCGTTTTCCGGTCCATAAACGCAATTCGAGAACTTTTTGGCTCCATCTACCATCAGTTCTATGAGCGATTTAGTTTCTATTGGCGTGATATTGTACTTTTGTAGACATTCCTGTTTTGGAACACTAGAAGAGGGGGATGGAATGTTACGAATCGTATTCTCCTGAAACACTATCACATTATTGTCATTATTGATACGGTCCATGAAGGTTCTGTCATATTAAAGGCAACTAACTAAGCCCTTTTATTTTGCTACTTTGTGACTACTTGTGCAAGTCAGCTACGCACACAGGGTGTATGTACTTACAGGTGTCCCAAAACTCAACAATAACTTGGTCAGAGGTCCAGTTATACCAGTTCTGGAAAAAATTGGATAGACAAATTATGGATTATTAATTTGTGTTCTTAATTGGTTCTTAATTTTTTCCAGAACTTCATAACATAACTTACAAAGACTCTTTCTTACCCGGTACCAGGTTTATTTATTTACCTCGACGTTTCGGCCACATTGCAGCAGCCGTAATAGTAATTATGAGTGAAAATCACGAAAGTTTTAAACAGTATGAGTATAACCTGTATAAATTTTAGAACTTCGTTATACTGTCGACATTCGACGTCTACAAATTATACAATTATATTAGAACAGAGATTCGCTTATAAAACACATCTGTTGGCTCCCAGTCCAATGTTTCCTCATAATCTAGAAACTATAAACTTTAGTTAACACCGTGTCCCGCTAACTTAGAAAATCGATACAGATCGTAAGACCTGTTAAACCGCATCTGGTGCCAGTATCTAACTAGGCATAAAATATAACTAGTCGATAGTATATCGATAGAGCTTTGTCGATAATTCGATGCTTACCACCAGCTCTGCAGAAAAACAAAGAAGTAGGGTAAACTGGCATATTGTTGGTAGGTACTACTCTAGTTATTGGATTTTTATTATCTTATTACCAAATCAGTGAAGGTCAAAATCTGTCAAAAAACAAGTGGACTACTGTTAAAACATTAAGACTTTAATTTACCTTTTGAATTATATAATAATTAATTAGCTTGGTGAAATGTCCCACTTCTGGGCAAAGGCCTGCCCCATTTTCCTCATTTGTCCCGATTTTGACCGGTGTCCTTCCAATTCATAAGGTACAGTACATGTCTACAACGTCCCGCCCACGCCTCCTGGACTTACCTCGTGGCCGCCATCCATTTTGTGGTGTCCAATCAATGGTTTTTTTAGCTCACCGATTTGGATCCATGTGGCTGGACTGGCTGCCCAGGCCCACTTCAGCATAGCAGAATTTTATTTTCAATTATAAAAAAAAATCTAGCGTGAACTGTGTACTTACCTACTAGAGGTACAATAAGCCGTAGTCTACGGCTTATTTCGTTCTTTTGTGTTTATAACGTTCAGCACGTCCACACACTTCCTACGCCTACGCCTGCGTCTACGTCTCTGTAGTGATTGAGAGGAATGCACCGCAAGATACTCGTTAGAAAGTAAATAATGACACTCCGCTTTTTTGAAAAAGCATCCTTAGTAATCTGTTAACTTCCATCCAAAGTTTAAAAATACCGTCTGCAATACGAAAAATGAGTATTTCATTTGCTGTATAAGCACCAATTTTTGAGTCTTATTTGTGAAACTGCAAAATTTTCTCTCAAGTCCCACTTTAAAACCGGAACTGACAACACTATTCACGTCTCCAGGAGTTACTGAACCGCCTCGAGCCGGCATTATCCGGTTATTTCCAGTTAGAACCGGATCCAACGGCCACTTTGTAAAGACGTTGGGAGAGATTTGTGGACTCACACTCGAATCACAGTTGTTTCTACGTTGTTGAGTTTTACAATACCAAAGACAATGTATCGAAGTTATTCAAGTATAATAGATATCAAAATTCAGGCTAAAGCAATATTTCAAACTAAATAAATACAAACTGAAATATAGATGCACAGAAAAAACCCCAGAAAAAAGACCAATGCTGGGAATCGAACCCAGGTCCTCAGCATTCCGTGCTGCGTGCTTACCTCTACACCATCACTGGTCTAGAGGTTAGCGACGAATCTTTCCCATACATCGTACATTTCAGTCTGTTATAATCACCTTATGCAGTGATAAAGCGCGCATCTATGTTATGCCCTCTATCGAGAGACTTAACACTCCTTCGGAACTAACCGATGATGATGTAGACCAGTGATGGTGTAGGGGTAAGCACGCAGCACGGAATGCTGAGGACCTGGGTTCGATTCCCAGCATTGGTCTTTTTCTGGGGTTTTTTCTGTGCATCTATATTTCAGTTTGTATTTAGTTTGAAATATATGGTTTCACGGGATGACCGTAAAAGTAATAAAAAATGAAGTTGAAAAAAAAATACAAAAAGATAGGTACTTCATACCTAACTTGTTAAAGCAATATTAATAGTCAGTATTACGTATGACAAATTATACGCATCTAATTTTTTTACGTGATTTGATATTAGTTTTTCGAATTCTAATTAAGTAATGCTAGAGTTTCCAGTTAATGCTGGACAAGAGGTATGTGTGATAGTTCAATTGTTTCATTTAAAAAAGTGTTCATAATTTGTTGAAATTAAATAACAAACTTAAAGTATAAACACCGTATAAGGAGTAAGGGTAATTAAAAAAAAGTTCATGATTAATATCACTTTAAACATAAATACTACTATCTATATACCTAAAATCACTGCGACGTTTCGTCCAGATTGCAGCGATTGTGGTCATGAGTGGTCTAAAGTGTGGGTTATTAAGTTTTTTTTAGCAATAAAGATAGTCGTTATTAAGTTCCTGGTGATATTAATTTAAAAATCATGAAAGACGTTTACAAACAGGAGTGTGCAGAAGCGTGATTAAAAGATATTTTATGAAAGATATATTTGAGAGGGAAGGGACGGATGCGCACTCAGACTTAGGTTTTATGTAAGTTAAAACAAAAAACTGCATGCATGGGACATCATGATTTATATGATAAATTTACTATCTACTTGTATTGTATACTTAGGGGCTGTTTCACCACTTTTCTTAAAGTTCGGATTAGCTTAATCATAACCTTATTTGACAGATGGAATTAAAATTTCTGTTTCACCAGTCTCGATTAGCGCTAAATGACGGACAAACTGTTTCTTAATTTGACCATCAGATCAGGTGGCATTTAGCATTTTTATCCGTCACATAAAGTTAGTTTTTTTTTTGTGGCCATGGTTGGAGAGCCCTTCAGCCGGTTTCAGAAAAATAAATCAAAGTATTTTTATTTTTTAAAGAAAGAGGTCATGCTAAATTGCATAAAATAATTTAAATATCAAGATTTCAATAAAAAAATGTAGGTACACTTTTAGTATGTAAAAATAAATCCAAAACTTCGTAATATTTTTTAATATCAAACTTTTTTTCAATGGCTCAATTGTTTGTTTTACCTGAACTTGTATGTCGCCATTAAAAAAAAGTTTATCTGTCAAATGGTTTGGCGCCACTTTTCGATTCTTTTTACGTGATTTTATTTTTCTTTGTTATTGTTAACAAAGTATCGTAAATAAATAACGTTTTTGGATCAATTATAATGTTACATATTTGTTTATGCAAAAAAAATAGATGTATTCAAAAATTATATAGTTATCCATTTCTTTTGCTTTAATAATGAGTGACTCTTTGAACGAAAGTGTGCGAACAGCAACGCGTGGTCGTGAAATGCGACGTTGCCATTCCGACTTTTTGTTAAACCCACGATTAGTTAAGTGGTACTTAGTTTGCACAGGACCGGAGTGGTAAAACTGAAAAAACACTAGCTGACAGATTTGTCCAGTACTTAGTTTATTCATTGGTTACGTAACCAGCAGTTTGACAATAAGGTGGTGAAACACCCCCTTAGACTAATTACGCGTGAGCAACTCAGTCTTTCGCTAACCGAGGCCACGCAAAATCCTTAAAATTAGGATTAAGGACTCGTTTTGCATGTTATGTAAAATGTTCTTTGGTTGAAATAAACAGTTTTTAATTTTTTAATTTTTTTTTAGACAAACCAATCACCTGCTGAAATATTCAGAAATAATTTTAAAAATCCTTCCAAAAGCGCCATTGCAGATATCCACATCTCAAATAGTTAATTACAATTTTATTTTACCCAATCAAAATAAGATTCAACGAAAATTATGATACTTTTAACAACTTAACAGCTTAATGTATCAGAAAGCTGTTAAACTTTTATAGTCCTCATTAAAAGTTGAAGAAGTTAACATTGCATTGCTTTTGTACCAAAATTGATTTATTTTGTATTGGCTACTCCATTATTATTTGTTCGAAAAATGCGTAGAAACCTCGTGGTTTCATTTATGGCTTCCAGAAGATCGTGGGTTCAACCTCGGCCTCGCACTTGTGTTGTGAGTTTTTCAGAATTGATGTGCGAAATTACAATTTTGAAAATTATCACTAACTTGACGGTGAAGCACAATTAAATGATTATGTTTGAAGTTTCCACGTGGATACTATATCCCAAGCCTTCTCATTCTGAGAGGAGGCCTATGCCAGCTTTATATTCGCATTTATGATATTAGTAAGGACTTTAAACTACTTTTTACTACAAGAAAGTGCAGTTACAGTATAATGCAAACAGCTATATAATTATAATTTTTATAACCTTACCATGTTAAAATCGCCCTAAAATAAGGCCTAAATACTTTTACAAAAAAAAAAACAATTTTACATGAAAATACCTAATCTTAGGCTATGCATTCAATTAAGATCTTAAACACCTGACAAGACCTCATTACGGCAGAGTTAACAAGGTGTAGGCGAATATTTAACTATCACGTAAAAACATCAAAGAAAACCGTTTTTCAAAAGGTTCAACGTTTACTTGACGTAGCACGTTGCGATCAAATATCTTTTATCTGAGCTTTCCGAGATTTTCATTAAAATACAGCAAATTGAGCACAGAAGCCTTTCATTTCACAAATGCGTACCCCGCATTATATACCGAAAATCAAAAAAAGAGAATTTTATAAGAACTATGGATGGAATGGAAGTACGAATATTGCAATGTAACACCGAATGATTACTTGACGGAAAGTTTTCGGGTATGTATGACAATACCGAAGTACGAAAGACCAAATGTATTAAAGCATCGAATGGGTCAAAAGACCGACACGATTTTTTTCTGAAACCGTAAAACTTTTCAGAATATATTAAAACGGCATCATACAGAACCCATTAGGTTAGGTTAGGTTTGTTTTATAACAATCTTAAAAAGTTAACGGTTTCAGAAAAAAATCGTGTCGGTCTTTTGACCCATTCGATGTTTTAATACATTCGGTCTTTTGTTCTTCGGATTTGTAATACATACCCAAAGTTTTCAATCCCTGCTAGTAGATACGTCGAAATATTGGGAGCTCCTTGTGTTTGTCTGCTGCGGTTCGTTTCTATAGCTGGGTCCACATTTGTATCATTTTGTCGTATCGTATCTCCGTCGCGTTGCTCCGACGCGTATCAAGATCGCTAGTGTGGACGCAAAAATAGCGCGATCATGCGGCGCGCCGTATCTGATCGCTCGGGATCGATGTTGATACGCGTATACTAGGGGCGCTCAATAAAAAGTGTGAATGAGTATGTTATAAACAACTTTTACTAAATGTAATTTTATTTTTCGACATAGTCACCTTTTAGCATAATACACTTATTATATCTTTTTTCTAAACTTAAAATTTCATTTTTAAAAAAGGTCTATAATATACATAAATTAGTTTATTTATAATTATGTATGAAATTAATTAAACAATAAATAAAAAGGTCTTATCTTGAGTACTTAAAAAATCTTGTACTGCAGCGACTACCGCGTCGTCGTCTTCAAATTTCTGGCCTCTCGGGTATTGTTTCAATCTCGGAAATAGGTAGAAATCACTGGGAGCGAGATCTGGTGAATACAGAGGTTGCTTAAGGATATTGAACCCAGCATCACGAATTGCAGCCATTGCAACGATGGACTTGTATGCCGGGGCATTGTCCTGGTGGAACAGCACAACTTTCGAGAGTTTACCTCGCCGTTTTTCGCGGATCTCATTGCGCAATGTTGCTATTTGTTTGGCGTATAAAGTGCCCGTAATATTGGCTCCATGTTTGAGATACTCAATCATTAATACCCCTTTACCATCCCAAAAAACAGAGCCCATGACCTTACCGGCAGATGGGCCCACCTTGAATTTCTTCGGAGTTGGTGGCCTTTTCCATGTCATAGACTGCAGTTTCGTTTCAGGGTCGTAATGATGGAGCCATGTTTCGTCCATTGTTATAAATCGCGCCAAAAAAAGTTCCCAGTCTTGCTGTATCAGGTCCAAAGCTTCTTGACAAATCTCGACTCGAGTTTGTTTTTGCGTGTCAGTAAGCATTCTTGGTACCCAACGCGCAGATACCTTTTTCATACCCAAGCGTTCATGTAAAATATTATGCACGCTCCCCGTTGAAATCTTTACATTTTCAGCAATAAAACGAACCGTGACGCGACGATCCGCCAAAACTGAGTTTTCAACTTTTTTCACAATTTCTTCAGTTATTGCAGTAGTAGGGCGTCCGGAGCGGGGGTCGTCCATGGTCGATGTTCTTCCACGTCTAAATTCGGCGCACCAACGTGCGACTGTCGAATACGGAGGAGCATTAGACCCTAAAGTGTCCCGCAAATCTAAATTGACTTGGTCCGTAGAAAAATTTTTCAAACACAAGTATTTGATAACGGCGCGCAGTTAAATTTTCTCCATTTTCGCTAACGTACTCAATAGCATTGCAAAAAAGTACCGTATTTTTTTAAACAAAAGACAGTTACTTTTTTTTTCATAGCAATCAGCTAGATAGATTAGCTTTACCGGCCTGTATTTAATTTCCTAATATTGAAAGAGTTTGCATCTCATTCTCACTTTATATTGAACGCCCCTCGTATTATATAACTAGCACACTCGCGATCAGATACGCGTATCAAGATCAGTAAGTATGGACGTGTTTTGATATTGTATCACGATACGAAGGGATGATTTGATACGCGACACGCCGTGATCGCTCTCGAGGCGGTTTTTCTCCGATCATCAAAGGGGCTACGAACACGCACTTGACAAGTTTGTACATGTACCGATGTGAGCGTCCACACTTAATGATACGGCGTTATGATACGATACGCTGCTACGCTACGGTTAGTATGGACGCATTTTTTCACGCGACGACGCTAGTGATACGGTGTGCCCAAAGTGAGCGTCCATACTTAGGATACGCGAGCTCGATACGATACGCGTGATCTTGATCGGCAAAATGATACAAATGTGGACCCAGCTTTAGTGGTGGCCCGATCACTAATACACGCGACCGGGAACGGGCGAGTGTTTTTTCTGTTCATTGCGAGTGCTGCCATGTTAACATTGTGCAGCGAGCGTGTCGGGCGCGCAATGAAACAGCACTCGTTTGCCGCGTTCGCCGGTCGTGCGAAATCAAAGCTGGCCTCGAAGACAGACGCTTAGACGCCTCTTAAACTCAACAGTTAAAGCGTACATATTATTTCTATTCAATATTCAACCTCATGAATTTAAATGTATATTTTGACAAGTAACTAGCTTCAACACGTCCGGAATTAAAGTAAACAAACTGAAATGGATCCCTCAGAGTCAATTTCCAATTCATATTCTTACCCTCCTAGGAATAAAGTGACGTTTTCTCTGGCCTAAAGGTTTACGCGTCGCTGGTTCCATTGAAAGGATGTGTAATGATCACACTCGACGTGTTATTTTGGACACGCCCATTCATTTTAGGAATTACTTCTGCTTGTCGCATTTTTTCGGTGCGCTGTGAAAACGGCCATTAATTTAGCTGTACAATTTATAGCCTGAATACTCAAAACAGTGACTGTGTAAAGCATTCTACTCGTAAATAAGATTCAGCCGTAAAATTGTGCACTTATCTGTTACAGGCGATATTATAACGCCACAGTATTACCAATCAGAATTTTGCTGTTAGTGGGCATTTTCAATTAAAAATTTACCTGGTTCTCAATGAACTGAAACAATTACTTTGCTCACCCGCGACCTTACGATAGCTACGTTTATGTAAAAAATGCGTATTCATGCAGCTCCTCCACCTCCACACTGTATGAACACAAAAACCCATCTATCAAACTACACTGACGCGTTTCGAACTTAACCGGAACTCATCTTCAGAGTACCGTTGATTATACGTGCAATGTGTCCTGCCTGCCCATTGCCACTTAAGTCTGCGAACTCCCTGAGCTTTATGTCAGTAACTTTGTTTATTTTTGTTATCATCATCATCATCATCCCAGCTTATAGGTATACGTACGTCTCACTGCAGGGCACAAGCCTCCTCTCAGAATGAATGGGCTTGGGCCATAGTTCCCACGCAAGCCCAGTGCGGATTGGGAACTTCACACACACCATGGAATTCTTCGCAGGTGTATACCGGTTCCTTATGATGTTTTTCTTTGCCATAAAGCTCATGGTAAATTTCAAATGAAATTAAAACTCAGAGGTGCGAGCCGGGATTTGAACCCACGACCCTCTGCTTGAGAGGATATAGGTCAAACCTCTAGGCCACCACGGCTCCCCACGGCACATCGCCTTATTTTTTTTACTTACAAGCATTGACATTCGCCTGAAACATCCCCCGTTTAGAACGGAGATGACGAGTTGTCAAACAACAATGCGATGATTATTAGATCACCACATCACAAAACGTTGAATTAGCAGAAAACAGAATGGCTGCTGTTAACTTGACACGTGTTTATCGGCTGCATTGGTCGCTAGGGCTGTCCATGAATAATTGCAGTTTGTATTATCTAGTTGTATAATAATAATAATAATAATAATTAATTCGTTAGTTACTTGATCAAAAAATATTGGACACGTATGTTTTACTTTTATCAATTAAACAAATATTAGTCCCGTGTAGCGCATTTTTAAATTAGGCGTGACGTCACGGGCTCTTACTCTCGATCTTTGATGCGCTTTATCTTCGTATTTTTTGAAAAAAAAATCAAAATTAAATTAGTGTCCAATATTTTTTATAGTCTGACGGACTAATTATACTTAACTAGCGACCCGCCCCGGCTTCGCACGGGTGCAACTACATTATGCATGTATTATACCTTCCTCTTGAATCTATCTATCTAATAAAAAAACCGCATCAAAATACGTTGCGTACCTACTTTAAAAGATCTAAGTATACATAGGGACAGACAGCGAGAAGAGACTTTGTTTTATACTATGTAGTGATAATTATTATTTTTTTACCCAAAACACACTATACCCAATTTCATATCATTAGGTTCCCGATATCTTCTAATCTAAATCGGCCCAAACTTAGAAGATGCCTGGCAAGCAGAAAGAAGGTCGCCCTTAACCAAACTTAGCGTCGTTTCAAAGAACAAGAGATGGTTGTGTTACAGATGAGGTGAGAAAAGATAACGCAACCTGCCCAGCACTGAAGTCAATGAAAACAAAAATCGAACCCTAAATCCAAATAAACATTAACAGGAAAGAAGATGGTATTTAGGTAATGATATACGAGAAAAAAGGTTTCTGAAAGCATACAGCCATGTGAATGAACAAACTGCTACAGGAGATGGAGACATTCAGGAATAACTTTACCTTAAAAAAATTAAAAATCTCGCCATGTACTATCGCCCCAAGCGCCAGATAACCACCTTAAAGGCCCAGTTTGCGTGCAGTGGCTAGACATCTGTCCATAACAATCCATAGCAATAAACATCAACGGCTGCAAGCAAATTTGTTTTGAAAATGGGTATCTCCAGAGCAAAACTGGTTTGTGCGCATAGGCTTCGGTCTGGCCATGTTCCTCTAAATAAGTTTGCGCATTTAATGAAGAAGACGGAGTCGCCAAATTGTGATGAGTGTGGTATGGTTGAGGATGTGCATCACTTATTGATGGAGTGTGCAAGGACTCGAGTCAAGAGGGATACGTTCTGTAGAGTCTGGGACCTTACCCTCTTAAATATTGGTGTTTTCCAAGCTATACTGTCGGAGCCCTTGTCGCAGGCTGCTAGATTTGTATACGGATTTTTAGAAAGTAAGTAAATGGACTGTGTTGCGTTTATTTAACAGAGAATCCGTGTACGGGTTTGGTGGTCTGTGTCAGGGGCTTCGGCGTTGTGATTTGGGGGTCGTGTCGTATCCCCTCTTGGCTTGAGCCATGTGTTTTAATTGTAAGGTTGGTAGTTTTTTTATCTAGTTAAGGCCTATTGGTACTGACATGTTCAATCCACTTGATCAAAGTTCCTTAAAATAAAGATTAAAAAAAAAAAAAAAAATGGGTATCTGTCGTCTGGGGCGATGGTACATCTGGGGTCTCCGTCTTAAAACCTACCTACCCAATGCTATAGGGTTCGTTTGAGTTTGTACACCCTGGGTTTGGCTGATATCTAAATTTATAGGTATTTTTAGGGTTCCGTACCCAAAGGCTAAAAACAGGACCCTATTACTGAGACTTCGCTGTCCGTCCGTCTGTCCGCCTGTCTGTCCGTCCGTCTGTCACGTGATAGCTAGACAGTTGAAATTTTCACAGATGATGTATTTCGGTTGCCGCTATAAAAATACGCAATTAAATCTACGAAGTAAGAATCCTTCCGCAGCATACAAAAAAGCTTATAACTTAAAAACGGCTGGACCAATTTTAATAAAACATGTCTAAGAACCATCGCCAAGAAACTTGCTTTCAAATGAAAAAACCGCATCCAAATCGGTTCACCCATTTAGGAGTTATGATGCCACAGACAGACACGCACACACATTAGCGGTCAAACTTATAACATAACACCCCTCTTTTTGTGTCGGGGGTTAAAAAACAGAATAAAATAAATATTTAGGGGGTCCCATAAAACAAACGTGATTTTTTTTGCTCATTTTTGCTCGACATTGATAACGGCAACAGTTAGACGCTTGAAATATTCACAGAATATTAAGTTCTATATTCACTTAAAAAAAATTAAATTAAAATAAAACAAATATTTAGGGGGGGCTCCCATACAACAAACGTGATTTTTTTGCCGTTTTTATAGATAATGGTGCGAGCCGGACTTGCGCACGAAGACGGAACCCTTCGCAGCTTCGTGCTCTCGCACTTGGCCGCCTTTTATGTTAACCTAGACGTTGTTGAAATCATCGATTTAAAATATACTTTGCCTAATCGATGTTATCAATTCATTTAAGTACAGCTACTATTAGGCCATTAACGTTAAGTAAACCTGTTTTTTTTTATATAGCCTATAATATGTCCCACTGCTGGGCAAAGGCCTCCCCTTTCCTCCGCCATTTTTCCCTATCCTGGGCATGCACCTGCCAATCGAGCTGAAAAGCGCTCAGGTCGTCCCGCCATCTCCTCTTAGGTCTGCCTCTGCTCCTTTGGCCATCCCTCGGAACCCATTCGGTAACGATTCGCGCCCATCGGTCCGGATGCATTCGGCAGACATGTCCGGCCCAGTCCCACTTCAGCTTGGCGGTTTTGACACCCACATCTGTAATACGAGTTTTGGAGCGCAGTGCAGTGTTTCTGATTCGATCAGTTCTTCGAACACCCAGGATACTGCGCTCCATTGCTCGCTGGCAAACCTTAAGCCTGGACTTTTGAGCTTCAGTTAATGACCAAGTCTGGGCGCCGTAGGTTAAGATGGGAAGAATACACATGTCGACGAGTTTTCGCTTAAGTGACAGAGGAAGGTTTCATTAGCGCCTTCATGGACCAGAAGCTCTTCCAGGCATTATCGATACGCCTATCGATTTCCCTTGACTGCCTGTTCTCGAAGGATGCTATCTGGCCAAGTAAATATACTCGTCGACGTACTGTATGTCTTGCCCATCCACCGTAACTCTACGTTTCACGCTGTTGGTCATTACCTGTGTCTTTGCTCTGTTCATTGTGAGTCCAACCTCAAGGCTCGCCGTGTTCAGATCTTGGAGCATTTGCTGTAGTTGTTGTGGTGTTTGGGAAAATAAAACGATGTCATCGGCGAAGCGCAGATTTGATAATCTTTTACCTCCGACATCGATGCCCATTGTATTTTTTGTATTGTAAACCTGTGTTTTTAATTAATCATGTGTAAATCTTGTAGTAGTTTTCTATTAAGGTTACTTGAGTAGTTTGGGTAGCCCTGGTAACCGCGGCTATTGTAATGGCCGCCGGCAGTAACGCTGCGGTCGAATACGTCCCGGCTGTTAGCAGTAATTGGAAATTAGCTACAATTTATCGAATTGACCCGGTTTCCGCGCCCAGGGAAACTCGGCAATAAAGTGGGCACATACTGGAAAATGACCCATATTATGAAGGCGCATACAGTTGGTTTGCAAGACATTTTCATGTTAACCCTTTGTATGTAGGAAATGGAAAAAAATTGTATTCTAGTGTCGACTGTCTCATAGAAATCCAATTTAACAGATAAAAATAAAAATTTAAAAAGATAGCCGTAATTTTTTCAGATCCGTGTCTTAAGCATATTGCCTTAGGACAGTAAATTGTATATATCGAATATTACGTCAGTAAATAAAAAAACCGGTTGTCATACCAAAACGTTCAATAAAAATTACCCGAGCGTTAAGATTGTATTACGTAATATTGCAACTGGCCTTCGCCGCTCTATTGCAACTGGCCTATGCCACTCTATTGCAACTGGCCCTCGCCGCTCTGTAAGTACATGTACTTACACGTAACGTTACATTGCGTCATCCTTTTTCGTGTATGCAGCCGGCATTCATCGATTTATTAGACGTTGTCACGTCAAAAAAAAATCCTTAGCACTTAGACTTTTCACTAGCGCAACTAAACTTTACTTAGAGTACTAAACATCTTTTTCTTTTTCGGATTTTGTGATCAAAGACATAGAGTACGTCAAATAGCAGTTGTGTCACCAACTATAGTTTGTGGCTAGCTATACAATGAGATTATGGGATCAATTAAATTCCCATAATTTAATTTGTCATAATTTCACTTGCTATGCCAACGTTTGCCATGAAATACATACAACGTTGCTGTATTCAGGATTTGCAGGATTTACAGGAATACCGTAGGTAAGGTTAGTTGAATACCAATTCTGAAGGAAATACTGTTTCAGAAATGTTATTACTTGATGACAGATAAAAATTTTGGAAAGCATATGAAATTTCGGGTAGTGTCTAAACTCCTGACCAGTGGTTGTGTAGGGGTTTAGCACGCAGCACGGAATGCTGAGGACCTGGGTTCGATTCCCAGCGCTGGTCTCTTTTTCTGGTTTTTTTCTGTGTATCTATGTTTCAGTTTGTATTTAGTATGAAATATATATGGATTTCACGGGATGACCGGAAAAGTAAAAAATTTGGAGTTGAAAAATAAAAAATACAAAAAGACTCTAAACAATCTTAAATAACATACAGACAAAAATAAAATGTTTTTCTGTGGCGCTCTAATTGATTATTCACTTATTTTATCTTCACTCTCCGTCTTCGTGGTATTAATCATAAGAGGAAGGGAAATGTGTTTTTATTATTATTGTTATTATTATTTAAAATAATACACTAGCAGCTCATTAAGCTGATACGTGCATATCACTATACTTGTGTTTTGTTTTTTTTCCGTTCAGAACCGACATCGTAACTTTTCCACTTCTCTTTTTAGTAAATTACGGTACTCATTAAAATGTAGTGGAGTTCGAAGCACAAACTCTGAAATAAACTTTTTTGGAGAAATCAAATCGAGTGACTCTTTATTACAGATCGAATCGAGAAAATAAATATACCTACCTAAGTAGGTACAACCTATAGCTTTTTGGTTCGCGTGTTATTTCCATAGCACTTATTCTTCACTTATTATTGGCTCTGTGTGTAAAGAGTTTTGTAACAATAATCTTTATCGAACACCAATATGTAAAATGCTACATTACACTTCTCCGAAGTCATCTTTCCTGATAGAGTTACCTAGTTGAACTTGTTAAATAGTGCGTAAACACCGACACTAATATTAAATACTAAACTCATAAAAAAATGCGTAAAAAAGTTGTGACAGCTTAGTGGTTATGTCCAGGTGGTTGTTGATTGGATTCTGGCTTGCACCTCTGACGTTTTTATCAATGTAGGTATGTCATCAATCAATCATCAATGTTTCTGCAGGGCCGACAACGCACTGGCATCGCGTAAAGCGCTGCGGGTGTCTATGGACAGTGGTGATCATTTAACATCAGGCGACCCACTAGTTCGTTTGTCTGGCCTCTCTAACATAAAAAAATACGTTTAAAATTTTCCATGTGCTTCACGGTGATCTGCACCAACCTGCGTAGAAATTTAATGATGTGTATGAAGTTTCCAAACCGCAATGGACCTGCGTGGGAACTTCGGCCTGTGTACTCTCGGGACGTATATAGACCGAGATGATGTTTGTATTTGCAAAACAATATCCTAAATTAATATTAAAGCCGTAGCTATGAACTTTTCCAGTAAGGTTTGTGCCGTCCGCTAGTCCGCTTGTGTATACGTGTATAGGCAAGTACCTTTGCTGTCATACTGTATAGCCTGAGCTACAATACATCGTAAGTAGGTTACGCGTCTCGCTTGGGTGCCTACTGCCTCTAACCCTTTCTTAAAGGTCAACCTTTTGTGATAGCACGGGGCACTGGAATGGCTTTTGATTGAATATCGGTCAGCTAGATACATACTACTTTTTTGCTTAAATGATTGATACGAATGGGATCTGGAGCACGATGAAGGCAGTTGTCCCATCGCCGACGATTGGCGAGAAGGGATTAGAACTAGAAACTATAGAATAGAGTTTATCCCAAAAAATTCTGCATAGTTCCCGCGGAGTAGCTATAAATTAATTCTTCGCAGATGAAGTCACAGGCAACAGCTAATAAGGTGACAAATGTATGATAGATTCAAAAGGGATCTGGAACATGTTAATGGCAGGTGTCCATGTCATAGGCGACGACTAGCCAGAAGCGAGTAAAGCAAGAAACCAAAAATGTAAAAATGTTTAGACTAGCAACGTAAAAAATACCGTTTTATCGCTAAGCGAGTTTTTTCTTTGATAGCTCTTCCCGCTGTGAGGAATTTAATAGGAAGAGTGAGAGAGACAGAACGAAAGGGAGGGAGAGATAATTGGAAAAAAATAACAAGGTTGATACTCGTGAGAAAGTAATGCACAAAGTGATAAAAGTGATCTCAGTCATATTGTAAGGTAATAAAGGTATGTTATGATACGCGTATATATCGTTTCGCTGAAGGAAGCCACGCGTGCAAAAACTTTTAACTGGCTGTTATATATACAATATAAACGGTGCTGTGCTGTTGTACGGCAAATTTTAATTGGCCAAAGAAAAGTTTGGGTGTTTATTAGGAAATTTCCGGGCTTGTAAATATTGTACACGATTCAAAACTTGTTTTATTTGGCACGTGCACGTGCTTGATATGTAAATTAGGCTGGATTCTTAAATTGCCAGCAGCATTCATTATTGATTTTATTTGTACCATCACTCGGATAAATTTTAAAGTTAATTTATTATGCGGATCATTTTCTACTTGAAGTAAATACTTCACTCAAAAGTTATATACCAATGAAATTCCATAGCTTCTTTTTCAAACAAGTAGGAATACTTCGTAAGTTTAATATTTCATAAATAAAACATCATCATCATCATCGTTAGCTAAAATAGTCTACCACTGAACATAGGTCGGCGTCTCTTCGTTCACGTGCTATACCAAGGTTTGCAATTAAATATATCGAAGCGTGCTGTTTTCAGGATTTTTGGAAAAATGACATTAGAATACAGGGTTAAGTTTAATAACAATTCTGAAGAAAATACTGTTTCAGAAATAAATTTATTTGTGACAAATGAAAATTATGGAAAATTATACATTATGACTTATGAAATTCGAGGGAACGATAGAGACCTGACATAGGTCTTTCCATAAAACGATACAATAATCGGTCCTACGCCACCCGCATCCATCAGACTCCTGAGTTTCTCACCAGGTCATCAGTCTACCTTATGGAAGGTTTACCCACATGCATCTTCCTGGATGACTGCGGTCGCCCCCAATGGCCATCAGTTCTTCGAGCTAAGTGCCTAAATCGTCCTAATACAGCAGAAAAACGTCCACTACTAAACTTAGACCTTACCCAAGATTTGCCAAACTGATCGGTCTAGCACCAACCGGATCCAACGTTTTCCCGCAACCTTAACCAGGTCGTCGTTCTATCTTGTTGGAGGCCTATCTAAGTATACACTGCGTCTTCCGGTCCGTGGACGTCACTCGAGAACCTTTTGACCCCATCATCCATTAGTTCTAGCGATTCCTCTGTTACCATTATTATATTGCCACTTACCACTAAATACTTATCCTTAATTTTAACTTCATTGGTGCAGAAAATTCTTTGTAATAATTAAAAGTTTATCAGCATTGAACAATGTTACTTAATAAACGATACATACTTTACCTACTTAAATTATTAAATGTAATATTTTTCTTAAAGAAACAGGAGCGTCTACTCAAACGTTAGGTACTAAATCTTTATCGTAAAAAAAACAGCTCATAGGCAACGTCTTAGGACATAATTATTTACCCGTATCAATTTTTCAGGGGGACTTTGCAATTTTCCGTGGTAAAAAATATGTTATGTCCGTAATTTAATTTGCAACGGCCAATGGGGCAGTAGGTAAGGCTCTAAATAGTGGCGATCACGACCCGGAAGACGTGGCGTAGTAAGCCCTCATCAAAACGGACCGACGATCTGGTAAAAGTCGCAGGAAACACTTGGGTGCAGGCAGTGCAGGATCGATCGTTGTGGAACTCTTTAGGGAGGTCTTTGTCCAGCAGAGGACATCTTTGGCTAAATATATGATGAACAAAGAAGTAAATAGTAGTGGTAGTTTTTTGTTGACTTGAATAGGAAACTAGGTACAGTGTTGTTCATAAATATGTATGTATAATGTACGTTATCAATACATCAAAATATACACCGTGAAATTTTAGTGGTTGTTTTCCCGAAACAAGGTGATTTAGTATCGATTGTACAATCGATTTATAATTACTATTTTGACTAGAGTCAAAAATCCAATTGTGAAAAACGAAAGTCGAAAATGACCGCAAACCAATAGTAACGCTTCGTTGGTACAAGTAGCGTACGATCGTACGATAGGTTAGGTACCAACGAAGCGTTACTATTGGTTTGCGGTCATTTTCGACTTTCGTTTTTCACAATTGGATTTTTGAGTCTAGTCAAAATAGTAATTATAAATCGATTGTACAATCGAAACTAAATCACCTCGTTTCGGGAAAACAACCACTAAAATTTCACGGTGTATATGTCACTAGTCGATAGTTAGTGTTTAAATGTATTTGACGCGGTGGCTGTATAGATATTTATGCCCTCAACTGAACTGGGGTGGGAAATAGCGCCCGAAAGGGTTCATTAGAAATATACACATTGCAGTGTCGCTCGCTTTTTGGTTTTAAACGTTAACTTGGCACACTTGCCGTCTGTCTTGATTTTTTCTGCACAAGTTCATCGCTCCCGTCTAGCGATAATCCTTTTACTGCAAATGTTAACGAGGCAGACGTAATACGATCTCAATACGGATTACTCGGCTGTATAACAATATTACAGCTATTAACAGCGCTAATCAAACTTTATGCCCGTGTTTTTCTACTGCTGTGTGCGTTGGTTTTGTTTGTTGTGTGTAGATTTAATTCTATTTCACTATAATTATTCATTCTGGGACTGGCGAATACCGATTAATCCCATCACTAAACACAATTTCTACCCTCCTTTTCCTTACCTATCCAATCCAACTTCCTACGGTCTAACCGGGGGTAGAAAAACATTCGTGTAATTTCGTATCATCACGGCGGCGCGTTGGGTCGAGCTTCTGCTCCCTTCGACGTTTTCCCACAAAATAAGTTGCGAACTTCACTACAAATCACCCTGGGGTGGAAGAAACACAGAGGAGAATCAGGCGTCCAACAAGATCCAGCACGCGAGGGAAAGAATATCGAACCAGGTTAGATTCCCTAAAATTCCTTTCTACTTCGCCTCCCCAGGGACCCTACGCGTCCCTTTCAAATTTCACTGACATAATTCGACGGTCCCCACGAACATAGTCGTATGGAAAAATAAGACGAAATAGCTTTTTTTACAGATTTAGACTAAGCATCAAACGAACTACATGACTACATTTTTACTTTTTTATTTTGTGTTATATTTACTGAGATACCCAATTGAACATAGTCTTAAATGAAAAACGTTTCGACGTACACTGTGGCATGAACGCTTACGATCTTGTTCAAAACAAGACGTACCGGCCGCGTCGCGGTGCAACGTTATTTGCGCCGTTGTTCTGCGGAGATCGTACGAGTTAGAGTGAACATTATTTTTTGTCGATTGCTTGTAAATTGATTGGAAGTTTTTGCAATTATTAAATTAATATATTCTGATATATTTTAAGGTATTGGTATTACATCTAGTATTGTCAAAACATAATTAGATTTACATACGACCTGATATTTACACAAAGCTTCGATGAATAATGTCTTATATGCAAATAAGACTTTTATTTTATTTCGGTACTCCATTGAACAAAGTCGTTTATGAATATGCGACGCCTCTTAATCCACAGAACAAAGTCGTAAAGTAATAAAAAACGCCATTTATCTACAAATATAAAAAAATAAAACAAACAATCTTATATAAATTAGAAGTATAACCATATCAAGAGGTATTTATAAGTAGTTTTAGTGTTAGATTACTTATTACGAAAATATTGAGATTTTAAATGAAGCCCAACTTCAAACGGCATTTTCTCGAAACTATAATTTTATAATTTTTTAATACTTTGATCTTGGGGACCGTCGAATTATTTAAGCTGGAAACCCTACACAATTCTCGGTCAATAAAATCATGATAGTGGAATAGTGTTCAGGTTTTGCTGTGCTATTTACACTTGTTCGTAAAATGCTGTCATGTAATGTATTTAGTGAGTTCTTTGTAGGTATTATGCACTAGTGGTGGAGTAGGTAGGTACTGTAAGAATTTTTTTACATCCTTTTTAAAAAAATACTTTGCGTCAAGTATCTTGCGGCGCATTCTTCTTGGTAATCATGGTCTTCCCAAAAGCGCTGGAAGACTAAAATAAAACCGGCCAAGAGCGTGTCGGACACGCCCAAGGTAGGGTTCCGTAGCCATTACAAAAAATCAAGTAATATTTTTCTAAGGATTTCGTATGTGTTGTGTACGGAATCATCTAAGTTTAGGTATGTTTTATACCTTAAGCTACTATTTACTCTAAAACTACAAATAATTTCCAAGCAATCTTAGCCGCTATAATTTTTCTAGTAAATTTGATATATTTACTACCATTCTGATTTTTTTCAAATTTTTCCGCCCAACAGTTTATATTTTAGAGGGGGGGACGGTCGATTTTAATGAAAATTTTCACTTTAAAGTTGAATATTTCGCAAACAGATAACTGAATAGAAAAACTATGTTAGCAACCCCACAATGGTTTTTAAAGACCTATCCAACGATACCCCACACTATAGGGTTAGTCGAGAAAAAAAAAATCACCCCCACTTTACGTCTATGGGAGGTACCCTAAAAAAAATTGTTTTAGTTTTTTTTATGTAATCACTTTGTCGGCGTGACTGATATATATATTCATGCCAAATTACAGCTTTCTAGTACTAACAGTCTCTGAGCTTAGCCGTGGACGGACAGACAGACGGACAGACATGGCGAAACTATAAGGGTTCCTAGTTGACTACGGAACCCTAAAAAAGAGACATGTAAAAGACCCCTTAACAGCCCGCACACAGAATTAATTTGATTTTGATCTATCCCATACAACATTAGAGACCGTGCTTAGACGCGATTTACTAACCGCAGATTATTACGGCAAAGAAACGTGTGTGTTCAAGAGACCTACGGATGCCTATCCACTGGTTCAGAGCGAGATAAAAATCTCTGCTCCTCTTCAATGGACACTTGGACAGAAATTTGTAACAGTGGTTTAAAAAATCATATAAAACCGGAAAGTGGAGCGAGGAAGAGGATCGGGGAAGCGGGCTGTAAGTAACTCCACGTATGGAAAACACAGTCCGAAACTCCGCTCTGTTATCTAACCCCAGCATGCAAATAGTCTAACTCCCTCGCAATTCCCATCGCGTTCATTTTGACAGTACTTGTATGGGCTGACAATTGGTACCGAAAACAGCCAGCTGTCACAGCCAGCCATACAAAAACTGTGTGATGCAGTGTCAAAAAAGTTACACAATTACCCTGCGGGTCTATGGACAGACAACTCAGCTCCACTCCGAGTTACCACCTCGCTCTACTCCAGTAGACAGGGAGCCTAACAGACCTAATCACAAACTTTATCATTATTAATAATAGTAGGATTCACTTATTATTTTTGAGAATATTGTTCGTAAGCTCAGATCAAAAGCCGTGGTGGTCTAGTGGTCTCAAGCAGAAGGTCGTGGGTTCAAATCCCGGCTCGCACCTCTTGTGTTTTTCAGAATTTACGTGCGAAATTTTATTTCAAATTTACCCTGAGCTTTTCGGTGAAGGAAAACATCGTGAGAAAACCTGCGTACAACTGCAAAGAAATCCAATGATGTGTGTGAAGTTCCCAATCCGCGCCGGGCCCGCACCGGGAACTACGGTCCAACCCCTCTCATCCTGAGAGAAGGCCTCTGCCCTGCAGTGGGACGTATATATGCTGGGAGGATGATGATGATGAAGCTCAGATCAGCTCAGCCAGGTCAGCTGGGTCTCTCTGTCACTAAGCACCGTTAGTACTGAACATCTAAATAAATTACTATTGTTTTCTTTAGTTAGATTAGCTAGATTAACTTCAACAATAGATACTTACTTGTACAAAGCCAGTCGGGCGCAGCTTAGGTCGGTGTCCACAAATCACCCGTTTAAGCGACAGTCCTTGAATAAACGACCGGGATTTGACCACATGCCTTTTTTGTTGTCGATTAGAGTAACCACGTTTTGGGACTTTGTAGGACTTTGAGCGTGTTCTCTTAGCGGGCTCTTTAACGCACTGCTCAGCTGTTTTATCAAGTTACGAGTACAGTCGAGTACAGAAATATGCAGGTAAGTACCTACATTTTTCTTGGGTTCCGTAGCCAAATGGCAAGAAACGGAACCCTTATGGATTCGTCATGTCTGTCTGTCCTGTCTGTCCGTCCGTATGTCACAGCCACTTTTTTCCGAAACTATAAGAACTATGCTGTTGAAACTTGGTAAGTAGATGTATTCTGTGAACCGCATTAAGATTTTCTATTCTATTCGCATTTAAATTGGTTTGAACGAGATCTAGTAAGTAGTTTTTTTTTGAAACGTCATAAATTTGACTGCAAAAGAGTTTGACTCGCACTTGGCCGGTATTTTAATGAAGTATGAGTTATCATTTGAAGAGACATCTTACGTTAAGCTACCCCTACAACTTTATTTATTTATTTATTTTATTTATTTATTTATTGCATTGTGTATCCGGTATATCTTTGGTCTCCGTAAATACGACCACGTTTCTCACTTTCGCGCGCAGCTGAGGTGGTTGCCCATCAGGGAGCGTAGGAACATCCACGTTCTGTCATTGCTTTTCAACACTCTATTTAATCCTTCCGCCCCTTTATACCTTTCCGAGCGTTTCAGCTACTTGGCTGAAGGAAGCCAGCATCGTTTGCGGTCGAGTACCAATCTTCTTTTGGCCTGTCCTTCTACTTCTTCCAAAATTTACTCAAAATCATTTACTGTGCAATCTGCTAGACTGTGGAATCGATTACCCACCTCCATTAGGCAATCTCCTTCCGTGGTGTCGTTCAGGGAAGCTTTGAAGAAGATGTGGCTCACACCATCACTTTAATATATTGAGAACACTGCTTATTTATTATATGTATTTTGCATATATATGTTGTATATGGTAGTATATTTTTATTAGGTTTCATTATATTATGAGTTTATGTATTGTATTTACTAAAAGTTGTATTGTAGCCTTTGCTTTGTCCGACTGTATTATTTTGACTTACTCTTTGTCGGTCCCTTACTAAATGCTCCTTTCATCCACTCAAGGGTTGACTGGTAGAGATCCCTTAAAGGGATAAGTTCGCCTTTGTACATACATTTCAACGGTTGTCAATAATGTATTTCTTTTTTTTCCTTATTTTTGTACAATAAAGAGTTTACATACATACATACATAACTCATACTTCAGCTTGACTCCATTTATTGCGTGTCACACGTTAGTACATAGTGGTGGGCGAGAGACTACTGACGTTCCAGACTGCTCAGCAGGCGCGTGACAACCATATCGCAAGCTAAGCAATCCTGTGTCCCCACAAAGTGAAAAAGTGGATGGTTAGCTATGAAGTATCTTTTTTTTGTACTTATTTTTTCAACTTCATTTTTTTATTACTTTTACGGTCATCCCGTGAAATCATATATTTCGTACTAAATACAAACTGAAATATAGATGCACAGAAAAAACCCCAGAAAAAAGACCAATGCTGGGAATCGAACCCAGGTCCTCAGCATTCCGTGCCGCGTGCCATACCCCTACACCACCACTGGTCTAGAGATTAGACACGAATCTTTCCTATACATCATACATTTCAATCTGCTAAATCATCACCTTATGCAGTGACAAGCGCACATCTATGTTACACCCTCATCGAGAGATTTTAACACTCCTTCGGAACTAACCGCTCACCTGGACAAGAGATGGCGCTGACCGTAAAAGTAATAAAAAAATGAAGTTGAAAAAATAAGTACAAAAAAAAGATACTTCATAGCTAACTTGTTTAAAGTTGCACAGTAGCGCCATCTCTTGTCCAGGTGAGCGGTTAGTTCCGAAGGAGTGTTAAAATCTCTCGATGAGGGTGTAACATAGATGTGCGCTTGTCACTGCATAAGGTGATGATTTAGCAGATTGAAATGTATGATGTATAGGAAAGATTCGTGTCTAATCTCTAGACCAGTGGTGGTGTAGGGGTATGGCACGCGGCACGGAATGCTGAGGACCTGGGTTCGATTCCCAGCATTGGTCTTTTTTCTGGGGTTTTTTCTGTGCATCTATATTTCAGTTTGTATTTAGTACGAAAGTGGATGGTATATATATGGTGTATAATACAATAAAAATATCTTTAGATAACACCACAAATTCTTAAGTCAGATTGAAGGCTGAAAATATACTAAATATTTTAGTGTGAGTTTAGTGTGTGACTGTAAAGTTAGGGTAGGTACTTTGACCTGGTGGAAGGAATTTTTGGCCCATATGAAAACTATGCATACAAGAGTCTAAACAAAAAACTACAATGCGACCAGCCAGTTAAAACTGACATGGCAATGTGCCATAATTTCAATGCGATAGTAAGTAAATCGAATTAATCCCAAAGACCAAAGTTATCCTTCAGGGCCAAAGTAACCTAATCTTAAGCTATTGTTACCTTTTCGACACCAACCACGCACATATCCGCACCGCAGGTTCAACGCAAAACGACGGATATATTTTGATTTACGGCGAGCAAAGCGATATCTACCTACATACATTTACGTAGGGATCAACTTCGCGTTTGACATTTCCGATGCCATGGCGTATGAGTGACAGCTGTTGTATTTGACAAAGCGTTGAAAAGTTTAATTCATTACAGTGAAATCATAAAGAAAACATAGCTTAGTTCGAAAATTGAAGAGATTTAAGATTACGTAAATGCAATTTTAAAAGTGGAAAATGATGAATGATTAATGTTTTGAACACTTTGTACTATAAGTATTTGAAGACATTAGCTTAATATTAAGCAATCTTGTAAACTGTAGAAATGTATTTTGATTTCAAAGAAGTTGATGTTGATGTAGATGTAAAACGTGAAGGAAAAATACGGTCTCTTTTATTAATATGGGACGCATTTTGTTAAAAAAATCCTTTGAAGTGTCGTAAGCTTGTAATGAAAGGCTTCTAAAACTCGATATTTTTCCTGTCACAATCTAAGCATTGTCACCGTAATCGTTTCAATGTTTACGCCATGAATATGTGCATACATTTGAATGAGAAATTAATTCTACTCGTATTTTGTGGTGCTTTATCAATTGTCGGACGTTTTTGTTTCATTCTTTACCGAAATAAAACTAGTTTTCTTGACCTATTTTACTAAGTGAGCAGAAATATTTCAAATTCTAATTAAGAGGGTACGATGCGCACCATTTCTCCATACAAACGTAATCCCCTGATTCCTCCCTGGATAATGGCTTTAGAGCCAATTTTTTTTACTGTGTAATCTGTATCTACCACAGCTATGCCCCTTAGTTTCGTTTTTTTTGTTTGTGCTATATATGAATGACCTTTGCAGTTTGGAGTTGTCCAATGCAAGCATTTTGTGTTATGCGGACGATACTGCGATCATATTCCACGATTCGTCATGGGATGCAGTCTTTGATACAGCCAAAAGGGGAATGTCGAGTGTAGCAGTGTGGTTGCAAGCTAACCTGTTGACACTTAACTCGCAGAAGTCAAATTTCCTTTGTTTTCACAAAACAAAAGCCTATGCCCCTGAACCATTCCATAGATTGCCCATTCATACTTGCCTTTCGTCTGTGGATCCCAACATATGTACATGTGAAGAAATAAAGAGAGCCTCTTCTACGAAGTATTTGGGTATAATTCTTGATGATAAACTTACTTTCGGTGAGCATGTTACGGCTGTAGCTCACCGAATTAGGAAGTTTTGCTACATATTTAAAAAGCTGCGAAGTGTCATGGATAAAAAACTCTTAAAGTGCACATACATTGCACTTGCTCAATCCATTATCACTTATGCCATTGCGGTCTGGGGTGGTGCTGCCAGTGTGCACATGATACTACTGGAGCGAGCTCAGCGTTCACTGCTGAAGGTCATGCACTCGAGACCGCGGAGGTATCCGACTTACGCATTATACAGGGAAAGCGAGGTTCTAAGTGTGAGGCAGTTGTTCATTCTTCGGTGTGTGATTATGGCTCACGATGCTGTCACAAGTTTGCCTGATTATGACGAACGGCTTAATAAACGTACATTCATGGTCCCGTTACCAAAAGTGAACTCTAAATTTCGTAAAAGACTTGGTCCCTATCTGCGTCTTTTTGTGTATAATAAAGTAAATAAACTTTGTAAAATCTCAACTATGTCATCTAGGGAGGTTAAAATCGTGGTCCTTAAATGGCTTAAATCGTTGAACTATAGTGAGACGGAAAAGATTGCATCGTTATAATTGTAACACTATAGTACATTGTTGTAGAGGCTGGAAAGTAAGCAATAGATGGACGAGTTTGTTTGAGGGCCGACGCGTAGCGGAGGCCCTCGAAAGTACGAGTCCATCTATTGCACTTTTGGCCGAGACTAAACATTGTGCTTTTCACGACTAATGCGAGGAAATCATTATCATCATCATCACCATAATCATCCATCCATCCATCCCGTCCATCCCGTCCATCCTGTCCATCCCGTCCATCCCGTCCATCCGACCATCCATCCCGTCCATCCGTCCATTCCGTCCATCCCGTCCATCCGTCCATCCGTCCATCCTGTCCATCCCATCCATCTGCCCATCCGTCCATTCTGTCCATCCCGTCCATCCCGTCCATCCCGTCCATCCCGTCCATTCCGGCCATCCCGTCCATTCCGTCCATCCCGTCCATCCCGTCTATCCGTCCCGTCCATCCCGTCCATCCTGTCCATCCCGTCCAACCCGTCCATCCCGTCCATCCCGTCCATCCCGTCCAACCCGTCTATCCTGTCCAACCCGTCCATCCCGTCCATTCCGTCCATCCGTCCATCCGTCCATCCGTCCATCCATCCCGTCCATCCGTCCATTCCGTCCATCCCGTCCATCCCGTCCATCCGTCCATCCGTCCATCCGTCCATCCTGACCATCCCGTCCATCTGTCCATCCGTCCATTCTGTCCATCCCGTCCATCCCGTCCATCCCGTCCATCCCGTCCATCCGTCCATCCAGTCCGTCTGTCCGTCCGTCCGTCCGTCCGTCCGTCCGTCCGTCCGTCCGTCCGTCCGTCCGTCCGTCCATCCATTCATCCATCCATCCATCGCATGCAGCAGACGATTACTGTTGATTGGTCCAATAATGTCGTTTCAGCACGCCAGGAATGAAATTCAGAAATTATCTTTCAAAAAGTCGTATCGTATAATGAAATACATATACTGATACGTCCTGTTTTCGATTAGTGTAACTTTGTTGTCGTGTTTGTGCGCCATAAATGAGTCAGCTGTTAAATGTACATATATAGGCAGTTTTGAGTACTGGATTTAGGTTATCTATGGCCACATTTTCGAGCAGTGTCGTGAAAAATATTATAGCCTGACAATAAGCACACGTACACACCCACTACTGCAAGACCATTCATACTCCCATCCTCACGAACGCACGCGCGCGCGTGCACACACACGCAGACACGCACACACACACTCACGCACGCATAGACACACACGCACGCGCACACACACATACACACACACACACACTCTCACATACACACTCACGCATATGCACATTTCATAAGATCCATCCTAGTTATTCTAACACCGACGGTGCCATTTTTTGTTATGGTTTTGGATGTTGTTTGTATTGTCTGTCAAATTTAAGCTTAAAAGAAAATTGTAATAGTAACTTGAAATATATACTTAGATTATAAGATGCCTTACCTTAACGCATGATTTATTACTTTATTTGGTAAAGTGTGTAGTGTCACTCTACGGGACAGGCCTAGCCTAGTGTAGGTGATACGGGAAATTTTTTTATGTAAGAAGTCTGTCGCAGTGCCATATTTTTTGGATTGTTTCAATTTATTCATAAAATGTAAATTAATTAACTGCATCAATAAATTTATTCTTATTCTTATTCTTATTCTTATTCTTAAGAAATATGAGCATTCAAAAAACTGAAAAAATTGCCCAATTTCAACGTCATTTTCAGACACTCATCTGAAAAGAATCCCTGATATAAACAAAAAAAGGAAAACATAGGGGCGTAGCTAAATCTGTCCTCTAATTATTTTTGAAAAAAATAATTTTATTGGTCCAGTTTTCGAGAAGAAAACAGGGGATTACGAAATGCTGTTTTGATCAATTTTACGCGCCTAATAACGGTCTGAGCTGCAGTTGTCCCGCTCTCGCTGTACTGACACGGAGGGTTTCGGGCGAGACAGCGACATTTCATTAAAATACCTATTTCTCAAAAGTCTCTCAGCCATCGTACCCTCTTAAGTAAGACGTACTTTGCAAATTGTCTTATTCTGAAATTTTAAGTTCCGGCTCAGGCCCAGACCATTCACGGCTTCTCGCTGTAGGAAAGAAAGAATTTGACGAGTGGCTTCTTTTAATACTGGAACCTTCCTGGAGCCTGAAACCTTGTTAATTGCAGTTGGGCTGAGGTTGGGCGCTGATTTGTGTTCTCCACACCGTTGCCCCTGTGGTGCCAATGTCAACCAAATGGGCGCCCATGGGCTTTTCTGCCAAAAAAGTGCTGGCCGGTTTTCCCGACACGCTGCGCTGAATGATTAATACGCCGGGTCTCTTGCCACCATAAATGTGCCGTCAATATTAGAACCAAATGGCATTGCGCGGGATGGTGGCAAAAGGCCGGACGGTGTGTCTCTGATTCCCTGGAGGATGGGTCGGGTTTTAGTTTGGGACGCAACCTGCGTCGATACCCTAGCCCCTTCACACCTTTAGGGTACAAGAAAAAAAGCTGGCGCAGCGGCTGAAACGGCTGAGATGTAGGAAAGTATTAAAATACCAGGGCCTCGGTTTAACTTATAATTTTGTTGCTGTCGGTTTTGAGACCCTGGGTCCTTGGGGTCCTGGCGCACACAACTTAATTAAAGAAGTGCAAAAGCATCTGGTTGACACTACTGGAGACCAAAGGACATACCGCTATCGAGAGATCAACGAATCGCCATCGCCATTCAACGAGGGAATGCTGCCAGCCTTTTGGGTACGATGCCGAAGGCCTTTTTTAGACTTATTCTAGTAGTTTTTAAGTTAGATATATATTTAGTTTATAGTTAAGTTTTAATTATTGTTATTATTTCTTAATATTTGTATTCTATGAATAAATGCATATACCAACTCATTAAGTATATGTATGACTGTAGAGATAAATAGCTATCATAGCGCATATTAAATATTCAATGGCGTATATATAAATTAATGACCCATACTAATATTATAAATTTGCAAGTGTGTCTGTCTGTCTATCTGTTACCTCTTCAAGCTTAAACCGCTTAACCGATTGAGATTAAATTTGCTAAAGAGATAGTTTGAGTCCCGGAAAAAGACATAGGATAGTTTTGTCTCGGAAAAGTGCATACTCCCCGCGGGATATCGATAAACGTCTTGACAGACGCAGTTGCGGGCAACAGCTAGTCTTGTTAAATGTCCCAATGTTAAATTCCCTGCCTGCGACTGTGTTCCCTGAACACTACAATTTGGCCGCTTTCAAGTCTAGGGTGAATGAGCATTTACTAGGCAAGCGTGCTCCATCGTAGGCCTCATCTTCGCTTTCCATCAGGCGTGATTGTGGCCAAACGCAAGCCTATATAGTATAAAAAAAAAAATGTCTGAAACTACAAACAAAACCATATAACTACGCCTTTTTTCAGTATGAGTAGGACAACCCATGCGTGTTGGGCTGGGCTGATAATCTAGATCTAGATTATAGAGGTTTTCCACTATAAAGTAGTAATATGACCGCTAACAACAATATGTTTAACGACCGACCGCTTTAGCCTAGTTGGTAGTGACCCTGCCTACGAAGCAAGAGGTCCTGGGTTCAAATCCCGGTAAGGGCATTTATTTGTGTGATGAGCACGAATATTTGTTCCTGAGTTATGGATGTTTTCTATGTCTTTAAGTATTTATTTCTCTATATAAGTATGTTTATCCGTTGCTTAGTACCCATAACACAAGCTTTGCTAAGCTTACTTTGGGACCAGGTCAATTGGTGTGAATTGTCCCATGATATTTATTTATTTATTTATTTATTTATGAGCCATCCGATTCTGGAACTGATATGATAAGTGATATTATTTCGCTTACACCATATTTACATGAGTTTTTCTCGATCTTTTTTCCCTTGTTAAGCGACTTCAACGAAAGGAGGAGTTTATTCGACTGTTGTATTCTTTCTTTGTGTGTGTTTTTTATGTGCCTACCTATGTTCACCGATTTGTCCGTCAATTTTGGATCGATTATATTAGGTATTTATGAGGTAGTCCAATTTTTACCAGGTCAGGATCTGATGAGTGAAACCTATAGAGAATTGAGGGAACTCTTCACATACTTATTATTCTACGAGTATGTACAGCTGTAGTGATTTGGATACATTCATTTTGTATCTAATACCTTGTTACCTACAACGAAAATTTTGTAAAAGAAAAAAAGATCCAATAAATTGTGGTTATAATACAATGGATTTGCGTTGCATGTAGATATTCTTATTAAATAAAATGGAACAAAAAACCCGCTTTTTGAACGAATTGATTGCCCTTTAATCCGTTAGCAAATATGAAACGTGAAACGCTTTTAGATGTATAGGTAATTACAATTGCTTGAAATATATATATTATATACAAACCATGTACATCTTCCGTTATAATAATTTTTCAATATCGTACCATTATTTTATTATGAACTAGCTTTTGCCCGCGACTTCGTACGCGAAGACGTTAGTTGTTTGGATGAAATTTGGCACACAGGTAGATTATTACATGAATTAACACGTAGGATAATGCCAGGAAAATGAAAAGTTCCCGTGGAATAGGAATAAGTGAATTTTATAGCCGCTAAGCCGTGGTGCCCTAGTGGTCAGACCTATGGACTCTTAAGCAGAGGGTCGTGAGTTTGAGCCCAGGCTTGCACCTCTGAGTTTTTCCGAATTCATGTGGTAAATTACGTTTGAAGTTTACCATGAGCTTTATAGTGAAGGAAAACAATCCGAGGAAAGCTACACACACCTGAGAAGAAATTCAATGGTGGGTGTGATGTGAAGTTCCCAAATCTACTGTCCAAGTCCTCTCGTTCTGGGAGGAGGCCTGTGCCTGATTGAAACAGGCTTTTTTATCCCGGCAAGTGCAAAGTAAAGTTTCCGCGTGATAGAAATTACTTTTTTGACCTTTTTTGAAAATCAGAGACATCGTAGCTTTTTATTATTAGTGAAATCATTTTAACAATCAGCCCCTATATTCAATTCACTTATTTCTATCCCGTGGGAATTTAGTATTTTCCCGTAGAAAAGTAACCTATGTCAATCAGGGATACTGTAGCATACTATTAGTGAAAGAATTTTTGAAATCAGCCACAAATTTGGATTGACTTACTTCTATCCTGCGGGGATTTTGCATTTTCCCGAAGAAGAGTAGTCTATGCCAATCAGTAATAGTGTAGCTTTCTATTGGTGAAAGAATTTTCAAAATCAGCCCCGAAGTTGAATTCAGTTTTTTCTATCCCGTGGGAATTTTGCATTTTCCTGAAGAAAAAGTAGCCTATGTCAATTGGGGATAGTCATATCATCATCATCATCAGCCTATAACAGTCCACTGCTGGACATAGGCCTCCCCCAATGAGCGCCATTGCGCCCTGTCCTCGGCTAGCCGCATCCAGCTTCTACCAGCAGCCTTTCGCAGATCGTCACTCCACCTGGCCGGAGGGCGTCCTACACTACGTTTGCCAAGACGCGGTCTCCACTCAAGAACTAGTTTACTCCAACGGTTGTCGGTTCTTCGACAAATATGACCAGCCCACTGCCACTTCAACTTGCTAATTCTCAAAAATAGAAGACTATTCTTCTTAATAGTCATATCATATCATATGAAAGAATTTTTAAAATCAGTGCCGATGTTGAATTTACTTATTTCTATCCCGCGGGATTTTTTTATTATCCCGGAAAAAGAACCCTATGTAAATAAGGGATAGTGTAGCTTACTATTGATAAAAGAATTTTTGAAATCAGCCCCGAAGTAATAATAATAATAATAAATTTATGAAGTTGAATTAACTTATTTCTATCCCGCGGGAATTTTCATTTTCCCGAAGAAGAGTAGTCTATACCAATCAGGGATAGTTGTAGCTTTCTATTGTTGAAAGAATTTTCAAAATCAGCCCCGAAGTTGAATTCAGTTTTTCTATCCCGTGGGAATTTTGTATTTACCCGAAAAAAAAGTAGCTTTTGTTAATCGGAGATAGTCATATCACATAATATGTAAGAATTATTAAAATCAGCTACGAAATTGAATTAATTTATTTCTATCCCGTGGGAATTTTGAATTTTCCCGCATAAAAAGTAGCTTTTGTTAATCGGGGATAGTCATATCACATAATATGTAAGAATTATTAAAATCAGGTACGAAATTGAATTAATTTATTTCTTTCCCGTGGGAATTTTTAATTTTCCCGGATAAAAACTAACTTATATCAATCAAGAATAGTGTAGCTTTCTAATGGTGAAAGAATTTTTAAAATTAGCTCAATAGTTTCAGAGATTCTGCTATAAACAAAAAAGCAAAGAAAGTTTAGATATTTCCCTATCCCGTGGGATTTTTTTATTTATTTATTTCTAAAGATATATACTGTGGCGGGTTTTTTTGTAGGATTATTTAAGATAAACATTTCCATCATACATTACATACGTGTAACTCTAGCGGTTTTGGCATTCCTGCGAAGAATTCGTTTATCGCTATCCCGCGGGAACTATGCAATTTTCCGGGATAAGAAGTATCCTATATGTTAATCCGGATTATAAACTATTTGTGTGCCAAATTTTATCAGAATCCGTCAAACCGTTTTAGCGTGAAAGAGTAACAAACATCCATACATACATAACTTTCGCGTTTATAATATTAGTAGGATGAAAATGTCTGTCTGTTATTCTAATAATAACTGTACAAAGACAAAGTACACAAACCTGCTCTCGGATTCGTTATAAACTTTGTAAAAGGGGGCAAACGAAATGCCGACGGCAAATTAAATAAATAACTTTTACTAGGTGTACGCAAAACATGGCCCGTAGGTGTAAGGAGGGGTGTGGGGGGGGGGAGGGGTTGTGGGCGTCATTCACGAAAGCCGCATGTTGTAATATTTCGCTTCTTTTCCGGCTAGGCGAGTTAGGTAAATATTTTTGAATGAGCGTAGGTGGCGGGTGGCGGGTGGAACCGCGGGCTAGACAAGTTAATAAAGGTGCGTGGGTGGTTTCCAAAAAATCACTTCTTAACTTAGAATTATTCCGCCGGCTGAACCGTGGTGCTGGAGCTTGTTTTGCGATTATCTTTTGACCTTTAATCGCGGCATTTTAAACGCCGAAGCCTACTGCCCACGGAAAAATCAAATTGCAAAGTTTTTGGTGGGAGCGGCGCAATGTTTCTTTGAAGAGATCAATAAGCCTGCAATCAAACTCTGAAGTACCTAAACCTCTTAGTACTTTTTCATAGATATACTAGCTGTTGCTTGCGATTCCGTCTGCAAAAAAATCGTTATTCGCTGGAACTATGCAATTTCCCGAAATAAAAACTAGCCTACCGTCGGGATAGTGCAATACCGCGTAACTATCACTCATATTTGGTTTGACATAGATTATATCCTATCATAGAGAAGAAGCCGTGTGGCCTAGTAGTGGTTTGACCTATAATGGTCTCTCAAGAAGGGGGTCGTGGGTACCCGGGCACATCCAACAGCAGGGCACAGGCCTCCTCTGAAATGAGAGAGGGCTTGGGCCTAGTTCACACGAGGACCCAGTGCGGACTGGGAATTTCACACACACCATTGAGAAATGTATGCCTGGAAACCTGTTTCCTCGCGATGTTTTCCGTGAACGTGAAGCTCTGAATAAATTTTTAATGTAACTTTGCACCTAAATTCCAATAAACTCAGAGGTTTTAAATAATTTATTGAATCAGGCGTTACTTTGCGGAGGTCCACATTAATGAACTGAAACAATTACTTTGCCCACCCGCAACCTTCGCAAGGTCGCGGGTGAGCAAAGTAATTGTTTCAGTTCAGAGGTTTTAGTCCGGGACCGACCTACGACCCTCTGCTTGAGATGCCATAGGTCAAACCACTAGTCTAATTATTATTACACTAGTTTAGTTTTATTATTTAGTATTTATTATTACATATTATTATTATTATGTTAATATTAAGTTAAATTATTAATTACAGATACTTCGGTTTTTATCTGATTTTAAATTGACTTTACCAGTTTTTCAATTTAATCAGCAAGTTTTACCCATTTAACTCTAACTTTATTAATATGATATTTCAATTCACAAGAGGATTGTTATTACCACAAAACTAATAACTCACCATTTGCATTGCACATGCACAACGCAAATAATTAATTTCTTGGAAATTGCATTAGTGCATTAACGTGCATTTACAAAATTAAACATGGCTGCTTTTCATATAGATAGCATTTCAACATAATTTATGAAATCGATGAATAAAGTACCGGTAAACATTAAAATAAATATCGGTAGGTATGAGTATGAATTATTAAGTTGGACCATGTACAGGATGTTCAAAATTCAACCTAGGTAAGTTTATACTAGATTATTATTCAACCTAGGTCTCTTCAAGGCTAGAGTGAATAGGCTGTTACTGAACCAGTGAGGTACACCTTTGGCCTCATCTACACTTTTCATCAGGTGAGATAGTGGTCAATCACGGGTCAGTTTTATGTAAAAAAAAAAAAATACTGTTTTAAACTTTCGTGATTTTCACTCATTCATTACTATTACACTAAACAGGTCTTATCACGCAAACCACATTTACCTCGACTTTTCGGCCACATAGTAGTGGTAGAGCCATGTTGTAGCTAGCCGCTGCATCACGAATGGGCCGGCTCGTCCGGGGCAGTACCACCCTCTCACAGAACACCGGCGTGAAGCAGCAGTAATCCTGCTTGCGTTTCGTACGGTCAGTGAGAGTGCCGGGGGCCCAATACCTCACCCCTTCCCTCTTCCCCTCCCTCACCCCCTTCCCCTGTTCCCTTTCCTTTAGGGCCGACAACGCACTGGCATCGCGTAAAGCGCTGCGGGTGTCTATGGACAGTGGTGATCATTTAACATCAGGTGACCCACTAGTTCGTTTGTCTGGCCTTTCTAACATAAAAAAAAACATTGCAACAACCGTGGTCACGAGTTGACACACTTAACTTGGTAACGTTACCTCTCACTGGTACGTTAGTATGTTTGTACGGTTATGGTACGGTGGTGGTTTGGTTGGTGTTTGTTGGTTTGTATCTATGTAAACTCTTCTTTACTGCATATAAAAAAATAACAATAAAACTCAGCTAAACAAAAAAACAAAATTACATTTGAAATTTATCATGAGCTTTTACGGTGAAAGAAAACATCCTGAGGAAACCTGCATACACCTGCGATTGAATTTCTAATGGTGTGTGTGAAGTACCCAATCTGCACTAAGCTCGCGTGGGAATTACGGCCCAAGCCCTCTCATTCTGATAGGTGGGGCCTGTGCCCAAAAAAAGTAAAAAGGCGATCTTTAATAAAGTATCTCTTTCAGCTAACCAACGTAAGGTTTAGTTGACAGGTGAAAAATTACAAAGATAAGTAGATAAATGTGCGGCGAAAGGTAGACAATCCCAAAAAATATAAAATGAATTACATTGATAAGTAAGTACTTAAGTACACAAACGATTATAAAATACTAGCTGTTCCCCGCGACTTCGACTGCGAAGTATTCGTGTATCAAAAAAATCTTCATAATAATATATTTCATACTAAATACAAACTGAAACATGGATGCACAGAAAAATCCCCAGATAAAAGACCAGCGCTGGGAATCGAACCCAGGTCTTCAGCATTCCGTGCCGCGTGCCATTCACCTACACCACCACTGGACAGACCAGATTCCCTGCGCTAGTCTTTTTTCTGGGGCTTTTTCTGCGCATCCATGTTTCAGTTTTTATTTAGTATGAAATATATGGATTTGCCATCCCCGTAAAAGCAATAAAAAAAATGAAGTTGAAAAAAAAAATACGAGAAGATACTTCATATCAAACTTCTCTTCATAGTAATGTTTCAACTCAAACTACTTTATGCAGCAATAAATTGTTTCCCACAAAGATTTGGAACAACCTACCATAGTAAAAGTTTTAGAACTTAAAATCCTTTGAAAACAAACGTTTGCATTTTTCATTATATATTCAATAACCCAGGACCTCAAGCGTCGTAATCAAGTTCGCTAACCACTGGTCTATCCGGTCGTCCCTATACATTTGCAAAACTGTAAGCATTCGTGTGAGCTCACACGATTATAATAAAAGTCAACAGACGCGTCAAGAGCCGTATCTAGACACCATTCGTCACGTCACCTCGGCGCTCGCAGCCATTTGTCCTCGTCGCACTCGTCATTCACATTATCTCGTTTCAGCGAGTATTTCATAAAGACATATAAGCCTATGCGAGACTTGAAACTCGTAACAAGTAAACATTTCTCTCGTGCGAATGGTTTTGGGAGTGAAAACACTAGAACGATCCATAAATTTTCCTAATGGTGGAATCAAGTAATCACTCCTGGAGGTATGATCACAAAGAAGCTTCCTAATTTTATGGTACAGTTAAAGCCATAAATATGTACACAGTCATCGCGTCAAAACATGTAAACATCAACTAGTCTACGTTATTAACCATAAAGTTGATGTTTACATATTTTGAAGGGTGATTCTTCAAGGTCGTGATTTTTGTTTTATTCCTCTGTCGTATTTTTTTTTCACTAAAATTATGGTACTGAACAAATCTATTTTCATGGGAGCATGATTTTTTCTGTACTAAGTAAAAAAAGATACGACAGAGGAATAAAACAAAAATCACGACCTTGAAGAATCACCCTGAAGCGATGACTGTGTACATATTTATACCTTCGACTGTATAAGATTTTTGGACCAGTTATAAGAAATTATTAGTGAATGAATAGAAAACCTTGTAACCATTATAACCAGCATCAAGTTTAGTGTCTACAAAGTATCTAATCTATCTTATAATAATACTTATGATTAGATCTGACGCTTCTGATCGGTATCGTAAAATTACGGGTGTTATTTTTTACCATTTGACTTGTTTGATTCCCGGTTAAAACAGGGGATTATTCAAAATCTATGATAAAATTTCAATGGTTTTTAAAATCAGAATGATGTCTTCTTTATATAAAACTGTCTATCTACAGTGTTTAAGATTCCTTCCCTTCATGTGGCATAGCTGCGGGACACCCTGTATATTGACAACTTACGCTTTAACGCTTTGGCTTACGGTAAAAATTAAAGCGCCTATAATGCTAAATTATGTTACAATAACAGAGAAAAACACTAAGCAAGTGTTACACCGGCTGCAAGTCACTCAAAGGGCTATGGAGAGAGCTATGTTGGGTATTACCTCTGCGCGATCAGGTACGAAATACCGAAATTCTTAGAAGAACAGGGCTAACTGACATAGCGGAAACAATAGCCAAAATAAAGTGGAAGTGGGCAGGTCTGACGGAAGATGGGGAAAAAAGGTGCTGGAGTGGAGACCACGGACTGGGCGCAGAAATGTGGGAAGGCAGCCCATGAGGTGGACTGACGATCTGTCACGAGTGGCGAGTAAGGACTGGATGCGGAAAGCACGCGACCGCAAAGTACGGAGAAAATTGGAAGAGACCTATAATCATCAGTGGGTAGAAAAAGTTTGAAAAAGAAAGAAAAGAGTCCAGAGAAAAAAAGTAATCAGGGTTAAAAAAAAACATTTTGTTTATACAATATAGGCTTGCGTTTGACCACAATCACGCCTGATGGAAAGCGAAGATGAGGCTTACGATGGAGCACGCTTGCCTAGTAAATGCTCATTCACCCTAGACTCGAAAGCAGCCAAATTGTAGTGTTCAGGGAACACAATCGCAGGCAGGGAATTCCACTCCTTAGCTGTGCGGTTGATGAAGGAAGAGCGAAACGCTTTGTGCGGATTTTGGGAATACTGACAATGTAAGCGTGGAGACCTCGCCTACTTCTGGTCGACCTGTGGAAGAAAGGAGCAGGTGGAACAAGGTCGTGCACTTCCGAGGCACATTCATCGAAATGTAGCCTGTAGAATACCGATAGGGAAGCCACTCTTCTGCGATGACGAAGGCTCTGGCGACGCCGATGAGCCTCTTCGCTCGCCGTTCTACCGAATCCAAAGCAGCTAGCTGATATTCAGCATTATTAACAATAAGTAGATACCTACAAATTACAACAAACATAAATCTTTTGCAGTAAACAATGACAACTACCAGAGGTTATCGCGCAATTAAGACTCCTTTCATTCAATAATTCGGGAACAATTCGTGAACGTTTTGACGCTAAAATTATACCGACATTGTATTACAATTTACGGCGAAAGGGCGTGAACTGTCTTATCCCGGGATAAGGGAGGAACTTCCCTTCGGATGCCCACAAAATTGATTAGCCGATTTCCCGGGCTGTGAATAGATTTTTTCCTTATACGGCACCAGTGGAATTGGAAAAATATTCTGTGCATAACTTTTCTCTTTAACAGACAAGGAAAAAGTTGTCTGGGACAAAATTAATCTTCGAGCGGGTCCAGTTTACGTGTTTTGACTAAGAAAACCGGCCAAGTGCGAGTCGGATATGCGTAATGAGGGTTCCGTACAAATAAAAAAAAACAGTACGAAAAACTTTGTACCTCGTATAGTATTTCCATGGGTTGTGTTATTATGTGTTGTTTTTTCTTTTGTTACTGCTGTGAGACCTTCACTTCTTGCGAAATTTCTTTAATATCGACCGATAGACCCTATATGTGAGTTATATATGACTCCCACGGTTTATGTACGAAAATACACTTTCAAAAGATTGGCTTTAATGTTTTGATCGCGTAAACTTCGTACCTTATTTTTTTCACAGCCTCAGAGAAACGCAGACTTAAATATTCATGAACTAAAACAATTACTTTGCTCACCCACTTACCACCACCACTTACCACTTTAATTGTTATAGTTCATTAATATGGACCTCCGCAAAGTAACGCCTGATTCAATAAATTATTTAAATATTCAATTTGAATTTCAAATTGACACATCTACGCATTCCAAAGAGAATTTTGACGGATGATAAACTGATCCTATAGGTTATTTTATCCTTTCGCGTCCTAAAAATGGACTAGGACAGCTTGCAGTACACACGCTTACCGCATCCCGCTAGATCAAAAAAATAATTAAAACAAAACTGTAGGTACATTAGGCCATTCGTTATCTAATCCTAACAGAAGGGAACCGTCCATATAAACCAAAATATAAACTGACACATTTAATTAAACGGACAAGGCCAAAGCGGGCGCAGAAGGCACGTAATGACCACAATACTTCACAACGGCCACAGTACTCGTAAAATACACAAAAGTATGAGTACACAAGCTCGGACACAATAGCGATATGGCGTAATTATCGCTTTAATGCCAAGTTACGAGTTCCAGGGACATAAAAGGAGCGGCGTAATGGGCGGCCGGGACGCTAGGGGCGTACGGGAAGCTTAGTCCGGTATACGAAGTGAGAAACCTTAAAAATAATTGAGAAGGCTATTTTAACATTAGTGCTGAAGTATAAATACACAGGTCATTCAAGTATATTTTATCACTTAAGCTCTGAAAGTAGGTTGCATTTAACTTGAAATCCGTGTTGTAAATTCGATTTACATCTTTAGGGATGTAAGTACCTAAATTTAAAAATCGAATAGTGCTCCTTTGCATTCACGAACTGGTAAACAAGGAGATTGTAATGCGTAATACTTACCTCTGCGAACCTCCATGCTGGCATAATGCTGCTGCAAAGAGCGCGAGGCCATTAAAAAAAAACAAAAGACGGTTTGGCGCGATAAATTTTCTTCCGCTCTGTTACTAGTTGCGTGTACATTTTTAACACAACGGTTTTTCTTTATTTCCTCGCATTTGTGATGAAAAGTAGAGTGTTCAACTCGAGTGTTGAGCTTTGCTCGCTTGTGCGCCTAAATATCTTGGGTGTAATTGATCATTACGACCCTTGTTTATCAATCTACTATATAGTTGACGTAGTCTTGACATGATTTGACAGCTCTGTGTCTAGAATGGAAAAGATACCCTTATAGGATTACTTCGTTGTTCGCCTATTTCACAAAACACGTCCACTGCTAGACAAAGACCTCCCCCAAATTGTTTTACAAAGATCAGTCCTACGCTACCCGCATCCAAGTTGTTCCTGCGATCTTTACCAGATCATCGGTCCATCTTGTTTGGGGCCTTTCCATACCACGTCTTCCAGTTCGTGGCCACCATCTCTAGAACCATACTGCCCCATTGGTCGTCGGTTCTACGAGCAATATACCTGCCAAGTAAGTCTGTTGGTAACTTCGGTTCTCTTGCGGATCTCTTCATTTCTGATTTGCTCACACGTAAAGGTATCAAGTTTAAATTAATATGAAATACTTAAAACTATAAAAAATTATTATGTACTAGCGACCCGCCCCGGCTTAGCACGGGTGCAATTATGCATGTATTGTACATATAAACCTTTCTCTTGAATCACTCTATCTATTAAAAAATAATTTCTAAGCAATCTTAGCCGCTATAATTTTCCTAGTAAATTTGATATATTTACTACCCTTCTGAATTTTTTCAAATTTTTCCACCCAACAGTTTAGATTTTAGAGAGGGGGGGACGGCCGATTTTAATGAAAATTTTCACTTTAAAGTTGAATATTTCGCAAACAAATCACTGAATAGAAAAATCATGTTAGCAACCCCGCAATGATTTTAAAAGACCTATCCAACGATACCCCACACTATAGGATTAGCCGAGAAAAAAAAAATCACCCCCACTTTACGTCTATGGGAGGTACCCTAAAAAATTTTTTTTTACTTTTTTTTATTCAATCACTTTGTTGGCGTGACTGATATATATATTGATGCCAAATTACAGCTTTCTAGTACTAACAGTCTCTGAGCTTAGCCGCGGACAGACAGACAGACAGACAGACAGACAGACGGACAGACATGGCGAAACTATAAGGGTTCCTAGTTGACTACAGAACCCTTAAAAAAACCGCATCAAAATCCGTTGTTAAATAAACTATGTACTTAGTGATGATAAAAATGAAGTCATACAATCAAAAGATACAACCTTTTGAAAATGTGCTTTCAAACAAATGCTTTCAGAAAAGCTATAAAACTTTCCGTTGACACATAACTATTCAATTAGACAAGAAGTTAGGTTTTACAGCATAATTAACGAAATTTATAATTAATTTTATAACCCTATAACATTTACCATGTTACAAAATGTATGTCTACATTAAAACTAGGCATATTATTATACTCTTAAGTAATCATATATGAATAGTGTACTGCAGTTATGGGTTAATAACATCCTAAAATTGGAAACAAAATTAAAACGTTTATTTTGAAAGTATTTTTGAAAAAGCTCTTTTACATTTGTCTCTTTTTTGGAAAGATCATCATTTCTGAAACATTAATCGAAACAATAATGTTATTACAAATAAAAAATATTTGAATTCCGTACCTACTTTCGAACTACAAAATTCTTATTATTGAAATCGTGATTGTGAATTATTTTCACAGTTCTTACAAGATTAAACGGCATTTATCGGACTACGGGCTCCTAGTAAATTAACAACGGTGGCGATCAGTCATGTGCGAACTAGACATTTCTACATAAACACAATTATGTCTAAGACTTTGTGTAAGTTTGCTTTTGAGCAAATGCGGGGCAAACATAAACAATAGTTCGTAAGAGCTTGATACCGACTTCAAACAGTAGAAAGATTATTTTCATGCTTATTTGTGGTCGGTTCCATATTAATTTCATAGTTTTTTTTTTTTAGTTTTCATGGCCTTCAGTTATTTTAATTGACTATAATACTCAGAGATAAATGACACTTATCTTATCAGTAACCCTTTCGATCTGCGTTTGTTTTAAAAAATAAAGGAATGTCTCCTTTACATGGAATGTGCTATTTTCTATATTTAACGTAAAATTCTCGAATGGAGACCACGGTCTGGCAAGCGCAGCGTGGGACGACCACCAACGAGACGGACGGACAATTTGGTCAAGCCGCTTTCAACCCTAATGATTGGGTATCAATGACGAAGGCCTATATCCAGCACTGGACGTCCAACGGCCGAAATGATGATGATGATGATGTAGGCGAGAACCAATAAGTTTGCAAAATTCCCAGGGGATAGCAAAATGTGCGATAGGAAAGAAGCCGTGAGTTTAAGTTAGTCGACTAATAAAATGCATTTTAATTTGGAGCCCAATCACTGAATTTCTATTATTTGCGCAATTAATCTTAACAATTATTTATTTTACTTCAAAGGGAAAAAAATGTTTGTTAAAGTGGAGCAATACGCTGATGAGAACCTGAATTTATTTGTTTGATGTCTTATGTAAAATAAATTAAGGTTCACTTTAAAAACTGTTTGAAAAAAAAAAGTACTTGTTAAAAATTATCACAAAAATGTACTGCAAAGACCAAAGTATCTATTCGAATAGCATCGTCATCATTATTATCAGCCAGAAGATGTCCACCGATGAGAAAGACCTCCCTCAAATAGTTCTATAACGGACAGTCCTGTACCGTCCGTACCAAAATGGATTCTACGACCTTTACCAGATCGTCAGTTCATCTTGTTGGGGCCTTCTCACGCCACTTTTCCGGCTCGCTTCGGTTTCAGTTCGGTTTATAGTACAGGTAAATAATAAATAAATAAGTTTTTATTATGTTCTTATGACTGTCTTATAACCAATAATCACTTAATTCATTCGTCGACTGGATCTCGATAAGCGTCAAAGGGGAGGCAATTTACCCAAAACTCGCAGAGGCGGGCAGGTAATTTGGGAGTACAAACGATTTATTTTCGAGTTTTACAAAAAATATCTAAGTATGAGTTAAATTCACGCATAGAGCGTTCCGTACAATATTCTTTTAGGAGCTCGCCCAATGTCTTCAGTAAATAGTAAAAGTAATCAGCGGCTAACAGCAACAGTCCAACCAAAAGCAGATTACAGGACCATTTCTATAATAATAATCTTGACGACCCCATCGCCCGCTGGTGTTGTGTTGTGGTGTCAACAGTGGAGTCAGTCATCGCAGTGCGGCTTGTGGCGAGCGGTTGGTGCGTGTAGTGACACCACGAACTCGAAACCTCCAGGAGCACACATGCAAAAATGCGTTTATACACATACTCACACACAACTACACACCTACCCCCTCTCTAGTTTGCCATTGTTAGCCACCTAGAATGGAGCGCAAAAGCTACATACTCAAAGGGCTAGCTGTGTTTTCGTAAGCGGCGAGTTGGCATTCCGAAGTTTAAAGTTCAGGAACAGATCTCCATCATTAGCCGTTTACGGCAATGGTGCCACCTCGTTGTCCTCAGCGGGGAACACATCTCCATCATTAGTCGTTTACAGCAATGGTGCCACCTCGTTGTCCTCAGGGGGCCATTATAGTGAATGGGGAGTCATCAACTAACAGTAATAAAAGTTCAATTTACTTATGAAATGGTAGGTGTCCATCATCTCACTCCATTGATCTGGTCCACAGCAACCCTACCCCGTAGCCCATTCCATCTCACTTCGTACCTGGCAATAGTTTGGCACCTTTACGAGACTCCTATTCCACCACCAACACCTCCATAGTTGCGTCCATCTCATATTGCCAACATATTGCATTTGACTGTCCTGTTCTACGCATTCTATCCATGTCCGAGTCATCAGTGACCCAGATACTTGAAATTTTTTACCAATTTGAGTGGAGCGCCATTTAATAGGATAGTCTCGTACGTTTTCCTGCCTTGAAAAACAACAGCTGCAACAAGCAACCAAGTTATCAACGTAACTGATATTTTTGATGATACGTTATGTGCGTCTAACGAGTAATTAAAATACACCCTTGAGTTTTGACGAAAATACGATCTCCTTTTGATGAACGGTACCCAAAAAATATTCCTTTAGTACGCTATTTTTATATTAATCAGTATGAAGCCTTTGAAGACTATTCACAAAAAATATTTATATACATTCTACTTTCGAGTACCTATATCACTAGTAAATCGATACACACTACGATTACGTAAGTAATGTTCGAGTCCTACCCCTCTTAGATATAAGCTGCAATTTTATTCTTCTTGCCTACATTGTTAACGGCTATCTGAAGGTTACGCAGGTTTTGATTGTCAGTACATTGACCAATGCTCCTTGGATTAAAATTTCAATATGTCATCATCTTATCTTATCTTAAAATATTAGTTAAGTTAAGCGGAAGTTAGTATGGACGTTTGTTAATATTTTACGCTGAAACGGTTGGACGGATTTGCATGAAATCTGGTACGTAAATACCAGCTAGGATGTCTGTACTGCTTTTCATCCCGGTGTTCCTATGGAATTGGAATAAAATCAAGAAATCTCAACAGCTGCAGTTTTTTTATGGAAAGTTGATGAAGAGCGCGATGTCATTTTTGAGAATTCCCTCAGGATTTTTTGGGAAATCCCGAAATTTGGATTCGGCTGCCAAACCATCGGTATGTAGATCGCTAAACATCTTTAATAACACAAGAAAAAATAAGAAAAACCGTTTCTAATTGTTCTGGGTTGCGGCATTGTACTCGTAGGTACTTACGTGATTATTTATTTAAAAAAAAACTGTTATTTTATAGGCCTATAGCTACAAAACAACAAACGACCGGTAACTTCACATCATAAACAAGTTTACGTAACCTTGGTGATCAAGTTTTTTCTTTTCCAAACTACCTTAACCTTGGCAAGCAAGTTTTCTCTTTTTTATCGCTTAAAGGCAGTAAGGCTTTCAATTTCGCGATAGTTTCAATATCTTAGCTACTTCGACAATAGAGAAATCCAACAAATCAAAAATCATTGGTCAAGCCGTTCTTGAATTATAAAACTAACTCAACGATGTCAAATTCAAAGCCTCTGGTGGGCCAAAAGCGTGAAGCCGCAAAACCTAATATCAGTACCTAATCTAGTAAACTCCAAATAGACAAACTGCTGGAAATACTAACGAAAATAGTATTAATTAAATTCCCAACGACATTACAAAAAAATACAAACAACTTCTTTTGCTAGCAATATTGATTCGGGCCGCACAAAAATGCTCAGCGGGCCGCTTGACCCGCGGGCTGCATGTTTGACATGGCTGGTCTAACCAACATGACTTTGTTTTATATGAGTATTAAAGATTGTTTTTTTTATATTTGATTATATTGATGTATTATCCTTTGTATGTATGAAATTATCCTAGTTGGTCGAATTTAAATACAGGGTGACATCGGAGACGTAATCAAAAACCACTTTTCAGATTCGGTAATTGATAGCCATTTATAATCAGTAGTTTTTACACGAAACAAAAACTTCATTTTCTGTCTATTTCCCTCTTTTCTATTTTAACAATGAAGTCAGGTTTGAAAATATATTTAAGACTAGCCTTTCGTCCGCAGCTTCGCCCGCGAAAAAATAATTTTCCCGTAGGAAAAGGTATTTTCCCGCAGTAAAAAGTAACCTATTATCACTCAGTGATAATGTAGCTTTATAACGGCAAAAGAATTTTTGAAATCGGCCCATTATTTTTTAAGTTTATTCGTTACATACAAAAATACAAATCTTTCCTCTTTATAATATTTTAGAGTAACATAGATATGAACTAATGAACTAAAACAATTACTTTGCTCACCCGCGATCTTACAATAGTTACGTTTATGCAAGAAATGTGCGTTCATGCAGTTCCTCCAACTCCACACTGTACGAACACACACAAATCACATAAACCCAACCATCACCACCACCAAGCTACACTGACGCGTTTCGAACTCAACCAGAGCTCATCTTCAGAGTTACCACAACCGTATGCTATGCTACCAACTGTTAAACTAACAAACCAAAACAAATGTTTTAACTTGTCACTGTAACTTCTCAAGTACCCACTTTATTTTTCTTATTCTCAAACTACCCCACAAAAATTAACTTTTATTGACATATTATAAAACTACCTTGAATTTTTTGTTTATTTATTTATAAGGCATATTTAATTAATACTAACTGTTCAAATTCGACCCAAGCCGCAGTAAAGGAGAAGATACTAAATTTACCTGTTCATTAATAATAGACCCCATAGTGTTGTACCTAATTATTTCCATGCATTCCAGAGCATCCAGACGCAACCCCTTGCCGCAATAATGTAACACTTCATAAGAATCTGAATCTAACAATGAATGATTTGATTCCAACAAATGTTTTGCAAAAACATAGATATTGAAATGTTAAAGGCAGCAACGGTAAAGTTTGTTGTCAGTAGGGAACCAGTTACTTAAGTTATTTAATTTTGAACATTGACCTAATAAAGTTCTTTATTCATTGAATAATGAAAGGAAAGGATTCAATAAAATCAGAACCGTGGCGCAGGCTTCGTCAAGTAAACATTTGAGATTGATTGATTAGAGATTGACGTGATTAAGTATGATTACTGCATGTAGTCCCCTACAGACCTATGTTATTATGATCCCACTTTTAATGCTTAATTACATAAGTCATATCAGTTCTGATTACGTCTCCAATGTTATCCTGTATCAATATGCAATCCAATGATTGCATTGAATTATTACGAGTAATTTTGAACAGCATGGGCTGTTTCGTTATAAACATAGGATTTAACATACCCGCACATTTGTACGAAACCCTCGATGCACGAGTCACCCTCGCACTTGGACAACACACTTCGGTTTCTTATTTCGGATTTGACGTGATTAAATATCATAAAAATTAAACAAAAATATTTTCGAGTATAGTATTTCCCATCATTTATTTTCTCGATGACAGCTCCCGTAGAATGTACCTGCATTTAGTTACGCAAAAATTAACTTTTAAATGCGAGGTATAAAAAATACGACAACTGCCTAATTTTCTTCCTTGACCCCATGTAATATTCATCTAAGACAAATTGAGTTCATATATGCAGTAATATTTTTTTTAAGTACGATAAATAATAAACGTTTTAATAAAGTTATGATCACTTATTTGGTCACAACACTATAACTATCAAACTAGATGTGCCATCGAGAAAATAAATGATTGGAACTCGTATATAATGAGTTAACAAGGGACGGTCTAACATCTACATTGCTTTCAATATCAAATAAAATAATAAAATATTTAGAAAATATCTCGACTTGTATTCGATGATAACATGTTTTACATTATCTGCTAGTTACCCGTCATTGTATCCTTTCTCAGAATAGATATCATATTGTGTTATCGAGTTATATTCAATATATAGTGATGAAGCGCATTCATAAGAGAGTTTTACTGGAAACTAGAGCCTGTATTCGACGCCAGTAGATACAGTCAAGGAAACTGACTCGCTCGAATGATCTCTTTGGCAGATGTATGGAATGTCAACATGGCACGTGTTCAGTTTCTTCAACTATACACAATGTCATTCATTCTCGTGTGCAACGCATTCATCATCTCGGCATATACGTCCCATTACTGGACACGCGAAGGATGAAAAGGCATGGGCTGCAGCTCCTACGCGGATTGAGAACTTCACTCACAGACACCATTGAATTGCTTCTCGTAAGTGTACAGTCCTCACGATGTTAGTCCTTCGCCATGCTTGTGGTATAATTTAAACGTAATTCGCACATGAGTTACAAAAAACTCACAGCGAGTCCGGGATTTGAATCTTTGATCCTCTGTTTGGAAGGCGACAGATCAAACCACTACTGGTATAGGTTCACGGCTGGTATACGTAACGTATATTTTACCTTTTTAACGTTCTGTCAAAAACAACAGCTTTCACTCACACGCCATGGCATCGGAATAAGTAGCAGTCGTTGGCGTAGAACCTGCGGTGCGGATATATGTGTCGTTGGCGTCGAAAAGGTTAATACAACGTTACAACGTAAACTTACGAACGTGATACCCTGCAGTTTATTCAAATTCGTGCTGCTGCTGCGATGTGCTCGAAACGTCGAGGTGATTTTAGCAAGGGACTGTCACCATGTCATGAACCAAAACTTAAGCCGTTTTGCCATAGTGGTTTGACCCATGGCCTCTCAAGCCGTGGGTCTGAGTTCGGGCTCGCACCTCTGAGTTTTTCGAAATTAATGTGCGAAAATTTGAAATTTACCATGAGCTTAATTGTGAAGGCATGTATGGATGTATGTATGTATGTAAAACTCTTTATTGTAAATAAAAACATGAAAATTAACAGTTAACAAGAGAAACATGATATTTACAAAGGCGAACTTATCCCTTAAAGGGATCTCTTCCAGTTACATTTTGAACGAAAGAGTAGGCATGCAATGAAGAGTAAAGAGAGCCGAAATCAAAAATATTTAAACCCAAACCAAAGAACATAAATAAAATAATACACATACAATACATACATACAACCGTTTAACGACCGCTTTAGCCTAGTTGGTAGTGACCCTGCCTACGAAGCAAGAGGTCCTGGGTTCAAATCCCGGTAAGGGCATTTATTTGTGTGATGAGCACGAATATTTGTTCCTGAGTTATGGATGTTTTCTATGTATTTAAGTATTTATTTATCTATATAAGTATGTTTATCCGTTGCTTAGTACCCATAACACAAGCTTTGCTAAGCTTACTTTGGGACTAGGTCAATTGGTGTGAATTGTTCCGTGATATTTATTTATTTATTTATTTATTTATTTATTTATACAAAGAATACACGTAAGTACACACTAATTTATTATAAGTATCATAAATACAGTAGACTAATACATATCATATCAACATAAATAGACTAAATAAAAACTACATAATATATTAATATACGCATATGCACTTAAACAGTGAACACACAACCTTTATTTATTTAAGAGGAACTGTCAAGCCAGTCCGCCCTTAAGCGATCAACATCGCGACGAGACCTGGAAAACCTGTGAAGAAATTCAATGGTGTGTGTGTAAAGTTCCCAGTCCACACTACCCTGTGCCCTGTGCCCTGCACTGGGATGTACCTATATGTAGGCTGGGATGATAAGATAACATATACACACACGCACACAAGTACTCACACACGTTTCGCATTAATAATATTAACAGAACTATTGATTGACAATTAAGTAGCTATAAGAGTGTAGCCTCTATATTCCGCTCTACCAGACCGTGAATACACTAATGGAACGCCGGAGTACGTGAACACTTTACGCACATGAGTACAATCAATATCCTTCAGTTGGCTAAGAGTTACAAATAGTGGCAGTTTGAAAAACAGCGAAGCCAATGAGAATAATGAATACCGACTAATAGACTTCATGACACAACACAATAATTTCAAGACACGATCTCTAGTAAAACAATACTTTATTTTAGCTCTGAAAACCAGATTACTGATCAATTAACTGGAAATTAGATTTATGTCCTCCTTTGCCCAACAGTACGAAAGTTTGTGAAGATGTTTAGATGTTTGTTAGTCAGTCACGCAATAACGGCTGATTAGTTTTAAATGAATCTTGGTGGACAGATAGGCACAAATCTGAATCGAGACATACTGAATTAATATCGGTACTCGGTAATGCGTTCCACTGGGGTAATATTTTAACTTTATACAAGAATAGAGGGACTGTCCAAGAACTTTGAGCTGGGTACCTCAGATTTCAAGATAACGCGTTGATTTCATCTGCAATGGAAGTGTCCAAACGAACGTTGTGCTTTAAAAATGCTACCATAATCTTTTTCCAGACCAAACTGTGACTGTAAATGTTTCTCGTGAAGGAATATCTAACACAGGCAAAGCAGCAAGTTAAAGCTTGTAATGCAATAAATAACGTTGTCCCCTTGCTTGTTCAATAGAATGACTGTATAGTCGACCAAGAAATTCCTTTATCATCCTAAGGTTCAATGTCGTTGAGTCTGGGACCTAACCCTCTTAAATATTGGTGTTTTTTAGAAAGTAAGTTAATAACTGTGTTACGTTTATTTAGCAGAAAATCCGTGTACGGGTTTGGCGGTCTGTGTCAGGGGCTTCTCAGCGGTGTAATTTGAGGGATGTGTCGTACCCCTCTTGGCTTTAGCCAAAATTTAATTGTAAGGTTAGTAGTTTTTTTATGTAGTTATGGCGTATTGGAACTAACATATTCAATTTACCTGATCAAAGTTCCTTAAAATAAAGATTTAAAAAAAGGGTTCAATGTCAGTTGTACATTGAAATATCAAAGACCATTTGCATTTACAAGTCAATGTGACAACCGGCCTTTCTGTTTTTATTGTGATGTTGGAACTATCACAAAAATGGTAATAAACCATTTACTTGGTCGCCTATACAACAGGTGCATATGCAGGCCCGATTTTGGCACCCTCCATAAGCTAGATACGCTTCGTGTAAATATTAAACCGAGTTCTGGCACACGCTCCACGTTTGTTTAGCAAAGCTTTCAAATGTACTATTATTGGAGATGACAGAAGAAAATGCATTGCTTTATTCTTTCGTGTGTTTGATTAATTTGATTTTTTTGTCGACACGTTGAAATATCCTGATATACCTACATACCTCGAGCAGAAGTGAAACACGTCATGAACTAGAGTGTAGTAGTGGTTCTTGATGATGTATACAAATTTTGATGAGTTATGCATTACAGAAGTATATTGTCAACTTTAAATGGCCATACTGAAAACTAGTAGTTTTGGTACAGTGCCACTTTTGTTTTCAACAAGCGATTTATGTATTTGTTGGATCTATTTAAGGCAAACAGCATTTATGATGTTACGCAAATCAAATTTAATGTTAAATCTAGTGATACCAGACAAGATGGCTTTCTAAAATATTTGACACCTAGTAATCAAGTTAAGTATGAAGTATCTTTTTCTATTTATTTTTTTATTTTCTTCAACTTCATTTTTTTATTACTTTTACGGTCATCCCGTGAAACCATATATTTCAAACTAAATACAAACTGAAATATAGATGCACAGAAAAACCCCAGAAAAAAGACCAATGCTGGGAATAAGACCAGTGATGGTGTAGGGGTAAGCACGCAGCACGGAACGCTGAGGACCTGGGTTCGATTCCCAGCATTGGTCTTTTTTCTGGGGTTTTTTCTGTGCATCTATATTTCAGTTTGTATTTAGTTTGAAATGCCTAGTAATCATCCTGGATTTCACGTTAAACAAGGTAAGAATCCCTTTGTGTTTCCCAGTGTATGCTTAACATTATATTAGGTTCATGCAAAATTTCGTGTGTCTGTGTGTTAATTACTTTTCACGCTAGAACGGGGGGGATAGATTTGGTACAGGTACAATTTCACAACCTGAATTAACAAGCAGGGGTTATACACCGTGAAATTTTAGTGGTTGTTTTCCCGAAACGAGTTAATTTAGTATCGATTGTACAATCGATTTATAATTACTATTTTGACTAGAGTCAAAAATCCAATTGTGAAAAACGAAAGTCGAAAATTACCGCAAACCAATAGTAACGCTTCGTTGGTACCTAACCTATCGTACGATCGTACGCTACTTGTACCAACGAAGCGTTACTATTGGTTTGCGGTCATTTTCGACTTTCGTTTTTCACAATTGGATTTTTGACTCTAGTCAAAATAGTAATTACAAATCGATTGTATAATCGAAACTAAATCACCTCGTTTCGGGAAAACAACCACTAAAATTTCACGGTGTATATATATTTTTATTTCGGAAAAACAATTACTCAGTTTCCTCTGGTTTCGAAGTTATTAATACACCTGTAACATTTCTTAGCTGTCACGATAGATCTCGTCTGATTACTTCCACAAACTGACTGACTGGACTGTAACAAGTACTTACTTAAGATCTTTGATAGTCAGGTAACTATTTGACTTTTGACGTGATATAGGATGAAGGTAAATTTCTAAGAGATTCTAAATTTGACACTCAACTAAGGGACCCCATACATCTATTCAAAAACTAGATTATAATGATAATGAGATAAGTATCCGTACCTATTTAATTCTTGTCTTTTAAGTTTTTAATTTATTTTGTCTTGCTTCTATTAAAAGTAATGAAATAAATATCATGGGACAATTGATATCAGTTCTTTAAAACTAGTCCCAAACTAAGGGAAGCTTGTATATTATTATAATATGAGTACCTACTAGATAACGAATAGACATACTTCTATTGATAATTATACATTAAACGTTCAATACTCATTTTAATTTTGAAATATAAGCTCTACCTAGTTTCTTGCGGCGTATTCTTCGGGACAATAATAGTCTTTTCTTAAACATCCAATTAAAAGTCGTCCTTATATTCGTGACAATAGAACGCGAAGTGCGTCATTGTAAAGCAGTTATTGAAGATTCGTTCTAATTTCAAATTAGAGGATAATAATAGAATTTCATACAACATTGCTGGCCACGGCCAGCAAAGAGATTGTCTTTTGTTTTAGTGGGTTCTATTTTTTTTTATTGACTATATGACATACTGCCAATTAAGAAAATTATATTATTTATTTTATTAGCAGTACGGCTGCTCACCGAATCTAAGATTATTTAAAAGCCAGGAGACGTGGGTTCGAATCCCACCGGCGAACCCGAAAAATTTTTTCGCTTTTAAATAATTTAAGAAAATTATAGTTTGTGAATTGACTAATACTAGATTTAATCAGGTATCCAATCAAATAAACAAGGATTGACATTTATTGTTAATAAATTTATTGAAATAACCAATCAATAAGGTATCGTTATTTTTTAATATATAATAAAATAAGCCCAAAATTTTGTGGCCAAAACATTAGCCCAAACAGCAAAGTACAAAAAAATTTGAGAAAGAGTATTTTGGCGGGAATAGAAAATAAAACTTATAAATAAGGTTTATACCTAAAACGAAATGGATAAACTGTTGAAACTCTAATTCTGAAATGTGAGCTTGTGTACACAGTCTTAACAATTAATAAATGATTTATGATTTATGATTTGACGAGTGGTTTTTAATTAAAATAAGTGTTACTGTTGCCGATATGAGTTTATACTCAAGTGACATGGAGATTAATTGCACAACGCCAGATCTAAGAGCGGAAGCGGAGCTAACAATGTCGAGTTTGCTGCCTCCCAAATCTAAAGAATAAGTAGTACATATTATAAGTTGAACAAACGTATTATTTCCTTGGATTTATTTGAGAAAAACACTATACACACCTCGGCCACGAACAACAGGGATTGTCAGCCTCGTATCTCTAGATGACCTCGTTAACACTCGGCTATCTATAATTACTCGGGCGGCAATCCCCTATTTCGCGGCCGCTGCAGTAATGTACTATTTTTCATCACACTTACTCGTCAATGGTGTTATTCCATGCCTGTATACTAAATGACAATGGTCTAAATTGTTCTTAAGGGAGTTATAGATTTACGTACAGTTTTTCCTCCCAAGGGAGTTCTAACTTTAGTTTTAAAATTTGCAAACAAGATAGTAGGTATGTCATTTGAGACTAGGGAGGTTTCAAGTCAGTCAACGTTTTATTTATATCTTTAAAACTTAGCTATAAGCCCTTCGTTATTCGTTATTTTTATATTTTAAATTTATATCAATTAGTATTACTTACTTACTTACTGCCAGGGCGCAGTGACCCAAAGTGGGTCTTGGCCTCCAACACCAGATTACGCCACGCTTTGCGATCTTGAGCCAGCTCTTGCCAGTCTTCGACCCCGAGGTCCAAAAGGTCTTTCAGGACCTCGTCCCTCCAGCGGTACCTAGGACGACCAACCGGCCTACGTCCACTCGGTCGTCCCAAGTACGCTCTCTTCACGGCTTGATCCTCTCCCAACCTTTGTACGTGTCCGAGCCACCGGAGTCTGGACCCCTTGGTCTCTCCTTTAACATTAGGCTCAGATACCAGGTCCTCAACTTCCTTATTCTTTCTTACCCTCCAGTATAAATAGTATTGCAATAATTTTAATAAAAATATTTTTTTAACTGACAGAATCTGGCCGTATGACCATTCGAATTCTAAACTAAACACAGTTTACATTATCTTATCTATGGTTATGACTCGAAAAAAAGTGATAATCTGTATTGGCGGGTAGCTATTATTTTATTCAATTTAAGTGTTTAGAGACAAAATAATTTTATTTTTGGATATTTTTACCTCGCAATGTGATGAAAATCATTGTGTGTATCACGGGCAGTAGTAAGGGGATTACAAACTCGAGTAATTAAAAGCCCACCGCCATCGGCGTCGGGCTTCTAATAGACTATCGTTAGTAATCCCCTACTTACGGCCCTTGATGCACAATGTACTATGTTGAAAGCGCTGATAGTGTAAAAAAGTTACACGTTTCATAGGGCCCCTTGCGTCGTTCTTACAAAAGAGCCCTTAGCAACCTTATTACATATAGGAGCCCTTCTTATCAAAGAGCCCTTTGCGGTCTTGTAACAAAACAGACCTTTGCGGCCTACTCATAACAGAACTCTTTGCGGCCTACTTATAAAAGATATGTTTGCGGGATTGTTATAAACAGCCCTTTCAGCCTACTTATAAAAGTTCCCTTTGCGGCCTACCTACTTATAAAAGATCCCTTTGCGGTTCAGTTGCAAAAAAGCCTTTTGCGGCCTTCGTGTACATAAAATTCCTTTGCGACTGATTTACAGAATAATCGTGTGGATTTCGATACGGACTAAACTGAGTAAACGTACGTGCCATGTAAGATGATTAAAGCATTCACAGGCCTACGGCATGATTGTTTTCGGAGTAAACTGACGTGAAATTTACATTTAATTTTCAATGTTTCAGGCAATGACTGTCTACATAAAAGCATAACGTGAATCCTTAGATCTGACAGTTGAACAGAAATTCCGAAATCATTCGAAATTAAAATTGGAATTCATGGCTCACTGTCATTAAATACAAATGAAAAATCGTCCGCTCAAAATTATGCGTCAAATACAGAAAAAAAGCAAATTTTAAATATACTATAATCAGTACTATAATATTGTCCAAAATGAAAATCATGCCCCATGTTAAAATTGGGGTCTATAATGACTCCCATAAAATTTTTGTTCCGAATTTTCAAGCCCATAACGTTTTCTGTCATAATTTTTCTTCTTCATATTATCGGAAGTCATAATATTAAACAACATAAATTGGAGTTACGATTTTCTTTAGTCATAATTATTATAACGACTAAATAAGTAAAGTCATATCATTCAGTGTCATGGATTCACCACTCTTCATAATGTTAGAGGTAATAAAGTCACTCATAATAATTATTGCAAGGTCTTTTTTCGCAAGTCATAATTATTTTTAGGCATTATATTGTAATAACATTCAATGTCATGGTTTTACGACATTTCATAATTATAAAGGTAATAATCCTTTTCTGTGCTGTCATAAAAAAATACCTTACATCGAAGGCTAAGTGGGAGCTACGCTACGCTTCGCTCCCGTCTTAGCCTTCTGAACCTATCCTGTCCGAGTCGCTTCTGCTCTGAAAGGTCCTCTACTACAAGGCATATCGCTGAAAGCGAGCGATATTATGCTTAGTGTAGTTAGGTAATGAAAAAATATGATTAAAAACAAGTATTAATTCTTTAAGATATATGCATTACAATGTTTCTGAATAATCAACGATATTCCGTTAAATGTTATTGATATTAATATTATGACTTTTTAAATTTATGATCAATAGGATTATGGATCATTGCAGTTAGAACTATTAAGTGATATGCTTTAAAAAAATTATGACCATCGATATTTATGAGCAAGAGTATTATGGACATCAATTTCTGTCTTTCAAAATTCGGATAAAAAAGATTATGGGAGAAAAAGGGATTCCTTAAAGTTGACAAAATTGATATACTTATAGGTAGGCCGAAAAAAATAATATAAAAATCTTCATCATTATTTCAGCCGAAGGACGTCCACTGCTGGACACAGGCCTCCCTCATTGATAGCCAATCACTACGGCTGTGTAAGCGGCTCGCATCCACCTTGAACCGGCGGCCTTTACCAAGTCGTCCGTCCACCTCGTTGGTGGACGTCTCGACATGCTGCGTTTGCCATGCATCTGTTCTGCATGCTATATGGCCTGCCATTGCCATTTCAACGAGCTAATCCGTCTGGCTATATCAGTGACCTTGGTTCTTCAGGATCTCCTCATCCCTGGTTCGATCCGTAAAGAAACCCCGAGCATAGCCAAAGAAGTTAATAAAGAAATAATAACCAATTCAATTAATGATTAATTCGACTCAGGTTTAATTCATTTATGATGCGAATAGTCAATTTAAGTAGGCAATTTTTCATTTGTACTTAAAATGACTGTAATGTTATAAATAAATAAATAAAATAAATAAATATCACGGGACAATTCACACCAATTGACCTAGTCCCAAAGTAAGCTAAGTAAAGTTATTCATTTATTTTGCATGAAAAATGCCTGTGCTAATTTTCATCTCGCTAGACATAGCGTTTAAGATATTGGAATAAAAAGTAGCCTAGAAATTAAACGATCCCCTGAAAAACTACATATTATAGTGCATGCGGTATTTACGTATAGTAGGTAGATAATCGGATTTGCGTTTTCCCCGACGTACTGTGATTCGTTCGTTGATAAAATGTTGCGTCAGCCACAGGATTCAATTCGAGGGCGGAAGGACTCGTGTGGGCTCCAACTATTTGTTTCGCTTGCGGGTAGGTGCGCTGCGGTTGCGAAGCTCCTGACTAAGGGGATTTTGCGGTATTCGAGATATTATATATTTGCAACATAGTTCATGTTTAGTTTATAATCCATTTGGGTTTTAAACTTATATAATATTATTTATTTCTAATAATTATTTTTATTAAATTTTTTTAGCGTGTTAGTTATTGTATTTAAATACTTCTTTCCCACTATATCTCAAATTTTACCATATCGACTTACTAGTTCAGTCGCTTAGTTATTTTTATTTTCTACATGGAAGCTATCTATTTATCCTTATTGTTCCCGAATCGGAAAGTAAGAGAACCCTTTTATAAAGTTCTATTGTTCGTTTCTTTTAGTGCCTGGATGGCTTGTCTTAGAGAAACATTTTATGTAATGAACTGGGTCAATTAATTTAATCCAGCCCAAATCCAGCATAAACACTAACTTTAAGAGTATGACAAGTGAAAAATTGTCTTACCGTCGCTTTGCTCGATCTATATAAATCATGCCATCTATAGTGGTTCGGGATCTTTCGTGTCACCTGAATTACAGCTGGTCTAGTTTTCACACTCATATTTTGTTTCCTTTTTGCTTCATGACATGACGACACTGAATCCCCTGAAGGTTAGCTTAGCTTTTCAAAGTGACAATAGATACTTGACACGTGATAAATTGATAGAAGCGACAATAATAAATGTGATTGTAGCTGGCATTTTGCAGATATCTTAACATATACATTCTTCATTCCATGCCTACTTTTGTTTCTGATGTCCTGTCAATCGTTCAAAGGTTAACTGGAAGAGATCCCTTTAAGGGATAAGTTCGCCTTTGTACATCGGTTTCTCTTGTTAACTGTTAATTTCATGTTTTAAAATATATACAATAAAGAGTTTTACACAACCTCCTACAACGTCCAATCAGTTCGGACATGTGGTCCGACACTAGAAACATGACATTTGGGACAATATTCCAAACGTGTTATAGAGGGGCACATTTTCAAATTAATGAGTACTCGTAATCTCGATGCCACGGTGGAATATCCGTAAATACAAACATACATAGACTGCTAAAATCATTACACTTCCTTTTGACTTTGCCGTAGTCGTGTAAAAAGGATTTATTGGAAAACATTTTAAATTTAACGTGTACTTTTTTTTAAATCGGGAATTTTTGGAATTTTCTTATTCAAAATCTCAATATTATTCATTCATATTCATTTTCAAAAAAGAAAGATTTACCTTATACGTATTTTGAGTAAATTTTGTGACTTTTTCATACAATTTATATGCCTCGTCACACAACTGACACAAAAAAGTTGTATGGAATATTAAGGTCATTTTTTAACCATCCAAAGCAATATATCTCTTGATTCTGTGTAAGAAAATTCCGAAACTACCTAATTCTGAAAAAAATAGCAGTCTAATTGAAAACGCCCTTATATTTTAGTTTGAAGGTGGTTATAGATATCCGTAATTATTACAGATTTAAAATTTAGCATTCAAATTTCCGCGGCATAAGGCATGATGGGATAAGACATAAACAAACAGAATGATTTTCCAGAAAAAAGTCCAATGTCAGAAGAAATTACAGCTGCCTTGTCATGTCTCCTTTAACTGATTCGAGTTATTTAAGAGCTGCATCACACTGGCGATTTGCGAATGTATTAGAAGCGGAGCGAACGTGCAGCGTGTTCGCCGCGAACACGCAACGGATTGGCTGCGAACGCCCAACGTATTTGCTTCGAATGCGTAACATTTCCGTCGCGAGCGAGCAGCGAGTTGGTCGCGTCTATAAGGCTGGGACGCCATGATGTAAGTACACTCACGTAGGTCAAGCTAAAGCCAGTGTGATATCTGATAAGGTTCTAAAAAAATTAAAAGAAAGTTTGTTGCCGATACACGTCTAACTAAAACATTACCGTAAAATTATGTGATGTTATTATATCTGTATCAAAGATTCAAACTTCAAGTCGATATCAGACTGTAGCTTGTTTAGTACTTGGAGAATATCGCGCGGCATCAATAGACGACACGCCAAAGGTAATGAAGGAAGTGCTAACTCCAGTCTAACTTATCTCAGGTAAGTTATCTGACCTAAATACAGAGTGTTGAGTAAGTGAAGGCAATCTGTAAACTGCTAATAAAATGAGATCTGGATGGATTTAGTTCGTAAAATTCCTAAATTTACTACTTTGCAATATTTCTTTAGTAAAATAAAAGAAAGGTTTAGTGAATGTAAAAAAAACCGGCCAAGAGCGTGTCGGACACGCACAAGGTAGGGTTCCGTAGCCATTACAAAAAAATCAAGTAATATTTTTCTAAGGATTTCGTATGTGTACGGAATCATCCAAGTTTAGGTATGTTTTATACCTTAGGCTACTATTTACTCTTATACTACAAATAATTTCCAAGCAATCTTAGCCGCTATAATTTTCCTAGTAAATTTGATATATTTACTACCATTCTGAATTTTTTCAAATTTTTCACTTTAAAGTTGAATATTTCGCAAACAGATCACTGAATAGAAAAATCATGTTAGCAACCCCGCAATGGTTTTAAAAGACCTATGCAACGATACCCCACACTATAGGATAAGTCGAGAAAAAAAAAATCACCCCCCTTTACGTCTATGGGAGGGAGGTACCCTAAAAAAATTTATTTTTATTTTTATTTTACCACTTTGTTGGCGTGACTGATATGTATATTCATGCCAAATTACAGCTTTCTAGTACTAACGATCTCTGAGCTTAACCGCGGACAGACAGACAGACAGACGGACAGACATGGCGAAACTATAAGGGTTCCTAGTTGACTACGGAACCCTAAAAATGGGTCTATGGTGACTACCATACGATTTAAGTTCCGAATGAAAGGTTTGATGTAATATTTACTGGACATTTATTAAATCAATACTACTAGGCGGGTTTTTTTCAATACTAGATAAAAAAACCTGCCTGTATAATTCCCGTTCTCATAAGAATTCCGGGAAAATATATATCCTTTGTCACTCGTGAAACTGAGACGAATCTAATGACACCTCACACTTCAAAATCCATTGAGCCGTTTAGGCTGTAGGGCGTGACAAAGAATGATACATATGTACATACATAAATACATACGCATACATCCTTCGACAGTCGGGTGAAAATAGGGTATATGCGTAGCGTAATACGAGGAACCAAATTTAATAAAAGTGTACGAACGTGATAATTTTTCTAAAATACTATTACCTACCAAAGCTTTCTATGAGTTAAGGTATTTTTTTTCTCCCAGGCCCTGTATCTGACTTAGTATGTTACTGTATGTATTTTCTCGGAATATCTAGGAGTTAGTCATTGTTCAAATCTAACTAAAAGTATTCCAATCAACAGAATGAGAATCTCAATGGCACTTCTGACGCGAACTCTGCGGTACTCAATTATATATAGTAGGGTCGGTTCCCTAACTTAAGTATCCACTTTTCCATAATAACTGCATAGAAATGTGGATACTTATGTTAGGGAACCGACTGTACGTTCCTTGCCGTAGATCATCTTACTGAGATCTAACACTTCAACTGTAGCGTAACTGAATGCGATAATAATCAAGTTATAAGTCTTCTAATTTACTAACTTTCACCTGCGGCTTCATCATAATAACCTTTGAATTGATCATCTTCTCCTATTTATGAAATCGGTTAAAAAATAATCAACCAATAACCTACTAGAGTTTACTGTACTTGAACGGATAACCTTGACTTTCATTTTATAGGTACTAATTCTGTCTGCTTGATTTATCGCTTTATCGGGATTTGGTGGCATTGCTTCCGTAGATCTTCGTTGCTGATAGTGTCCGGCCAAAATATGCGCAGGATGGACCTCAGGCATTTGTTGGCGAACTTGTATCTTGCTCGTCAGACCCTTTGTCTCCTTCCAACGGAAATGGAAGTGGATAGGGCACACCCTCCGAAGATCAGAGGACAATATCGCCGAGTCGCGTTCACGTGGCAGCGCACCGTGGACGCCGAGCTGCGGGCGGCCGAACTGAATTAGAGGGACGCCGAGCAACAGGCGCAGGACAGGAGCGGATGGCGACGTCTCACGAAGGCCCTCTGTACCACTGGGGTACCGTAGGACAACAACAACAATTCTATCTGCAATGAATTCGTTTATAGCAAACCCGTGAAAACTATGCAATTGTCCGAGATAAAAACTAGCCTATGTCCTTTCCAAGGTTTCAAAATATCTCCATACCAAATTTCATCTAAATATCACACTTTCGCATTTATAATAATTAGTATGGATGGAAATTGATATTAGTATGGGTAGATAATGGGTAGTACACATTTTGAGAAAGTACGCTAAATTGTGAGTTTACCCTTTGGGAAAGTGTGAATTTTGGTCACGAGCACCTTTCGAAAAAGTGCCTCAATTGGGCAAGTATATCTTTTGGGAATGTATATTTTCCGGAAAGTGTGCATTTCGAGATAGTGAGCTTTACAAGCCATGACCCGTTTAATTGCCAATTAGGATGACGCCAAAGCGGCTAACAAACCACAAATCCCTCAGCGCGCTGCATAGAATGTATGAAAATTATATGAAAATAAATGATTGTTTAACAGTTTTCTTGTTTTATGGGCTGGAATCCAGAGTCGCTGTTTACGTCTGCGATAATACAATTTTCAGGCGAATCAATCAACTTCGCCGTGTTATTGTTTGCCTATAGTCTACTGCGACGTGTTTACAAAAGCTCTGCCATACTATTCTTGGGCTCGTCGAGTGGCAACCGAGTGACTTCTGAAACTAAGGCTCGACTGTAATGACGCATACGCAAAGGGTTTAACCAGTATTATATTTAATGGGAATTTATTGAATCAGATGTTACTTTGCGAAGGTCCAGATCAATGAACTGAAACAATTACTTTGATCACCCGCGACTTTATCGTAGCTATCATAAGGCGGCGGATGAGCAAAGTAATTGTTTCAGTTCATTTATATTAATAAGTACTTAAACTATTTTCACACCAAATATTACGTTTAATGGATGAAATATCTAAAGAATGTGGGTGGGGCTTTGAGGCGTTTCAAGCGCCGTATCCCGTGTGTAACAAAAACCATCCATCCATCCATAAACTAAAATCAAAAACCAATTACAATTTTGCGACCACACCATGCGTCGTGGTGGTCATTGAGACATACATAATAATATATTATTAGTCAATTCACGTAACAGACGCGATATGGTGACTGAAACGCTTTAACCTTTTTGACGCCAATGATACATACATCAGCACCGCAGGTTCTACGCCAACGACTGATATATCAGTCACGGGCGTGCAGAGCGATAGTATCTACCTACATGCATATCTGTAGGGTTCAACTTCGCGTTTGATATTCTGATTTTGTGGCGTATGAGTGAGAGCTGTTGTAAGTATTTGACAGTGCGTTGAAAAGGTTAAAGCCCCACCATGTTCGTAATCAAAAGCACCCGCTGTAAGTTACTCAGAACTGCTACTTTGTGTATACATTTGATATTTCAAACATCCATAATATGAACTGAAACAATTATTACTTTGCTCACCCGCGACCTTACGCTAGTTACGTTTATGAAAGAAATAAAGAAAAATATTTATTCGTGACATAATCTTAAATTAACAGTGAAAAACGGTAACAGATACAACATTATCACGAAAAAGTCCCGACTCAGCATGATGTCGGCCGTGAAGCTGACGCTGGTCTTCCGTTTTACCCACAATTCAAACATAAACAAGAATATATGCAAGAAATGTGTGTTCATGCAGTTCCTCCACGTCCACACTAGCTTTGGTAGCGTAGCATACGGTTGTGGTGCTCTGAGGATGAGCTTTGGTTGAGTTCGAAACGCGTCAGTGTAGTTTGGTGGTGGTGATGGTTGGGTTTGTGTGATTTGTGTGTGTTCGTACAGTGTGGAAGTGGAGGAACTGCATGAACACACATTTCTTGCATAAACGTAACTATCTTAAGGTCGCGGGTGAGTAAAGTAATTGTTTCAGTTAATTAATATGGACCTCCGCAAAGTAAGGCCTGATTCAATAAATTAACCTTAATATTTTATTAAGTACAATTACATAACGCTTGAAGGTGTTAGCCAAACTACCTCGAAACAGCCAATGCACTTGAAATATTAACTAACTTGTCAAAGTGAATCAATGACGCCCACATCTAGCTACTTCTCCGACCACTTAATTAGAAACTGTCGTCATACAAGCATAACACAAGTTCAACATTCTCATACAGAATTGCTACAATAAAATACAATTTTGTGAACGCCAGTAGTGGCAGTTTGTATGGAGTTGCTGTTTTATTATGTACCTACAATAATGTGTGTTCAAAGCACTGAGTCATAGACACTAATCTTTTAATATAAAAAAATTGTGTCACGGTGTTTGTTATCGAACTCCTCCGAAACATATATAATATGTATATTCGGTAGGTCTGAGAATAGGTCGTAGGCTATTTTTACACCCCTACTCAGCGCAGACGGAGACACGGGCAACAGCTAATCATAATATAAAAACTGAAAAATAATAAGAACTGAATTTTTAGTAACTATTTAATTACTACTAACTAATTAGGTACTACTATTAATAATGAACTTAATTGCTGCGCCCAACAGGTTACATAATGTGATCCTAGTTGAAGACAAATCATCTGTACCATTATTGTGCAATAAATTAATTAAATAGAATAGTCAAGTGAACAGCTAAATTCGTTTGAGGCACCGAGTGAAGGTAGGAAATAAATAATAAGAAAATAAAATCTTGGGACGGTTGACGGCAATTGATCTAGTCCCAAACTGAACAAAGCTTGTACTATGGGTAGGTACTAGTCGACGGATAAACCTACTAAACTTGACATAAATTATAGTAGCAAATGCGTTAAATAGCGTTAAATAGTTAGTTAAGATTTAGATATAGTTTTAGTTTTTTTTTTTTTAACTAAGAGACCCAATACATCCCTGTATTGTTTTTTTATATAATAATTATTAATTTTTATTTGTATGGTTTTTAAGTTTGTAATATGTTATATTTTAATTTGAAAAGATGACTTCCTGCCAAGTTTCTTGCGGCGCATTCTTCTTGGCAATGATGGTCCTTACGAAAGCGCTGGTAGTTTAAAAAAAGTGTCATGTAAAAGAGCTCTTTGCGGCCTATTTGCAGAATAAACGTTTTGATTTTGATTTTTGATTTATTGAAATGTAGCTCCATCGATATTATCGATGATTTTGCTATGTCAAGGTTTCATTTTTGCCATAGTTTGTTATCTTACCAAACCCAAGCCGCCTCCCCCCAGTCAGTCATTAGCCAACGGTATTACCCCTTTTTACGGACAGACGGACGGACGGACAATGTAGCGGCTCGACATTAATAGAATTCCATTTGTCAGTTTTCGGGTAGGAAACTGTAATAAAGACTGCCCGCGGTCAAATAATGACGGAAGTCAACCTCCACTTTAGAGCGAAGAGCCAGCAAGAACAGCCAGCGTTCAATCTTTACTCTGCGTTTAATATCAGAGCAAGAAGCACTTTGTTCCTCTAACCCGATCCTTTAACAATAGTAACCATTGTTCATGCACCCATACATAATACTCTCAACTGCGTTATATTTCCGCTTAGACCATTAAACTAACCGGAGTCGATACGCCAGCTAATTTACCTATGTACAAAAATAGTTGTCACTTTTGATGGGGAGTTAGGTAGCGGAGGCGTCCAAAATGACAATAGTATATTGAGACTGGGCTGTTGCCCGCGACTCCGTCCGCGAAGAATCTACGGCCTACGACTTATTCTCAGACCTACCGAATATATAGAAAAAAGTTTAATAAAAATCGGTCGAGCCGTTTCGGAGGAGTTCGATAACAAACACCAAATACGAGATTTTTATATTTTAGAAGATTAGATTAGATGAAATACGCCCCCTGGTGTGTTTTTGTGTAAGATCTCTATCCTTAAAAAACGAGCCTACCAATTCCTAAAAGGGTCGGCAACGCACCTGTGATTCCCCTCGTCCTGCGGGTGTCCATAGGCGACGGTGATCGCTCTCCATCAGGCAGGTGACCCGTCAGCTCGTTTCCCCCCTCTTATATAAAAAAAAATAATACAGAAATGAATAGCAAAACGGACGAACTTTTTCGGTTTGCCTTTGACGTCTTTTATGGCTTAGGGGAGAGAGGGTGAGTTGCCAGACAGGCCGATCAGCAAGGAGAGTTTAAACTTAGTGTGCCAAAGCATGCTTCTAAATAAATTGCTCAATAAGTACTAACTTCAGCTCTATGTAGCCGATAATACTTACATACCGGACTTTTCATTCACTAGCTAGTTTTTAGGGCTCCGTATTTAAAATATAGCTCTGTACATTGAAAGACATTTTTGCCATTGTCAAGCAGAAGACAGTTTTTTACCATTCCATTAATTGTTCTGTAAAATAACTCCATACACCCCTACTCCTCCTCCGCCCATACTCCTCGCATTTCAGATTATTAGCCATCGGTCAAGAATATCCATAATAGGCCAGGTCTTTGACTGATGCCCAACGTAACTCTTTCCCCTAGAGATATCCAGAAGGAAACCGCAGGAGATTATGCATACCTTTTTCGTTAGTTGTCCGTTGAACTTACTTTGACAAGATTTTAAAAGAGGTTAGTCCATCGTTGGATTATCCGGTTGTTTTATTACTCGTGTCAACTCATCCGATTGCCTCAGTATAATTGTATGAGCTACACATTCTTCGGTGAGCGCGTACGTCGCTGATTAAATTTCTTGGATGAACTTGACTCTAAGCTTTCCTGGAATACAACTAGTAGTGGGCTATATATGGGTGTCATTGATAAAACAATCCAACATAGAGTCAAGTTACCAAGTATCTGAGTTTCGAAAGTTAACATATCGAATTGTTAAGGGTGCTACGACACTAATCGATCGATACTACTAATATTAAAAATGAAATATATTATTATATATTGGTAGTCAACCACTCATTAACGGCGCTGGACGTATTTAGATCAAACTTGGTGTACAGAAGAATACTCAATAAGTTGGTAATGCGTTTTTGTGCGATTATACACTCACGGTCAAATAATTGAATAATTCGGCCCACAGCTGTCCACCTTTCATACAAACGAGGCCAGTTTGATGCCTTATTTCTACACCAGGGCGGTGCCCGGTTGAGATCTGATGATATATATCCAGAGCAAAATAATAATAATAATGATAATGGTGGCCCAGAGCTTCCAACATACACAACTGATTCAACAAGCAGTTCACACCACAGCGAGTGAATTTGTATCAGCACTTTGATTTTCATTTTTAGATGTTTTTCTGAACATGTATACTTAATTTAGCTAAACGCAGATTCAATCAGGTATCTTAGGAACTCTGAACTCTGAATGTCCTTTATCAATTCTCGGAGTAGACATTATCAGATCACACCAAAGCACCGCCTAGTGGAGAACCAAGACATCAAAGTGACCTTGTTTGTATGAAAGGTGAACTATGGGCCAAATTTTTAAACCGTGAGTGTATTTTAAGTTTAAACAAGAATAGACGGCGCTGTCTTAGAACGTTAAGGTAGGTATGATCGACCGAGTAAGTGCTTTACCATTTTTTATGACAGATCCTACATCAGAATAAAAACAATAAGGCTGATTGTCACATTGACTTGTTCCTTTGATGTTTTGAGCCGTACAACTGACATTGTACCGTAAGGTAAATACCCCAAAGTTCAACACCTTAATTCCAATAATCGACACCCTGCTTGTCGCCTTTATTGCTACGAATTAAGATTGAAAGTGTCGGCTATTGGGGCACCGTCGGGCACGGGGGTATTTACCTTAGGTTAGGAATTTCTTGGTCGACTAAATATACCACGGATTTCAAGATAAAGCATTAACTTCGTCTGCAACCAATAGATGGCGTTGTCCGAGATAACATTGTGCTTTAAAAATGTTACCATTACATAAACAATAACGTACAAATTATTTATGCATGTAGTTTTATTAGGGTCACCGACATAGCTCGAAGAATCGCCAGACAAGCAAGTCAAGTGGCAGTGGGCAGGGCACATCGCTCGTAGAACTGGATGGCCGATGGGGCAAAAAGGTTCTCGAGTGGCGTCCACGGACCGGAAGACGCAGTTTAGGTAGGCCTCCAACAAGATGGAGCGACGACCTGGTTAAGGTTGCGGGATCGCGTTGAATGCGGAGGGCACGGGACCGATCTGTTTGGCGAGCCTTGGGGGAGGCCTATGTTCAGCAGTGGACGTCTTTCGGCTGAAATGATGATGATGATGATGATGATGTAGTCTTATTAAGTTATTTATTAGTGTGTAGTAAGTATGTATATCATAGTCACCGACGTTGCTGGCTGAAAATTAGAGCTGGAAATAAACGCCTCAGCATTATGCTGAGCCAGTATCCAATTCCCAACCGCAATGACATACTCTATCTTTATTTCGTGTTATCTGTTTATAATAATATTGATGTGTCTTGCGTTGCTGTAAATAAATGTATTTTCTTTCTTTCTTTGACATTTTTCAGGCTTAAATCAGGACTGGAAATGTTTATCGAGAAGATATTTTTAACGCGGGCAAAGCCAAGGATTTCGGCTTGTATCTATATAATTTTCGTCCTGAATGATCAATTAATGTTCATACCTACCTACGCAGCCAGTCTACACCCATTTCCGATATTAATGGCTGGCCAGGCCGTTAGTAGCTGAGAGCTAAGACGGATTATAAGTTGCTTAATACCACTCTCTATATTGGAAATAGAAAAACGACCCACCGATTTAGGGATAGGTAAACATTAAGCTTTAGACAAGTTAGATTTTTTTGAAATTATTCGAGTATGATTGGAGAGAATATTATATTGGTAGATTAAAATTACGCACGTGTATAGGTTTTTCCTGTACAATCTTAAATAAATATCATGCGACACTTGACACTAAAATGGCTCAAGTCCCAAAATAGGCAAAGCTTGTGTTAGGGGTACTAGACAATGGTTAAACATACTTAAATCTATACATACTAGGGGCGTTCAATAAAAAGTGAGAATGAGTATGTTATAAACAACTTTTACTAAATGTAATTTTATTTTTCGACATAGTCACCTTTTACCATAATACACTTAGTATAGCTTTTTTCTAAACTTAAAATTTCATTTTTAAAAAAGGTCTCATCTTGAGTACTTAAAAAATCTTGTACTGCAGCGACTACCGCGTCGTCGTCTTCAAATTTCTGGCCTCACGGGTATTGTTTCAATCTCGGAAATAGGTAGAAATCACTGGGAGCGAGATCTGGTGAATACAGAGGATGCTTAAGGATATTGAACCCAGCATCACGAATTGCAGCCATTGCAACGATGGACTTGTGTGCCGGGGCATTGTCCTGGTGGAACAGCACAACTTTCGAGAGTTTACCTCGCCGTTTTTCGCGGATCTCATTGCGCAATGTTGCTATTTGTTTGGCGTATAAAGTGCCCGTAATAGTGGCTCCATGTTTGAGATACTCAATCATTAATACCCCTTTACCATCCCAAAAACCAGAGCCCATGACCTTACCGGCAGATGGGCCCACCTTGAATTTCTTCGGAGTTGGAGATGATGGCCTTTTCCATGTCATAGACTGCAGTTTCGTTTCAGGGTCGTAATGATGGAGCCATGTTTCGTCCATTGTTATAAATCGCGCCAAAAAAAGTTCCCGGTCTTGCTGCATCAGGTTCAAAGCTTCTTGACAAATCTCGACTCTAGTTTGTTTTTGCGTGTCAGTAAGCATTCTTGGTACCCAACGCGCAGATACCTTTTTCATACCCAAGCGTTCATGTAAAATATTATGCACGCTCCCCGTTGAAATCTTTACATTTTCAGCAATAAAACGAACCGTGACACGACGATCCGCCAAAACTGAGTTTTCAACTTTTTTCACAATTTCTTTAGTTATTGCAGTAGTAGGGCGTCCGGAGCGGGGGTCGTCCATGGTCGATGTTCTTCCATGTCTAAATTCGGCGCACCAACGTGCGACTGTCGAATACGGAGGAGCATTAGACCCTAAAGTGTCCCGCAAATCAAAATTGACTTGGTCCGTAGAAAAATTTTTCAAACACAAGTATTTGATAACGGCGCGCAGTTAAATTTTCTCCATTTTCGCTAACGTACTCAATAGCATTGCAAAGAAACTACCGTATTTTTTTTTAAACAAAAGACAGTTAGTTTTTTTTTTCATAGCAATCAGCTAGATAGATTAGCTTTACCGGCCAGTATTTAATTTCCTAATATTTAAAGAGTTTGCATCTCATTCTCACTTTATACTCGTATAAAATCCTTTGTCCTGACTGACGGATCAACGCACAGCCTAAACCGCTGATCGTAGAGACCTGAAACTTGGAGGGTGTGTTCTTTGTATGACGTAGGCATCCGATAAGAGAGGATTTTTCGTAGTTCTACTCCTAAGGGGGTAAAAAAGGAGGGCAAAGTTTGTATGGGACAACGTGATTCCTTGGTCCAATCTACTTCAAATTTTGCATAAACATTCTATAACAGAATTGATGGAAGACGTATTTCGTATTTTATTGAAATTCATCCCTTGACGGGGTTAAAAAGGAGTAGAAAGTTATTTTGGGGGTGATTTGCTTCGAAGTTGATATCAATACTCCTTAGTGCTTTTGATTTAAATTACTTTTCATTTTGACACAATGTAAACGAAACGAAACTTCATATTTTGCAAACCATTTGTCTACGTTTGTCAACCACTTCCTGATCTGATCTCTGATAATAACTGTATATGTATAAGTATTTGCATTTCACCAAGGTTTTGCTTTTACAAGCGCAGCGTGGGACGTCGACCAACGAGATGGACGGACGTTTTGGTGAAGGCCGCAGGGTCAGGGTGGATGCAAGTCGCTTCCAACCGTAATGATTGGGCGTCAATGAGGGAGGCCTATGTCCAGCAGTGGACGTCCTACGGCTGAAATGATGATGATGATGATGAAGCTTTTATGTGAGTTCAACCTTTTTCGAATAGTATCGAATTGAGTATTCAAACATCATTGTTGAACTCGCATAAAAGCTTGGTGCAATGCAAATACATATAAAATGCTTTGTCCTGGAAGTCCTAAATGACTGACTGGCGGATTAATACACAGCCTAAACCGCTGTATGTAAAGACCTGAAACTTGGAGGATGTGTTCCTTGTATGACGTAGGCATCCGATAAGAAAGAATTTTCCGGAATTCCCACGGGATAAGGAATATACAGAATGTATATATTTCATCAATCAAGAGTGACCCTATCCCCATAACGAAGATTACTAAACTGTTCAAATTGGGCATGCAAGTAGACTATTAGAATAGGTAAAAAAAGCTAATTTCAATAATTTTGAAAATTCCCACGGGATAAGGATAAATCAGGATTTATATACTCAAATCAACTGGATCCTATCTCCGTAACTACAATTACTAAACTTTTCAAATTCAGTATAAACATAAATGGTCATACATAACAGCATAAAAACTTATTGCAGGATTTTTGTAAATTCCTGTGGAATAGATAATCTCTGAAACTTCCGAGCCGATTAAAAAAAATCTTTTACCAGTAAAAAATTACACTATCCTTTATTGACATAGACTACTTTTTCCGGGAAAATGCAAAATTCCCAAGGGATAGAAAAAAAAATTCAACTTCTGAGCTCATTTTAAAATGTCTTTCACTAATAGAAAAGATACACTGTCCTTGATTAACATAGGACGCTATTTTCCGGATAAATGCAAAATTCCCGCGGTATAGAAAATAGTAAATTTAACTTCAGGGCTCACGAACCGTCTTGCGCGAAGGCTCGACGAGTTTCAGCCCCCCGAACAGGCCGGGTTTCGATCGGGATACGGCACTATAGACCACATCCATACAGTGCGGCAGATTATACAGAAGACCGAAGTGTATAATCGGCCCCTGTGCTTAGCGTTTGTGGACTATGAAAAGGCCTTTGACTCGATCGAGATCTGGTCTGTTCTGGAATCTTTGCAGCGATGCCAAGTGCTTCGCTGAAGTGGCAATGGGCAGGCCATATAACCCGAAGAACCGATAACCGTTGGGGTAGACGAGTTCTTGAGTGGAGACCACGGATTGGCAAACGTAGCGTGGGACGTCCTCAGACTCGGTGGAGCGATGATCTTCGCAAGGCGGCTGGCAACAGCTGGATGAGAGTGGCCGAGGATCGTGCTCAGTGGCGTGCCATGGGAGAGGCCTATGTCCAGCAGTGGACGAACATAGGCTGATGATGATGATGATGATGATGAACTTCGGGGCTGAGTTTAAAAAAAATGACCAATAGAAAGCTACACTATCCTTCATTGGTATAGGCTAGGCTACCTACTATTTATTCGGTAAAATGCAAAATTCCCGTGGGATAGAAAGAAGTGAATATCACTTGAGGGCTGATTTGAAAATTTCTTTCACCAATAGGAAGCGACCCCAACCATTATTTACATAGACTACTTTTCTCCTTGAAAAAGCAAAATTCCCACGGGAAAAAAATAAGTGAATTCAACAACGGGGCTGATTTTAAAACTTCTTTTACCGGTAGAAAGCTACACCTTTAAGGACATAGGCTACTTTTTCTCGGGGAAAATGCAAAATTCCCGCGGGATAAAAATAAGTGAAAATTTGCATAGAATAAGGACAAATTTGTTGAAATTCCCACAGGATAGAGAGTAAACGGGATTTATAATATTCACTAACTGATACTGATGATGATGAAATGATAATAATGATGGATGTTGCCGTTGCCGGATTTTTGTTTTATACAATGAAAGAGATGAAGAAGCTTTACCACAAATTGGAATTCTACGCGGACGAAGTCGCGGGCAAAAGCTAGTAGTTAGATATTAAACATTCAACGCCCGAGAGCGAAAATTGGTATTTTTCATACATAACATAATATATGTTCCTACCAGGTATGGAACCCGGGACCTGAAGCGTCATAATCAGGTTCTCTGACCATTGTGTGATCCGGTTGTCTACTAAACAATCAATCATCTTTATAATTCTTACTTCTTACGAATATTATAAATAAAAAACTAACTCTATTTGTCTGTCTGGCTGTTACCTCTCCACGCTAAAGCGATATACTCACGGATGAAATTTAGTATGAAGATAACAAAGACATACGACTCGGTCAACTTAGTGGTAGCTGGAAAGTCTCTCGATAAATAATTGAAATCAAATACGATTAATTCGTAGGTCAAACTAGAGTAATCATAATCGGGGCAACTATACCCCTGGGGCAACTATGCTGGTTTGACCCTAGTGGCAAACGAATTCTTCGCAGACGGCGATATTAGTCAGAATAATATGCACGTATATTGGTGCTATATGCTAAGATATCGTCTACGATAAGTTAGTTTTTATCGTTTACAAAATTATTTAAAGTGTTTACTCCTAGTAAGTATACTAATCAAGTCAAGTCAAGTCAAGTCAAAAGTTCTTTTACAATGCATATGCTCGGAAAGTGTCCCTTGACGCGAGTCAACATATCAATAGAAAGTTAGTCATCCCAGCACACTTTCGCAAGTGTGAAAAAAAATTGTATGGATTTTACTTTCCACACACGTGCGGAAAAGTAACTTTTTAAATTGCCAAATCTCAAAAAGTTGTGTCCAAACTAGTGTTTAAAAAATAAGACTAGAGAGTTGTGTCTTCATAATTCAGCTTCGCACAAATAAGAAAATGTTTGATGCAACCAAATGAATATTTACTGATAAAATAATATAACAGATTGTTTTAATATTAAAACACACAAATTTTAATTTCGTCAAAAGTTTTGAAATAAAAAATTTAGTACTAAAATAATTCCTTGAGTCCATTTCGGACCGTACGACATCTGCGCTTTCAGTACGCGCGCATGGCGTAACACGAACCAATCATGTTTACCCGTTCGCGCCTGTCAACTAATGAGCTTTCAGTGTGCGCGCATGGCGTAACACGAACCAATCATGTTTACCCGTTCGCGCCTGTCAACTAATGAGCTTTCAGTGTGCGCGCATGGCGTAACACGAACCTATCACGGTTACCCGTTCGCGCCTGTCAACCAATGAGTTTTCAGTGCGCGCGCATGGCGTAACACGAACCAATCATGGTTCGTTCCGTTCGCGCCTGTCATGAAAACCCACCACAGTAATGTTCATGAATTCAGTCCGGAGAATTATTAAATGTGATAGCCTCCTGCTGACTAAACCGATGCTGAAATATGTAAACATCTACGAGAC